>OV702285.1:5093708-6293708 GCA_916181665.1 Avena sativa | reverse complement strand
GTTACATGAGGGAGAGATAGAAACAAACACCTATTTAGTTTAAACAGACTAGACCAATCTATCTCTTATCTAGACATTACAAACTAAGTTACAAAGTATATCTCATGTAAACTAACAGCCTCCCTTAATCACAACCTTCAGAAAGGTTGAGATTACGCTTAAATTCATTTAGATCCTTAACTGCTAGAGCTTTTGTAAAACCATCTGCAACTTGATCTTTGCTTGATATGAACCTGATGTCAAACATTTTACTGGCAACTCTTTCTCGAACAAAATGATAATCTATTTCAATATGCTTTGTTCTGGCATGAAAAACAGGATTTGCAGACAAATATGTAGCCCCTAAATTGTCACATCATAGACATGGCTTTACTTTTAGTTTAACTCCAAGTTCACCAAGTAAACACTACAGGACGCGCGCGCTACGCCGAGGGCAAAAAGCCGTCGGCGTAGGCTAAAATGCCCTCGGCGTATGCTACGCCGACGGCTGCCCTCGGCGTAGCCTCCTCGGCAAAGGGTTCCCTCGGCGGAGCACATAGAGGCCGTTGGCGTATCAAAATGCTGTCGGCGTATGCTACGCCGAGGGCAATGCCGTCGGCGTAGCGGCCGTCGGCATAGCTTGTCGACAGGTTGCAAAAATATTTTAAAAAAAAAAAAAAAATTTTATTTTATTTTTTTTCTCAATTTTTGAATCTTTCAATTGTTTGACTCGTTAATCTTTCAATTGTTTGACTCGTTAATCTCCTAGCAGCAGGCTTCAGGCGACTGAGCCATCTCCCATGAGCAGCGTGCTCTCCGCACCTTCCTTGCACCCGCACTCCAGCAGCAGGCTCGATTCAGACGAGGGCTGGTGCCGGGGCGTCTCGACGAAGCAGGCGTTATCGTCCCACATCATCTCGAGCCGGAGGATCCGGCAGAGCGAGGTGACCGTGATGAGGAGGTTAGGGTGGAGGTGCGGAAACTGCCACACGATGTGGTAGTCGTCGGCCGTCGCCCAGTCGAGCTGCTGGTTAGCCGTCCGCCCGGCGATGCATCCAAGCGGTGCGCTAGGCAGTTGCTATGGCGGCACAGCGGGGGATTCGGTAGGTGGCGCGATGGAGATTAGGTAGACGGCACGGAGAGGAAGGTGGAGGTGGTTGGTTGATGAGAGAGGCGGAGTCGTGGGCGGCCTGCCGATGCGAGAAGGGCGACGGGGATCTATGTGGGTATGTGTGGGTTGACTTTGGAGACGTTTTCTGAGGATGCGTTTGGCGTTGTTTGCGGGTCAGACAAAGGACAAATGACGAAGGACGAAGGACGAAGCGGACGAACGTAGTGGCAGAAAACGGAACAGTCATTTTCTTTTTAGATAGTAGAGATTAGGTAGACGGCACGGAGAGGAAGGTGGAGGTGGTTGGTTGATGAGAGAGGCGGAGTCGTGGGCGGCCTGCCGATGCGAGAAGGGCGACGGGGATCTATGTGGGTATGTGTGGGTTGACTTTGGAGACGTTTTCTGAGGATGCGTTTGGCGTTGTTTGCGGGTCAGACAAAGGACAAATGACGAAGGACGAAGGACGAAGCGGACGAACGTGGTGGCAGAAAACGGAACAGTCATTTTTTTTTTAGATAGTAGAGATGGAGCCATTTTTTCCATTTGCCGCTGCTTTTTTCAGTTTCTTCTTTTTCGCCGCCGCTCGCCAGGTTCAAATGCCATAGTAACAGACGACCGATAATTAAGTGGGGAGGATTTGCTGGCGTGAAACTGGGAACCGCCTGTTCCTAGCACGTCATTTACTACTCATTAATGGGGAGGATTTACTAAATTTTTCCAGCAAAAAAGAATAAAATACACATGGGCAAGAGTATAGATGATGGGCCCCTTCTAGCCATGGGCGATAGGAGGGTTACAAATGGTCGCCTAGGGTCAGCGCTGGTCCTCACTACAACAAGCTCTGCTATGCCAAGTTTAGTCTAGATCTAAGGCCTATGTATAGGGTTTAGCATTTTCTGCATCTTATTTTCCTTCTGTCCCCGCCCAGGCTAGCCCTCCTCCCCCGCACATAATATAATCAGCTGATTAGTTCTGCATTGCATGGAAACCAAATACAGACCAGGGAGTACCTAATCGATTGTATGAGTTCGACTCATTGATCAAAAAGGGTTTCGGTGATTGGCCATGCGCGGCAACCCAGCAGCTAGCTCCTTCTCTTTTGATGGTACGTCATCGCCGGCCGCCATGGGAATTGTGGCGGCAGCTAGCTGATCCCAGAGGTTGACGCAACGACCGGATCGGAGCAGGCGAACGACGTTCAAGCTCGACGATCGCCTACACTACATGGCAACATAACCAAGGATCAGGATTTTCATCACAATCAAGCTGCTAAGAAATCATAATCAAGCAAGCGTACGCTACATGAGAATTCACGGCAGCATCTAGCTAGAGTTGGACAAAGACAAAATCATCATCAACCAAGCCTAGCTACATACGTAGAAAAGAAGAAGAAAGCGACCATTGAATCGACGAGATCATGTTAAGACATGCATGTACCGTAGACGTAACTAGGTTTCGCTTCCCGTCGACCCAGCCCGGCCCGACCAATCTGCTGCATCGTCGTCGTCGTCGACGAGGCTTTCCCTCTCCGCGAGCGCCTTGATCACGTCGACTTTGACCTCGAGGCACCTGCGCAGCGCGTCGGCCGCCTTGTCGCACGCCGCCTCCTTCTTTGCAGGTGTGGTGGCCGTCAACCCGTCGTGGTAGCCAGAGCATGCGTCAACCCCCTCGTCTATCTCCTTGATGCATGCTTTGAACAGGGCGTTTAGGCCTATCCGGATGGACGGGGAGATGATTTCGGTCCCGGCGGCCACTGCGATCTCTAAAATTGGACCAGAAGAGATGGTGGCCATGATGGATGCTTCGTCGGCCATGGCTGGCTGCTTGCCTGCCTGGTGAGCGACGAGCTAGCTTGCGTTCCTAGATCCCAATCAAGCACGACTGATTGAGGAGCGAGGAAGATCAACGAGGCACGGAAATTGTGATGATCGGTCGGTTAAACTGCCCTTGATTGAGGACGAAGATCAAGGAACATCAAAGTTGTGTGGACGAGCGCACGAGTCGATGATTTTACGAGGCTGCTCCTATGCCTTGATGAATACTTATAGGCCGGTGCACTGCACGCACCCAGCGACCTACGTACGTATGTATACGAATTCGACTCCAACTCACGCTTTGTATCCAGCCTACCAACAAACACACAAGTACCTTGATATCGTTCTTATGTACTTACGCGACGGAACCTACGTGGACAAGGAAACACAAGTGTTATAGTATAGTATATCTCGATCGATCTTTCTCTTGGACTAGAAATCTGTAACAAACTTTTTTTTTACTCGAACAATTTTATCCAAATTAATGAATTCAGGTTTGTCTAGATTTGTATATATATCTAGACATGTAGTTTTAGTGTTAGATACATCTCAATATATAGACAAAGCCGAGTCCATTGATTGATTCGAGGAGGCAACACAACCAAGGATCACGATTTTCTTCACATGCAAACTGAGCGTTCGATACTTGCAGGGCCTTCTTGTTCCGTGCTGATACAGTCTAGTCTAGCTGAATAAAAAAAAAACCCGAATGCAACATATACATAGACCCAAGGAACAATTGATTTCTTTTCCTCTTTATTTAGTCTACAATTCCATTTAGATCCGTATTTCTTGGAGTAGCAACGATCCAAGTTCAGATTTAACGCCTCGGGCCATGCCTTTTTATTTTTATTTTCCTTTTGCTATAACATGTACATGGGCTTCTCCATCATCGAGGTCAGCGCCTCTGCACGGCGGGAAGCATGCTTTGTCACGATTGCCATACAATCGTCTTGGCCACTATCCCCGACTAGGTCATCTAGCTACCTGCGCGCCCTTCTCATATGCGCCCACATAAACGGGTCGACCACATCGCCTTGGCCGCCATTCTCGTCTATAATAATGCGCTACTCAAGGGAAAAATAGAGGGAGAGGAATTAGTAGCTAAGCTACGATACCAAATGGTAAAACTACTCCCTGCGTCTTAAAAGTAGATGTTAGAATTTATCAAAATTTAGATATATCTATATACTAAATAGTATCTAGATTTATTTAAATTTTGACAAATCGACGACATTTGTTTTGAGACAGAGTGAGTATTTGAAATGAAGGGGCGACACAAATTAAAGTGCAGCTGGAGCGTCTCGTGCACGTATGCATGGAGGATGCGTGTCACGTAGTATGTGTGCATGCAAGTAGTCGATGATTTGCCGGCAATGTGAGGGCACGCCAATTTTTTGTTTTTTTTTTGCCTGTGCTGGGTTTAAAAAAGAATTTGTTTTTGGGCTTTGCGGTGGCCCAAAAATTTCGCCAAGTCCGTAGCTGGCCGCACCCACCCGCAGAAATCCCCAAATCCTAATCCTAGCCGGTGCCGCCCCACTATCGAGCGGCGCCGATGTTCCCCTCGCGTCCTCTCTCCTCCTAATGGGATTGCACCGTCCCGATGCGACGCAGTGCAAAGTCATCACCCAGCAGACTAGCTCGCTCATTGTGTCTCACACATACTATATTCTCATTGACACCATTAGTTAGCCTGCAGACCTCGACTTCTTGGTGCGCTCGACGTGTATGGAAAATGCATTTTTTATCTAACATAGTGAAAATGCATTTTTTTACTTATATACTCCCTCCATCCAGAAATAATTGACTTTGGTTTGTCTAAATTCAAATATACATATACACTAAAATGCTTCTCAGAGTATATACATATAGGTATACAGTAAATACCTAGGCGGCGACCTAGGTATTGATGGTATATTGTAAGCACTTGGCCAGTAAAACACATATACATGCCGCTAAAAACATATCACGTCTCATTTTGCCTCACGCCGAACAGATTCCTCGGAGTATATTATTTCTGAAGAAGGTGCCACTTGAAAGTTATGTCTATGATTTAGAGTCTAAGCCTATGGATTAGTGTGTAGATCAAGGTTTTATGGCTAGTATATGGTCTAGATATATGATTAGTGTTTAAATATAGTCTAGGTTTTAGGTTTATGTTTAGTGTTAAGGGTATAAGATTTATGATGGAGGTGCAACTTCAAAGTTGTGTATAAGGTTTAGGGACTATGCGTAGGAACCTTGGATTTATGGTCTAGGGTTTATGGTCTATGTTATAGGCCTAGAGATTAGTGTCTATGTCTATGGTGTCCGACATGTATATGGACTAGGTATATGGATTAGAATCTAGATCTAGTCTAGAATCTACGTTTATGGTTTAGGGTATAGGATTTTGGAAGGAGGTACCACTTAAAAGTTGTGTCTAGGTTTTAGTGTCTAGGTCTAGGAACATAGGGTTTATGGTCTATGGTCCATGCCTAGTGATTAGTGTCTAGATCTATGGGGTTTTACCCATCTATGATCGAGATATATATGAATTAGGGCCTAGATCTAGTCTAAGTGGGTCTACATCTAGTGTTCAGGGTACACGATTTTCAAAGGGGATGCCGCTTCAAAGTTGTGTTTAGAGTTTATCGTCTAGATCTAGTAAGGTTGGGTTTAGGGTTTATGGTATATTGCCTACGCCTATGGACTACGCGTATGTGGTCTACAAATATGGATTAAGATATGCATCTAGGGTTTAGGGTATAGGGTTTTTGAAGGAGAGGTTCCATTTCAAATTTATGCGTAGGGTTTAGTGTCTATGTCTAGGAATATTTGGTTTATGGTATAGGGTTTATGATCTATGGTCTAGTCCTAGGGATTAGTGTCTAGATCTAGATTTTTTGTCTCGACTATGTTGTAGGTATATGGATAAGGGTCTAGATCTAGTCGAGGTATATGGTCTACGTCTAGGGTTTAGGGTGTAATATTTTTAAAGGAGGTGACACTTCAAAGTTGCGTATAGGTTTTAGTTTCTATATATATGAAGCTTGAGTTTATGTTTCATGGTTTATGGTAATATAATTTAGGCCTAGGTATTAGTGTCTAAGTCAAGGGTTTTTGACTAAGCGCTATGGTCTAGGTATATGGATTAGGGTCTAGTTCTATTTTAGGTCTAGGGCCCATGTTTAGGCTTTAGGGTATGGGATTTTCAAAGAAGATGTCACTACAAATTTGTTTCTAGGGTTTAGGGATTGTGTATAGGAAGCTTGGATTTATGGCCCAGGGTTTTTGGTCAATGGTCTAGGCGTAGAGACTAGTGTCTAGGTTTAAGGTTTTCCGACCCGTCTATGGTGTGGGTATATATATGGATAATATAACTCAAGGGTCTAGGTCTAGGTCTAGGGTTATGGTATAGTATTTATGAAATAGGTGCCACTACAAAGTTTAGTCTACAGTTTAGGGTCTAGGTCTATGAAGCTTGAGTTTATGTTATAGCATTCATGGTCTATTTTCTAGGTCTAGGGATTAATGCCAATATCTAGGTTTTTTTACTCGTGTATGGTCCAGTTATAACGATTAATGTCTAGATCTAGGGTCTAAGTATAAGGTATTGCGTATAGGAATTCTGAAGGAGATGCCACTTCAAAGTTGTGTATAGGATTTAGGATTATGTCTAGGAAGCCTAGGTTGATGGTCTAGGTTTTATGGTCTAGGACAAGGAATTAGGTCTCCATCTAGCGTTTGTAGCCTAACTATGGTTGAGGTGATTATGGTCTACATCTAGGAAGTTTGGGTTTATGTTATAGAGTTCATGGTCTATTTTCTATGCCTAGGGATTGATGTCAGTATCTAGGTTTTTTATTGTTTATGGTTTAGGTATAACGTTAATGTCTAGATCTAGGATTTACGTCTAAGGTTTAGGGTATAGGATTCACAAAGGAGGTGTTACTTCAAAGTTATGTCTAGTATTTAGGTTTATATTCTAGGGTTTATGGTATAGGCCTAGGAATTAGTGTCTACATCTAGGTTTTTGACTCATATATGGTCGAGGTATATAGATTTGGTCTAGATTAATATAAATCTAGGGTCTATATCTCAGGTTCAGGTTGTAGTTTTTTCAAAGAAGGTGTCATTTTTCAAAGTTGTGTATAGGGTTTAGGGTCTAGGCCTAGTAATTTTGGATTTAGCTCTAGGATTAGGGTATAGATCTATGGTTAGATATATATTCTTTATCACTTAACCTAAAACCTAAATCTAAACCCTTAATTTAATCGCTCAACCTAAGCAATAGCTACACTATAGTACTTGGATCCTGAATCCTTAAACTAAAACCATTATCAAAACCCTAGATCGTTGGTCTAGACCCCAAGCTATTAGCATGAGATTAACAATAGAAAAAGCAATGAGCGGGAAAATAATGGCGACGAAAAGAGGTGGAGAAAAAGGCGAGAAAGAGGTTTGAGGAGGGAGAAAAAAAGCGGAAAAAGATAGAATGGAATAGAGGGATGGAAACAAGAATATGGACTCGTAATAAGAACAACTTAAAATAATATTTTAAAAATATAAAAAAAGGTGTTTGCCTACTCCCTTGTAAGAGGGTACTCAGCGGCACGTAAATGAGGACCACGACACCGTCCCCGTTCTGTGGACGTGGCCACATGAGAGCCATGTCGCTAGTGTCCTCTTTCGAGCAATAAGTCTTGCACTCGCCATACAAGCTCCAATTTGCCGAGCAAAAAAAAAAATCCATAACATACATGATACTTTCTTAGTGTTTTTTGGGCTGCTCTCGGTGTCCGGAGTAGTTGTTGAGTGCCCGAAAAATTGCACTTGACAAACCGTTCGAAGCTCGGCAGCGACACATCTTTACTATTAAAAAGAAGTTGGTGTTGGTAGGTTGTACTTTGTCACTTTGACATCAAACATTGGGATAATCAGAACCGTATGATCTACATCCTATGGTGCGCTGAGTCTTCCTGATACTTGGCTTAGTTAATTACACCTTTCTACCACCGAAGGCCGATTCAGAACGACTAGACGAAAAATAGACCCCCCCCCCCCGGCCACCGCCACCTCGGCGCCTCCCCATCTCCACCTCCGTCCGAGGATCCCTCCTGCCTGCTGCCACTAAGAACAAGAGTACCTCCAAGGAGAGGACGCTCTCCTTGCGGATCGCTTCCAGGCCGAATTGGTCATAGATCGTCGCCGCAGACTTCTCCCAGCCTGTCAAGGAGAAACTGCCGCAGCAGAACCCGTGCAAGTTGGCGCAGGGAGCGGAGGCATCCACACAAGTAGTTGTTGGAGCTCCAAACAGGCTCCAGGCTGAGCAGCGATATGCAGCAGCGGCAAGTTCACCTGGGAGGGTCCTGACAGCGCGATTGAAATGCAGGTGATGTTTGAACCTTAGTTTGTACCCATCTGTCATATCCAAATTCTTGTATTCTCGCTGCTAGCTAGCAGATGGTAGTTAAAATCGACAAATCAATGCATGTGCTTTCGGTTGTAGCCTCTGCATAGTGAACTCACACGATAATCAGATCATGATGTATTTCTCCAACATCTTCAGTTTTTGGGCCGTGCTATAACGACGAGAAGGATGATGGCGTAGCACATCCACTCCCTCGAGTTCTTGCAGCTTATTTGCATTCTAGAGAGCCCACACCTCGCTGTATGTGGATTTGTGGACAAGTTGGTAGCATTTGAATCCTTTAAACAAGAAACGACATGATAATAGAAGTATTAGCACCATTCAGTTTGCTTGTTCATAAAATAGGCTACACCGGGATAATCTCGATCTCATCGGCACAAAGATCACAAGGGCATTCGCTCTGCTACATCGCTAACGGCGTCTATAGCCTCTCCACGATCGAACTCTGCGGCAGTGTGTAGCCTCCATGTATGAGTCTTCCATGATCGATTGAACTGTATGCTACTACGCATGTACATGCTGATTTTTTTTCTGATGGATCTGCCAGTGCAAGGGCTGGTGCAGTGGTGCTTCCTCCCTATGATCCGGAGTCTCCCGAGGCATCGTCGCCGACCACCTTCAGGTAACAAGATGTGTCACTAGATTGATGTCTGATCAGAATACTTCGTTTTTATAATGCAGCTTGCCAGTAGAACCATCACGTTCGTTATTCTTCGGTACAGAAGTCTGCCACGTTATTCTGAACCACCACGATTAGAGTACTCCTTCCAAATTCATGAGCTCATATGCTCTGAATCTGGGTGGATACACACCTTACTGCCATCAGACACACCACGACGGATCTCTGAATCCATGGTTTTCTCCTCTGAATCCATGAGCCTCTTGTCTGAATCTGAATTTCTTGTTTCAAAGATTCATATTTCCGGTTTTTCACACTGTGTACAATATCCTTCCATATCACCCGTTGATTTTTCTTTAAGGAAGTTACCCGTGAACGTATGGTCCAGTCTATACTGTATTTGCTCTCCCAATTTGCAGCTATAGCTTTTTGTTGGATTTATTTATGTTATTTTTTCCTTTCGCTCTCCGTTTCCTGATACTATGTGATCTTTCAATGCTATGTTGATATTCATTTGTCAGCGCCTTAGTTCCCCAGCACTTATTGTTCATGTTACCAGCCATGCTAGATTTTTTTAACTTTGCTAGATGTTCTCTTTTTCACCATTGCCGATTCTCTCCTCTGAAAGAAAATATAAATAACCTGATGTTGTCATTTTTCCACTGAGATGCATGTGAGCAGATTAGATGATTAATGGAGCTGACACTAAAAGTTCTTCTAGATGTATAAGTTGTACGTGCCTAACTCTGATTTCCATGAAGTATACACGTGATAACATATGAAGGTGCTTGATAACCCCACATTCACTAGAACATCATTCAACTTTCAGCTTGGGGTACTGGATACATATGAAGGTACCAAATACCTAGATGTCGGTGTCTCCTCTCCTGTGCTAGCGCCATAGTTTCCCAGCCCTTTCGGTTCAGGTTACGAGCCATACTAGATTTTGGTTACTTTGCTAGATGCTCTCTTTTTTTATCATTTATTGATTCTCTCCTTAGAAATAAAATTACAAATGATTTGCTTTGGTCATTTTTTCCATGAGATGCATGTGAGCATATATGATTGGTAATGAAGCTGACACTAAAAATTCTTCAAGATATATAAGTTGTAATCATAACTCTGATTTACATGAAGTGTATGCGTGACAAAATGTGAAGGTACTTGATACCACCACACTCAACTTTCAGCTTGGGGTACTAGATACATACATACAAGGGTACTAAACTCCTAGATGTCGGTATTTGACTTTTATAAATGACAATACTTGCTTGTCTATGGATGCCCAATGAGATATTAATTTTTCTACAAACATGTGTTATCAAGTGTAACTGAAAGCAGCTTAACATAAAACCCTGATGCATATTGTTTCCAGGATGGGATGCATCATGTGCTCTGATAAAAACTTGCAGGTTGCAACTTATGCTGGTTGCAATTTTTCTACAAACATGTGTTATCTCCTCATCTGTAGCCCACTGATCTACTTGCAGGTTGCAACTTATGCTGGTAAATGTAAATCTAGAACAAAATGCTATGACTAACAAAGATTGTTAATATTACTGTCTAAGGGTAAAGAAAAGTAAGTGCCATAGCAGTGATTTTGCTCTATCATTATTATCATCATGACATATGATATTTATACTGATATCGACTGAATGGACAAAGGGATTGGTAAGCATACTAAACTTGTACTACTAGATGAATGAGTGATTTTATTGATACCAGAATTTCTTCCTTAGCCCCAAAGAAATAGAAATCATTTTGATCTACAAGGTTCTAATGTACCTAGAGGGTTTACTCAAAATTAGGTACGTAACTTTGTGAATTACCCAAAAAAAATAGGGATAGGGGAATATTTTGTTTGAGGTAACTGATACTATCAGAATTCTCCCTAACATGTATGTTACTATATTCAAATTACATAAATCAGTAGGAGGCTTCGGACGGTCTCACGGTAAAAAAAACTCTTTTCTTGTATCACTGCATTTGAATGCCCTTTCGACAACGGTAACTTATTTTTACCGGCACACTAGGACCAAAAATATTTATGACTATAAGAGGTAGTTTATTGCTAAACTAAATAAAATATCATTTAGATTAATGGACTTATTTGTTATATTTTTTCTCCGTAGCAACGCACGGGCAATCAACTAGTCTCATTAGCATCGCAATGTCGTTAAGGCTCCGTTTGGCATCAAAGTATTTTTAAAGTATTGAGAAAATACTTTGGTTTCTAAAAAAAGTGAAGTATTAAATACTTTGAGGTGTTTGGATCAACCAAATAATACGGTTTCAAAACTAAAGTATTGTCCAAAACTATGATTTTTTGAAGTATTTGAGAAATAAGCTAGACCCTCTTTTTTTTAAAACTGAGAAAAGAGAAAAACTGAAGTATTGCTTTGCTAGGTACTAGAATACTATGGTATTCATATACTTCAGTTTTAGAAAAACTTTGTTGCCAAACTAAGCCTAAGACTCCTTGGCAGCTAATGTCGCGTAAAAATGTTAAGAACTTACAACAGTGTCGGTTGCACCGACTATACATCGTAGGACCAGGTTGGACAAAGGGTCCTACGTTCTTATGTGTAATTGTAGTATTACATGTCCACGTCGTATGGGACGTCAGGCAAGCATGTACCCTAGGGTGGTATCGGAAGCTGGTGACCCACGACGACGAACCCTCTAGCTTTATGTGAAGCCAAATGCTTAGGTCGTAGCTGATGCCTTGGTGGATTATAGTGGAATGTACATGCTAGATGGGTAGATTTCGCAAATACAGCATGCCCGGGGTGATATATTGCACGTGCATGTCCAAAAAAAATCTTGAGACCCTCCCGTCCACGTGCACCGTATATAAAATATACAAGTGAGGTTCTTTATTAATCACATGGGAGTACAAGCTAGCTAGCCGACACAAGTGCTCTTCGTAGGTTGATACAATACAAGGTCTCACATATATAACTACTACTCCCGCCATCCCGGTTTATACTGAGTTCTAAACATAAACTTAGTTGTCAATTTGACCAACTGAATATGAGATACTTTCTCCGTCTCAAAATAGATCTCTCAAATTTGTTAAAATTTAATAAATCTAGACACTATTTAGAGTATATATAGATTCATACAAATTTAACAAGTACGACTCCTGAACCGGGATATATATATATATAGAGAGAGAGTATATTTCTTTGTAACATTATGTGCTAGCAAGTTGAATTGTTTTATATGACACATAAATTAGTCAAGTCTGAAAAAAGGAGAAAGCTAGCTTCAGAGTGTCATGAAATATCACAACACAATTTTACAATCTAAATAGTTCCACGTTACTCCATCTCGTGGCTAATGTGATAGTCCCATAGAAAACAATGACCACGACCGCAACCCCCCATGCAACCATGCGAGAGGCCAAACTTGAGCGATGACGGCGATGGCTGGTGAGCGTTTCGGAAGCCGCTAGAGTCGTCATAGATGTCACACACCACACGATCTTGCTTGCAGCTAGCGACAACATGTTTGGACGCGACGTCAATGATGGCACATGATGCTACAGCATGCCGGAGGCGGAACCTTCATCGAAGGCGAGGGAGAAGCCCTCCCCCCGTCCCCACTTCTCTCGCCTTCGGGAGCTATCTAGGATAATCCGGTGATCGTCTGTCTATTGGGTGGGTGCCCCCCGTGAATCGGAGATCGAGCTCAAGGAGTCGCATCCAGTGGCGATTTATCTACTTTCTCTTCTCGTCTCACTCATCATGACACTTCTCTATCTTGCGGTGGAGTGTCTGTCACGGAATGACGGACCTGCTTGATGCTAGCTTTTATTTAGGTGAGCAATCTAGATGTAGTTTACTTTTCAGATTGAGAGCTGTTGGTAATTGATTTATATTACTCGTCTATTTTAAGACGGAGAAAATATGTAATATTAGTATATCTACACACAAGTAAAAGTAGTTCCTGGCAGAAAAAAAACAAGGAGTAGTCTATGTTGACACGGACGCACGTGCATTGCTCCACCCTCGGTCATGCAGATGAGCACGAGCGGGAAGCTCCAAAAAAAAAAAATTGGTACGTACACGAACGGGATTTCCAACGTGAGACTAGATTTTGGCCCAGCCCAGCCCAAGCGGTAAGATTGACCCACCCTGAACCCTATACCCAACAATGCGAGACTCCATGTCAAAATAAAAAAAACAAAGCGAGTGAGGGAGTCCCGATCCCTTTTAGCTTTTGCGCCGCCTCCGTCGCCACGCCTCCCGCCAAACCTGGCCATCGGGCCGTGCCTGGGCGGACCGGCCCGCGGCACGCCAAAAAAGCCCGGCCCAAGCACGACCCGACACGTGGCTTGACGGGCCGTGCCCGGCCCGTGGCACGCGGGTGTCGTGCCCGTGCCGCATCCCCGGGCACGCGGGCCGGCCCGACACGACCCGTTTATCATGTTTTAGATGAAAAAGTTCTATATATATACAAAATAGGAGTGCCTGGCATTCGAACCCAGGACCTGCAGGCCTCGAATATTAGATAATACTCCCTCCGTTCCAAAATATAAGACGTTTTAGGTTTGTGAAGAAAATGAATCTAGACTTTTTTTAGTGTGTAGATTCATTCCAAAGTTGAATGAACTACATACTAAAGTAAGTCTAGATTCGTTTTCTTCACAAACCTAAAACATCTTATATTTTGGAACGGAGGGAGTATAACACAGATTAGGACTGTTTTGTATATAAATTTTAACGGGCCAACAGAAAAAGGCCACAACCAGCGTGCCTAACGTGCCGCGGACCAGCCCGTCAGGAGCCGAGGCCGGGCTCGGGCCTCGAAGCTGGGCACGTAGCACGGCCCGGCACGGCACGTGGCTTGGCGGGCCACGACGGGCCGTATCGCGTGCCGGCCCGTTTGGCACGTGCCGGGCCTGGGCCGGCCCGCTGCCCCGCCCCGCCCCGCCGCCACCTCCTCCTCCCCTCTCGAGTCCATGGCGTGGAACCCCTGGTCCGCAGCCCCACTTCAAACCCTAGCCGGACACGTCCTCCTCCCCTCCGCTGTCCACTCCTCCTCTACTCTCTAGTTCCTCCCGCCCTCCACTCTCCCGCCAGATCAGCGCCACCGCCCCAGCCTCGCCGACGAGACAGCCGGTGCGGCGCAGGAGAAGTGGCGTCGCGGGGGCTTGTTCGCCGGCGCGCACGTGCACCGGTAGGACGCGGCCAAGGGCGGCTGCTGCACGCCGGCGAGGGCGAGCTTGCCACCAGGACGCGACGGCGCAGATCCGGGCTTGGCGGGAACAAGGCCGCTGCCTCCATGGGGACGCCGATGCAGGTATTTCCCGCCCTCCGCCTTGTCCTCCTTTCTAGGTTTCCGGCACCGGTACCACGAAAAATCGCAGCTTTGGGACTCGGATCTCGGCCAGGATGAGGATCATGCTCGTGGGGAACCTGGACTAGTCAACTGCCACGGCAGGATGGATGAAGTCAGGTCCGTGTATTGCTCTAATCCCATCAATTTTATGTTCAAGGTTTACATGCCTATTTGCGCAATGGAGCCGGCTGATTCAAGGTTTTCCATGTGCAAGGTGGGGGATTATTTAGTTGTACATGTGATTGTTCTGCCCGTGAGCGCCTCAATAGATTTTCCTACTTAAGGGAAACCCGTGTGTTACTTTTGGCATTGTTAAGATTAAAAAAAAACATGCTGTGCAAAAATAAAGAACAACTTCATCATGTAATCAGGAATGGTAGGCTTTGATTGGAGCGTTGGAATGCCAGAGGGTGATATCATGGTTGCCATCTGCGAATACGTCGGGTAGTTCACTTCTACTCCCAATGGGAATGTGATCTATAAAGGATGGGAAGTGCATGATGTTGATGCCTATCGGGGATGAACGCCAGCTGCCAGAATGCCACCTCCGCCGGTCCCTTCATGTTGCAGCGGTGGATGCTCGTACCGCCTCCTAGACGGTGGCGTGATGGTGCTCGTCCTATGGGACAGCATGTTGTGCGGCGGCAGCAGCAGGTAGTTCTATGCGATTTCAGTTGGAATATCTTCATCGGATCAGTATGGTGATCTTATTTTTCTGTTATCCTGCTATAGCACGGTCTGCGGGTGTCTATAGTGCAAGGTGGCTCGATGTTGGCGAAGGGACTCTGACTTCAGAGACGATGAGGACGGCCACCAAGGTCTGCCCATATTACTCTTTCCACCATCCGTTCTCGTTTCTGCACATGGCCTGCTATATTTCTATTCGACTTTGTTGTGGAAAAAAAATTGAGTGCTGAGCTATGAGAGGGTAACGCACTACATATTTCCAATGCAGCCACTAATTTCTCATTCGTAAAAATGACTAGAGAATTCTCACATTGGATAACAAGCTCAATTCTTGAACTGATTTTTTTTCATGTTCACTATTCAGTCCAGTTGTTCATTGCTTGCGTTCCAGTGCAAGTAGTTGTCCTTGCTATCGATAGTGGAACCAATACAATTTGGTAATTGGCAATCAAAGTTCCGATACTGTTGATGTTGAACCAAAACATTCTTAACTCTGTTCTGGTTTGATCTGTGATTGGTGGCAGAGTGTTAGCTAGACCACTGGCTTGTGCGCCACGCCATCATCTTACTGTTGCTTCATATTTCGTTCATGGATTTTTTTTATTTACTCTTGTAGCTTTGAACAGCATGAGGCCACACATTTAAGATCTTTTTTAACAAAGGCTACTGTGATGATTTTTTCTGTTATTTTTTATTTCAATGATGATGACGACTATTAGTCGTCGTAGTTTTGGGGGGAATCGAACACCTCGTTAGAGGGTTCGTTTGCGTGTTTATATGAGACAGAAAAAGCCTCTGCCGTGGCGTTACAAGGGATAAGATCATGGCCGGTTACATGAGGGAGAGATAGAAACAAACACCTATTTAGTTTAAACAGACTAGACCAATCTATCTCTTATCTAGACATTACAAACTAAGTTACAAAGTATATCTCATGTAAACTAACAGCCTCCCTTAATCACAACCTTCAGAAAGGTTGAGATTACGCTTAAATTCATTTAGATCCTTAACTGCTAGAGCTTTTGTAAAACCATCTGCAACTTGATCTTTGCTTGATATGAACCTGATGTCAAACATTTTACTGGCAACTCTTTCTCGAACAAAATGATAATCTATTTCAATATGCTTTGTTCTGGCATGAAAAACAGGATTTGCAGACAAATATGTAGCCCCTAAATTGTCACATCATAGACATGGCTTTACTTTTAGTTTAACTCCAAGTTCACCAAGTAAACACTACAGGACGCGCGCGCTACGCCGAGGGCAAAAAGCCGTCGGCGTAGGCTAAAATGCCCTCGGCGTATGCTACGCCGACGGCTGCCCTCGGCGTAGCCTCCTCGGCAAAGGGTTCCCTCGGCGGAGCACATAGAGGCCGTTGGCGTATCAAAATGCTGTCGGCGTATGCTACGCCGAGGGCAATGCCGTCGGCGTAGCGGCCGTCGGCATAGCTTGTCGACAGGTTGCAAAAATATTTTAAAAAAAAAAATTAAATTTTTTATTTTATTTTTTTTCTCAATTTTTGAATCTTTCAATTGTTTGACTCGTTAATCTTTCAATTGTTTGACTCGTTAATCTCCTAGCAGCAGGCTTCAGGCGACTGAGCCATCTCCCATGAGCAGCGTGCTCTCCGCACCTTCCTTGCACCCGCACTCCAGCAGCAGGCTCGATTCAGACGAGGGCTGGTGCCGGGGCGTCTCGACGAAGCAGGCGTTATCGTCCCACATCATCTCGAGCCGGAGGATCCGGCAGAGCGAGGTGACCGTGATGAGGAGGTTAGGGTGGAGGTGCGGAAACTGCCACACGATGTGGTAGTCGTCGGCCGTCGCCCAGTCGAGCTGCTGGTTAGCCGTCCGCCCGGCGATGCATCCAAGCGGTGCGCTAGGCAGTTGCTATGGCGGCACAGCGGGGGATTCGGTAGGTGGCGCGATGGAGATTAGGTAGACGGCACGGAGAGGAAGGTGGAGGTGGTTGGTTGATGAGAGAGGCGGAGTCGTGGGCGGCCTGCCGATGCGAGAAGGGCGACGGGGATCTATGTGGGTATGTGTGGGTTGACTTTGGAGACGTTTTCTGAGGATGCGTTTGGCGTTGTTTGCGGGTCAGACAAAGGACAAATGACGAAGGACGAAGGACGAAGCGGACGAACGTAGTGGCAGAAAACGGAACAGTCATTTTCTTTTTAGATAGTAGAGATTAGGTAGACGGCACGGAGAGGAAGGTGGAGGTGGTTGGTTGATGAGAGAGGCGGAGTCGTGGGCGGCCTGCCGATGCGAGAAGGGCGACGGGGATCTATGTGGGTATGTGTGGGTTGACTTTGGAGACGTTTTCTGAGGATGCGTTTGGCGTTGTTTGCGGGTCAGACAAAGGACAAATGACGAAGGACGAAGGACGAAGCGGACGAACGTGGTGGCAGAAAACGGAACAGTCATTTTTTTTTTAGATAGTAGAGATGGAGCCATTTTTTCCATTTGCCGCTGCTTTTTTCAGTTTCTTCTTTTTCGCCGCCGCTCGCCAGGTTCAAATGCCATAGTAACAGACGACCGATAATTAAGTGGGGAGGATTTGCTGGCGTGAAACTGGGAACCGCCTGTTCCTAGCACGTCATTTACTACTCATTAATGGGGAGGATTTACTAAATTTTTCCAGCAAAAAAGAATAAAATACACATGGGCAAGAGTATAGATGATGGGCCCCTTCTAGCCATGGGCGATAGGAGGGTTACAAATGGTCGCCTAGGGTCAGCGCTGGTCCTCACTACAACAAGCTCTGCTATGCCAAGTTTAGTCTAGATCTAAGGCCTATGTATAGGGTTTAGCATTTTCTGCATCTTATTTTCCTTCTGTCCCCGCCCAGGCTAGCCCTCCTCCCCCGCACATAATATAATCAGCTGATTAGTTCTGCATTGCATGGAAACCAAATACAGACCAGGGAGTACCTAATCGATTGTATGAGTTCGACTCATTGATCAAAAAGGGTTTCGGTGATTGGCCATGCGCGGCAACCCAGCAGCTAGCTCCTTCTCTTTTGATGGTACGTCATCGCCGGCCGCCATGGGAATTGTGGCGGCAGCTAGCTGATCCCAGAGGTTGACGCAACGACCGGATCGGAGCAGGCGAACGACGTTCAAGCTCGACGATCGCCTACACTACATGGCAACATAACCAAGGATCAGGATTTTCATCACAATCAAGCTGCTAAGAAATCATAATCAAGCAAGCGTACGCTACATGAGAATTCACGGCAGCATCTAGCTAGAGTTGGACAAAGACAAAATCATCATCAACCAAGCCTAGCTACATACGTAGAAAAGAAGAAGAAAGCGACCATTGAATCGACGAGATCATGTTAAGACATGCATGTACCGTAGACGTAACTAGGTTTCGCTTCCCGTCGACCCAGCCCGGCCCGACCAATCTGCTGCATCGTCGTCGTCGTCGACGAGGCTTTCCCTCTCCGCGAGCGCCTTGATCACGTCGACTTTGACCTCGAGGCACCTGCGCAGCGCGTCGGCCGCCTTGTCGCACGCCGCCTCCTTCTTTGCAGGTGTGGTGGCCGTCAACCCGTCGTGGTAGCCAGAGCATGCGTCAACCCCCTCGTCTATCTCCTTGATGCATGCTTTGAACAGGGCGTTTAGGCCTATCCGGATGGACGGGGAGATGATTTCGGTCCCGGCGGCCACTGCGATCTCTAAAATTGGACCAGAAGAGATGGTGGCCATGATGGATGCTTCGTCGGCCATGGCTGGCTGCTTGCCTGCCTGGTGAGCGACGAGCTAGCTTGCGTTCCTAGATCCCAATCAAGCACGACTGATTGAGGAGCGAGGAAGATCAACGAGGCACGGAAATTGTGATGATCGGTCGGTTAAACTGCCCTTGATTGAGGACGAAGATCAAGGAACATCAAAGTTGTGTGGACGAGCGCACGAGTCGATGATTTTACGAGGCTGCTCCTATGCCTTGATGAATACTTATAGGCCGGTGCACTGCACGCACCCACCGACCTACGTACGTATGTATACGAATTCGACTCCAACTCACGCTTTGTATCCAGCCTACCAACAAACACACAAGTACCTTGATATCGTTCTTATGTACTTACGCGACGGAACCTACGTGGACAAGGAAACACAAGTGTTATAGTATAGTATATCTCGATCGATCTTTCTCTTGGACTAGAAATCTGTAACAAACTTTTTTTTTACTCGAACAATTTTATCCAAATTAATGAATTCAGGTTTGTCTAGATTTGTATATATATCTAGACATGTAGTTTTAGTGTTAGATACATCTCAATATATAGACAAAGCCGAGTCCATTGATTGATTCGAGGAGGCAACACAACCAAGGATCACGATTTTCTTCACATGCAAACTGAGCGTTCGATACTTGCAGGGCCTTCTTGTTCCGTGCTGATACAGTCTAGTCTAGCTGAATAAAAAAAAAACCCGAATGCAACATATACATAGACCCAAGGAACAATTGATTTCTTTTCCTCTTTATTTAGTCTACAATTCCATTTAGATCCGTATTTCTTGGAGTAGCAACGATCCAAGTTCAGATTTAACGCCTCGGGCCATGCCTTTTTATTTTTATTTTCCTTTTGCTATAACATGTACATGGGCTTCTCCATCATCGAGGTCAGCGCCTCTGCACGGCGGGAAGCATGCTTTGTCACGATTGCCATACAATCGTCTTGGCCACTATCCCCGACTAGGTCATCTAGCTACCTGCGCGCCCTTCTCATATGCGCCCACATAAACGGGTCGACCACATCGCCTTGGCCGCCATTCTCGTCTATAATAATGCGCTACTCAAGGGAAAAATAGAGGGAGAGGAATTAGTAGCTAAGCTACGATACCAAATGGTAAAACTACTCCCTGCGTCTTAAAAGTAGATGTTAGAATTTATCAAAATTTAGATATATCTATATACTAAATAGTATCTAGATTTATTTAAATTTTGACAAATCGACGACATTTGTTTTGAGACAGAGTGAGTATTTGAAATGAAGGGGCGACACAAATTAAAGTGCAGCTGGAGCGTCTCGTGCACGTATGCATGGAGGATGCGTGTCACGTAGTATGTGTGCATGCAAGTAGTCGATGATTTGCCGGCAATGTGAGGGCACGCCAATTTTTTTTTTTTTTTTTTTGCCTGTGCTGGGTTTAAAAAAGAATTTGTTTTTGGGCTTTGCGGTGGCCCAAAAATTTCGCCAAGTCCGTAGCTGGCCGCACCCACCCGCAGAAATCCCCAAATCCTAATCCTAGCCGGTGCCGCCCCACTATCGAGCGGCGCCGATGTTCCCCTCGCGTCCTCTCTCCTCCTAATGGGATTGCACCGTCCCGATGCGACGCAGTGCAAAGTCATCACCCAGCAGCCTAGCTCGCTCATTGTGTCTCACACATACTATATTCTCATTGACACCATTAGTTAGCCTGCAGACCTCGACTTCTTGGTGCGCTCGACGTGTATGGAAAATGCATTTTTTATCTAACATAGTGAAAATGCATTTTTTTACTTATATACTCCCTCCATCCAGAAATAATTGACTTTGGTTTGTCTAAATTCAAATATACATATACACTAAAATGCTTCTCAGAGTATATACATATAGGTATACAGTAAATACCTAGGCGGCGACCTAGGTATTGATGGTATATTGTAAGCACTTGGCCAGTAAAACACATATACATGCCGCTAAAAACATATCACGTCTCATTTTGCCTCACGCCGAACAGATTCCTCGGAGTATATTATTTCTGAAGAAGGTGCCACTTGAAAGTTATGTCTATGATTTAGAGTCTAAGCCTATGGATTAGTGTGTAGATCAAGGTTTTATGGCTAGTATATGGTCTAGATATATGATTAGTGTTTAAATATAGTCTAGGTTTTAGGTTTATGTTTAGTGTTAAGGGTATAAGATTTATGATGGAGGTGCAACTTCAAAGTTGTGTATAAGGTTTAGGGACTATGCGTAGGAACCTTGGATTTATGGTCTAGGGTTTATGGTCTATGTTATAGGCCTAGAGATTAGTGTCTATGTCTATGGTGTCCGACATGTATATGGACTAGGTATATGGATTAGAATCTAGATCTAGTCTAGAATCTACGTTTATGGTTTAGGGTATAGGATTTTGGAAGGAGGTACCACTTAAAAGTTGTGTCTAGGTTTTAGTGTCTAGGTCTAGGAACATAGGGTTTATGGTCTATGGTCCATGCCTAGTGATTAGTGTCTAGATCTATGGGGTTTTACCCATCTATGATCGAGATATATATGAATTAGGGCCTAGATCTAGTCTAAGTGGGTCTACATCTAGTGTTCAGGGTACACGATTTTCAAAGGGGATGCCGCTTCAAAGTTGTGTTTAGAGTTTATCGTCTAGATCTAGTAAGGTTGGGTTTAGGGTTTATGGTATATTGCCTACGCCTATGGACTACGCGTATGTGGTCTACAAATATGGATTAAGATATGCATCTAGGGTTTAGGGTATAGGGTTTTTGAAGGAGAGGTTCCATTTCAAATTTATGCGTAGGGTTTAGTGTCTATGTCTAGGAATATTTGGTTTATGGTATAGGGTTTATGATCTATGGTCTAGTCCTAGGGATTAGTGTCTAGATCTAGATTTTTTGTCTCGACTATGTTGTAGGTATATGGATAAGGGTCTAGATCTAGTCGAGGTATATGGTCTACGTCTAGGGTTTAGGGTGTAATATTTTTAAAGGAGGTGACACTTCAAAGTTGCGTATAGGTTTTAGTTTCTATATATATGAAGCTTGAGTTTATGTTTCATGGTTTATGGTAATATAATTTAGGCCTAGGTATTAGTGTCTAAGTCAAGGGTTTTTGACTAAGCGCTATGGTCTAGGTATATGGATTAGGGTCTAGTTCTATTTTAGGTCTAGGGCCCATGTTTAGGCTTTAGGGTATGGGATTTTCAAAGAAGATGTCACTACAAATTTGTTTCTAGGGTTTAGGGATTGTGTATAGGAAGCTTGGATTTATGGCCCAGGGTTTTTGGTCAATGGTCTAGGCGTAGAGACTAGTGTCTAGGTTTAAGGTTTTCCGACCCGTCTATGGTGTGGGTATATATATGGATAATATAACTCAAGGGTCTAGGTCTAGGTCTAGGGTTATGGTATAGTATTTATGAAATAGGTGCCACTACAAAGTTTAGTCTACAGTTTAGGGTCTAGGTCTATGAAGCTTGAGTTTATGTTATAGCATTCATGGTCTATTTTCTAGGTCTAGGGATTAATGCCAATATCTAGGTTTTTTTACTCGTGTATGGTCCAGTTATAACGATTAATGTCTAGATCTAGGGTCTAAGTATAAGGTATTGCGTATAGGAATTCTGAAGGAGATGCCACTTCAAATTTGTGTATAGGATTTAGGATTATGTCTAGGAAGCCTAGGTTGATGGTCTAGGTTTTATGGTCTAGGACAAGGAATTAGGTCTCCATCTAGCGTTTGTAGCCTAACTATGGTTGAGGTGATTATGGTCTACATCTAGGAAGTTTGGGTTTATGTTATAGAGTTCATGGTCTATTTTCTATGCCTAGGGATTGATGTCAGTATCTAGGTTTTTTATTGTTTATGGTTTAGGTATAACGTTAATGTCTAGATCTAGGATTTACGTCTAAGGTTTAGGGTATAGGATTCACAAAGGAGGTGTTACTTCAAAGTTATGTCTAGTATTTAGGTTTATATTCTAGGGTTTATGGTATAGGCCTAGGAATTAGTGTCTACATCTAGGTTTTTGACTCATATATGGTCGAGGTATATAGATTTGGTCTAGATTAATATAAATCTAGGGTCTATATCTCAGGTTCAGGTTGTAGTTTTTTCAAAGAAGGTGTCATTTTTCAAAGTTGTGTATAGGGTTTAGGGTCTAGGCCTAGTAATTTTGGATTTAGCTCTAGGATTAGGGTATAGATCTATGGTTAGATATATATTCTTTATCACTTAACCTAAAACCTAAATCTAAACCCTTAATTTAATCGCTCAACCTAAGCAATAGCTACACTATAGTACTTGGATCCTGAATCCTTAAACTAAAACCATTATCAAAACCCTAGATCGTTGGTCTAGACCCCAAGCTATTAGCATGAGATTAACAATAGAAAAAGCAATGAGCGGGAAAATAATGGCGACGAAAAGAGGTGGAGAAAAAGGCGAGAAAGAGGTTTGAGGAGGGAGAAAAAAAGCGGAAAAAGATAGAATGGAATAGAGGGATGGAAACAAGAATATGGACTCGTAATAAGAACAACTTAAAATAATATTTTAAAAATATAAAAAAAGGTGTTTGCCTACTCCCTTGTAAGAGGGTACTCAGCGGCACGTAAATGAGGACCACGACACCGTCCCCGTTCTGTGGACGTGGCCACATGAGAGCCATGTCGCTAGTGTCCTCTTTCGAGCAATAAGTCTTGCACTCGCCATACAAGCTCCAATTTGCCGAGCAAAAAAAAATCCATAACATACATGATACTTTCTTAGTGTTTTTTGGGCTGCTCTCGGTGTCCGGAGTAGTTGTTGAGTGCCCGAAAAATTGCACTTGACAAACCGTTCGAAGCTCGGCAGCGACACATCTTTACTATTAAAAAGAAGTTGGTGTTGGTAGGTTGTACTTTGTCACTTTGACATCAAACATTGGGATAATCAGAACCGTATGATCTACATCCTATGGTGCGCTGAGTCTTCCTGATACTTGGCTTAGTTAATTACACCTTTCTACCACCGAAGGCCGATTCAGAACGACTAGACGAAAAATAGACCCCCCCCCCCCCCGGCCACCGCCACCTCGGCGCCTCCCCATCTCCACCTCCGTCCGAGGATCCCTCCTGCCTGCTGCCACTAAGAACAAGAGTACCTCCAAGGAGAGGACGCTCTCCTTGCGGATCGCTTCCAGGCCGAATTGGTCATAGATCGTCGCCGCAGACTTCTCCCAGCCTGTCAAGGAGAAACTGCCGCAGCAGAACCCGTGCAAGTTGGCGCAGGGAGCGGAGGCATCCACACAAGTAGTTGTTGGAGCTCCAAACAGGCTCCAGGCTGAGCAGCGATATGCAGCAGCGGCAAGTTCACCTGGGAGGGTCCTGACAGCGCGATTGAAATGCAGGTGATGTTTGAACCTTAGTTTGTACCCATCTGTCATATCCAAATTCTTGTATTCTCGCTGCTAGCTAGCAGATGGTAGTTAAAATCGACAAATCAATGCATGTGCTTTCGGTTGTAGCCTCTGCATAGTGAACTCACACGATAATCAGATCATGATGTATTTCTCCAACATCTTCAGTTTTTGGGCCGTGCTATAACGACGAGAAGGATGATGGCGTAGCACATCCACTCCCTCGAGTTCTTGCAGCTTATTTGCATTCTAGAGAGCCCACACCTCGCTGTATGTGGATTTGTGGACAAGTTGGTAGCATTTGAATCCTTTAAACAAGAAACGACATGATAATAGAAGTATTAGCACCATTCAGTTTGCTTGTTCATAAAATAGGCTACACCGGGATAATCTCGATCTCATCGGCACAAAGATCACAAGGGCATTCGCTCTGCTACATCGCTAACGGCGTCTATAGCCTCTCCACGATCGAACTCTGCGGCAGTGTGTAGCCTCCATGTATGAGTCTTCCATGATCGATTGAACTGTATGCTACTACGCATGTACATGCTGATTTTTTTTCTGATGGATCTGCCAGTGCAAGGGCTGGTGCAGTGGTGCTTCCTCCCTATGATCCGGAGTCTCCCGAGGCATCGTCGCCGACCACCTTCAGGTAACAAGATGTGTCACTAGATTGATGTCTGATCAGAATACTTCGTTTTTATAATGCAGCTTGCCAGTAGAACCATCACGTTCGTTATTCTTCGGTACAGAAGTCTGCCACGTTATTCTGAACCACCACGATTAGAGTACTCCTTCCAAATTCATGAGCTCATATGCTCTGAATCTGGGTGGATACACACCTTACTGCCATCAGACACACCACGACGGATCTCTGAATCCATGGTTTTCTCCTCTGAATCCATGAGCCTCTTGTCTGAATCTGAATTTCTTGTTTCAAAGATTCATATTTCCGGTTTTTCACACTGTGTACAATATCCTTCCATATCACCCGTTGATTTTTCTTTAAGGAAGTTACCCGTGAACGTATGGTCCAGTCTATACTGTATTTGCTCTCCCAATTTGCAGCTATAGCTTTTTGTTGGATTTATTTATGTTATTTTTTCCTTTCGCTCTCCGTTTCCTGATACTATGTGATCTTTCAATGCTATGTTGATATTCATTTGTCAGCGCCTTAGTTCCCCAGCACTTATTGTTCATGTTACCAGCCATGCTAGATTTTTTTAACTTTGCTAGATGTTCTCTTTTTCACCATTGCCGATTCTCTCCTCTGAAAGAAAATATAAATAACCTGATGTTGTCATTTTTCCACTGAGATGCATGTGAGCAGATTAGATGATTAATGGAGCTGACACTAAAAGTTCTTCTAGATGTATAAGTTGTACGTGCCTAACTCTGATTTCCATGAAGTATACACGTGATAACATATGAAGGTGCTTGATAACCCCACATTCACTAGAACATCATTCAACTTTCAGCTTGGGGTACTGGATACATATGAAGGTACCAAATACCTAGATGTCGGCGTCTCCTCTCCTGTGCTAGCGCCATAGTTTCCCAGCCCTTTCGGTTCAGGTTACGAGCCATACTAGATTTTGGTTACTTTGCTAGATGCTCTCTTTTTTTATCATTTATTGATTCTCTCCTTAGAAATAAAATTACAAATGATTTGCTTTGGTCATTTTTTCCATGAGATGCATGTGAGCATATATGATTGGTAATGAAGCTGACACTAAAAATTCTTCAAGATATATAAGTTGTAATCATAACTCTGATTTACATGAAGTGTATGCGTGACAAAATGTGAAGGTACTTGATACCACCACACTCAACTTTCAGCTTGGGGTACTAGATACATACATACAAGGGTACTAAACTCCTAGATGTCGGTATTTGACTTTTATAAATGACAATACTTGCTTGTCTATGGATGCCCAATGAGATATTAATTTTTCTACAAACATGTGTTATCAAGTGTAACTGAAAGCAGCTTAACATAAAACCCTGATGCATATTGTTTCCAGGATGGGATGCATCATGTGCTCTGATAAAAACTTTCTATACATGGCTTGATGATCTTCAAGGAAGTAAAGGCACTGCTAAGGTCCTCATTTGATAATTTCCATCGGTCCTTTCTGATATGAATGTAATAATGTAAATTGTAAATCTGCTCTCTTTTTTCATGTTACTAATATGCCGCTTCTTTATTCTGATGTCTATAATGCATTCATACTTCCTAAGTTAATCAAGTCCAGTCATTGTTGCATTGTTTAGTGCGTGGAATGCGCAACTGCCAATCCTGAAAAAATTGTGTTACGGCTGCGATTGCAGACAACATGTTTCCAATGAAATTTGTACTGTGTTAACTTGACCAAGAAAATAAATTTCTATCATGTTCACTTGACCAAGAAAATAAATTCCTTTGGCAAATAATTTTATTTAATTTATGCGGAGCTACTTTGTTGTTCATATTTGACACCAATGAATTATTTTATGAATGTCCTGCTGCGTCTTATGTTTCCTTGTAAATATTGGCTGTTGCAGTAGCTATGTACTATGTAACTTTTCCACATGTGTTTGCATGGCCAGAGAGTTTTGATATCCTTTGAGGGCATTTCAAGAGCCACAATTTTTCTCATTTGTAACAATACTGCACAAGAATACTCTCTTCATTCTTCTTTATGTATGCAGGTAATGAATGATATACACATCTAACTCCCTTATACTCCCTCTATTTCATAATATAAGATGTTTTAGTTTTGAGAAGGTAATGTATCTAGACACTTTTTAGTGTGTAGGTTCGGAATCTACACACTAAAAAATGGCTAGATATATTACCTTCACAAAACTAAAACATCTTATATTATAAAACGGAGTGAGTACATATTAGTTTTCCCTGATCTTGGCTCTTCTTGATCATCTCACTTCTGTATACTCAGATGGTTCTTTTGTTCTGCGACATCGTAGTTGGATAGACCAACTCCTCAACAGTGGGAGAAACTTCTAGATGTGATTCAAGAGAAAACCATATGTCTTTCTTTGATGTTGCATACTAGGTAAATGGGTTTCTTTTGAATCCTCTTTTTTTATTTTCAATTTGTCTCTTTCTGACTATTCATTGCTTTATATGGTTTCGTCAGTGGAAGCACATGATGAAGATGCATATTTTATCAGGACTTTTGTTGATCGTGGCCTGTAAGTGTTTGTTGCGCAGAAGTCTGCCACGTTATTCTGAACCACCACGATTAGAGTACTCCTTCCAAATTCATGAGCTCATATGCTCTGAATCTGGGTGGATACACACCTTACTGCCACCAGACACACCACGACGGATCTTTGAATCCATGGTTTTCTCCTCTGAATCCATGAGCCTCTTGTCTGAATCTGAATTTCTTGTTTCAAAGATTCATATTTCCGTTTTTCACACTGTGTACAATATCCTTCCATATCACCCGTTGATTTTTCTTTAAGGAAGTTACCCGTGAACGTATGATTCAGTCTATACTGTATTTGCTCTCCCAATTTGCAGCTATAGCTTTTTGTTGGATTCATCTATGCTATTTTTTCCTTTCGCTCTCCGTTTCCTGATACTGTGTGATCTTTCAATGCTATGTTGATATTCATATGTCAGCGCCATAGTTCCCCAGCACTTATTGTTCATGTTACGAGCCATGCTAGATTTTTTTAACTTTGCTAGATGTTCTCTTTTTCACCATTGCTGATTCTCTCCTCTGAAAGAAAATATAAATAACCTGATGAAGATGCATATTTTATCAGGACTTTTGTTGATCGTGGCATGTAAGTGTTTGTTGCACAGTATCTCAAAATAGGCTTCCGTCCTGCTTTATAAATAAAGTAACAGGTAAGACCACTGCTGGGCCAGACAGCACAACGACACATCACGATACACTATGTTGGGGCAGCAGCACACACACACGCCCGAACTAAAAACAAGGAAAAACAAAAAGAAATAAAGGCGGAGGTGGATCGACTAGATGAAGATCGCAACCACTGCGCCCTCTCCGAAGAATGCCCACCCCGCTCCTAGCCCCGACTTGTCAAGCACCAAGCAACACCCTTAAGAGGGAAAGCGGTCGCTGCTGCCCGGACCAGAATTGGCCCTAGGGTTTCCCCCGGCACACCGAGGGGAGTGGGACAAGGGTAGCCACGACGCCCTTCAAGAAGGGAGGTGCCACCCATGGGCGGCACCGCGTCGGTGTCGGTCACGCCGACAAGGATTTCTCCCGAAGACCCTATCCACCCGCCTCGGACGAGTCGTTGCACAGGAGACCCGCGAGGGCGAGGCCTCGCCACCACCAAACTTGCCGCCCACGAGCACGCGCCATGCCAGTCTCGACTCCACCATCATAGTCTCACCGAGATAACCGCCGCGAGGTCTACAAGATGAGGCACACGTAGGTCGAGGCAGGGCCAGTAGAGTCGCGTCCGTGCGGGAGAGAGCTGCCTCCACCGCCAAGGACGATAGTCGACCAGATGTGACCACCGGCACACCAGTCCCCGTTAGGTCCGGCTAGGTCTAATGGACCCTTAAAGCCCCCGCGGGGGCACACCAGTTCCACGAGAGTCTGGCAGGGCCCCGCAGGGCCCGTAAAGCCCATAGTCACGCTGCAACCGGCCGGACAAGGACACCACCGGATCTACACCCACCTACGGAGCCACCAACCGCAGAGCAATAATAGGGAAGGCAAGCCCGCCCGCTCCGGCCCAGATGGAGCCCTAAGGGCCCAGATCTGGGCCAAGGAAACCCGGCCAGATCCGCCGCCTGACACACTGCCGCGCCACCGCGTTGGCCTCGCTCGGCGGCGCCGAACCTCCGCCGCCAGGCCGCACCACCACCGGAGGAGGGAGGCCCCGACCCCGCCGCCTTAGTGTGTAAAGAGAAGCACAGCCGGCGCCACCTGGGCCACGCCCGGCGGGCCCTGCCGGCGGCGGCGACTGGGGAGAGGGGGGAGCTAGCGGAGAGCCCGAGAGGGGCGACCCCGTCGCCCTCGGGGGGGGGGGGGGGGGGAGGGGGAGGGGTCAGGGGCGGGGGAGGGGGGGTAAAACAGAGTAATGTGTTAACTATGTTTGTTGCACACTATTACAGCAAGAACCTGTATGTTTGATTCTTAAACGACATAGGAACAATGGCGCAAAGATGCATAGCTACTCAAAGACGTACATAAATATGCATATCGAATTTCTATCATGTTTCCTTTCTTTTTTAACTTGTGTACGTTTATCTCCTCATCTGTAGCCCACTGATCTACTTGCAGGTTGCAACTTATGCTGGTAAATGTAAATCTAGAACAAAATGCTATGACTAACAAAGATTGTTAATATTACTGTCTAAGGGTAAAGAAAAGTAAGTGCCATAGCAGTGATTTTGCTCTATCATTATTATCATCATGACATATGATATTTATACTGATATCGACTGAATGGACAAAGGGATTGGTAAGCATACTAAACTTGTACTACTAGATGAATGAGTGATTTTATTGATACCAGAATTTCTTCCTTAGCCCCAAAGAAATAGAAATCATTTTGATCTACAAGGTTCTAATGTACCTAGAGGGTTTACTCAAAATTAGGTACGTAACTTTGTGAATTACCCAAAAAAAATAGGGATAGGGGAATATTTTGTTTGAGGTAACTGATACTATCAGAATTCTCCCTAACATGTATGTTACTATATTCAAATTACATAAATCAGTAGGAGGCTTCGGACGGTCTCACGGTAAAAAAAACTCTTTTCTTGTATCACTGCATTTGAATGCCCTTTCGACAACGGTAACTTATTTTTACCGGCACACTAGGACCAAAAATATTTATGACTATAAGAGGTAGTTTATTGCTAAACTAAATAAAATATCATTTAGATTAATGGACTTATTTGTTATATTTTTTCTCCGTAGCAACGCACGGGCAATCAACTAGTCTCATTAGCATCGCAATGTCGTTAAGGCTCCGTTTGGCATCAAAGTATTTTTAAAGTATTGAGAAAATACTTTGGTTTCTAAAAAAAGTGAAGTATTAAATACTTTGAGGTGTTTGGATCAACCAAATAATACGGTTTCAAAACTAAAGTATTGTCCAAAACTATGATTTTTTGAAGTATTTGAGAAATAAGCTAGACCCTCTTTTTTTTAAAACTGAGAAAAGAGAAAAACTGAAGTATTGCTTTGCTAGGTACTAGAATACTATGGTATTCATATACTTCAGTTTTAGAAAAACTTTGTTGCCAAACTAAGCCTAAGACTCCTTGGCAGCTAATGTCGCGTAAAAATGTTAAGAACTTACAACAGTGTCGGTTGCACCGACTATACGTCGTAGGACCAGGTTGGACAAAGGGTCCTACGTTCTTATGTGTAATTGTAGTATTACATGTCCACGTCGTATGGGACGTCAGGCAAGCATGTACCCTAGGGTGGTATCGGAAGCTGGTGACCCACGACGACGAACCCTCTAGCTTTATGTGAAGCCAAATGCTTAGGTCGTAGCTGATGCCTTGGTGGATTATAGTGGAATGTACATGCTAGATGGGTAGATTTCGCAAATACAGCATGCCCGGGGTGATATATTGCACGTGCATGTCCAAAAAAAATCTTGAGACCCTCCCGTCCACGTGCACCGTATATAAAATATACAAGTGAGGTTCTTTATTAATCACATGGGAGTACAAGCTAGCTAGCCGACACAAGTGCTCTTCGTAGGTTGATACAATACAAGGTCTCACATATATAACTACTACTCCCGCCATCCCGGTTTATACTGAGTTCTAAACATAAACTTAGTTGTCAATTTGACCAACTGAATATGAGATACTTTCTCCGTCTCAAAATAGATCTCTCAAATTTGTTAAAATTTAATAAATCTAGACACTATTTAGAGTATATATAGATTCATACAAATTTAACAAGTACGACTCCTGAACCGGGATATATATATATATAGAGAGAGAGTATATTTCTTTGTAACATTATGTGCTAGCAAGTTGAATTGTTTTATATGACACATAAATTAGTCAAGTCTGAAAAAAGGAGAAAGCTAGCTTCAGAGTGTCATGAAATATCACAACACAATTTTACAATCTAAATAGTTCCACGTTACTCCATCTCGTGGCTAATGTGATAGTCCCATAGAAAACAATGACCACGACCGCAACCCCCCATGCAACCATGCGAGAGGCCAAACTTGAGCGATGACGGCGATGGCTGGTGAGCGTTTCGGAAGCCGCTAGAGTCGTCATAGATGTCACACACCACACGATCTTGCTTGCAGCTAGCGACAACATGTTTGGACGCGACGTCAATGATGGCACATGATGCTACAGCATGCCGGAGGCGGAACCTTCATCGAAGGCGAGGGAGAAGCCCTCCCCCCGTCCCCACTTCTCTCGCCTTCGGGAGCTATCTAGGATAATCCGGTGATCGTCTGTCTATTGGGTGGGTGCCCCCCGTGAATCGGAGATCGAGCTCAAGGAGTCGCATCCAGTGGCGATTTATCTACTTTCTCTTCTCGTCTCACTCATCATGACACTTCTCTATCTTGCGGTGGAGTGTCTGTCACGGAATGACGGACCTGCTTGATGCTAGCTTTTATTTAGGTGAGCAATCTAGATGTAGTTTACTTTTCAGATTGAGAGCTGTTGGTAATTGATTTATATTACTCGTCTATTTTAAGACGGAGAAAATATGTAATATTAGTATATCTACACACAAGTAAAACAATGAGTAGTAGTTCCTGGCAGAAAAAAAACAAGGAGTAGTCTATGTTGACACGGACGCACGTGCATTGCTCCACCCTCGGTCATGCAGATGAGCACGAGCGGGAAGCTCCAAAAAAAAAAAATTGGTACGTACACGAACGGGATTTCCAACGTGAGACTAGATTTTGGCCCAGCCCAGCCCAAGCGGTAAGATTGACCCACCCTGAACCCTATACCCAACAATGCGAGACTCCATGTCAAAATAAAAAAAACAAAGCGAGTGAGGGAGTCCCGATCCCTTTTAGCTTTTGCGCCGCCTCCGTCGCCACGCCTCCCGCCAAACCTGGCCATCGGGCCGTGCCTGGGCGGACCGGCCCGCGGCACGCCAAAAAAGCCCGGCCCAAGCACGACCCGACACGTGGCTTGACGGGCCGTGCCCGGCCCGTGGCACGCGGGTGTCGTGCCCGTGCCGCATCCCCGGGCACGCGGGCCGGCCCGACACGACCCGTTTATCATGTTTTAGATGAAAAAGTTCTATATATATACAAAATAGGAGTGCCTGGCATTCGAACCCAGGACCTGCAGGCCTCGAATATTAGATAATACTCCCTCCGTTCCAAAATATAAGACGTTTTAGGTTTGTGAAGAAAATGAATCTAGACTTTTTTTAGTGTGTAGATTCATTCCAAAGTTGAATGAACTACATACTAAAGTAAGTCTAGATTCGTTTTCTTCACAAACCTAAAACATCTTATATTTTGGAACGGAGGGAGTATAACACAGATTAGGACTGTTTTGTATATAAATTTTAACGGGCCAACAGAAAAAGGCCACAACCAGCGTGCCTAACGTGCCGCGGACCAGCCCGTCAGGAGCCGAGGCCGGGCTCGGGCCTCGAAGCTGGGCACGTAGCACGGCCCGGCACGGCACGTGGCTTGGCGGGCCACGACGGGCCGTATCGCGTGCCGGCCCGTTTGGCACGTGCCGGGCCTGGGCCGGCCCGCTGCCCCGCCCCGCCCCGCCGCCACCTCCTCCTCCCCTCTCGAGTCCATGGCGTGGAACCCCTGGTCCGCAGCCCCACTTCAAACCCTAGCCGGACACGTCCTCCTCCCCTCCGCTGTCCACTCCTCCTCTACTCTCTAGTTCCTCCCGCCCTCCACTCTCCCGCCAGATCAGCGCCACCGCCCCAGCCTCGCCGACGAGACAGCCGGTGCGGCGCAGGAGAAGTGGCGTCGCGGGGGCTTGTTCGCCGGCGCGCACGTGCACCGGTAGGACGCGGCCAAGGGCGGCTGCTGCACGCCGGCGAGGGCGAGCTTGCCACCAGGACGCGACGGCGCAGATCCGGGCTTGGCGGGAACAAGGCCGCTGCCTCCATGGGGACGCCGATGCAGGTATTTCCCGCCCTCCGCCTTGTCCTCCTTTCTAGGTTTCCGGCACCGGTACCACGAAAAATCGCAGCTTTGGGACTCGGATCTCGGCCAGGATGAGGATCATGCTCGTGGGGAACCTGGACTAGTCAACTGCCACGGCAGGATGGATGAAGTCAGGTCCGTGTATTGCTCTAATCCCATCAATTTTATGTTCAAGGTTTACATGCCTATTTGCGCAATGGAGCCGGCTGATTCAAGGTTTTCCATGTGCAAGGTGGGGGATTATTTAGTTGTACATGTGATTGTTCTGCCCGTGAGCGCCTCAATAGATTTTCCTACTTAAGGGAAACCCGTGTGTTACTTTTGGCATTGTTAAGATTAAAAAAAAACATGCTGTGCAAAAATAAAGAACAACTTCATCATGTAATCAGGAATGGTAGGCTTTGATTGGAGCGTTGGAATGCCAGAGGGTGATATCATGGTTGCCATCTGCGAATACGTCGGGTAGTTCACTTCTACTCCCAATGGGAATGTGATCTATAAAGGATGGGAAGTGCATGATGTTGATGCCTATCGGGGATGAACGCCAGCTGCCAGAATGCCACCTCCGCCGGTCCCTTCATGTTGCAGCGGTGGATGCTCGTACCGCCTCCTAGACGGTGGCGTGATGGTGCTCGTCCTATGGGACAGCATGTTGTGCGGCGGCAGCAGCAGGTAGTTCTATGCGATTTCAGTTGGAATATCTTCATCGGATCAGTATGGTGATCTTATTTTTCTGTTATCCTGCTATAGCACGGTCTGCGGGTGTCTATAGTGCAAGGTGGCTCGATGTTGGCGAAGGGACTCTGACTTCAGAGACGATGAGGACGGCCACCAAGGTCTGCCCATATTACTCTTTCCACCATCCGTTCTCGTTTCTGCACATGGCCTGCTATATTTCTATTCGACTTTGTTGTGGAAAAAAAATTGAGTGCTGAGCTATGAGAGGGTAACGCACTACATATTTCCAATGCAGCCACTAATTTCTCATTCGTAAAAATGACTAGAGAATTCTCACATTGGATAACAAGCTCAATTCTTGAACTGATTTTTTTTCATGTTCACTATTCAGTCCAGTTGTTCATTGCTTGCGTTCCAGTGCAAGTAGTTGCCCTTGCTATCGATAGTGGAACCAATACAATTTGGTAATTGGCAATCAAAGTTCCGATACTGTTGATGTTGAACCAAAACATTCTTAACTCTGTTCTGGTTTGATCTGTGATTGGTGGCAGAGTGTTAGCTAGACCACTGGCTTGTGCGCCACGCCATCATCTTACTGTTGCTTCATATTTCGTTCATGGATTTTTTTTATTTACTCTTGTAGCTTTGAACAGCATGAGGCCACACATTTAAGATCTTTTTTAACAAAGGCTACTGTGATGATTTTTTCTGTTATTTTTTATTTCAATGATGATGACGACTATTAGTCGTCGTAGTTTTGGGGGGAATCGAACACCTCGTTAGAGGGTTCGTTTGCGTGTTTATATGAGACAGAAAAAGCCTCTGCCGTGGCGTTACAAGGGATAAGATCATGGCCGGTTACATGAGGGAGAGATAGAAACAAACTCCTATTTAGTTTAAACAGACTAGACCAATCTATCTGTTATCTAGACATTACAAACTAAGTTACAAAGTATATCTCATGTAAACTAACAACGACAAGTCAAAGAATCTTCCACAGGCCATGGATTCTAGAAACCTGGGGACTTGGGTGTATCGTGTAAAGCCTAGGCTAACAGCAACCGTAAAAGCTGTTGGGACCTTGGATTGTTTCAGAGCAAGGCCAGGCCACATGTAGGTTCATGCTTGATGTACAAACCTGTACAGTTTTGTTCATTGTGCTAGTATCGTTCTGATGTTCCAAGTGCATTAGAAGGTATAAAGGCTTGTTTTACCTCTCCTAGGTCCCAGGAATGGTTCCCAATATTCTACTAATTCTAAAATCGCATAAACATGGCGTGTTAATTCCAAAACAGCAACTAGAAGTTTTTATAACAGCTAGAGCCTACACCAGAAAACAAAGACTTGCAGTACTGACTAAGTAATGTAGATTTGTCATTTTCAAGTCCATTCTTCTTTCCAGCAGCAAGTTTTGTCCTGCTTTGCAATGTGGACCGTCATTTTTTCAGCACTTTTTTCCTGCGGTAGAAACTTTGATCGTTCTGTTTCTATATGTTACTTTCACATAACAAATAATAGGAAAGTTTATTTGATTGCAGAGGTAATTGTGTTTGCTCCAAAGATGTAGTCTTTTTCTTGGTAATGCTCTATGTCAGAACAAAGTTATTGCCATCTTAGAGTTTCTACCCTTCCTCCTCCTAAGAGAGTTGACGTTTTATTTCTGAATGTTGTTTCTAACTTGCTGCTTAATTTTTCTTGTAGGAGGATGGCTAGGAGATAATATATGACCTGATAACATTCACTTCGAGCTGCTGCTGCTGCTGGTCTCCTGTCCCTTTGGTTACTCCCAGGAATGTCGATGCCTACGCCAGGGCTAGCCCTGGGCAGGCCAAGGTTCGGGATGTGGCGGCTGAATGTGGGACGCAGTAGGAAGAGCGGGTTTAGGTAAGTTCTGGTTCCTCTCAGGTCTCTTCTAGGTGCTATCATGCCGTGGCTGCACTATCCTTTGGCTAATGAATTGATGACCCCTATTTGAATCATGATGATGAGTTACTAAGTATTCGACAAGTGGGATTGGTTATTAGATGATCCATGTACTAGCTAGATCGATTCATTCATTCATTCGTTCATTCATGAAAGAACCAAAGAAATCAATCAACACATATACTACTACTTACATATATGAAGGAATCATAAGCTCCATCGCCTCTCTGGCCGGCCGGCCTGCCTGCCGGTGTCACGCCCACAACACATGGCGAGGCCACCGCTCCCTCCCAAACTTTTCTCCTCTCATCGACAAGTCTAAGTCGATCGCCAGCCGCACGCGGTGCCTCCACCTCCTTTACTATTTATAGAACCGGACCCAAGGCTCAGCTCACCGAAATTTTCAAATAATGGAGCCATTTTTTTCATTTGCCGCTGTTTTTTTCAGTTTCTTCTTTTTCGCCGCGCGCCAGGTTCAAATGCCGTAGTAACAGACAACCGATAATTAAGTGGGGAGGATTTGCTGGCGTGAAACTGGGAACCGCCCGTTCCTAGCACGTCATTTACTACTCATTAATTAATGGGGAGGATTTTCTATACTCCCTCCGGCCCATATTAATTGACTTCGAGTCAAATTTTGGATGAACCTACGTACTAAATAGTGTCTAGATTCATCCAAATTTTGACAAATTTAAGTCAATTAATATGGGTCGGGAGGGAGTAGTATAATCAACCGGAATTATACGAGCGGGAGTGATTTGTGATAATTAAGGCTGCATGCATGATGTGAATCTGGCCGGACGGAAGCGTTTCTTGGACGACGACATGAATCCAGTAAATCATGCTAGTAGTAGTATATTTTATGCTTTTTTGGCCGGCAATCACTCCCTCATTGTGTTTACATTCTCGTTTTGGTCCAGCCTGGCCGAACAATGAATCTCACCCCTTGATTGTTGAATGGGTTCTTGTTCTAGCTCCTGGTAAACCCCGGCCGGTCTGGCTTGAAGAAAATTTAAGTTTTTCTCTTTTAATAATTACATAAGTAGCAGAGATGCACTCGAATAAGGGTAATACTATAGGTCGGAGTCCGATGGCAAAGCTTTCGTCGGACCACTCAGACACCCTCCATCTATCCTCCCTCCGATCTCCATCTATCCTCCCTCCGATGGCTGGTAGCGTGATATTTGTTTCCATCCGATTTCACATAGGATCAGCCCCATAGGACGCGTTAATTCCGACATCACCCTCGTCGTTCCCCACACCGCATCGCCGCGCCCATCGTAGCCATAGACCGCATGCGCCTCCCCAGATCCGTTCGTCCCGACAGTCATTCCCGTTGCGCCCCTCCTCGTCGTTCCTCTACTGCCACTGCCCGACTGCCGGTTTTTGCCGCTGCGTCGTGTTCCTGATTCGTGGCCGCGTAGGGACCTGCCCCGCACCGTGTTCCTTAATTATTCGTAGCCACCCTGTTGTCTCACAACCGGTCAGCTTTCTTAGCGCCTCGACTTGCCGTCATCCAATCCGCAATCATACGCTGCATCATCCTTCTACATGGACAGCCAGTGCCGGATCCATTACTGACCATCGGTGGAGCTGACTTAGTCGGGCCTTCAAGGATACACTCACGGGAAATCAGCAGACTGTGCTGATTCGATCGTGGACTACACGATTCGGTAATTGCTTCTGATCTAGTTTTGAAAGTGCTCGTCCTTGTATTCCTAGGTCACGATGTGTTCTTTTTTTGGGGGTGCTAGGCTAGTTTTTATGCTTTCGCTTGATCATGCGCCAGGGCTGTTCGATGGGAGGCGGGGGAATTTTAGCACTTTAGGATTGCCGTTCATATACTTTAGCACCTACATGGCTACATATTTGCTTGCAAGGATGCTATTTTTTCTTAAAATTTAAATGCTTCTGTGTTGTGATGATAGTATTTTGTTACAGAGATTCAATGCTTCATATATAAATATATCCAATATGTGCCTCTTATGTCTAGAGGATTGGCAACATGACCATGCTTCTTAAGTTTGCATCGATGCTTCTTGTTTCTCATGCACATGCTTCTTGAGTCTATATACATTGTGTCAATAAAACCACACTTACATTAGTTTTGTACATATGATTTTCATTTGTTAAGAGACTTACTTTTGGCACCGCAACATTCTTACTATATTTCTTATAAAAGAACACTTTCTCATTTGTGTTGCACATGAGGAATGTTATCACCTATATGTCATGGGGACATTTATGCCACCTAACATGATGTTGAAACTTTCTTTTTCCAGGCAACCTTTTTGTACATGATGGAAGCGGAAAGGAAGTGTGTTCTAAAAAGTCACTTTGCTGCACTTTGTTTCAAATATGTAGTCTAGCGACGAAGGACAATGGAAGCTGAATTTCATTTGTATGGAAGCAAAATTTGTAGTATAGCAATGGAGGCGGTGGAAGATGACTTTCATTTGTACGGAAGCAAATTTTCAGTCCATTGTAAGCATAGCTTTGCAGTAGAGAGTTGATAATGTAAATATCCGCTTATTTAGAAGCAGATTTCTAGTTATTCGGAAGCCAGTCCTATTTTTTTAGAAACATGTATGTGATTTTTCCTGGTGATATTTTTTGGTTAGATGGAAACATACTCCCAATTTATTGCAAGAAACTCTCATGTCGAAGGATAAAATCTTGTAATTCAAATATACCTTATGGCGCACACAATTTTCTATTAGATCGAAGCATAGTTTATTTGCAATGAAGTAATTTTTCCTATACAGGGAAACATAATATTATTTGGGGAACCAATCATTACATTAGAGACGTCCTTCATATGGAAGCAAAATTCAATTATACTTGAAGCACTCAAGTCTTTCATATGGAAGCAAAATTCAATTATACTTAAAGCATGCAAATCAAATCAGGGCTTGAAGCAACTGCCCTCTACGCTGAAGCGCAGGGTCACACATTCCAAGAGCCTGGCGACATTAGTGGAGCGTGTCACGGAATCAATTTACGGAAGCATGCAACCGTTTCTCAATTAACGGAAGGAACCTTAACGAAAACTGACTCGCGGGTACGTGGCCTGCTTAAGATCCTACGGTGGGTTTGCTTTCAATCCTGCGGGTGTACATTGGTCCGATGGAAAGCAAAGAAACGGCGTCCGATTCCTAGCAGTGCCCTCTACTACCAATTACTAGCAACCAGCCAAGGCACAAATACAATGATTTTATGCATCTCGCTCAAGTAGTATTAGTAAGCAGCAGACACACCCGCCACCGACAATCTATCTGGGCCTCAGAACAACACCACGAAGCTCTCCAATATTCTCTGCTGCTTAAATCTTGCTCACCATCATCTCCAGGCTTCGACACATTAAATCCATGTACGAGCACTTTTTGCTCCTATAAGAGAAAACAAAATGCTTACTGTCAAGCACATAACAAGAGGCACTCGAAAGATAATAATATCAGCTGCTACCGTATAAAGAGCGAGATCAGAACAACTATCAAATACTGGAGATAGAGAGGCTGCTTAACTGCTAGTAGAACCAAGTGAAAAAAACATATGCCTGTACAACAAGTTACCCATAGAATTGCTTCTTCTGGTCATACATTTCACACGTGGCATCAAATCGCATGCCAACATAACATATACTCAATACATTTAGAAGAAGAACAACGGGACACATGTACATATAACCGTTTAGAAGCAGGATCGCTTCAACTTGCCCGCTTGCAGCAACAACAGGTGCACGATCCTACATAGCTTCACCTAGTTAGGTGATGCTGGGAGAAAATCAAGGATGTTAGTGTCTACAGTTATCTACCAAGTAATATATGAGCACCTCGTTAAATTCTGATTTTTCCAAGCAATGCATCCAGCCGTTGGTTCTAGCTACACTGGCTGTAATCTTAGTCTTCCTCAGTATCCTTGCATAAGAAGAACGAAACAAAATGTTCAACTATACATATAGCAACCGTGCATCTACAGGCTAGCAAGTTTGTTTCTCCGTAGGTAAAGTAACCATCACTGCCGTTGCTCAATATGCACCTATGCAGACTAGATATTGCAACTAGCAAGCAGAAAACAAGGCGTACATGTACATGTAATTTGTGAATGTGCATGAAACTACATAGATAGGGGTATCATTTGGCATCAAAATAATTTTAGCCCAAATCAAGCAAGCAAATAATAGCAAACATCCACACATTTGGCATGGAGATTGATCTTTAGTTCATACACTACTCAAAAACCTGAAAACAATTAGATCTTAAACATGTCTAGCCAGCACAATAAAAACAGGACCACATGTTGACCTCCAATTCTGTCAGCACAGCAAATATTTTCAAGCATTATTTTTCTTCCATTGTACAACATTCATGTGTAGCCTCCGTAAATTGGTGAAACCACATATACATATAAGACAACAACAGAACAGAACAAGATGGTAGGCAAGTATGAAGTCAATTCCTTTTCCATAAGATCCAATAGATTCCAACCGTGCTACTAATGTATCCTATGGAAATGAATAAGCATGTCACAGAAGCGTGCTAATAAGGACTTTCCTGCTAATAATGTATCTTTTTGGAAAGGAATATGAATACTTAATGGAATGGATTGTAGCAGACATGTAATCGGCGTTCCATCATCAAAGAACCACGAACACAAATGAGCAGTCCAAAACATAAGCTAAAATGACAAACTTCGCAACCACTAACAGTTGCATTGCATGGCAGCCCAAACAGCACAAAATTCTTAGTAAAAGGCAGCAACAACAGGCACCTATGAGTCGTAGTTGTTCTTGTCCCTAGCTTCCAACTGGAAGAAGTCATCCTGAACCCACAGTCCATTTTCAGCTCTAAGGCAGCCTCCAAATTCAGGACAAGTGGCAAAAAGAAAATTCTGTGATCACAAATGAAGAGAACAATTATAAGAGAATACTGCAAATTAAATCAAAGTGATTATATATCCAGAAATAACAGTGCTACAGCCTTGTCTTATGGTTGAATCAAGTTGATTCAGGACAAAGTAAAAACATGCAAGATAAACAAAACATGTATTCTGTTGAACCACAAAAACATAGCAGCACAGGCATCAATAAGGCAGCGACAAAATTCATATTAGGTAAACATATATTTAGTTAAGTCAATCTTCTAGATATCAATCTGCCGAGCTAAACAAATTATTATAGGGTAAATTGTACACCTCCTATACAAAATTCACCATTGAGAGTTACAATATGCAATACATACACCGTTGTGCATGAGAAACAACACAAGATCACATCAAACTGAAAGTAAGCACGACGCATATTCACATGATTTCTAAGTCAATTAATCTACTACTAAACCAAGTCTATTGTCATACAAAATCAAATCCAGCAAACAGAGCCACTAGGCATACCAAAGTAAAGCTAGCAGCCACAGACATTGTTATCATCAAGCTAGCAGCCACAGACACCAGTCTGACTCAAACTCTAATCAAGCAAGAATAATTATGCTGACAGATAACTAGCTAGCGTAGAGAACTGATCAGATTCACTTCATAGAACTCAGCAGATTAATGTCAATAGAGCTAGCTAGCAAGATGCATGGACTGACATGAGATCAAGTACCATGCAATAGTAGAGCAGAACACATATGAACGCTTGCAGCTGTACAATCAAAAGAGGTGTCGACCCTGCTTATGGTTTCAGGCTGACCAAATGTGAGCACTCAAAACACTACACAGGCAGGAAGGGGAGATAACTCAAGAACAGGTCAAGACTAACAAGAGGGTGGTAGGTGAGCGAGTTGTAAGTACTCTCAAGACTAACAAGAGGGTGGTAGGGGAAAAATATTTTGGCACGAGCTCAACAAGAGCAGACCTTACTTTTATGTCGATGTGCTACATCCTCCTTATCATGCCCGGGGATCAATCAATAGCAGCCAGTCACTAGCATCGCCGTTGCCAGTGGAGGAGAGAAGTAGCATTAGCCTCCTTGTTGCCTCTTCCATCTTTTGGAAGACACTGGTAATTGCTCCGGGGTTGAGGCTGAAAGCAGCATAAGCTCAAGGAGTTAATGAAATCATCAGGGGACAATGTCAAGATCCGTTTAGTCCTTCGAATTCCTACACTAGAATCACCCGAAAAAATAATTAACAATTAGTTGCAGAGCCAGACTAGCGATGGAGCATGGGAAAAGTCCATGTACAGCGACAAGGCCAGCTTTTGCCCTCGTAAACATCACCAAGAATCACCATGGAGACTAATTCCTAATGGAGAGTTTCGAGACCAGCCCGTGCAGCTGCCCGCGGGGTCACCGGGAGGTGGCTCCTCCCATGTTAACAATCGACCACTACCGGAACCAGTACGGACTAGATCAAGGTTGGAACTTACTGCAAACTAGCAAGGCGACGTCTTTCTCCCTCTCATAGTTAATAAAGTTCAACTAATTTTAGATATGTATGCATAAATTAGTACCGGTAGATATGTTTTCAAAATTAGTTTCATAATATGTCAATTTGATATAATATATGTTTCTTTATTTATCTATAAAGTTGATCAAATTTGATAAAATTTGACTCATACACTTATTTGCGGAAGGAGGGAGTAGTGAACTACCGTAGTACTCCGTCCATCTCAAAATAAATGTCTTAGATTTATTAAAATTTAGATAAATATAGACAACTACTTAGTATATGTTTCTAAAGATGCTTCTATCTATTTAGTCACCCATGCCAGGGGAGCAGCCACGAGCCATCCCTGGATGCGCCGCTGAGCGATGACGACAACGGCAGGGACTACAACGTCTTGTACCATTGCCTCAGCATGATGAACTAGGCTTTTTTTCTCTGTTTTTGTTTAAATTCTGTTTGAACTATTTATAAACTCGCCTGAATATCTATAAATTTCGTTTTAGTTTACAAGTTCCATTCAAATTCGTGCGTGTTTTTACCATTTCGCAAGACCGAGAAATAGCGTCGGCGGCCGACGGATGGAGATGCTCTAAACGACCTGGTGCATGTATCATAGCAACTAAGGAACCAACACGCTTCTTCAACCTGACATTGAACGATCATAGATGGACTAAGCAACTAAGGTCCATCTGGGCCTGAATATGCTTCTTCAACCTGACATTGAACGATCATATATTTTTTTAGATAAAAGATGGCAGAAAACCGCCCGACTTTAAATTAATAAAGCTTAGAGTTTGACAAACAGTAGTTAAGACATTACAACTTCAAACAGACATCGCCACACTGACTAGCACATTCAGAATAACAAAGTTTAGGGTACTAGAGTCCAACACACATCCCTAATGGCCCGACAACACTTGTCACAGCAAAGATGTGCCGGGATCTAGGGAAAAGGCGATCGCGGGCCAAGCTAGGTGGAAGCGCCCGGTGGGGAGTAGGAGTGGTGGTGAAGCTTCCTCATGCCCTCTAGCAGCATATCCCATCTGGCGAGGTCTTTACTTCTGCATAGAGGCCTCCCACTAGTAGAAAACTGGCCTTTGGTCCAGAGCATTAGTCCCGGTTCTACTACAAACCGGGACTAATGCCCTGGTCCTAACGACTAGAAACGGCCACAGGGCCTGGCCGCTACTAGTCCCGGTTCGAAGGGACCTTTAGTCCCGATTCGTATAACAAACCCAGACTAAAGGGTCTGGCACTGGACATGGCCTACTGTATGGACATTAGTTCCGGTTTGTTACACGAACCGGAACTAAAGATGGACTATTAGTCCCGGTTCATTTTACAAACCGGGACTATTGTCCCCACTATATCTTCTTCCTCCCCAGCCCAAGCCATTTCAAGATCACATTGGTGTCTTCCTCTGTTTTCTTCCCTTAAGCTCGAGTTCATGCCATTTTTTCTTAAGATTTGTCAAGATTTTTTGGCTCCACATCTATCCAAGGGTTCTAAAAGGTTAGCAACTTCATCCTTTTATCTTTCATTGGTAGTTTAGCTCATTTTATGCTCTAGAAATAGAGGGATGTGTGGGTTTATTAGTTTGATAGTAATTTTTGCAATAGTTAACATAAAATGTGAACTTGTATTAATTTGGATTCTATATATCTTGTATTAATATAATGAAATCCACGCTAAATATCATTTCCAATGTGTGGATTCTATCTATATCTAGTTTGGCACATAGATACTCTCGAAATTCATTTGATTCATAGAAGAGATACATGAGTTCATCCTATCTATATCTTGGTTTGTCTCATAGTCTCGAAATTCATTTGATTCACATATGCATCATGCCACATTCCAACAACAAAAATGCCCTTCTTCTTCTACCTTTCTTTAGCAAAATCACAAATTGTAACAAAAATAGGTTTAATTTACAAAATCCATTGCAATAAAAATAAAAATAAAAACTATGAAGATCAAGCATTATAGGGCCTCATACTTATGTTGGACACAAAAATCACAGGGACAGAGTCAGCGAGCCAAGTAGAATGTCTAGTATAGGTTGTTGTGCATATCACAAGGCTCGCTGACACCGCCCCTAGGATCACATCCGAAATGAAGGCACACATATATATATAGTGGCGCCCTAGCATTTTAATCATCGGCCGTTGCAAAAAGCAAGAACAAAAAACAAGAACACGCCGTGGAGCTAACAAATTTCACATATTAGGGAGTGCCTCTATGACGAGCTCCTCGAAGTTATCTGAGGATGGGATCCTAAGACATCTTCGAGATCCTAAGACATCTTCGAGAAGCTCCGCTATAGTCCCGGTTCATGTTACGAACCGAGACTAAAGGTCCTCCAGCCCAGCGCACTACGCGGGGCCACGTGGAGACCCTCTAGTCTCGGTTCGTAACATCCGGGACTAAAGCTCCTTACAAATCGGGACAAGATGTTTTACTAGTGTCCACAAGGGAAATTGTGCTCAACGGTAATTTTTTTTTAATATTCCACAAGGCCCGGGATTGAGCAGCAAACAAAATCCAAACCGCTCTACTAGCTTTTGGAGAAAGAGATTCTAAAATATGCAGAAAATCGTCGAAGGATTTTGGATTCCAAGTTACATTCATCATATCTCTAACTCCACTCTAGCAGAACTAGGCTAGTGCGCATTGGAAGAAGGTATGAGAAACTGTCTCCCGATCCCCACACAGGCAACACTCACTATCTGTGGGGCCATGCCGCTCATGGATCAGGTTATTCACTGAAAAAAGCCCTCTAGCAAGTTGCAAGAGGCGAAAATTTTAATTTTTAAAGGGAGAGGTTGGCTCGACAGGGCCACCGCCGTCTTACTAGTCGGTGCAATGAACGATTACTACTACAGTTCATCGCTTATGTACATCACACACCGACACACGTTGTTTAACAGTCTCCAAACAATCTTGGTCATGATGGTCGAACAAACCTAACGTAACAGAAAATCGAGGAATCAATAAACTGTGAGCAACCTAGCTTGGTGGATGCAGATCCATCATCTATTGAGAATTCACCATTGCATATAGAGTTTCACAAAAAAATTGTACTAAAACATATAATAAGAAGAAATAACTACTTTCCACCCTGGTTATTTAATATTTATACTCCTCGTCGTGCATGTCGTGTGCCTCTGCCGCGAGCGCCTTGATCACGCCGAGGTTGGCCCTGAGGCACATGCGCAGCTCGTGCGCCGCCTTGTCACAGGCCTGTTTCTTCTCAGGCGTGGTCTCGCCATGATCGCCGTCGTCGTCACAGGCACGGACCGCGTCGTCCTCCTTGTGCTTGCATCCGATGAAGAGGGCGTCGCGGCACATGGCCTTGGACACAGACTTGCCTCTGTCCGTGGCGTCCTCTAGGACATCCATCACTGGACCAATTTTCTTGGTGGCGCTGGATGCTCCGTTGCCCATGGCCGGTCACAGATCGAGCTAGGAAGACGTACCTAAATTGGGAGGGATCGATCGGTTTTATTGTTGTAAATTTTCTCTTGAACGATGGACTGTTTGGCTGTATATTGGACAGGAAAGGTCCAAAGGCTACGTGACCCGTCCGGACTCTTAACTTCCGTTAGATTAGATATGCCCGTGATTCCCCTCAACTGTATCAACCCCTAAACCCTAGGACAGCACTCAGCGTCCCCCGGACGATGTGAAATTTCCATCGTCCTCCTTCCCCTGGCGACACGTGTCCTTCCCCCCTCCCCCCCCCCCCCCCCCAAATTCCCGCTTTTGCTGCAAACGTCTAATTTTTGCTACAAATGTTCTCGCTTTTGCTTCTGAAACACAAAACGGTTCGTTCCAAAAAAATAGAACAAAACGTCTATCCCGCCGGAGACCTCGCCGAAAACTTCGCCGGAGACCATGTAGCAAAAAAAAGTGCCAATATAGCAAAACCGACTTCGCCGAAAAAATCTCACCGGAGACCTTGCATGAGACATCGTAGCAAAAACTTTGCGCAATTGTAGCAAATCCACAAAATGGTGGTAGCAAACAAAATGTGCTAATGTAGCAAAAAAACCGATTTCGTCGGAGACTTTTGCTGGGAGACGTCACCGAAAAACATTATAGCAAACATTTTGTATAATTGTAGCAAAATCATATAACTTATGTAGCAAAGAAATTATGCCATTGTAGCAAAGAAGTATGTAGCAAAGACATTTTGCCCCGACATGCTGTTGTAGCAAGTCGCCTTCACGATGGTAGCAGCCCCATGTAGCATCAACGTCCACCGATCGTAGAAGCCCCTCCCGCCCCTTGTAGCACGGGCGCCTAACGCCGGCAGCAGCGACCACACCCGCAGGAAGCAACTTCGGCCGCCGCAGGGACCGACCTCGGCCGCCGGAAGTCGTCCTGCGGCCGTGGGCGCGGTGCATATGGCGTCGTGACCTCAGACTTATCGTTGTCGATGACTGCGTGCCTCATGCTCCTCCTGGAGGCCTGCAGGAGGGAGATCTCGGGGCGTCACCGGAGACAGCGCTGCTATGGTAGGGAAGGAAGGCGACACGCAGGGGCAAGGTATCGCCTATCTAGCCTCGCCGGCGAGAGTGGAGGGTGGAGGTGCAGCAACGTCGCCCTCTGGAGCCAGCACCACCGCCTCGCCGCTTGGAGCCTCCATGATTTCAAATCAAGCAGCCATGGAGACAAATAATGGAGGAAGGAAGGAAGAGAGAAGGAGGGGAGGAGGTGGCCACCGCCACCGGAGTGGAGGGCGACAGGATTTGGTTGCCGCCGGAGCTACAACGGTTCACGACGGAAGTTATTTGGATCACAGATGAATCCGATAGCCAACCTATTGTAGCAGCACTTTTTTCCCGGGTAAAATAGAAACTTTTGTCCGCGCCAGCTGACCCCGAGTTAGGTCTCCAACACACGAACATGTAGTTGAAGCCGAAGCGCCACGAACACCAAATCCCCTCCAACGTTCGCTCCTCGCCATCCACATGGCCGAAGATAGGAGCCACCACCACCGACGCGAGTCAACCGGGCGGTCCACCTTTCGGAGCCGCCGCCCTGGCATCCACGAACTCGAACCAAACCTCCGACCAACGCCGCATCACATAGCCGGCGAGTAGGACGAGGTAGGCCAACCACGGACTTGCAGGCATCGAGCCGCATGGCAGCCTAGGGGAGGGGAGCTTCCCTCCATCACCCACGGTGAGTGCTGACCGGACGCAGTAGCAGTACCGACCAGGCCCAGGATAGGCCCGACCAGCCTTAGATCAGGGCATGTCAGTTCCATTGCCGTGCTGCAGTAGCCAGACCACCATCACCGCCATCCTCCTAAAACCCGCGCTGCCGCTACCCAGGTGTAACACCCTCAGAATCGGCCCTATGCAAGTTTTAGCGAAAACCCGCCAAACCCGCATAGAAACGATTCGAAGGTGCCCACCAGGCACTTGCGTGCGGGTGGAAATCAAAGTAATAACATTACACAACAGTCCTCGATGGGACCCACAGAACAGAAATATATACAGCAGCGACTCAAAGAGTCAAGAATACAAATATAGTATACAAGATCCAAATCACCTTGAAATCGGTAGAGCGTCCGACTACGGACAAATAGCAAATGGGGCTAAGAGCCCTGAAGAATAACCAATGGCGTCCATAACCCTGCCCAGGCCAAGCCGGAAGGGTAACCCTGCTAACGACGTCGATCTCAAAACCTGCTTAAACAAAAGGGGTGCCGACAAAGGGCAAAGGAAAAAGAGGAGCGTCAGTACTGAGGCCAGTACACGGCGAGGCTAGAATTCGGCGGTCCTCGCCTACGTAGGTATGGTGGACTGAAGCGGCAGCGGCAGCAAGCACTAAACAACCTATAGAGACTCGATACAACTGGCGGCTATCAGAGAGGGATAAGAAAGACCTATTCGGATCCAACCTGATACTAGCACCAAACAAACCCATCCTGGCGTTTCCCCCTCGAGACCAAACGAGGAAGTCAACCGAGGAACTCACACCGTTGGCAGTTTTACTTATTCGGTTATAGTTGCGGCACCTTACTAGTCAGGTTTAGATAATCGTCCTGATGAAGTAAGCAGTGGGCACTTTTAGTTAATCATTCCGTTATAGTGGCATCACTTACTAGTCAGATACAATTATCATGAGACAACCCCAAAACCCAGCAGTTGTTGGTACTTTTACTTAGCCATTCCGTTGTAGTGAAGCTGATTACTAGTCAATTCGGATACAAGTCAATTTATAACAATAAACTTTAGTTATAGTTGTCTATGATCAAGCACTGTGCTCCAAGTCGTCCATAACCGCGGACACGGCTTCTCGAAAAGATTTAACCCTGCAGGGGTGCACCAAAGTATCCACACGCACCTCGACCCTTTTTGCCAGATCAGTTAACATACACCCATCGGTATGTCGGCGGGGCCTAAGTCATGACGTTTCCCAGACCCAAAGCAAGCACGGGGGGCCACCCCACTAAGTACACCCGCAACAAAGTCGGCCGGTCTCCGAGACGGACTCAGGGTTTGCGTCAATGGCTGTGAACGACAGTATGCCCCCAAACGGGGACTGTCGACACCGCGAAAACATTCCGCTTCCAAAACAGTACAGTGTGCAGTACCTCGCACAATCGTAATAAAGTAGTAAACATGGCATAAGTACAGGATAGTAATAAAGCCCCAAACTACTTGTGGCCCCCAGTACAATACTTTGGAATCAGGTACTAAATCGATGGGGGGCCCATATCTCCCCACATGTGGTTAGCGCGCTCGAACTCGGAACAGGTGTCAAGAACTCGGGGTCCTACGGGACACAAGTGGGCGGTCGGAAACCAAATCTTACCTATCACCCACCGATGCCTCTGCTTAATTCAATTTTAGTTGTTAAACAGAAATTAAAGTGGAACAATAATTGAACCATGATTATCTCCAACGTCAACATGCGGCAATACATCAACAACTGTGGCAATTGACGACTCGCAACAGCACTTGAGCAAAGCAACTACGACGCGCAAGTCCAACTATCTACCAAACAACAGGTAATAGGATGTGTCCAAGGTAATATATGGCTGCAAGGGATACCACGGGTACGAAAACTAGAGCATCGCAACACAGATAGCAATAGATCAACAGGAGGGAAATAAATACTATAAAAGTAAGATAGGTAGAAAGGGGAAGATGCTCGCCTGAAAACATTGTTGTAGGGTTCATCCGAAGATCGGGGCGAAGCTCACATCAACTCAACGGCCTTATCCGCGAAGAAGCAAAACACTAGAAGATACACCGGATGCAATATTTAATACAACGGCAGAAGTTCGGCATGATGCATGTATGATGAATGACATGGCAAAGATGCGATGCAATTAGGTCATATTAAGCGGAACCGGGGTCCCGACAATTAATCAAGTGGTTCAAGTTATTTAGCTACCCCGCAATTAAATGTTGTTTAGCAAAGCAACAGATGAAACGGTTCGCTACACATGTTTAAATGAGGCCAATATAAGGCTAGATTTGCCCGCATATGGGCCCCATATTTAATTATTAGGTGAATCGGCATAGGGCCCCCAAACCAATGACGATATGCATGCATGAACAATTCAATATGCGACAAGTTGATATCATTAATAAAAATAGGGTATCGAGGAAAAAGGGTCACACATTAGGGGTCTCGACGATCTTGGGGTTCCGGGGGTTCCGGGGTTCGACAGGGTCCAGGGTCCGGGCTCGGGGTCCAGGGTTCAGGGTTCGACGGATCAGGGTTCGACAGGGTCCGTTCTCGGTTAGCGGGGTAGGTCTTGGCGCATTCGCGATGGTCAGGCCAAGTCGACGATCATGGCGTTCGGGATGAAGTACTTGGTGTCCGGGGCGGAGTACTTGAGGTTTCCGTGTGGAAGATCTTGGCGCACATGTGGTCTTCGGTGTCCTCGGATCCGATTGAAGTTCTTGGCATTCGGCGGGATTGGTCTTCGGGTTCTTTGGGGTTTTCCATGAAGAAGTACTTGGCCTGGCGTCGGGGCATCTGTACCGTCTTGGTTGCTGTCGTTCTTGTCGTTGCGAAGCTCTTGTCGGGTCCGCGCCATCGAGTCGATCTTGGCGTTCGGGGGAGTTCGTCGGGGTTCAGGGTTCCGTGTCGAATGCCTTGGCGTTTCGCCTCCTCGTGATGGTCTCGGGGCGTCGAATCCGGGAAGGAGAGCTTGGTGGTCTTCACGTTCGGACTTCGCCTCCGGGAACGGGCCTTCGGTCCGCGCAGATCTTGGGTTTCCGATACCATCGCCTTCGGGTTCTGGCTTCGGGATCGATGGTGAGTTGCGCGGGGTCTTTGGTCATCACGGCAGGACTCCGGGATCGGGGCCTTCGGTCCGACCTTCAGGTCTTGGAAGAAGATCTTGAGGGTCCCGAAAACTCCCGCTAGCAGCTGTACACCGAACGGGCGGAACCGAACGAGGACGCCACGGCCACGGACGGAGGCGGGACCAAGCTTGGCGGCGAGGACGCGGGGGAGCTCGCCGGAGAGCTCGAGTAGAGCGGCGGGCCGGCGATGCTCCAGGGGCCGGCGGGCACAGAGAGGCCGCGAAGAGCATGGCGAGGGCGGGCGTCGACGGAGGCCACGTGGCCGGGGCGAGCACGGGCCCGGGGCGGCGGCGCAGCGACCGGAGGAGGAAGGAGGGACCGGCCGGAGGCGAGGCGGTGGTTGCGGGGCCGCGGGGTCGTCGGGGCGCGGCTTGGCGGAGGATGGGGCTCGGCGGCCGAGGGAGGTCGGGGCGGCGGGGCGACGGTGGAGGGAGGCGTCGAGGAGGTGATGCGGGCCGGTGACGGCGGACGCGGGGGCGCGAGGTGCGGCGAGGTGGTCGGGGCAGGCGAGCCAGGCGGTGGGCGACGGCGCACCGGCGAGGCGCAGGCGGCGCAGAGGGACCGAGGCGGCGCCGGCAGAGGAGGGAGGCGGGGAAGGGCGCAGCGGCGGCGGAGGGTTGGCGCGGGTCGGTGGCGGGCGCCAGGGGAGGCGGGGTCGTCGGCGGAAGGGAGCGTCGGGGGAAGGTGGACCGGCGGGCGGCGGCGGACCGGAGGGGAGAGCGTCGGACGCGAGCGAGGCCAAGCGAGGGGAGGGAGCGAGAGGAGAGACGCGGGGCGAGCGCGTGGGGAGGCAGGAGCGACGGGGTGGGGCCGGGTCGGTCGGGTGCGTGGGAGTGGCCAGGCGGGTGGGGCTGCTGCGGGTGGGGCCCGGGGAGTGGGTGTGTCTGCTGTGGGTGAGGGTGGGTTTGGGTAGCAGGTAGGGACGGGGACGGTGGGACCGGAGTGTAAGTGAGGTGGGGGTGTGGCGCGTGCGTGCAGCTGTGTCTTGTGGGGCTGGTTGGTGAGAGAGGTGAGAGAGGAGGGATTAGGTGGCAGCTTCTTAGAGGTGGGGGTTTTGGGGTGGGCTGATGTGTCGGGTGGCGATTGGCCGGGATGAGGTGGAGTCAAGGGGTGGGTATAGTTTTAGGTGGGAATAGGATTTAGGTGGGGCTGGATTGAAGGGACCGATTTAATTCTGGGGTGGTCGTTCGGGTCATTCGGCCCGTTCGACTGCCCCGCTAAAAAAATAATTAAAATTTTTATTTATTCTAAAACACGGCTTTCGCAACCCGATAGCCGACAACAAAAATAATCTGGAGACCCGGGGTTTGTATTAGAACAAAGGTGGGGCGTTTTGGAGAACAAAACGGGCTTTGCGAAAATAGTTTTGGCAAACAATGCATGATGATGACGATGCAATGCACAAATTCAACGCGATTTTCTAGTAGTGGTTTTGCGGGATGCCACAATCCGACACCACTAACAAGGGATCTCGCCCTCGAGATCCGCCTCATGGTACCGGAAGGAAGGTCGGCGATCTGCGTCTTCTCGCTTCGCGTAGATCTTCGCGACACCACTAACAAGAGGTCGTTGTCCGTGATCGTCGAGAGAACACTCCGGGAACAAAAAGGTCGAAGGTAGAGGTATCAACAAATAAAGCCACCTCTAGCTTCAGCGGAAGGAGTAAGTTGCATCGATCCACCATTCAATGTACATAAGCGAATGATAAGAGTAGTGGTATGGTCGCGACTCCATCCCGCACTCAAAGCATTACTATGTACACGAATAGACAGATTATGCAACCAACCCTCGGATTCAGACTAAAGATCTTGACAAGCGAGGTTCGGATCAAAGGAGTGATGCAGACTCTGCATCGGATCTGGCATAGAGGGTGTCGTTTCGGCGGAAAACACCGGAAGGAACAAACAAGGAACAAAGAATGGTACCACAGCAGGCGGTTTACTCAGGCAGCTTGAACACCGGATGATAGAACACCGTTACCAAAGGAGGAAGCGAAACCCTGAAGGTACGACGGAAACCCAACCACGAGAAATCCTGGACTCGCGGAAAAAGATAAGAGGTGGATTCAAAACACGCTGAGGTGAGAGGAGAGTAGCAGCGGGGTAAGGAGTAAAATCAGACCTAATCAGAACTATCCAACCGATTTTCAAAAATAGTTTTGACACTCTACTTCGGCCGTTAGCTAGGTTATCCTACAGGCTGGACTTGTGGGGTATCGCAACTGCTGAGCTCTGATACCACTCTGTAACACCCTCAGAATCGGCCCTATGCAAGTTTTAGCGAAAACCCGCCAAACCCGCATAGAAACGATTCGAAGGTGCCCACCAGGCACTTGCGTGCGGGTGGAAATCAAAGTAATAACATTACACAACAGTCCTCGATGGGACCCACAGAACAGAAATATATACAGCAGCGACTCAAAGAGTCAAGAATACAAATATAGTATACAAGATCCAAATCACCTTGAAATCGGTAGAGCGTCCGACTACGGACAAATAGCAAATGGGGCTAAGAGCCCTGAAGAATAACCAATGGCGTCCATAACCCTGCCCAGGCCAAGCCGGAAGGGTAACCCTGCTAACGACGTCGATCTCAAAACCTGCTTAAACAAAAGGGGTGCCGACAAAGGGCAAAGGAAAAAGAGGAGCGTCAGTACTGAGGCCAGTACACGGCGAGGCTAGAATTCGGCGGTCCTCGCCTACGTAGGTATGGTGGACTGAAGCGGCAGCGGCAGCAAGCACTAAACAACCTATAGAGACTCGATACAACTGGCGGCTATCAGAGAGGGATAAGAAAGACCTATTCGGATCCAACCTGATACTAGCACCAAACAAACCCATCCTGGCGTTTCCCCCTCGAGACCAAACGAGGAAGTCAACCGAGGAACTCACACCGTTGGCAGTTTTACTTATTCGGTTATAGTTGCGGCACCTTACTAGTCAGGTTTAGATAATCGTCCTGATGAAGTAAGCAGTGGGCACTTTTAGTTAATCATTCCGTTATAGTGGCATCACTTACTAGTCAGATACAATTATCATGAGACAACCCCAAAACCCAGCAGTTGTTGGTACTTTTACTTAGCCATTCCGTTGTAGTGAAGCTGATTACTAGTCAATTCGGATACAAGTCAATTTATAACAATAAACTTTAGTTATAGTTGTCTATGATCAAGCACTGTGCTCCAAGTCGTCCATAACCGCGGACACGGCTTCTCGAAAAGATTTAACCCTGCAGGGGTGCACCAAAGTATCCACACGCACCTCGACCCTTTTTGCCAGATCAGTTAACATACACCCATCGGTATGTCGGCGGGGCCTAAGTCATGACGTTTCCCAGACCCAAAGCAAGCACGGGGGGCCACCCCACTAAGTACACCCGCAACGAAGTCGGCCGGTCTCCGAGACGGACTCAGGGTTTGCGTCAATGGCTGTGAACGACAGTATGCCCCCAAACGGGGACTGTCGACACCGCGAAAACATTCCGCTTCCAAAACAGTACAGTGTGCAGTACCTCGCACAATCGTAATAAAGCAGTAAACATGGCATAAGTACAGGATAGTAATAAAGCCCCAAACTACTTGTGGCCCCCAGTACAATACTTTGGAATCAGGTACTAAATCGATGGGGGGCCCATATCTCCCCACATGTGGTTAGCGCGCTCGAACTCGGAACAGGTGTCAAGAACTCGGGGTCCTACGGGACACAAGTGGGCGGTCGGAAACCAAATCTTACCTATCACCCACCGATGCCTCTGCTTAATTCAATTTTAGTTGTTAAACAGAAATTAAAGTGGAACAATAATTGAACCATGATTATCTCCAACGTCAACATGCGGCAATACATCAACAACTGTGGCAATTGACGACTCGCAACAGCACTTGAGCAAAGCAACTACGACGCGCAAGTCCAACTATCTACCAAACAACAGGTAATAGGATGTGTCCAAGGTAATATATGGCTGCAAGGGATACCACGGGTACGAAAACTAGAGCATCGCAACACAGATAGCAATAGATCAACAGGAGGGAAATAAATACTATAAAAGTAAGATAGGTAGAAAGGGGAAGATGCTCGCCTAAAAACATTGTTGTAGGGTTCATCCGAAGATCGGGGCGAAGCTCACATCAACTCAACGGCCTTATCCGCGAAGAAGCAAAACACTAGAAGATACACCGGATGCAATATTTAATACAACGGCAGAAGTTCGGCATGATGCATGTATGATGAATGACATGGCAAAGATGCGATGCAATTAGGTCATATTAAGCGGAACCGGGGTCCCGACAATTAATCAAGTGGTTCAAGTTATTTAGCTACCCCGCAATTAAATGTTGTTTAGCAAAGCAACAGATGAAACGGTTCGCTACACATGTTTAAATGAGGCCAATATAAGGCTAGATTTGCCCGCATATGGGCCCCATATTTAATTATTAGGTGAATCGGCATAGGGCCCCCAAACCAATGACGATATGCATGCATGAACAATTCAATATGCGACAAGTTGATATCATTAATAAAAATAGGGTATCGAGGAAAAAGGGTCACACATTAGGGGTCTCGACGATCTTGGGGTTCCGGGGGTTCCGGGGTTCGACAGGGTCCAGGGTCCGGGCTCGGGGTCCAGGGTTCAGGGTGTGACGGATCAGGGTTCGACAGGGTCCGTTCTCGGTTAGCGGGGTAGGTCTTGGCGCATTCGCGATGGTCAGGCCAAGTCGACGATCATGGCGTTCGGGATGAAGTACTTGGTGTCCGGGGCGGAGTACTTGAGGTTTCCGTGTGGAAGATCTTGGCGCACATGTGGTCTTCGGTGTCCTCGGATCCGATTGAAGTTCTTGGCATTCGGCGGGATTGGTCTTTGGGTTCTTTGGGGTTTTCCATGAAGAAGTACTTGGCCTGGCGTCGGGACATCTGTACCGTCTTGGTTGCTGTCGTTCTTGTCGTTGCGAAGCTCTTGTCGGGTCCGCGCCATCGAGTCGATCTTGGCGTTCGGGGGAGTTCGTCGGGGTTCAGGGTTCCGTGTCGAATGCCTTGGCGTTTCGCCTCCTCGTGATGGTCTCGGGGCGTCGAATCCGGGAAGGAGAGCTTGGTGGTCTTCACGTTCGGACTTCGCCTCCAGGAACGGGCCTTCGGTCCGCGCAGATCTTGGGTTTCCGATACCATCGCCTTCGGGTTCTGGCTTCGGGATCGATGGTGAGTTGCACGGGGTCTTTGGTCATCACGGCAGGACTCCGGGATCGGGGCCTTCGGTCCGACCTTCAGGTCTTGGAAGAAGATCTTGAGGGTCCCGAAAACTCCCGCTAGCAGCTGTACACCGAACGGGCGGAACCGAACGAGGACGCCACGGCCACGGACGGAGGCGGGACCAAGCTTGGCGGCGAGGACGCGGGGGAGCTCGCCGGAGAGCTCGAGTAGAGCGGCGGGCCGGCGATGCTCCAGGGGCCGGCGGGCACAGAGAGGCCGCGAAGAGCATGGCGAGGGCGGGCGTCGACGGAGGCCACGCGGCCGGGGCGAGCACGGGCCCGGGGCGGCGGCGCAGCGACCGGAGGAGGAAGGAGGGACCGGCCGGAGGCGAGGCGGTGGTTGCGGGGCCGCGGGGTCGTCGGGGCGCGGCTTGGCGGAGGATGGGGCTCGGCGGCCGAGGGAGGTCGGGGCGGCGGGGCGACGGTGGAGGGAGGCGTCGAGGAGGTGATGCGGGCCGGTGACGGCGGACGCGGGGGCGCGAGGTGCGGCGAGGTGGTCGGGGCAGGCGAGCCAGGCGGTGGGCGACGGTGCACCGGCGAGGCGCAGGCGGCGCAGAGGGACCGAGGCGGCGCCGGCAGAGGAGGGAGGCGGGGAAGGGCGCAGCGGCGGCGGAGGGTTGGCGCGGGTCGGTGGCGGGCGCCAGGGGAGGCGGGGTCGTCGGCGGAAGGGAGCGTCGGGGGAAGGTGGACCGGTGGGCGGCGGCGGACCGGAGGGGAGAGCGCCGGACGCGAGCGAGGCCAAGCGAGGGGAGGGAGCGAGAGGAGAGACGCGGGGCGAGCGCGTGGGGAGGCAGGAGCGACGGGGTGGGGCCGGGTCGGTCGGGTGCGTGGGAGTGGCCAGGCGGGTGGGGCTGCTGCGGGTGGGGCCCGGGGAGTGGGTGTGTCTGCTGTGGGTGAGGGTGGGTTTGGGTAGCAGGTAGGGACGGGGACGGTGGGACCGGAGTGTAAGTGAGGTGGGGGTGTGGCGCGTGCGTGCAGCTGTGTCTTGTGGGGCTGGTTGGTGAGAGAGGTGAGAGAGGAGGGATTAGGTGGCAGCTTCTTAGAGGTGGGGGTTTTGGGGTGGGCTGATGTGTCGGGTGGCGATTGGCCGGGATGAGGTGGAGGCAAGGGGTGGGTATAGTTTTAGGTGGGAATAGGATTTAGGTGGGGCTGGATTGAAGGGACCGATTTAATTCTGGGGTGGTCGTTCGGGTCATTCGGCCCGTTCGACTGCCCCGCTAAAAAAATAATTAAAATTTTTATTTATTCTAAAACACGGCTTTCGCAACCCGATAGCCGACAACAAAAATAATCTGGAGACCCGGGGTTTGTATTAGAACAAAGGTGGGGCGTTTTGGAGAACAAAACGGGCTTTGCGAAAATAGTTTTGGCAAACAATGCATGATGATGACGATGCAATGCACAAATTCAACGCGATTTTCTAGTAGTGGTTTTGCGGGATGCCACAATCCGACACCACTAACAAGGGATCTCGCCCTCGAGATCCGCCTCATGGTACCGGAAGGAAGGTCGGCGATCTGCGTCTTCTCGCTTCGCGTAGATCTTCGCGACACCACTAACAAGAGGTCGTTGTCCGTGATCGTCGAGAGAACACTCCGGGAACAAAAAGGTCGAAGGTAGAGGTATCAACAAATAAAGCCACCTCTAGCTTCAGCGGAAGGAGTAAGTTGCATCGATCCACCATTCAATGTACATAAGCGAATGATAAGAGTAGTGGTATGGTCGCGACTCCATCCCGCACTCAAAGCATTACTATGTACACGAATAGACAGATTATGCAACCAACCCTCGGATTCAGACTGAAGATCTTGACAAGCGAGGTTCGGATCAAAGGAGTGATGCAGACTCTGCATCGGATCTGGCATAGAGGGTGTCGTTTCGGCGGAAAACACCGGAAGGAACAAACAAGGAACAAAGAATGGTACCACAGCAGGCGGTTTACTCAGGCAGCTTGAACATCGGATGATAGAACACCGTTACCAAAGGAGGAAGCGAAACCCTGAAGGTACGACGGAAACCCAACCACGAGAAATCCTGGACTCGCGGAAAAAGATAAGAGGTGGATTCAAAACACGCTGAGGTGAGAGGAGAGTAGCAGCGGGGTAAGGAGTAAAATCAGACCTAATCAGAACTATCCAACCGATTTTCAAAAATAGTTTTGACACTCTACTTCGGCCGTTAGCTAGGTTATCCTACAGGCTGGACTTGTGGGGTATCGCAACTGCTGAGCTCTGATACCACTCTGTAACACCCTCAGAATCGGCCCTATGCAAGTTTTAGCGAAAACCCGCCAAACCCGCATAGAAACGATTCGAAGGTGCCCACCAGGCACTTGCGTGCGGGTGGAAATCAAAGTAATAACATTACACAACAGTCCTCGATGGGACCCACAGAACAGAAATATATACAGCAGCGACTCAAAGAGTCAAGAATACAAATATAGTATACAAGATCCAAATCACCTTGAAATCGGTAGAGCGTCCGACTACGGACAAATAGCAAATGGGGCTAAGAGCCCTGAAGAATAACCAATGGCGTCCATAACCCTGCCCAGGCCAAGCCGGAAGGGTAACCCTGCTAACGACGTCGATCTCAAAACCTGCTTAAACAAAAGGGGTACCGACAAAGGGCAAAGGAAAAAGAGGAGCGTCAGTACTGAGGCCAGTACACGGCGAGGCTAGAATTCGGCGGTCCTCGCCTACGTAGGTATGGTGGACTGAAGCGGCAGCGGCAGCAAGCACTAAACAACCTATAGAGACTCGATACAACTGGCGGCTATCAGAGAGGGATAAGAAAGACCTATTCGGATCCAACCTGATACTAGCACCAAACAAACCCATCCTGGCGTTTCCCCCTCGAGACCAAACGAGGAAGTCAACCGAGGAACTCACACCGTTGGCAGTTTTACTTATTCGGTTATAGTTGCGGCACCTTACTAGTCAGGTTTAGATAATCGTTCTGATGAAGTAAGCAGTGGGCACTTTTAGTTAATCATTCCGTTATAGTGGCATCACTTACTAGTCAGATACAATTATCATGAGACAACCCCAAAACCCAGCAGTTGTTGGTACTTTTACTTAGCCATTCCGTTGTAGTGAAGCTGATTACTAGTCAATTCGGATACAAGTCAATTTATAACAATAAACTTTAGTTATAGTTGTCTATGATCAAGCACTGTGCTCCAAGTCGTCCATAACCGCGGACACGGCTTCTCGAAAAGATTTAACCCTGCAGGGGTGCACCAAAGTATCCACACGCACCTCGACCCTTTTTGCCAGATCAGTTAACATACACCCATCGGTATGTCGGCGGGGCCTAAGTCATGACGTTTCCCAGACCCAAAGCAAGCACGGGGGGCCACCCCACTAAGTACACCCGCAACGAAGTCGGCCGGTCTCCGAGACGGACTCAGGGTTTGCGTCAATGGCTGTGAACGACAGTATGCCCCCAAACGGGGACTGTCGACACCGCGAAAACATTCCGCTTCCAAAACAGTACAGTGTGCAGTACCTCGCACAATCGTAATAAAGCAGTAAACATGGCATAAGTACAGGATAGTAATAAAGCCCCAAACTACTTGTGGCCCCCAGTACAATACTTTGGAATTAGGTACTAAATCGATGGGGGGCCCATATCTCCCCACATGTGGTTAGCGCGCTCGAACTCGGAACAGGTGTCAAGAAGTCGGGGTCCTACGGGACACAAGTGGGCGGTCGGAAACCAAATCTTACCTATCACCCACCGATGCCTCTGCTTAATTCAATTTTAGTTGTTAAACAGAAATTAAAGTGGAACAATAATTGAACCATGATTATCTCCAACGTCAACATGCGGCAATACATCAACAACTGTGGCAATTGACGACTCGCAACAGCACTTGAGCAAAGCAACTACGACGCGCAAGTCCAACTATCTACCAAACAACAGGTAATAGGATGTGTCCAAGGTAATATATGGCTGCAAGGGATACCACGGGTACGAAAACTAGAGCATCGCAACACAGATAGCAATAGATCAACAAGAGGGAAATAAATACTATAAAAGTAAGATAGGTAGAAAGGGGAAGATGCTCGCCTGAAAACATTGTTGTAGGGTTCATCCGAAGATCGGGGCGAAGCTCACATCAACTCAACGGCCTTATCCGCGAAGAAGCAAAACACTAGAAGATACACCGGATGCAATATTTAATACAACGGCAGAAGTTCGGCATGATGCATGTATGATGAATGACATGGCAAATATGCGATGCAATTAGGTCATATTAAGCGGAACCGGGGTCCCGACAATTAATCAAGTGGTTCAAGTTATTTAGCTACCCCGCAATTAAATGTTGTTTAGCAAAGCAACAGATGAAACGGTTCGCTACACATGTTTAAATGAGGCCAATATAAGGCTAGATTTGCCCGCATATGGGCCCCATATTTAATTATTAGGTGAATCGGCATAGGGCCCCCAAACCAATGACGATATGCATGCATGAACAATTCAATATGCGACAAGTTGATATCATTAATAAAAATAGGGTATCGAGGAAAAAGGGTCACACATTAGGGGTCTCGACGATCTTGGGGTTCCGGGGGTTCCGGGGTTCGACAGGGTCCAGGGTCCGGGCTCGGGGTCCAGGGTTCAGGGTTCGACGGATCAGGGTTCGACAGGGTCCGTTCTCGGTTAGCGGGGTAGGTCTTGGCGCATTCGCGATGGTCAGGCCAAGTCGACGATCATGGCGTTCGGGATGAAGTACTTGGTGTCCGGGGCGGAGTACTTGAGGTTTCCGTGTGGAAGATCTTGGCGCACATGTGGTCTTCGGTGTCCTCGGATCCGATTGAAGTTCTTGGCATTCGGCGGGATTGGTCTTCGGGTTCTTTGGGGTTTTCCATGAAGAAGTACTTGGCCTGGCGTCGGGGCATCTGTACCGTCTTGGTTGCTGTCGTTCTTGTCGTTGCGAAGCTCTTGTCGGGTCCGCGCCATCGAGTCGATCTTGGCGTTCGGGGGAGTTCGTCGGGGTTCAGGGTTCAGTGTCGAATGCCTTGGCGTTTCGCCTCCTCGTGATGGTCTCGGGGCGTCGAATCCGGGAAGGAGAGCTTGGTGGTCTTCACGTTCGGACTTCGCCTCCGGGAACGGGCCTTCGGTCCGCGCAGATCTTGGGTTTCCGATACCATCGCCTTCGGGTTCTGGCTTCGGGATCGATGGTGAGTTGCGCGGGGTCTTTGGTCATCACGGCAGGACTCCGGGATCGGGGCCTTCGGTCCGACCTTCAGGTCTTGGAAGAAGATCTTGAGGGTCCCGAAAACTCCCGCTAGCAGCTGTACACCGAACGGGCGGAACCGAACGAGGACGCCACGGCCACGGACGGAGGCGGGACCAAGCTTGGCGGCGAGGACGCGGGGGAGCTCGCCGGAGAGCTCGAGTAGAGCGGCGGGCCGGCGATGCTCCAAGGGCCGGCGGGCACAGAGAGGCCGCGAAGAGCATGGCGAGGGCGGGCGTCGACGGAGGCCACGCGGCCGGGGCGAGCACGGGCCCGGGGCGGCGGCGCAGCGACCGGAGGAGGAAGGAGGGACCGGCCGGAGGCGAGGCGGTGGTTGCGGGGCCGCGGGGTCGTCGGGGCGCGGCTTGGCGGAGGATGGGGCTCGGCGGCCGAGGGAGGTCGGGGCGGCGGGGCGACGGTGGAGGGAGGCGTCGAGGAGGTGATGCGGGCCGGTGACGGCGGACGCGGGGGCGCGAGGTGCGGCGAGGTGGTCGGGGCAGGCGAGCCAGGCGGTGGGCGACGGCGCACCAGCGAGGCGCAGGCGGCGCAGAGGGACCGAGGCGGCGCCGGCAGAGGAGGGAGGCGGGGAAGGGCGCAGCGGCGGCGGAGGGTTGGCGCGGGTCGGTGGCGGGTGCCAGGGGAGGCGGGGTCGTCGGCGGAAGGGAGCGTCGGGGGAAGGTGGACCGGCGGGCGGCGGCGGACCGGAGGGGAGAGCGCCGGACGCGAGCGAGGCCAAGCGAGGGGAGGGAGCGAGAGGAGAGACGCGGGGCGAGCGCGTGGGGAGGCAGGAGCGACGGGGTGGGGCCGGGTCGGTCGGGTGCGTGGGAGTGGCCAGGCGGGTGGGGCTGCTGCGGGTGGGGCCCGGGGAGTGGGTGTGTCTGCTGTGGGTGAGGGTGGGTTTGGGTAGCAGGTAGGGACGGGGACGGTGGGACCGGAGTGTAAGTGAGGTGGGGGTGTGGCGCGTGCGTGCAGCTGTGTCTTGTGGGGCTGGTTGGTGAGAGAGGTGAGAGAGGAGGGATTAGGTGGCAGCTTCTTAGAGGTGGGGGTTTTGGGGTGGGCTGATGTGTCGGGTGGCGATTGGCCGGGATGAGGTGGAGGCAAGGGGTGGGTATAGTTTTAGGTGGGAATAGGATTTAGGTGGGGCTGGATTGAAGGGACCGATTTAATTCTGGGGTGGTCGTTCGGGTCATTCGGCCCGTTCGACTGCCCCGCTAAAAAAATAATTAAAATTTTTATTTATTCTAAAACACGGCTTTCGCAACCCGATAGCCGACAACAAAAATAATCTGGAGACCCGGGGTTTGTATTAGAACAAAGGTGGGGCGTTTTGGAGAACAAAACGGGCTTTGCGAAAATAGTTTTGGCAAACAATGCATGATGATGACGATGCAATGCACAAATTTAACGCGATTTTCTAGTAGTGGTTTTGCGGGATGCCACACCAGGCGCTGCCTCTATGGCCGTGTCACCATGCTCCGTCACTGGAGCTTCAACTACGCCTCCGCTGCATCTCCCGCCCCCGAGCCGGGCGCCAACCAAGGCCTGTACATGGCGACCGGGAGGGTACCAGTGTCACGCCACCCAGGTACTACATGCCACAGATTTGTCGCCGCAGGTCGAGTTCGCCGCCATCTTCAGGCCGTGGTAGTTGATAGAGCGCCGGCAACTCATGTAGCATGGCTGTACCGTGGTTTCCTCCCCCTCGCAAATATGCAATTCTGCATCCCTTCTACCATTACGGCTGACGGTTGCCGCCGGATCTCCTTTGAACACGCCTCATGTGCTTCCATTTCTAGGAAATATGTCTATGGTATCAATCAATGGATGGACCTTATTTTTCTTTGCATTCAGAGTTACACATCAAGGAAACCATGGCGGTCTGATAAACACCACAAATCGCTAATATGTACAGTTCTTCTGAATTCAACAAAAACTAAGGCGTTATGGAATACATATTGTCACAGAAAATCTTCATCTGGCTCTCTTTTTTAATACACAAAACAGATCATGCCCAAGCGGTAGGCTACAACGTTCGGCCGTGGTAGTTGATAGAGCACCGGCCGCCACCGATTGTGGTCGCGGCCACTCCGATGGGATCATAGCTTGGCATGACTGGCCATGTCTGAATCGCCCCTGGCGCCTATCCCAAAATGAAGGATTAGGGTTTAATAGAGAATTATGTGTAGATTACGATATTATCCCTACATTTGACCTACTCCTTAGTTTTCTTAGCCGGTACTCTCATGTACTCGAGGCAGAGTATCAGACAAGATTATCCATTGGATTGACACAAATGGAGGGCCTATATTCATTTTGGGGTATTGTAAAAGTTCTCTTTCCGTTGAAATCCATATCCAGACCATGTATACATCCGTATAGGTGTACTCGGTCGAGCTGGATATACTTCACGTCCTCACCGGCTGATCCCACCTCCTCTTATCGTGATCTACGTTATTACATGCTAGGTTCTGAAATTTTGTTGCTGCTGTATATACCCCTGATTGCCGCCCATGCGTTCGTGTACGGTGAGTAAATGTCTAAGCGGACCAAACAGGCTTTGGTGGGTTTGTATGGTCTTCGAAACGAATCGGTATCGCGTGATCTTGTCCATCCATAAGTTTCTGTTTGTGAAAGATTAAAAAGGAGGGAGACACCGAAGCAAAAGTGCAGTCTGATGTGGTGACTCACGGACACGAGCGGAAGATTACTTGTGTTGAAGATGGGGATGAATATCTATGTCATGAAGGTGGAACAAACCATAAATTATATGGTCAACAAAGCTACCTGCCCCTTTCTCTCTCTCCGAAGATCTTATATTGAATAGAAAATCAGTAAATTGGTAGAACAGCCTTCTCTAGAGGACTATATCCGGTAATAATTAATCTTAAGGGTATAGAGTCTGACAAGATAATAATAAAGTGTGAAATATGAGAAAAAATAAACTGGTCAAGAGATCCGGTATAGAGCTTGCACGGAGATGCTGCATGTCCACGTACGAGCAGAGAGCTTCACTTGTCGGCGGCGCCGGCGTCGCTATATTCCTCTTCTTTCATGGCGTTGGCGCTCGCCGCGAGCGCCTCAAGGACGTCGAGGTTGGCCTGCAGGCACGCGCGCAGCTCGTCGGCGGCCTTGAGGCACGCCACCTTCGCCGCCGACGTGGTCGTCCTCCCGTCGTAGCACAATTGGAGAGCATCGTCGAACTTCTGCTTGCATCCGAGAAACACGGCTTCTGAGCCTATGGCCTTAGACGGCGACACGACCTTGGCCTTGGCGTTCCGGATGATGTCCTGGACTGCACGAGGAGGTTTTGTGGATGCTTCGCTGCCCGTGGCCATGGCCGGTGATGGATGGATCGAGGAAGACGACGGAGCTAGCGAGGCACGTAATCAAGATGGGATCCTCCGGTTTTATTTCCCCTCGATCAGATGGATGGCTATATATTGGACTGAAAGTAACCTACTAGTACGTGTCCCATCTGAACTCTTAATTAAGCTTCCTTCAGATAGCTACCTGTTAACTTATTGTACCAGTCCAACTTGATGGATCTGTATCTACGCTCCAAATTTAATCTATCTCTTTCTCAGGAAAAAACATTGCAAACACGGCGCGCCCTAAGATTGATACCACTGTTGTTGCACTATTGCAGAAACACACAAACTATTGGAGTCGTCCTACCCAATCAATCGTCCCACTATTGGGGATTCTTTAGAAAAATCAACCACCATGGTGTACCGTAGTACTCACTCAGTTTCAAAATACTATAAGGTTCCGTTTGGATGTATGCATTGGGAGGCTAGGCATTGCATTCGTTGAGATACCAAAACCATGGGACATTTGCATTAAGATCAATGTCAATATTTTTGTTTGGATGTTTAGATATTTGGTAGCTAGAATTGTTATCCTAGTTGAATGACAAATCTTGTTTGGATGGTCAAAGTGGTGTATTGCATTTGGATGGTCAAATCTTGCAGAGAGAGAATTTGACGGGGGTGGCAGGAACAAGCGGAGGGGATGGAGGCCGAGGTGGAGGGCAACGGCGCCAGTGGCCGCTAGAGGATGGAGGCCGCCGGTGGTTGCTCGATTTACCTATGCCCTCGCTCGATCTGGGGTCCGGAGAGGAGGTGGGAGGCGGCAGGGTCGGGAAGGGAGGCAGTGAGGTCGGGAAGGGAAGCGGTGGTGCCTAGCCTCGCTAGAGGCGGAGAAGGAGGGAGGCGGCGGTGTCCAGCCTAGCCGGAGGCGGAGAAGGAGGGAGGCGGCAAGGTCTGGGAGGGAGGCGGCGGTGTCCAGGGGTGACGCTCGGGAACGAGAGGAAAAAACGCTTTGGCCGAATACCACGCAATGTCGAGGGGTGAGGCTCGTCTTTCGGGAGGAGGTCTTGCTAGTTGATTTGTGCCATCTCAATATCGAGCCCGAATGTCTAGCCCGAATACCTAGTACATCCAAACGCTCAAGTGTTAGATATTCGGCTCTTGAATGCCCCAATACCCAATGCCTAGGCTAAATGCATACATCCAAACGCAGCCTAAGATGTTTTAGCCTTATGAAGCAAATGGAAGAAGGCTAGTTAGCTCGATTGAGGCTGATTCGACTGTATATTTAATCGTACATAAAACTTAGACGTATATTTGGAGCTTTTCTAATACTAGGACATTGGGTCGGTCTGCTGTTCGTGCATATATACATGGCGGTACTGAGTTTTGTATCAGAAGTTGTACCGTGAGTTGAGAAGAGAAAATAAAGAGAAAAATAGAGGAAACATTACGTGCCTTGGCTATAAGATTTGTGTTTGTCTCTGTTCGTCTAAATTGATATGATCAATCTATCTGTGGGCGAATTCCAACAGCAACCTAACTCGAATTTAGACCGAAGATCTTGACAAGAAAACACCGGAAGGTATAAGAAATTTTTCATCTATGGCACGTCCCTGCTCACAAGGTATCGTCGCCTCTTTTCTTTTCTTCCTCACTTTCTACTTGGCAAGTGATGCCTTCTTCTCTCACAAATCCATGGGAACACTCGTATCGCGCCATGTGCCAGGATTAGAGAGGTAGGTGGAGCAGAACCGTGACCATTCTTAGGTATTGTGGGTGGAGGTATTGAACTCTCTCCGTCTCAAATTACTCTGCGTTTTAGATTTGATCGAAGTCAAACATGTTAAAACTTGACTAAATATCTTCGACAGAATACAATAGAATCAAATACTTTAGCATGCAAATAAAGTTTTATAGGTTTTTTAATTTTCTCTCCAAACACTTCATGCCCTAACTCAAGATAAATACTATAAAGCTCTCTAAATTTTTTTGTTTTTCCATTAAGCCTAACTAGTGAAAACAAGAAATAAAAAGACAAAATTGCAGAATTTAAAGAAAATAACTTCGAGCACTCACACACTAGCAACAGTACTAGAATATAGCTTAGTAGCAAGAGGATATGAGTAGCTTTTACCTTACCTCCCAACAACGGCGGCAGAAAATAGCATGATGTCTACGCACTTTTATTCTTATAGACAATTGTTGGGTCTCCAAGTGCAGAGGTTTGTAGAACAACAGCAAGTTTCTCTTGAGTGGATTACCAAAGGTTTATCGAACTCAGGAAAAATAGCATGACGCAATGACTGAATCGGAGCAGACGAACGACGTTCAAGAATATATAGTGGTCGGGCAACCAACCACGCGGCAAGCGGATTTTTTTTCTTCACATGGAATTGCATGCTGATGCAGTCTAGTCTAGCTGAATAAAAAAAAACCGAATGCAATATAGACCCAATGAACAAATGATTTTTCTTCCCTCTTTAATCTACAATTCCATTTACTAGATCGGTATTTCTTGGACCACAACCAAGGATCAGGATTTTCTTCACATGGAATTCCATGCTGATGCAGTCTAGTCTAGCTAAATAAAAAAAAAGGAATGCAACATAGACCCAAGGAACAAATTATTTTTCTTTCCTCTTTAGTCTACAATTCCATTTACTAGATCAGTATTAATTTCTTGAAAGAGCTGTTAGATGTATATATCTGTATATTGTATTTCCCCCATATGTTAGGGGGCTTCCTGCATATTTGCCCTATACCTGTACTATATATTGTGGCCTTTGGCCCCCAGAGGAATACATCTTGTCTATTCCTAACATGGTATGAGAGCCTTAGGGTTTGCTCCTCTAGTTGCGCCGCCGTCGCTCGCCCCGGTTCTCCGCCGCCGCGTCCGGCCGCTGTTGCCATCTCTCCGATCCTGCTCTCCGATCGGATCTTCTGTTTGTTCACGCACAGGCAGGCTGCAATCTCCCTGGCTCCCTGACGCTGTGCTCGCGCGGCTGCAACCTCCCTGACGCTGTGCTCGCACGGGCCTCCACGCGCGCGTGGCTCCTTCACCCGCCCGCCTACCACCCGCCCCGCGCCTGCCCACGTACGGCTCCTTCGCCCGCCCCACGCCTGCCCACGTGCGGGACCGCGGGAGACGCGCCTGCCCACGCGCGGGAACCCGGCTCCTGCCTGACGCGACGCACGGCTCCCTCACCCGCCGCCTGACGCGCGGTACTCCCTGCCACTGGTCGCGCCCCCACGCGACGACCCCACGCGTGGACGCCCTGCCTCCAGCTTCCACGCATCGGTTCTGCCTCCAGCTTCCACGCTGCTTCGGTTCTGCCTGCTGACGTCAGCCCGCATCAGCACTGATCAGATCCAGATCTAATCTGTCAAAAAAAAAATGTCTTCTTCATCAGGTTATGTCGCGATTCCTCGCTGCCCGGTAGTGTTTGATGGCACGAATTACCCTGATTTTGCTGCCTTTATGCGTGTCCACATGCGCGGTCTCCGTCTTTGGGGCGTTCTCTCCGGCGAGGTCTCCTGTCCGCCGTGCCCCTCTACTCCTGTGGCTCCTCTGCCTCCGACGCCGATTGTGCTTGCTGCTGATGCTTCTCAGGAGGCCAAGGATGCTGCTCAGAGCGCTGATGATATTGCTGTTGCTGCCTATGACCTGAAGTTCAAGCAATATTCTGCTGATCTCGAGTCCTATCGCCACGCTCTGACTGCCTACACTCAGTGGGTCGATGAGGATGCTCGTGCTGCTGCTGTTCTCACCTCCAGTGTTCTGCCCCAGTATGCTGCTGAGTTCATGAGTCTCCCTACTGTTGCTGCTCAGTTGGCCCATCTTCGTCAGCGCTATCAGCCGTCTGGGGATGCTCTTTACCTGTCTGTGGTTCGCCAGGAGCATGCTCTTCAGCAGGGTGATTCTACTATTGATGACTTTTATACTCAGAGTGCTGCTATCTGGCGTCAGCTTGATTCTCTCCGTACTGCTGTTTGTGGCACATGCTCGTGCTGCCAGATTGTGCGCTCGGACTTGGAGTTTCACCGCATCTATGAGTTTCTGTCTCGGCTTCGCCAGGAGTTTGAGCCCCGGCGTGCTCAGCTGAATGCTCGTGGTCGTGTTCCGCTCTCTGAGGTGTTGTCTGAGCTTCGGGCTGAGGAGACACGTCTCCGTGGTGCTGGTCTTCTTGCGGTTCCATCTGCGCTTGCTACTCGTGGTGCTCCTTTGCCGTCTGCTCCTTCGACTCAGCCGCGGTCTCCTGTGTCACCGCCGACGATACTACCCACTCCTCCAGGTCAGGGTCAGGGTCAGGGTCAGCTTCAGCACCAGCAGCCTCAGGGTGCGAGTCAGCACCAGCAGGCTCGTGGTCAGGGTCGCCGTGGTTCTCTTCGTCACTGCTCGTACTGCAACAGGGATGGTCACACTTGGGCCACCTGTTATACACGGGACCCCAGTTTACGTCAGCAGCACCAGGCTCGTGGACAGTCAGCTCCCTCCGGATCTTCAGCAGTTGCTCTCTCTGATCAGGACATTATCAGGAGTCTTCGCGGTCTACTTGCTGCTACAGGCTCTTCCTCGACGGGCACTGCTGGTTCTGTGACTGACTCTTCAGGCACTGTGCGACCACCACCTTCTACACAGTCAGGTACGTCCCCGTGGTATCTGGATTCTGGAGCTTCTTTTTATATGACCTTTGAGTCTTCTTCTTTGTCCTCTCTTCGTTCTCTCCCTTCTCATGTCCGTGTTTTTAAGGCTGATGGTACCTCTCTCCCTGTTTCTAGTCGAGGCACCCTTTCTACTTCTTCTTTTTTTGTTCCTGATATTTCTCATGTCCCTCTTCTTAAGATGAATCTGTTCTCTGCTAGCCAGCTTACTGACTCTGGTTGTCGCGTCATTCTTGATGCTGATTCTTGTGTTGTCCAGGACCGTCGCACCCAGGCCCTGGTTGGAGCTGGCCCTCGCAGCCGTGATTCTTCAGGACTTTGGGAGTTAGACTGGCTTCGCGTTCCTTCCGCTGCCACTTCATCTGCCAGTTCTTCTCCGGTTGTCGCCTCTACTACCAGCTCTTTTCAGCAGTGGCATCATCGTCTTGGTCACCTCTGCGACTCTCGCCTGTCGTCATTAGTTCATCGTGGTCTTCTGGGGTCTGTCTCAGGAGATGGGTCTTTGCATTGTCAGGGCTGTAGGTTGGGTAAACAGATTCAGCTTCCCTATCCTACTAGCGCGTCTGTATCTCAGCGACCTTTTGATTTAGTTCATTCTGATGTTTGGGGTCCGACTCCTTTCGCTTCAAAAGGGGGCCATCGCTACTATATTTTATTCATCGATGATTTTTCTCGGTACACTTGGTTGTATTTTATGCGCTCTCGTAGTGAGGTGCTCTCCATATATCAGCGTTTTGCGGCCATGGTTCGTACTCAATATTCTACCCCCATCCGTGTGTTTCGTGCTGATTCTGTGGTGAGTATATCTCCCAGATGTTGCGAGGTGTTCTTGCTGAGCAGGGCACTCTTGCTCAGTTCTCCTGTCCTGGCGCACATGCCCAGAATGGCGTTGCTGAGCGTAAGCATCGCCATCTTCTTGAGACCACTCGCGCTATGATGATTGCTTCTTCTCTCCCGCCGCATTTCTGGGCTGAGGCTGTCGCTACATCGGCTTACCTCATCAATATTCAGCCTTCTGCTGCCTTGCAGGGTGGTATCCCTCTTGAGCGCCTCTCTGGACAGTCTCCAGATTACTCCATGCTTCGCTTGTTTGGTTGTGTTTGCTATGTTTTACTTGCTCCTCGCGAACGCACCAAACTGACTGCTCAGTCTGTTGAGTGTGTTTTTCTCGGATACAGTGATGAGCATAAGGGCTATCGCTGTTGGGACCCTGTTGGTTGTCGGATGCGTATCTCTCGTGATGTTACTTTTGATGAGACGCGTCCTTTCTATCCTCGTCCCACCGCTGGTACTTACCCGGTGGAAGATATCTCTTTTCTTCTCTTTCCTGACACACCTCCTTCTACCCCTATTGTGTCTTCTTCAGGATCTCCTCCCTCTGCTGTCTCTTCTTCGACACCGTCATCTTCTTCTCCGTCTAGTTCTCCTAGTTCTCCTCGCTCTCCGGAGTCTTTCTCTTCTATTCCCTCCTCTTCATCGTCGTCTCCTGCGTCGTCTTCCTCTGCTGATCTTCCCTCTCCTCGTCCTGTTCGTCAACGTCGTGCCCCCAACCGTTACTCTCCTAGTCAGTATGGTCTTTCTGTTGCCTCTGAGCCGACCTCTTATCGGGATGCTGAGCATCATCCTGAATGGCAGCTGGCCATGGCCGAGGAGATTGCTGCGCTTGAGCGCACTGGCACCTGGGATCTTGTTTCTCCTCCTCCCGGTGTTCGTCCTATCACGTGTAAGTGGGTCTATAAGATTAAGACTCGCTCTGATGGATCTCTTGAGCGCTATAAAGCGCGTCTTGTGGCTCGTGGTTTTCAGTAGGAGCATGGTCGTGACTATGATGAGACTTTTGCTCCTGTCGCTCATATGACCACTGTGCGTACTCTTCTTGCTGTTGCTTCTGTTCGTCACTGGTCTGTGTCCCAGCTTGATGTTCAGAATGCCTTTCTCAATGGTCAGTTGAGTGAGGAGGTTTATATGCAGCCTCCTCCTGGGTACTCTGTTCCTGAGGGGATGGTTTGTCGCCTTCGACGTTCTCTTTATGGCCTCAAACAGGCCCCTCGTGCCTGGTTTGAGCGCTTTGCTTCTGTAGTGACAGCTGCTGGTTTCTCCCCTAGTGCTCATGATCCAGCGTTGTTTGTTCACACTTCTCCTCGTGGACGCACTCTTCTTCTTCTCTATGTTGATGATATGATCATTACCGGTGATGATCCTGAGTATATAGCCTTTGTTAAGGCTCGTCTTCGTGATCAGTTTCTTATGACTGACCTTGGTCCTCTTCGATACTTTCTTGGGATTGAGGTTTCCTCCACTTCTGATGGCTTTTACATCTCTCAGGAGAAGTATATTCAGGATCTTCTTGCTCGTGCTGCTCTTGGGGATGAGCGCACTGTTGAGACTCCTATGGAGCTTAATGTTAAGCTTCAACTTACTGATGGTGATCCTCTTTCTGATCCGACGCGTTATCGGCATCTTGTTGGGAGTCTTGTCTATCTTGATGTCACTCGTCCTGACATCTCTTATCCTGTTCATATTCTGAGTCAGTTTGTTTCTGCTCCTACCACTGTTCACTATAGTCATCTTCTTCGTGTTCTTCGTTATCTTCGTGGTACGATCACTCGTCGTCTTTTCTTTCCTCGTTCCAGCTCTCTCCAGCTCCAGTGCTATTCGGACGCTACGTGGGCGAGTGATCCTTCGGATCGCCGTTCACTTTCTGCTTACTGTGTGTTTCTTGGTGGTTCGCTCATTGCTTGGAAGACTAAGAAACAGACAGCGGTTTCTCGTTCGAGTGTTGAGGCTGAGTTGCGTGCTATGGCCTTGTTGACTGCTGAGGTGACCTGGTTACGGTGGTTACTTGCGGATTTTGGGGTTTCGATTAGCACACCCAGTCTGGTTTTGTCTGACAGTACAGGTGCTATTAGTATTGCACGTGATCCGGTCAAGCATGAGCTTACCAAGCATATTGGTGTTGATGCTTTTTATACACGTGCTCAGGTGCAGGCTCAGGTTGTTGCGCTTCAGTATGTGCCTTCAGATTTACAGTTGGCGGACTTCTTCACGAAGGCCCAGACCAGAGCGCAGCATGATTTCTTACTCTCCAAACTCAGTGTTGTGGATCCACCATGAGTTTGAGGGGGGTGTTAGATGTATATATCTGTATATTATATTTCTCCCATATGTTAGGGGGCTTCCTGCATATTTGCCCTGTACCTGTACTATATATTGTGGCCTTTGGTCACCAGAGGAATACAACTTGTCTATTCCTAACAAGAGCAATAATGATCGAAGTTCAGATTTAACCCCTCGCTCGTGGCGTGCAAATTTCCGTGGAGGAAGATCTCAAAAATCCCAATAATAATATCCAGGACATATCAGTAGACAAAGGAATGGGGTGGTGCACTTGGCCTCGTAATAATAGTCTCTCATTTGGTGAATTCAATTAGGATTTATGTGAATTTGATACGGTTTAGATTTTGATTACAACAACAACGAAATAAACATAATTGGTGTTTCTGGACTAGTAGAATGAAAAATATGTACTCATTCCGTTCCATGTTAAATGCCATAGAATAAAAAAACACGGCTTCTGAGCCTATGGCCTTGGACGGCGACATGACCTTGGCCTTGGCATTCCGGATGATGTCCTGGACTGCACGAGGAGGTTTTGTGGATGCTTCGCTGCCCGTGGCCATGGCCAGTGATGGATCGATCGAGGAAGACGACGGATCGAGCTAGCGAGACACGTAATATTAAGAAGATTGGATCGGTTTTCTTTCCCCTCGGGTGGATAGCTATATATTGGACTGAAAGTAACCTAGTACGTGTCCCATCTGAACTCTTAAACTTCCTTCAGATATGCCACCGCCAAGCCCGTGATTTGCTAGCTGTTGACCACAGAAGAACCCGGTAAACTAGCTGTTGACTTATTGTATACCAGCAGTGAACGGTTTACAACTTGATGGATCTGTATCTACGCGCCAAATTTAGTCTATCTCTTTCTCATCAAAAAACATTGCAAACACGGCGCGCCCTAGGATTGATACACTATTAATTGTTGCCGGTAATGCATCTCGACAGTCGACACACATGGTCACACTCACTCACGTCACCTAGCGTAAACACATTGACTGTAATAGTGAGGGAATATATTGCAGAAACACACAACTATTAGAGTCGTCCTACCCAGTCAATCTTCCGACTGTTAGGGGTTCTTTAGAAAAATCAACCACCATGGTGTACCGTATCGTAGTACTTCCTCGGTTTCAAAATACTATAAGATGTTTTAGCTTTGTGAAGCAAATGAAAGAAGCCTAGTTAACTCGATCGAGGCCGATTCGACTGTATATTTAATCTAAAATAAAAGATGAAAGAGTGTCACTACTCATATATAGGAGAAGATGAGATTTGAACTTGGACGGTCTAACACACCATCTCATGTGCTAGCCGGAAGACCCCCAAATCTTTCTCTGATCTAGTACTACATATAGAAAAGCAAGGGGGTGACTAACAACTGTATAAAGGGTACATACAACTTAGACGTATATTTGGAGCTTCTCTAGTACGAGGACATTGGGTCGGTCAGCTGTTCGTGCATATATACATGGCGGTACTGAGTTTTGTATCAGAAGTTGTACCGTGAGTTGAGAAGAGAAAATAAAGAGAAAAATAGAGGGAACATTACGTACCATGGCTATAAGATTTGTGTTTGTCTCTGTTCGTCTAAATTGATATGATCAATCTATATGTGGGCGAATTCCAACAGCAACCTAACTCAAATTTAGACCGAAGATCTTGACAAGAAAACACCGGAAGGTATAAGAAAATTTTCATCTATGGCACGTACCTGGGTCGTGACGCAAAATTAGCTTACCGATTTCTAGACCAACAATAAGATCGAGATACGTTTCGCCACGTCAAAAGGTACGTACTAGCATAGATTACCAAGACTACTACTAAACGCTATATATAGTTGGATTCGAACTCGTATACATACAAACGTCGGTCCCTATATATGTGCCTTATATATAAATGAATATTCAAGGGCAAAAGATAGCAGGTCAGAAAATCATCAAATCGTCCCTGCACCATCATCGATCGAACAGACAGTTCGTCCCTCAACGATCCTGGTCATCATGGAGAGCACCGCAGCAGCAGCATCATCCTGTTCCTCTCCTCGTGATCATCCGCAGCCACCGGCCATGGGTGACAACCAAGCACCAGCCACCACCGACACGAGGTTTGGTCCGGTGATCGGGATCGTAGTAGCCGCCGAACGCGAAGTGCTGGACCCATCCAAGGACATCGGGATCGCCATGGGGCTGACAGCTCTGTCCATCGGGTGCGCGCCGGAGGAGGACGCTGCGCTTCACGCGTGCCGCGACGAGGGGGCGATCACGCCGGAGAAGGAGGCGTGCGACAAGGCGGCCGACGCGCTGCGCATATGCTTGAAGGACAAGGTCGACATGGTCAAGGCGGTCGCGGCATGGGCGAACGGCGGCGAGGAGTGGCTCAGCTGCCGGGGCCGGGCGAGCAAGTACTGAAGGTTTCGTACCGTAGGTCGTCATTATGCATGTTTTTTTCTCTTCTAGTATTGACAAACTCTAGATCGTAGTCTGGATTCTCGTAAGATCATGGATCCGCCTCCGGAAGGCTGTTATCGTTTTTCCTGATTTTCTTTTCTGTAAGATCATGAGAGAGAAGCTGAGAGGCAGCTGAGTTGAACCAACGGTTCTGCTAGTTTGTTCGCCCTCCATGGCTTAAACATACTTTGTCCTAGATACTGCAGCTGCTAGGTCATCGTAATTATATACTTCATATAAGAGGTTAACCTAGTCTGAATACAAAAAAGGCACTAGATACATATGTTTTAGAAAAAACCTAATATATATATATATATATATATATATATATATATATATATATAGTTTTTTGAAAACGGACGCTTTTATTACCATGAGTAAAAGTTTATACCCGGACTCTACGTAATTAGGATGCACACAGCCGCATAAACCTCACAGAAGAGAAAACAAAAGTTTAGAAAAATTACAAAAATTATGAATTAAAACAGCAGCTACAGACTATAACAGATCATCCGCAAATCACGCGGCCATTCTTGTCAAGAGAAAATATCTCTCACTGTGTCGTCCAATCACGTATACCTCTTCATAAAAAAGGCGTGAAACTCCATTAGTTGGAGAATAATCCATAATCGGAGGATAGTCATTGCCCGATAAATAACCCGCATGAAAGAAGACACAATGCTATTAATTTTTTTTATTTCTACATAGACATAGCGATCAGATGATGGCAAACGCTTCCACCCTAAATAAAATACTGTATTTATCATCTATCCCGTACAATCAGTTACCATAAGCATTGGCAGCCGAACATGGAAGAGATAAACCAGATGCTATTTGGATGAATGGCCATATAGAGCGAGCAAATTTACAATGAAAGAATAAATGACGTAATATCTTATCATGGTGACAAAAAACGCATTTTGTACTTCCATGCCAATTTCTCTTTATAAGATTATCGTTTATAAAAATTACTCCCTTACAGAGATACCAAATAAATATCTTTGTCTTTAGAGATATTTTCATTTTCTAAATTTTACTATTATCATTGACCGGAATATCAGGTTGAATCAATGCTCGAAAATTTATCATTTTCTAGTAATTTTTATTTATTTTTTTCTCTTCTAGTATTGTCAAACTCTAGATCGTAGTCTGGATTCTCGTAAGATCATGGATCGGCCTCTGGCAGGCTGTTGTCGTTTTTCCTGATTTTCTTTTCTGTAAGATCATGAGAGAGAAGCTGAGAGCTGAGTTGAACCAACGGTTTTAGTTTGTTCGACCTCCATGACTTAAACATAGTTTATCCTAGATACTGCAGATGACCCGCTAGGTCATCGTAATTATATACTTCCTCTCTTCTAAAATATAAGAGGTTAACCTATTCTGAATTATAAAAAAAGGCACCAGATACATATGTTTCACAGAAACCTAAACTTTATATTTATTTTTTGGAAAAGGACTTTTTTTTTACTATGAGTAAAAGTTTACACCCGGGCTCTGCGTAATTAGGATCTGGTCCGTAAATCCAATGTAAGAGCGGAAGTTTAGGAAAGATAAAACGAAAGTTTAGGAAAATTTAGGAGCGTAAATCCAACCTAAACCATACAGAAAGATAAAACGAAAGTTTAGGAAAATTAAAAAATATAAACTAAAACAGCGGCTACGGCAAATCAATCCGTAAATCACGCGAAAGAAAATACCCCTCACTGTTTTGCAGGAAAAAAATCCAATGTAAGAGCGAAAGTGGTGGCAGAATCTTCCCTGTTTTGTCAACGGCGGGCAGGCAGTGTAAGCGAGATTCACTAACGAATCGAGTGCACCAAGGCGATGAAAGCGCTGCGCAGCTGCATGCAGGCTACCGGCGACGTGTAGGAGTACTACATCGCCGGCGACATGAAGGCTCCAGACCCGCTTATCGACCGGACCATCAATACTCTTCTCTGCAGACCAGCTGCGAGGATAAGTTCCACGCGGCAACCGCCGCGCGCGTGCGACCCCGGTGCCGGCGACAAGACGGCGAGACCAAAACCGGACGTGGTGGCGTGCGCCAAGGCTGGGGCGGCGCTGCGCATGCAGCTGTATGCAAATGCAGTTTAATGCCGGCGTGCACATCGGCGGCTTGGCCGGACTAGCAGCAACTGATGAAGCCAATCAAAAATAATACTTTATTAAAAATAGTACTACCATATGTTACCTTGGACTTGTCCTTTTTTATGTGTTATTATTTTTTCCTTTTTGAAAGTCTTGGTAGTAGGAGTATCTTTTCTTGGCCAGTTTCAATGTTATTTTTTAACATATTATTAGTTATTAGGAAACATGACTGTGCGTTGTAATGGGAGACAACAATATTTTTTAGCGTGCCACTAACTGCCTCGTAGTTGATGTCCTGATTGGTACTATGCTATGTTTTCTGTATGTGAAATAAACAAACATTTTTCAATGCATGTTATTCATGATCTTTGTTTGTAGCTTGTCATGTTGCATGCATAGTTACTATGTCCTATTGTTAGAACTCTATCTTTCATGCACATGTTTAGAGTTCTTTGATCCCAACTTTCAATGCTTGCAAATAGTTGGATCTTTATTGTAAGGGTGCATATCACCTTAAAAATTATTCTTTTTATCAGTTACCTACTCGAGGACGAGCAGGAGTTAATCTCAAATCTTAGCATTTGATTGTTTAACCGACCTACATGGTTCAATAGGAACTTAGATCTCCGTGACCACAACCTTTGAGGCACATAAGGTATGAGCATTATGGCTGCCTCCGAAACGATTTCCGGTGCTGCGCAACTTAGCACATTTAGCTAAGGTTCGTTAACCTTATCAAAGTTCTATTGTCCTCCCACTTAACTTTTACGAAAAAATCCTTTTTCAACAAAATTCACGTTTCAAGTGACAAACCCTTTTGTCCTTGGTGTTATGGAGGAATACCCAATGGTTATTCGAAATAACCTACAAAGACATGCTCATCCGACCTTGGTTGTAAACATCTTACTTATGATTAGCATACCAAAATTTAAGAAATGAAAATTTGGGTTTTACCCCAAACCATAATTTCCATGGTGTCATTTCAACGGATCAAGATGGAACTCTTTTCAGTGTAAAAGTGGTAGTCTCTAAAGATTTTAATCTTTTAAAATATAATGGCAGTTTTATAAATAACACCTTTGATCCAACCATGCCAAACAAGGTTTCTTTACAAATCCCAAACACTCCATACTCCTATGGTGTTTCAGGAGATGTAAATCTAGGTGTTTTGCTAAACTTGCAACTCAAATAAATCCCTTTATGATAAAATCACAATTCATTTATTTTCTTGTTACACTTGTAACTCAAATAAACCCCTTATGATAAAATCATAAACCTGTTTTCTGCTGTTTTTGGTTTTAGAAAAATTAGTAAATAAATATTCTCGAAATTGGACGGAACAAACGTCAAAGTCAATTACTTTTCGTAGGGAACAAGAAGTCCAGAGGGGAGCTGGAGGGGCCAGCCAGGGGGGCCATACCCACCCCAGGCGTGAGTGGGCCCAGCCCCGAGCCTGGCTAGGGTTTGGCTACCCTGGCCGCCTCCTTAGCCTCCCCTTCGCCTATAAGAAGCCCCCGATGCAGAAACTCTAAGCACCCGATCAAATCTCCACGAAATCGTCTGTAGCCGCCGCCACCATCGTCCCTAGATCTGGGGGGATCTGAAGTTCTTCCAGGCACCCTGCCGGAGGGGAGATCATCCCAGAGCCCTTCTCTCCGGTATGATGCGTGAATAGTTCCACCTTGAACTATGGGTCCATGTAGTAGCTAGATGGTTGTATCTCCTCCTTGTGCTTTCATGTATAGATCTTGTGAGCTCCGTTCATGATCAAGATCTAATCTATTTATAATCATGCATGTTGTGTTTGTGGGGATCCGATGGATATTGAGATTATTATATTGGTTTGATTATTGGTTTTGTCTTTATGATTCTATCATGTCTGTGTTGTTTGTGATCTTGCATGCTCTTCGTGGTTAGTAGCTATCTTGGCCAAGTAGTTGCTAGTGACTCCAAGAGGGGGTATTTATGCTTGGGTTTATGCCTCTAGTTTCCAAGGAAAGTGATAGAAATCTCTTCGGTTGTAGATGTATTGTTGCCACTAGGGAGAAAACAATGGTCTCTTGTTCATGAAACATGTAGACTGTTTACCTTACACACTTTGCTTAAAGCAGTTGTCTGTTGCTTGCAACTTAATACTGGAGGGGGTTCGGATGATAACCTGAAGGTGGACTTCTAGTCATAGATGCAGTTGGATGGAGGTCTATGTATCTTGTTGTATTGCCCAATCGATACTCGTAGGATGTTTCAGACTAGTAATTGCATTGTTATGTCTTGCTTAGTTCCTGTCAATTGCCCTGCTGTAATTTCTTTATCCTTCATGCCATGTTGTTTATATAAAGAGAACACCTCTAGTGAACTATGGACCCTGGCCCAATCTTTACCATTGATACATCTTTCATTGTTACTTGTTTACTTGCTACAAACCATTACCTTCCACACCATACGTTTAATCCTTTGTTACAGCAAACCGGTGAGCTTGACAACCCAACTGATTCGTTGGGGCAAAGTCTTGATTTTGTGTTGTGCAGGTCTCCGCGTTGCTTGCAACACATGTGTGACGTTTCCTTCCTATTCTGGTTCGATAACCTCGGTCTCTAATGAGGGAAGACTTGCTTCTTGCTGCTTCACACCTTGCTCTTGGGGTTTTCAATGAAGTGCTCCACGTCAGCACCATCAGTGAGGCGTTCTGACAGGACGTGTCCAATGACGGTTGGTGCTGTAGCCCCAAGGACGGTTTTGTGACCATCGACAACACATTGTACTGGGTCGTGAAGGTGATGGACGGAGGGGTGCATGTCATATTGCTGGACCTCAACGGTGAGCGGGTCACGTCCGTCATTCCCCTACCGTCATCCGAACTAGCTGGTACCTGGAGCTTGACGCAGGTGCATGGGAGACTTGGCATCACCAAGGCTGCACAAGGCAGAGGTGTGGGTCATGAAGCATGGATCATCGAGGAACGTTAAGCATGCCGGGTGGAGCCACTGGTACAGCATACAGGTCCGGCGCACGCCGCAGCACGAACCACAGTGATACGACCATCAACATCTCACATTGCCGCACTTTTCTCATCAAAGCAATCACATCTTCCCATATTTGGACGGAGTATTATACCTTCGAGATGTTCGACTATGTCGAGACCATGGAGCCATTGAGCGTGTATAAGTGCTGGTGAAAATAATGATGTATTGATATTTCATTTGCATGGTCTTGGATATGGCATACAAAATTTTTTTCGTGAATTTTTGCTTGCTTGAAAGTTTCTGCACTATAATACATGCACTTCATCAAATGAATCCATGTCCAACAATTTTCTGGTGAAGAACCGTTACCCGTTTTATCTCTTTGTTTGGCCAAAAGACTCTTTACCTATACCAAGATGGTTGAAATTATTAGCAAATTTGTGTTAATTTAATCCAACTAAATACAGCTGACACCAAAATTCCAGAGATTTACTATACCATAGGAAAAGTAGGAAAGCAGTAGAAAAGTAAGTGATAACACACATGCATGTCCTCGACGAATTCACCAGATGCCTACGGAAAGGATGAATCACTTACCGGCTAAGCAACTCATTGTCGTTGTTCTCCGTGTATGGTTGCAAGCGGCAATATGTATAAGCGCCTGAAAATAAGAACTTAATTTAAACTGCATGATTTTTTTTTAAAAGAACTACAACTTGCCTAATTAATTTTAACTAGGAAGCGGGACGGATCGGGTGCCGGCATCTCCACCGGGTCGACCCATCCGGTCGCCCCAAACGATCGGTTTCTATCAGTTTGGATCGGGCCACGGTTGATTTGGGAAGGGGGTCCGACCCGTCCGGCCAGCTGCCCAGCGGCGCGACCCATTTATCCACGCTTGGCCAGCGCTGGCCAGGACTGACCAGTGATTTCATATGTTTGCAAATATTATCACATAATTAATTTTTAGGGTGTAAATAAACTAAACTAGGTAATTAAATTGAAATAGTGCTTACATATATATAAAAAATAACTAAAACGTCAATAAAATTACACAAAACAATTAAAGGATTAAACATTGAGATTTGCGCACAAGCCCATATATGCACAACCAAATCTAGTTGAAGCCGTTCATGGGTTTGCCCGTGACGCAAATTTTTATGCACTTGCATGCAATCTTTCCAAGACGCTAGACCTGGCTCTGGCTCAACCAACTGACCCTAAAAGTCCCAACCTTGGTACAAGATGCCATCATCACGCTCGTCCTCGACGATTATGTTATGCATGATGACACAAGCAGTTATCACATCCCACATCCTCTTTGTGCTCCAGGTTCTAGAAGGGTACCGAACAATAGCCCACCTTGACTGAAGTACACCAAATGCTCGCTCCAAATCCTTCCTCGCGGCCTCTTGCTCTTTCGTAAACCTCTTGCACTTCTCATCTCCAGGATTACAGATTGTCTTCACAAAGGTGGCCTGGGAGGGTAGATACCGTCAGCAAGATAGTAACTCATATTATATGGATTGTCATTGATCTGATAAGAAATCTGTGGGGCATTGCTTTCCGCCAGCCTAGCAAACACCGGAGACCGCTGCAGCACATTGATGTCATTGTTTGCTATAGCCATGCCAAAAAAGGAGTGTAAAATCCAGAGATCCCGTGATGCAACAACCTCTAGTATGATAGTGCACCCCTCTGCATGTCCTTTGAACTGTCCTTGCCAACCAAAGAGACAATTCTTCCACTGCCAATGCATGCAGTCGATGCTGCCAAACATAGCAGGAAACCCCCTTCTCTCGTTGATGGACAAAAGATAGGTAGTGTCTTTGCTGTTTGGCTCTCTTAGGTAAACTTTGCCAAACACCGCAATCACCGCGCTGCAAAACCGGTACATAGACTCATGGCATGTGGACTCGCTGATGCGCATGTAGTCGTCGAGGAGGTCATCGGGAACTCTCCATATTCAAGCTAGCGAATGGCAGCAGAACATTTTTGGTAAGAGGAGAGGCCAATCTTACCGGTGCAATCGTACTTGGCCTCGAAGTAGTTATCGTACTCTGTCACCCCATTGAGAATTTACAAGAACAGGTCCCTCGACATCTGATAGCGAGAACGGAATGCCTTCTCTTTAAATATCGGATCAGTTGGATGGAATAAGTCCTTGTAAAGGCGTATGTGGCCATCTTCTCGGTCACGCTCCTGGTTGGCTTTGCTCCTTTATATAGATAGGATAGGTGTCAGGGATAGGTCGAGTCGGTTACAGATTAGGGTTTAACCCTTTGAACTTCTATCTAAAGTTGGTTGTGTTCTCCAATGAGTCGCATCCTTCATGGACCTAGGTCATTTGAATCCTTCCTGGGCCTTGTCATCCGGAGCGGGTGAGTATATGGGCTTCTTCCAGGCTGAACCAGGTAGGCTAACATCAGGTACTCGTAGGGCATATCCATGTTAGTAACTCACTGCGTACTTCCCTTGCCGCCACACTTGTCATATTTATCCCCTCATAGGGTTTATACCATAATGGTATGAAGTTGTAGTAATTTGGAAACAATGGGAACTTTGCTTTATACCTACTTTATTGTCTTGTTTTAGGTTTCTAGTCTGATTTTGTTAGGACACAGCGAGTCTGACCCAGCGACATTAGAGTCTTTGGAAGTCAAAATTAGTGTCTAGAGCCATATTGCTTCAAACTGTCGGGGCTATCGCCGGGCGCAGCGTGCCGCCGCTCCATCCCTATAGTATTCACAACAATGAGAGCACAAGGTCTTCATGCCTTTTGATTAGGAAAATATTGTCCTCCCTTTTTTGTTGTGGAAGCCGTGTTGTCCTTGTTCAATCTGCAATATTTAAAAGATGTAGAGATTAATTTTAAAAAGGTTATGATATCATCTTACTTTTAATACTAAAAGATTTTATTTGTACCATATTTTGTTTATTTTTTTCCAAATTCCACCGATCTATTAATAATCATCAACAGCAGTACAAAGAGCCTTAAAAGCAATAGAAACAAATAGGTCATTGGACCACCTAGCGCGACTATAGACCCTTGTATGAGCCGAAGGCGCGTCGCCGTCTTCGTCCCTCTATCACCGGAGCGGGCAAATCTTGCCGTAGTTGATCTTGTTGCAGTAGACAGACGGAAACTTGTTGTGCTAAGGTCTCATAGGACCAGCACACCAAATCAGCTACCATCGCCGAAGATGACAACCGTAGATCGGAAGAGGCTGACCTCAAACCACACAAACGAATACGGAAAAATGATAAATACGGAAAATGATCGGATCCCAAGAGATCCGTCGGACACACGGCTCCACGCGCCCTCCGCCGACGCTGGATGCACCATGGTAGCAAGAATAGAGCGGGAAGGACCTTATTCTAACTTTATAACGTAGCCTTCGTCTCAACATCCTGAAGAAGACACTGAAAAAAGGCTAAACAAAAATGAAAGCCCTCCTGCCGGCAAGAGGCCGTGGTCCGCCATATCTCCAAGGCCCTAAGGGCACCGGATGCGAAGCGTACCGCCGGCGAGGGGACGAAACCCTATATGGGTAGCTGGTCGCTTGTCAATCGCTGGCGGCTGCCCCTCAGGTACGCACCGCTTTGGTAGTTATGATTTATATGAAGATGGTTGAGCCGATACTAAGTTTCATATATATATATATATATATATATAGTTTCAAATGTGATACGCATAAATTTTCATTGAACTAGACATACTTGAAGGTATATGTACCTAAGTTACACATACCTAAGTATCACATACCTAAGATATACATACCTCACTAGTAGAAAAATGACCTTTCGTTTGGAACCGGGACTGTCTGGAACCGAGACTAGTGTTAGCACTAGTCCCCGTCTGTAAACTTTGTAACAGCTAGATAGCGCCACATGACTAGTCCCGGTCCATGGGCAACCTCTAGTCCTGGCTGGTAACACAAGCCGGGACTAGAGCTCTTGTGGGACCCATGGCTATATTTAGTTTGGGTTCTTGTTACCACCCGGGACTAGAGATCAATCTCTAGTCTGGGTTTTTTTACCACCCGGGACTATATATTACCACTATATATCCCTCTTCGACCCTACACAAAAGCATGGCCATTTCCTCCAAGCTACAGCTCAAGTTCATCCTCATTTTTTGTCCAATTTGGTGGCAACTTTCAATCCAAGCTTTGTCAAGATTTGGTGGCATCATCTATCAATCCAAGCTTCTAAAATGGTTAGAAACTTCAATCTTTCATCTCTTATTGTTATAGTTTAGCTCAATGCTCTAGAAGTAGAGAGAGATTTCATGCTTAGAAGTGTAGAGGCAATTTTAGATGTGTAGTTTTAAGCATAGTTTGATTATACAAAAAGTTACTGAAAGTTGAGATGTGCATTTTAAGAGTTTCGGATCTCAGAATTGAATAAGGTTTTCACTGCTAGAGCAATAATTAAATAGTCAACATTTTTTATATTAATAGTTTTGTCCAATTCAAAAATTAGTGCATGTAAAATTTTAGATTTGTAAAAGTAATTGTAGTAAAAATGATCCAAACTTTTTATATGATAGAAAATTTTAATTATAATGCAGATGAGCCGAGAATGGATATACGACGCTCCCTGAATGTCTCACGCGTTCATTAAAGGCGTGCATTCTTTCCTTGATTTGGCTGAGGCAAGCAAGCGGAATGGTTTTATGTGTTGTTCGTGTCGTGTCTGTCGGAATGAGAAGGATTACTCTTCATCCAAAACCATTCACATCCACCTGATTCCATCAGGTTTCATGTCCTGCTATATTTGTTGGACAAAGCATGGAGAAAGCGGGGTTATGATGGAAGACAGCGAAGAAGGAGAAGAGAACGATGACAACTATTCAATGGTTTCCTATATGGTGGTACTGCACTAGAAGACAATGAACAAGAAGAAGGTGAAGAACGGGCATTAGATGAGACTGCTGATGATCTTAGTCAGGCCATTCTTGATGCACGAAGAGAACGCGAAAATGAAAACGAAGTTGGAGCACATGTTAGAGCATCACAAAAAATTGTTATACCCAAATTGCGAAGATGGCAACACAAAGCTCGGTACCACACTAGAATTACTGCAATGGAAAGCAGAGAATGGTTTATCTGACAAGGGATTTGAGAAGCTACTAAAAATTTGGAAGAAGAAGCTTCCAAAGGATAACGAATTGCCTGTCAGTACATATGAGGCAAAGAAGGTCATCTGCCTAGAGGTGCAGAAGATACATGCATGCATTAATGACTACATACTATATCACGGTGAGGAGTACGAGAATTTGGATGCATGCCCGATATACTGCGCATTGCGTTATAAGATCAGACAAGATGACCCTGGTGATGTTGAGGGCGAGCAGCGCCCCAGGAAGAGGGTTCCTGCAAAGGTGATGTGGTATGCTCCTATAATACCATGGTTGAAACGTTTGTTTAGAAACAAAGAGCATGCCAAGTTGTTGCGATGGCACAAAGAAGAGCGCAGGAAAGACTCGATGTTGAGACACCCCGCTGATGGGTCGCAATGGAGAAAAATCGATACAGAGTACCCAAGCTTTGCAGATGACGCAAGGAACTTAAGGTTTGGTGTAAGTACAGATGGCATGAATCCTTTTGGAGAGCAGAGCTGCAGCCATAGCACCTGGCCTGTAACTCTATGTATATATAACCTGCCTCCTTGGTTGTGCATGAAGCGGAAGTTCATTATGATGACAGTGCTCATCCAAGGCTCGAAGCAACACGGCAATGACATTGATGTGTATCTAAGGCCATCAGTTGAAGAACCACTACACTTGTGGCACAACGAAGGTGTTCGTATGTGGGATGAGCACAAATAAGAGTCATTTAACGTACGGGCGTTGTTGTTCGTAACCATCAATGATTAGGCTTCTCTTAGTAACCTTTCAGGACAGTCAAACAAGGGATACAATGTATGCACGCATTGTTTAGATGATACTGAAAGTATATATTTGGATAAAGGTAGGAAGAATGTGAACCTGGGGAATCATCGATTTCTTTCGGCAAGGCATCCCTCAAGAAAGAAAGGCAAGCATTTCAATGGTGAGGCAAATCACCGGAAGAAGCCTATCCGTCGTACTGGTGATGATATATTTGGTATGGTCAAGGATCTAGAAGTAATCTTTGGAAAGGGCCCTAGCGGTCAATCTGTTCCAAATGACACTGATGGACATGTGCCCATGTGGAAGAAGAAATCTATATTTTGGGAGCTACCCTATAGGAAAGTTCTAGAGGTTCGCTCTGCAATCAACGTGATGCACGTGACGAAAAATCTTTGCGTGAACCTGCTAGACTTTATGGGCGTGTATCGAAAGACAAAAGATATGCCAGAAGCACGGCATGACCAGTAAGGTATGAAAGACTGAGACGGCGTGCATCCAATAAAGACAGATAAAGGACGTCTAAGTGCTACGAGCTATGCTCTTACCAAAGAAGAGAAGGAATTTTTTTTGATGTCCTAAGTAGTATGAAGGTCCCGTCTGGCTTCTCGTCGAATATAAAGGGAATAATAAATATGGCAGAGAAAAAAATTCCAGAACCTAAAGTCCCATGACTGCCACATTCTTATGACACAATTGCTTCCGGTTGCATTGAGGTGGATTCTACCGGAAAATGTTCGACTGCCCATTGTGAAGCTATGTGCATTCCTCAATGCTATTTCTCATAAGGTAGTCGATCCAGAAATTCTACCGAGGTTAGAAAATGATGTGGTCCAGTGTCTCGTAAGTTTTGAGCTGGTGTTCCCACCATCCTTCTTCAATATTATGACGCATCTGCTGGTACACCTAGTTGACGAGATTACCATTTTGGGTCCTGTATTTCTACACAATATGTTCCCCTTTGAGTGGTTCATGGGAGTCTTGAAGAAATATGTTCATAACCGTGCTAGGCCAGAAGGAAGCATCTCGAAGGGCTATGGAACAGAGGAGGTCATTGAGTTTTGTGTTGACTTTATTCCTAACATTAAGTCAATTGGTGTTCCTAAATCACGGCATGAGGGGAGGCTGAGTGGAAAAGGCACACTAGGAAGGAAATCAATAATATGTAGGGACGGACATTCTTTCACTCAAGCACACTACATGATTCTGCAAAATTCCACCTTGGCAGCTCCGTATATAAAGGAACACAAGAATATTGTGCGATCAAACAACCCGAGAGCATGACTCCTTGATTAGAGATGAACACATGAAGACTTTTGGCGGTTGGTTGTAAACACATCTCATGAATAACAACACTATTTGTGATGAGCTGTACTTGTTGGCCAGCTCACCATCTTCGACTATATGGACTTTCCAAGGGTACGAGATAAATGGGAATACATTTTACATGATCGCCCAAGATAAAAAGAGCACCAACCAAAATAGTGGTGTCCGCTTTGATGCAACAAACGACAATGGGTCAAAGGACACATATTATGGTTACATAGAGGAGATATGGGAACTTTACTATGGACCTGCTTTGAAGGTCCCTTTGTTTCGGTGCAAATGGGTCAAGCTAACACGAGGCGGGGTTGAGGTAGACAAAAAATACGGAATGACAACAGTAGATCTCAACAATCTTGTGTACATGGACGAACCATTCGTCCTAGCCAACAATGTGTCTCAGGTTTTCTATGTGAAGGACATGTCTACCAAACCAAGAAAAAGAAAATATAAGCAAACGAATACATCATCAAACGATGAAACAAAGCGCCACATAGTTCTTTCAGGGAAAATAAATATCGTAGGAGTGAAGGACAAGACAGAGATGTCAGAAGATTATGACAAGTTTCATGAAATTCCGCCGTTTGTACTGAAGGATGACCCAAGCATAATGTTACTTGATGAAGATGCTCCATGGTTAAGGCCACACGGACATAAGCAAGTCATATGATGTATTTTGAATTTTCCTTTGACGTTTTTTTAGATGCAATCAATATGTACATATGTATATCATTTTGTTAAGCTTTTACCAAGTTTGTTATTTTTTCTATTTTATAAAACTAATTATACTAACTTTCCCTCTGACCGAAGCTTTTAGACCCGGTTGTAGCCACTAACCGGGAATAAAGATATTTACCGCCATTTCCCACCGCTTCCCGCCATGTTTTCCCGCCCTTTCCCTCTGACCGAAGCTTTTAGTCCCGGTTGTAGCCACTAACCGGGACTACAGATATTTCCCGCCATTTTCCACCGCTTCCCGCCATGTTTTCCCACATTTTTCCTCTATATCTAGGCCGACCGCGCCATCACTATCCACACATCCACACATTCCTCTCTCACAACAATGGACAGCGCCTACTAGGCCATTCTGACCCTCGAGGACACCGAGCTGCTGTGCGCCTCCAGCTACCCTTGCCCTCTGGTCTACCGGCCGCCTGCCGGCTGGATGCTGAGCGCTGGAGGGGTTCCTGTCCCTCCTGTCCCTCAAGGTTCCGCACGCCAGGCGGCCATCAGGAACCACTTCTACCACGAGCTCACGCCGGAGCAGCGGATGGATCCCTAGTGGGATCCGACAACTATGATACCTGGAATGCCTTTTTTGCTAACCGGAGATAAAGAGAGCTCTCCAGGTACGAGGGTGATGGCCCTCCCCCGGTGAACACAAATGAAGCCGGCTGCCTCCTGTGGTGGGCGAACCGGACTATCATCGGTGTGATGCGAGACATCGTCTGGGGAGACCATCCTTGCCTGCGGTACCCGCAGCCGCCACAAAGCCATAAGAAGGGTGGCAGTGTTGAAGGAGTCATCATCCGGGAGCCCCCTCCCCCACGCGTCGTGAATCCGAGGCCGGAGTGGCAGGTGCCCCAACAATACTCCATGGCTGGGCTGAGGATCTAGCTGCGTGCGCCTAGCAACAACGACGACGACGAAGATGAAGATAATGACGACGACGATGAAGACTGTAGGGTTCGCAACATAGAAAACAAAAAATTTCCTACAATGGGAACAACTATGTACCAAGATCTATCTACTAGTACAATCAACGGGCGGATATACATCCGTAGAGAACATACCCTTGAAGACTGACAAAGCTTAACTAGTCCAAACTCGTAGTTGATGTAGACGATCTCTTGCCGATCTCAAGATCGAGAGGAAGTCCTTAGCACCACAAATCAGCGGCATATCCATGCTCGCACACACGTCCAAGGCACCGAGCAATCTTCGCCTCCTCGCTCCAGCGATGCAGCGGAAGCAAAACTCTTTCTTGCCGAATAGCCACCGGGAACATGTATCTTGCTAGTCCGAGACCATGGGCGATAAATACTAGAGGGGGAGAGAGATCCTTCACGAGGAGGTGTGAGTGAGAGAGGGAGGGGGCTCCTTTTATAGGGAGAGGGGGGCACCCAAGGGGCCATGCGCCCAGCCATGGGGCTGCCCCCTCCCCTCCTTTCATTCATGTGGGTGGACACTCCACTCACACAAATGCCTTTCAATTTCCTCCACTCAAAAACCCACTCAAATTCCCATTAAATTTCCACCAAATTTAATGCAAACTCTCTTTTAAATAAAACTCCTTTTATTTATTCAGAATTTTGTCAATTACTTTAATGACAAACATTCACATATAACCTCTTGCTAGTATTTCATTTCACATGCAAAAACACTTTCTGCAATTTCACCCGAAAACCTGTTTTGGTATCTAGTAAAATAAATTCCTACGCTTGTTATTCTTTTCGGCATGAAACTTTTGCTCCAAATGGATGTCAGTTTCTCTTAAGTGTGTCACCCTACGGTTCGCAAATAATGTGGACATTATCGAGATGCCTCTCGTATCAATAATCAGAAGCGGGATCTGGAGACCCATACTGACTCCCACACATTCAGCGATGACTTTCTTGTGATCGCGAGAATCTTTTACGCTAGTATCTTAATCCCTTTGTTTCGCCATATATTACATGTCCGAGATTCGATCATCGGTATCTCCATACCTAGTTTCATCTCATTAATGACATGCACTCTTTTCTCGTTCCCATGATATAACATTCTAGTGATCAATCACTTGCTTGCATGCTAATCAATGTGATATCACCGAGAAGGCCCAGAGCATATCTATCCATCATCGAGATTAAAAAATTCCACTCTCGATCCATGGGCCTCAACATAACACTTTAGTAGTTCTAAACCCATCTTTATAATCACCTTGTTACGGAGTGATGTTTGATGTTATCAAGAAACTCTTCCGGTGTTAGTGATTGACATGATCTCATGGTCTAAGGATTAGGATCATTTTGTAAGTTGTTATAGCAATACAAACTCAATAACTTTGATCGTAATGCTATACTTCGGATGAATGTTCATCAAACCATTACACTAATTTTGTGACCTCGTTATTAACAACATTCAGTGTCCATGATCAGGAAACCTTTGATCATCTTGTTAATCAACGTGCTAGTTTATAAGAGAGGCATAACTAGGAACTTCCTTTTGTTTATTAAACACACATGTACCATATTAATACAATTATAGCATGTAAAATAAAAATTTATCAAAAACAAGGAATACGATAATAACCACTTTATTATTGCCTCTCGGGCAGATTCCCTTCAGTCTCCCACTTGCACTAGAGACAATAATCTAGTTTGAAAACTTTGCGTATTGAACACCTATGGCTTTCTGGTGTTCCAGATACGCAATTTCATGTGGTTAACATAATCTACGGATCTGACGCTTCAAGTCCGTGTGTATTTGCAGGTCTTTACGTCTTCACGCATCACTCATTCTCCAATGAGATGGCATTGTATAAATTTGGTATTTTGGTGAGACCTTTAGTTCCTTGGGGTTAAATCATGTCGATACTATTGTCATACAATATATATTTAGTGTTAGCCTGTTGCGAACCACACCTTAGTTTGATAACAAACTACTTGACACAAATGCCCTCCTTTGCTGCTACTGTAGAAGTCATATACTTAGCCTTTTGTTGTAGTATCCGTCACAATGTCTTAACTTTGGAATTCATCCAAAACCATTCTGGAAACTTTCTTTCCATTTCATCGTGCCACCTATAGTTCAAATTGAGATAAACTTAATTTGTATCTTGTGACAAAAATAGTATCAATGTAACGCTTTACAATGAACTATTCATAACTTATAGAAATGGAATATATTCTTAATTCTTCCAAAGATTATAAGAATATCCTTACTATCGCCCAATGATCATTTTATGATTCATTCTGGTATATGCTCATAACACTTAGAGCATAGGACATATCTAGATGTGTACATATTATGGTATGATTGATCAAAACATTCTTGTGATTTCACTCATCAAGTGTCAAAGCACTTGAATCTTGTTTCACTTATCAAGTGTCGATACACTTGAATCTTGATTCAATTCTTTTCCATGTGATAAGAACCGTTTCTCGTTGTTTCTATATTGAACTCCTTCAATATCTCATATATGTACGTTTGGCATAACCATATTAGCGTCACAGTCTATCCATGTAGACATTCGTGCTAAATATTTGGGTTTTGCCTAAGTCTTTCATCAAAATGAAATTCTTAACCTTTGTCAATAAAATATACATCATTTCCAATCAACAAAATGTCCTCCATATAATGTATTAGAAATATGTCTCAACGCTCCCACTTAATTTCTTGCAAACGCTAGCATCTTCATCGCCTCCTGATGAAAACTCCTTTTCATCACGGTGAAGATTCCAACTCTGCGATGCTTACTTCAACCATTGAAGTTTGCATGCCTTTTAGCATCCTTTGAATTAACAAAACCTTTGGACCGTGTCATGCACACGTCCTAGGTAACCATTCTATTAGAAGAACTTTGTTTTGTTTATTCATCTACCATATACCAAATTATATGTAGTGATTGCTACATTAATCCGTTCAGACTAAATATCGCTATGAAAGATCCAATCTTGTCATAGTCAACTCCTTGAACATTTTCATAAAATACTTTACGACATGTCGACTATTTCATAGATGTGGAACATCCATCTATGTTTCTTTATAGATCCAAATACGACCGATAGGTTTTTACACCTTTTTGGAGGGTCTTCCAAGTTCAAAACTTGTTTTCTCGTGTATGGAACTATCACGGATTTTATGCCTTCAAGCCATTTGACGGAGTCAGGGCCCATCATCGCTTCTTTCCATGTATTCAGTTCATCATTGTCAAATAATAATTTACTCTCAAATCTTAGCATTTGATTGTTTAACCAACCTACTTGGTTCCATAGGAACTTAGATCTCCGTGACCACAACCTTTGAGGCACATAAGCTATGAGCATTATGGCTGCCTCTGAAACGATTTCCGATGCTGCACAACTCAACACATTTAGCTAAGGTTCGTTAACCTTATCAAAGTTCTATTGTCCTCCCACTTAACTTTTACGAAAAATTCCTTTTTCAACAAACTTCACGTTTCAAGCGACAAACCCTTTTGTCCTTGGTGTTATGAAGGAATACCCAATGGTTATTCAAAATAACCTACAAAGACATGCTCATCCGATCTTGGTTGTAAACATATTACTTATGATTAGCATACCAAAATTTAAGAAATGATAATTTGGGTTTTACCCCAAACCATAACTTCCATGGTGTCATTTCAACAGATCAAGATGGAGCTCTTTTCAGTGTAAAAGCGACAGTCTCTAAAGATTTTAATCTTTTAAAACATAATGGCAGTTTTATAAATAACACCTTTGATCCAACCATGCCAAACAAGGTTTCATTACAAATCCCAAACACTCCATACTCCTATGGTGTTTCAGGAGATGTAAATCTAGGTGTTTTGCTAAAATTGCAACTCAAATAAATCCCTTGATGATAAAATCATAATTCATTTATTTTCTTGTTACACTTGTAACTCAAATAAATCCCTTATGATAAAATCATAAACCATTTATTTTATTGTTACAATGATTTTCCACTTCATCTTGAAAGTCTTTGAAACGTTTTCAAATATTTCATACTTCTTTCTCATTAAGTGAATATTCACTCAAATTTCCGGAGAAATCATATGAAGTTGAAATACATCGCTTACGACTATCCATAATGGACTACATACATCGATATGTATGAATTCCAATAATTTAGTCGATCGTTTTTCTTTGGCCTTCTGAACGAAGTTTTAATTATCTCGAGGAAAGTCTCACAAGTGTCACTTGATCAAATCAAAGACTCCAAAAATCCATGGATATGGAGATTCTTCATGTTTTCTTTCCAATATAATTTAAACGGGCGATGTCACTTTGTAAGTGATCTTTCAATCATTTGTCTTGCGACATTTTAGCATTAGTTTTATGGATGCGATTTCTCTAACTAGATTTGTAAATCATCCATCTCATATGGAATATGATAATTATTTGAATAATCTTTGTTCTTATAATACTTGATTTAAATAACTATTATTAAAACAAATCTTGAAGGCAAGCTTTGATGTCAACGAGAAATACAAACAACGGTTTGTTTGTTTTCGATGAACATCATCACATATTCTCTTGCTAGTTACTTAGGCATTGTGGTTCATGAATTGCATCGTTCTGTATGAAATTTCATACCAACTAATTCGGTATCTAATACCCAAGAACCACATTGTTTAATAAGCAAAGAATACAACCATAACATGTATATCATCTATATACGTAAAACTAGATATTTTTAATCTCCCCTTTTGTGCCAAATATATTTTATAGATTCTCTTTCAGCATTTCCTTTTTCCTTTTAAAAGAATCTATCAACATCAAAAGTGGTGCCATATACATGACGCATAGTCCAAAGCATGTATATTCAAATAATAATACCTTTGGACTTGCACTTTGAAGTAGATCACCATCATCAAATGATCGACATTCTTTCAAAATTCATTCTTTAGTAATCTTTTAGTGTAGTAAACACTTTACATACATCTTATATTCATCCTTATCATGACGACTTTCATGATCAAGCTAATGTAGCTTATAAAGACGAATTGTGAGTATAATATTACTTTCCAAAACCCTTTTTGGATGATTAGGATGTCTAGCATCTCCAACCTTTGCAAATTCTCATAAAATATGAGAACATATATTATACTCTATCATATTGCAACCAAAACATTGTTTCAGATATCGTTATATATTCCACACATGATGGTTTCCGAAACAATTCTTTCAGCTCCTAGATAAACTTGATATTTAAAAACAATCAAGAATCATGGAGGCAAACATGATACTTAAGATACTAACACTGCAATCGTTACTCTCGATTTAATACTAACTATTAAATTTCACGGAGTAAATAAAGTTTGCTGAAAGTTTGCAATAGGACTTTAAACTTTAGATTGACACTCAACACAATACGATACCAGTTCGTAAAGTAAATATCCAGAATTCTGTAGTTCTATTATCTCAATTATAACTATGCATAAGATGGTGAACGAATGCCAATGACTACAACAACTTATGCAAATTCATTTTGATTTAATTTATGATAAATTGAGTTCTACTAATCCAAATTAGAAATGAACTTCCACTCAAAAATGACATCCCACGTGTCTTTTTGGTGATTACATGAACCAAATCCACTATACCAAGTCCGATCATCACGTGAGTCGGTGTGGCTTCAAAGGCGACAATCAAATGGGCATCATATCTTTCATATGACTCATGCTTAACCTTTCGGTCAGTGTTCCGAGGCCATGTCTGTACATGCTAGGCTCGTCAAGTAAGAACCTTAGTATTCGCGTGTGTAACTGTCTTACACCCAAAATATGATCGTGGTTCCGAGAACACCCGATCATCACGTGATGTCTTGGAGCGACAAAACATAATCGGTGCATACTTAAGGGAGAACAAATTTTTATCTTGATATCTAAATGAGGGATCATCTTATTATGCTAATAAAACGCCAATCAAGCAATATAAGATGCAACAAACATCATATGTTTATAAGTGAAATGATATGGTTTTTGCACTTGATCTCCATCATGTGCATCATGGTATGACCACTATCATACCCCTATGTGTAAGGCCAAGGTCTATGGAACTTACACGTTATGTGTGTTGTAAAAGTATCGACTTATACTTCTACTTACAACATCACCATATCATGATAGTAGCCCAGCAACAATCTAAACTAGACGCCTCTAATTTATCCATTGCAAGTTTTACGTGGCTTAGGGATTTCGAAGATAGAACCATTCTTACCTACGAACATGAACCACAACGAGGATAACCAAATTGGTGACAACTCGTTGCAAATTAGATATAGTAGGAGAGACAGACACCCGCTAGCCACATGCAAAACTAGTTGCATGTCAAGCGTGGAACATGTCTCATGTGCGAGGACATGTAAAGTTTGTCCGGGCCGCTTCATCCCACTATGCCACCAATATCCAAAGTACAACCAAAAAGCAATAACATGATCATCATCGCCCACGTACTCATGTGTGTACTACCCGTGCAAAGCATCTACGCATAGATCCGGCTCTGATACCACTGTAGGGTTCGCAGCATAGAAAACAAAAAATTTCCTACGATGTGAACTATGTACCAAGATCTATCTACTAGATACAATCAACGGACGGATATACATCCGTAGAGAACATACCCTTGAATACCGACAAAGCTTAACGAGTCCAAACTCGTGGTTGATGTAGACGATCTCTTGCCGATCTCAAGATCGATAGGAAGTCCTTAGCACCGCAAATCAGCGGCGCATCTGTGCTCGCACACACGTCCGAGGCACCGAGCAACCTCCGCCTCCTCGCTCCAGCGGTGCAGCGGAAGCACAACTCTTTCTTGCCGAATAGCCACCGGGAACATGTATCTCGCTAGTCCGAGACCATGGGGAATAAATTCTAGAGGGGGAGAGAGATCCTTCACGAGGAGGTGTGAGTGAGAGAGAGGGAGGGGGCTCCTTTTATAGGGAGAGGGGGACACCCAAGGGGCCATGCGCCCAGCCATGGGGATGCCCCTCCCCTACTTTCATTCATGTGGGTGGACACTCCACTCACATAAATGCCTTTCAGTTTCCTCCACTCAAAAACCCACTCAAATTCCCATTAAATTTCCACCAAATTTAATGCAAACTCTCTCTTAAATAAAACTCCTATTATTTATTCAGAATTTTGTCAATTAATTTAATGACAAACATTCACATACAATCCCTTGCTAGTATTTTATTTCACATGCAATAATACTTTCTACAATTTCACCTGAAAACCTGTTTGGGTATCTAGTGAAATAAATTCATGCGCTTGTTATTCTTTTCGGCATGAAACTTTTGCTCCAAATGGATGTCGGTGTCTCTTAAGTGTGTCACGCTATGGTTCGCGAATAATGCGGACATGATCGAGACCCCTCTCGAATCAATAATCAGAAGTGGGATCTGGAGACCCATACTGACTCCCACACATTCAGCGATGACTTTCTTGTGATCGCAAGAACCTTTTACGCTAGTATCTTAATCCCTTTGTTTCGCAATATATTACATGTCCGAGATTCGATCATCGGTATCTCCATACCTAGTTTGATCTCATTACTGACATGCAATCTTTTCTCGTTCCCATGATATAACATTCTAGTGATCAAATCAGTTGCTTGCAAGCTAATCAATGTGATATCACCGAGAGGACCCATAGCAGATCTATCCGTCATCGGGATGAACAAATTCCACTCTTGATCCATGGGCCTCAACATAACACTTTAGTAGTTCTGAACCCATCTTTATAATTACCCTGTTACGGAGTGACGTTTGATGTTATCAAGAAACTCTTCCGGTGTAAGTGATTGACATGATCTCATGGTCTAAGGATTAGGATCATTTCGTAAGTTGTTATAGCAATAAAACTCAATGACTTTGATCGTAATGCTATACTTCGGATGAATGTTCATCACACCATTACACTTTTTTTGAGGGTAAAACAGTAGGGCAAAGTACCCCACTGCAATTTTTATATATCATAGAGTGTTACAAAAAAATATTTACAAGCTCAAGCCACCTCAAAAGAGGGATAACATTCTAAGCAGCTATCTCCTGTCTAAATTATTTTCAATCCAATCTTTGAGGCCCTGATAATTCTTCTTCTTAATTCTATACAGGACCCATCTTAATTCTTGAGCGACAATAGCCCTCCATTCCTCAAGCGAAGCATTCTTGTTGTTGAAGATTTCATTGTTTCTGCATATCCAAATGCCCCAAGCTCCAAGTATAATAATTTCCATTGCAAAAGGGACTTTAAGATCTTTTTTAATACTGGCTAAAGCTTCAAAAAGATTTTGAGCAGTCACTTGGACATGTGAGATCTCAGCCCAACAAGCTCTTGCAAAAGGGCAGTCCCAAAATAAATGTAGAATGGTTTCTTCACTGATGCAGCCATGAAACACACATTCATAGGATGCCAGAGTAAAACATTTCCTTTTCAGAAGGTTTCTTGTGTTTAGCCTATCAAGAAGCAAGAGCCAGAAGAAGAGAGGAAACCATTACACTAATGTTGTGACCTCGTTATTTACAATACCCAATGTTCATGATCAGGAAACCTTTGATCATCTTGTTAATCAACGAGCTAGTTTATAAGAGAGAAATAACTAGGAACTTCCTTTTGTTTATTAAACACACATGTATTAATGTTTCCTTATTAATACAATTATAGCATGTAAAATAAACATTTATCATAAATAAGGAATACGATAATAACCACTTTATTATTGCCTCTCGGCCATATTCCCTTCAAAGACGACCCTGAAGCTATGTACTATAGGGCTAGATATTAGCATGACTAAAGGGGGGCCTTTAGTGCCCCTTTGTGGTTGGACCGGGACTAAAGTGCGTCCTTTAGTCCCGATTCTGTAGTCTCTGTCTTTAATATTAATAAATGTCTTGAGTGTTAGTCCTGTTTTGCAGTTGGACCGGGACTAAAGGGGGTCCCTAGTCCCGATTCCATAGTCTCGGTTTTTTAATATTAATAAATGTATTGAGGGTTAGTCCCAGTTTGTGGCTGGACCGGGACTGCATAGTGTTGTCCGCAAACCATCTTAAGTGTGTTAGTCCCGTTTTGTTGCTGAACCGGGACTAAAGGGGGGCCTTTAGTCCTGATTCGTAGAACGACTTTCCCGAACTATGAAGATATTGTCCCGATTCGTACTTATCATTAAGATCCGATCTCCAAACGCGCGTGGTCACATATTAGGGAGTGCTTTTATGACCAGTTTCTTGGAGATGCCGGAGGACTGGGCTCCGGCGGCATCTCCCTGAAACTGGCCGTAGTGGTGTCCCTGCTCTCGCACACCATCTTGCAGCTTGTAAATTCAATAACTAGATCAATACGGCTGGGAGCTAACTAATTTCACATATTAGGGAGTTCCTGTATGACCAGTTTGTTGGAGATGCCAGAGGACTGGGCTCCGACGGCATCTCCCTCAAACTGGCCATAGTGGTGTCTCTGCTCTCGCACACCATCTTGCAGCTTCCTCAAACTGGCTGGAGGAATGAACTCACAAGGATGCCTATTTATAGTACAAGCAGCACCGCATAGTGTCGACATTATTATTAGTGCTGACTCATATTTTGTCCCGGTTGGTGTCTCCAACCGGGACTAAAGGTTCATCTTTAGTCCCAGTTGGCGACACCATCCAAGACAAGGTAAAGGCCGCACGACATAATGTCGACACTCACCCATATCATTAGTGCTGTCTGCCCTAGCCTATTTGCCCTAGCCTGCCGCAAGCTTTAGTCCCGGTTCAGCTTTAGTATGCTAATAGATTTATATTATAGATCTTTCTTTTTCTGAAAATTTTGATATATGATACATATTTTTTATCATTACAGAATAAAAGATATAGAAATAATAAAATTAACAAAAATTAACCTCTAGTCCCGGCCTATACCACAAACCGGGACTAGAGGCTTTTTGGCGGGAGAACGAAACGGCGCGCCAAAAAGACCTCTAGTCCCGGCTCGTGGCTGGGACCGGGACTAGAGGCCTCCCCTCTAGTCCTGGCTAGAGGCTGGAACAGGGACTAGAGGTGGTGGGTATAAATTCCCACCGCCCTCCTCCCGGCCCGAGCCACGAGCCGGGACGCCTCCTCTTCTCCAAATCAGACACCGCCAGGCCGCCGCTCGCGCCCTGTGAAGCTTGCCTCTGCCCGCGTCGTGGTGCTCGCCGCCTCCCGCCAGGCCATCGCCGTAGTCGCGCCGGTCGAGCTCGACGCGCCCCGCGGAGCCGTCGCCCGCCCGTGGTGCTCTCGTCGCTGCCGCCGCTCACCGTCCCGTCCCCACACGCCGCCCTCACTCGTCCCCGCGTCGCCCCTCACCCGTCCCCGCGTCGCCGCCCGCGCCTCCCGTGGTGCTCTCGTCGCCGCCCCCCTCACCGTAGTATATAATTTAGATTATATTGTTAGTGTATATTGTTTAGTTAGATATGAATGTGTTATTATATTTTTAATATTTGTTAGTATATTGTTTAGTATATAATTCAGTTTCATATATATTGTTAGTATATTGTTTAGTTAGATATAAATTTGTTAGTATGTAGTTTCATTATTTTTAGTTAGATATAAATTTCTTAGTATATTGTTTAGTTTCAAATATATTGCTACATATTTTTAATATAGAGATTAAAGATATTTTAGTTTGATATATAATTTTCTTTAGACATATTATTATTTAGTTTAGCGATATTTAGGGATTTGTATATAATATTAGTTAGTATTTAGGATATTTAGAGATTTCTATATAATATTTGTTAGTATTTAGGATATTATTGCTAATATTTAGGAAATTATTACTATTATTAGAATATAATTATTTACTTAGCACTATTTTGGTCAAATCCATACCTACTTTAGGATATGGCCATACCACATCCTCGTAGTGGACTCGGCCACAATGAGGGAGTACTACGCTCTACCGGAGTTGTACGAGACTGGGCTCCGCCGGGCTGGCACTTCGAGGTGCTACCGTCAGGGACGCGTAGCTTGGTGAGGAATCCGGGTGTCGTCGTCAACCCGGATCTTCTTTGGTGGAGGTCACGTGGTCCAGGCCGTGTGCAGACGGAGACGGCCCCCGAGGAGGTGGTATGATGTCATGTCAGGGAGGAGGACGAGCACGTCAGTGGCTATATGGTGATGTTGGACGCCAGGGTGGCCCCCCATACCTAGCAGGTTATTCAGGGATCTCACCCTAGTTATACTCCGGTGATGGTTCCGACTATTTGGTTGGTCAAATCCCATGGCTCAAGAGGACGTTGAGTTTGAGCGATGTTATCAAACAAGATGTTTTTCTTTATATAATATTACTACTTTGTCGTTATTCGAGATGTATTATGACTACTTTGTTGTTTTTTGAGATGTTATTCGAGATATTATATGATATTAATACTTTGTTGTCATTCGAGATGTATTATTACTACTTGTTGTGATATATATGATACATATATAATTTTATTACTCATATGCACATTATGTTATAGCAGTTATTCTATGGACTTCAACGGTAGAAAAGGTGAAGAGACTTTATTCGATATGATACGAGGTGATGAACTGCTCCCCTATCAGGATGGAGCGCTCCCTTATCAGGATGGAGCGCTCATCGATTATGGTGGAGAAGAAGACTGTGGAGCAAAAGATGGCTCACAGTTTCTGAATGAGTCTGGTGAGTAAATAGAGATAGAACCTCTAGTCGAAGCGCAGACTAGTTTTAATTTTGATGATGGCTTGGAAAATGATGGACCAGCCTTGACAAAGTCCGGCGAGGTATATTATTAAGCTCTTGATCACTAAATAGATGCATTAATTCATTTGTGTGTGTGTATATATTAACGAATGTTGTTTCTTATTTTAGACCTCCACATCGACCAAGTCAGTTAAAAATAGTAAACGAGGACCCGCCAAAGGGATGCCCGAAGATGCACATCTCACAATTATTGAGGTCTCTCCAGAGGGCAAACCATTGCTTCCCATAAATAACACAAACGCATTTGTTCATCAATGTAGATTTGTTGTTAGGAACAATGTCCCGATCAGCATTATCAACTGGAATAAGCCAGCAAAGGGAGATGAAAATTCTATGAGTTATGTGGAGAATAGATACAAAGACACACTATGGGAGAATCTCATTCGCCATTTCACCCGACCGGTCTTAGAATCTAAGAAGGCCACAGATGATATGAGGTCCAAAGTTAATCGTTTCGCTCTTAAGAAGATGGCCGAACAGTTCAATAACTATAAGAAAAGATTGTATAATGAATATCTCGTGGAAGGCAAAGTTCCAAAATTCACTAACACACTAGAGAAGCAGCGGTCTCATAGGGAAATATTTCTGGACTACAAGAAAACAACAATAGCAAAACAAAGGTCTGAAAAGAATAAAGAAAATGCTGCAAAAAAGAAATATCACCATAAGATGGAGACATGTCGCTACAGGACTTCCTTTCCTAAGTGGGAGAAAGCCGAGAAGGCCTTGCGTGCCCAAGGGCTCACTCAAGCTACAGAGGACTGGCCCATCATAGTAAGGAATTGGTTACTTGACCATGGGGCAAAGTATGACATGGAAACATGCCAGTTAATATTCGATGAAAAGTCCAATGTTGCTACACCCCATGGAGAAATTGTAAAAACAATTGAGGAGGTTAAACAGGGTAACTTCAAACCCGACAGAGGGAACGATGAGCTGACAAAGGCCCTTAGGAATCCTGGAAAACCAGGACGAACACGAGGATTTGGACCTTCTGTGTCGTGGAAGACTGGGTTTCCTGAGGACACTGAATCCTATAGAAGCCGAGCGAGGGCAAAGAAGCGGAAGGAGATAGAGGAGGCAGACCAGTTGCGTAGCGTGGAAAGAAAGAACGAGGAAATATATGACATGCTAAAGGAGAAACAAAAGCAACTGGACGAAATGCGCCAGCAACGGCCAACTCATCAGCGACTAGAAGAAAGTGCTGGTGGCCCATCTCAACGGAGAAGCAGTGTCGCTTCCACAGCGGCCGATCCGATAGATCGCTATCCCATGGACAATATTACTGAGAAGACAAGCTGTGAGCTGCATGTGGGAGTGATGAACTTATCCTTCAAGGCGGATCTCGGCTATGCTTTACCTTGTGAACCTGAAGTATGCTGGCATTGCAAAGAGATTCCAGATGACTATGCTCGTGTCGGGGTGGATGAGGTTCTACCTCAATATGAATCAATACAACTTGACATCCCTGGACTTGAAGATGAGAGCACGCTATGAGAAGTCAGGGGCTCTATCATTCTATGGCGCAAGAAATACATCATGTTTCCAGGCTCTGCACCCAGGCCACCACCGTCTCCTCCGCGTCAGCCAAGTCTGCCGCCTCCAGCAAGTCCACATGAGGAGTGAGACGACCACCATAGCGCAAGTCAACCGCCGCATCATCCCACTCCCCCGCCGCGTCAGCCCACTCCGCCGCCGCCATGTCAGACGAAGAAGGCGGTCTCTCAGTCAACTAGTAATAATACTAGTCAGAAGAAAGCCAATGGTAAAAAGGTGAAGAAAATCCCGCCGCCTCCTCCCAAGTTACCTTACGAGATGGCTGATGAGGAAACCAAAGCGATCAGCGATGCCCAAGTGAAAGCCTTATTTGCACCCAAAGTTCCTGAGCCAAAGCAAATATTTGATTCGAAAGCCAACAAGTGGGCTAAGGGTTTTCTTGAGCAACCATCGCAATATGAGATAAATAAGGCTGATGACTACAAACGCTGTCTGCTGAGAAATGGTAGGAAGATTCCAGGAAATACTACTACAAGCAGCGGGAAAAGAGATGTTGCGCCACTCAGAATGCAGGCAAAAAAATCGATCGCCCCGCTCAAGGTGTTATCTAATATTCATCATCAGAATATTATAGCAATGGAATTTGCCAAAGGTGCTAGTATTATAGTTGATCAAGCGCTAGGCGGGCATATCCCCAAACAAGAGGAATTTGCATGGATATATGAATGCGGAAAGACTTTGGTCCGACCTAATGAGGTCGAACTTCTACCAACTCAAATGCGAATACTGCATGAGTGGTACGAGAAAGTCTCTACATGCGATGAAGAAAATCGATTGTCAACGCTGCTTGTGAGAATTATAAGTGAGCATTTTAATGGCGAAGACCAGTTGCAAATTTATTTTGAGGAATTCTATACGTTATTCAAACAAGATGCCCTTGACTTGAGTCTCCTCGCTACCTATTGTCTGTAAGTGGTTCAGTTATTTCTATGATGAAGTCTCTAACTTAGCTCTAATTATCTTCACTATATGATATTATGCAGAATGAAGAGCGATGAACGTGACCGAAAAAAATCTTTAACACTGGGTTCATCGACCCACACCAGTTTAATCAAGCATTGCTAAAGTAATACCCCAAGGACACGAAGCGTAACTTGCTAAGGTTCTTATTGAGACAACATTATAAACGAAGAATATTGTTTCCCTACAACTACATGTAAAAGTGTTACTGCCTTGTACAGATTCACTTGATTCTGCTAAGTGTAATTAATGAGTTACTAATGTATACAAACGTGCGCAGCTTTCACTGCATTCTGCTAATCATCGAAGTTGACGCTGGAAGAGTTGAAATCAAGGACTCGCTAATAAGAGACGAATCAGAATACACATTCATTAAAGATGCGCTCTAGAGGTAATTTCAGTCATTATCACACTATATCGGTCTCTTTCCTTCATATATATATCTTGAGATATCAAGTAACTAATAACTCATTTTTTTGCTGGGCAGGGTTTGGAAAGCTTTCACCAATGCTACGGTTGGTGAATTTAAAGACGGGCTTAGTTTTCATCGGATCGATGTAAGTAGTACGAGCTAGATCCGCGCATCTCTTCCATTCTAGTTTCAATACTATTATATCACGCTTGATTATTATTTGATTGAATTCTATCCTCATAAAATGCGAGAGGCAGCCACCATGTACTAATCTATATGGATACTTCGTGTGCGAGTACATTCGCTCTGAGGTTAGTGAGCGGGACGGAGGGACATTTTTAGAAGTACGTGAACAATATATTCACAATTTTTGTTAAGTGTCATTCATAATTTTTGTTATGACTATTGATATTTATATTGACCTCCTTCTTTTATATATAGTTGGAAAGATTGCAGGAGAATCTCAAACCAAGGAAGCGTCTGATAGCAATTCAAAAGGAATTAGCGGGATTTCTTGTTGACCATGTCATACACCCAGAAGGAAAATTGTGATTTAATGAACTTGTAACCGAATAGACGGGTTGTGATCTCCATTTAATCAAATTGTATATATATATATGTAATGTAGAATTATATCTATATAATCATGACGATGTTGTGTGTAATGGGTTTCTTTGTTGTATGTCACTTTACGCCAAACGCAACCCTCCTCTACCAATCCTTCTGCCGCGGCAGAACCCCGCATTCGGTTACCGCCGCAGAAATCGGCCCCAAAATTCTGCCACGGCAGAAACCCGCATCGGCTGCCGCGGCAGAAAACGTCTTCAAAACTCTGCCACGGCAGAAACCCCCATCGGCTGCCGCGGCACCCGAATTGGTAAAATGCTGCCGCGCTAGAAAATAACTAGTCCTGGTTCGTATTACGAACCGGGACTGAAGATCCCCCCCCCCCCACTCCCGCGCGCACTGCTACGCTGCCACGTGCAGAGCCTGCAGTTCCGGCCCGTAACTGACCCGAGAGTAGAGGCTGGGACCTCTAGTCCCGTTTCCATAGTCTCGGCTGCGTATTCGGGACTAGAGGCCCTCTAGGACCAGGACTAAAGGCCCGTTCTCTACTAGTGTCTAAGTTATATACCTTAGATATACGTAACCTACATACGTGAATATATATGTAACTTGGTTACATACGTTTTAGGTATGTGGTACTTTGAGTATATGTAATTAAAATACTTATAACTTAGGTATGTAAAGGCTAAGTATGTGAAATTTGCGTACATACACCATCAGGTATGTAAGAATTTGAATGCCCGGGCACCTTGGTGTCCCATATGGACTTTCTATATATATAAATAAATAAATATATAAATATATATATATATATATATATATATATATATATATATATATATATATATGTTTTTTGAAACAATCACTTCGGAGGAAAATCCATATAAGTTCTTATCCTCCAAAAAAACAACTCGCTTAAGAAAAAATTACAGTGCAAAATTCGTACGAAAATTGTTTCGACTCAAAAAAAAGTTCTTTACGGATTGTTAATCTAAAAGGAAGATCGAGATAATACTATAACACTTGTGTTTCCTCCATGTAGGTTTCGTCGCGCAGGTACTATAATTTTTTCGTCGAGTGTACGTATAAGATCGATCATGGTACAAGTGTTAATTGGTAGGATTAATATTACGTGTTTATAGGGACTATGATTTTTCAGGTCCACTGAGTTGTCGGGTGTTTTTTATAACTAAATTTTATAATTATTTAATTTTAATGAAATCACGAATAACAACTCTTTAATTTAAAAGGAAAAATTTAACAAATTTCTCATACGACGCAGAAATTCCAACACAATGCCCCACCCCATCAACAGCCGGCGCATACTGCGTAACATAGAACAAACTCGTTCCACGCATCAAAGGCTGATTGCACGCAGTTGTTCTTTTAGATGTAAGCAACCACAACTATAGGTCTGTATTCACACTTGGTGTCTATGTAATGGTATGATAAAAAGCACGGGAAAAGAACAAGGCTACATGCCACTTGGCCGGACAAGCCACAACTATATGGACATGGTATCCAAGACGTATGTGAAAACCACAAACATGTAACTATGGTGTCTATAGCACCTGTGAAAACCACAACAATGTGACTGAGGTGTCTAAGACACAAATAAAGGGACAAACCACATCTCCTACAGCTCACGCTTAGTAGAATTTGACGGATGGCAAGAGGATGGCGTTAGCAAAATAATGTCAGCAAACGACGATCTGGATATTGCGGGATTATAGGGTGGCAATATCTGACGATCGTATAAGCATGCGCAGCTAGCCTGGTAGGTAGAAAATCCGCGTCGATATTGCTGGCATTATTCCCACATATAGCCACCATATGATCCCACAATATCGGTATCATCGGTTGCTGGCATTATTCTGCTAACGGCGTCCTCTTGCCATCCGTCAAAATTCTGCTAAGGAGATGCCATTTGTCCTTTCACTTGTGTATTAGCCACCATCCTCACATGGTTGTGGTTTCCTATAGAATGGTGTTCTGAGCGAGAGGACTCCCTATTTCATTTTGTAGAAAAGCATATTTTCTTGGTTCGTGTGAAGACGCATGTTCTTGATTCTGTGACCTATAGCATGCGATGATATGATGCATGTCCTTGGTTGTGTCTTCTATCATGTGTGATATGCGGAAAAAATGCATGTTGTTGTCGTAAGTTTTAAAGTTGGATGGAGAAAACATTTATGTGTGGATGGGTAATACCGTAAGAAGAACTCATGTGTGTGAATGGCATGAATAACACTGCGAGAAAAACTTATGTATGTGGATGACATGCGTTGTTTACTTAATAAATCAACCTCATGCTCCCGACACAGCGGACATTAGTTTCTCTAATAGGTTCTAATAGGTATATATCACATCTGTTAATTGGATTATGCTCTTGTCTTTTTATCCTACGGCATTGCAGGTATGCGCAACTAGCCGGATGAGTAGCTCACTATTAAGCATCCAGTATGCAGAAATGACATATTTTTTTGTTTACATGTATAAAATTATGATGTAAAATACGTATTTTTGGTGTTTTTTACACTATAATGACTCATAAATTTTATTTTACGTCGAAATTTTTGGTTGTGGCGAATATATGAACATAATTATTTGTATACAAAACATAATTTTTTAGTCTAACAACATAAAAATATGTTAGGTGCAAAATAACTACTCTGTATGCTGGGTGAATAGGGTATATATATTTGTTAGGTGCAAAATAACCTACATGGTGTGTGTGTTTTTTTTGAAACAATCACCTCGGGGGAAATCCATATAAGTTCTTATCCTCCAAAAAAACAACCCGCTTAAGAAAAAAATTACAGTGCAAAATTCGTACGAAAATTGTTCGAGTCAAAAAAAGTTCTTTACTGATTGTTAGTCCAATAGGAAGATCGAGATACTACTATAACACTTGTGTTTCCTCCATGTAGGTTACGTCGCGTATGTACTGTAATTTTTTCGTCGAGTGTACATATAAGATCGATCGAGGTACAAGTGTTAATTGGTAGGATTGATACGAAGTGCGAGTTGGAGTCCAATTCGTATACACACACGTAGGTCGGTGGGTGCGTGCATCTATAAGTAAATCATCGACTCGTGCTCGTCCACAGCTTTGCTTGACGTTCCACGCACAATCAACGGCAGTAGAACCGACGACCGATCACAATTTCCTCGTCCTCGATCGGCCTTCCTCGCTCCTCCATACGATCGAAGCCAGCTCTTCGGTCACCAGCCATGGCCGACAAAGCATCAACGACCACCACCTGGTCTGGTCCAATTGAAAAGGTCACAGAGGCCGCCGTGCTCGAAATCATGTCCCCGTCTATCCACATAGGCCTAAACATCCTGTTCAAAGGATGCTCGGAGAAGGTAGATGAGGGGAATCATGCATGCTCTGGCTACGACAGGTCGGCCACCACTCCTGCACAGAAGGAGGCGTGCGACAAGGCGGCCGACGCGCTGCGCGGGTGCCTCCAGGTCAACGTCGACATGATCAAGGCGCTCGCGACGACGGCAAGCCTCGTCGACGAAGACAAGGCATCATCACATAGCTCGGCCGGCCTGGCCACGACGAAGTGAAACCTAGCAAGTACCGTGTACCTCTAGACTCTAGCTTTATCTCGTTGATCCGATGCTCAGTTTTTCCTTCTTTTCTATCCTTGATGATGATCGATCGTGTCCAACTCTAGACGATGCTGCCGTGAATTCTATTTCGATTATGGTTTGGCCACCTACTAGCTAGAGTTTGTTAATGATTTTCTGTGTCTAGTTTACGAACCGTTCCATAAGATAATGCAAGCCGATCCATCATAGAGCTGAGTTGAACTTCATATATAAGGGTATGTATCGCTTGCCTTAGCTTGCTCGATTGAAGAGGGACTCGCTCTCTATGTCGCTCCCGCGAGCCACACGGAGAGCCCCGGCGGCGCCTCCCCTCCGACCACACCCAGCCCCTCCCCTCCCCTCGCCGCCGCCAGAGGGCGTCGCCGGGCGAAGCCCGTGCGCGCCGGCGGCAGCGGCGGGCCCCTCTCCCCCCTCTCACGGTGGCGGCGGCGGCGCGGGCCCCCACGGCCGCTGTGGGTGCCGTGCTGCTCGTAGGGCGCGTCGGCGCGGAGCTCCGGCGTCGGCGCGGTGGCTACGTGGTCCGGTCCTCCCCTCCCGTCGGTGGCTCGAGCTTGGTTCCCGTCTTCGTGGTCCAGTCCTCCCGTCCCCGGCGGCGCGAGCTTGGTTCCCGGCGCGCGGACGGCAGGCAGCAGCATCGGCGTACAGGTCCTCTTGGCTGCGAGACGGGTCGCTCAACGAGCGGTGTGGGGCTCCAAGGACTCCCGGCGGCGGCTCTTGTAGGGCCCGATCTAGGACAGCTTGGGACGGATTTGGGCCATGCGGGCGCTGGCCAGGGCCCTCGGTCACCAGACGGGGCATGTGCCCCTCCTGGTTGCGGTGCGACCGGGACACCGGATCTGGGCCGGGCGGGCTTAGATCTGGTGGTCGCCCGACAAACCTGCTCGGGGTGACCCATAGGCGGCAAGGAGGTGTCGTGTTCACCATGCTTATTCCTATCCGCCAGTGCAGGACCAAGTGGTGATCCTTAGACCGGCGGCGGCCGGTAGTCCCGGGTGGTCACGATGGCGATGGCGCTGCTGCTTGGCGGCGGGGATCTGCGGTGGCAGCGGATTTACTGGGGGACAGAGTAGTAGGGACTCATGCTAGGGTTGACGGCGACGGAAACCTCCTTGCTGCAGTGTGGCGGCGGGGCTTCACGAGCCCAGGTGGGCTCGGCCGGACCAGAGAGGGCCTGGTTTGCCCTTGTTGCTACATCCGGTCGGCTATCGCCCTTCGGCGGTGGAGGTAGTTCCCTCCCGTGGGTTACTGTACCGTCGACCCCCGCCACAGTTTCTCCTCTTTGGTCGTACCAGCCTCCCACTATGGGTCACAGTGAGATGGCGATGGTGACTGCAAAACCGTGATGGCGTGTCCCGGTGGGCGATGAGTTTGGTGGAGCAATTCGAAGCGTCCGTGTGTGTGGTTTTTTGAGGGGTCGGGAGAAATCCTTGTCGTCTTGACAACGACGTGGTCACGCCTGTGGGTGTAGCCGTCCTTCCTGAAGGGCGTCGGGTGAATCTCTTTCCCACCTCCCGTAGCGTATCGGGGGAAACCTAGGACCAGTCTGGGCAGTAGCATCGTTGTCGTCGTTTTCTTTTTTAGAGGTGCTGCTTGATACGCGATGTTTTAGAGCGCTAGGAGCATGGTGTTATTTCTTCGGAGGGCGTAGCGGTTGCGGGTCATCCTCGTTTTCGTCCAGCCAAGCTTTGTTTTCTCTTCTTTTTCTTTTTTCTTTTTTCTGTTATTTTTTGGGGCGTTGTGTTGTCTGACTCAGCAGCTGTCTCAATTGTTGCTATATTAATATAGCTGGGCGTATGCCGGTTTCGAGAGAGAACTTCATATATAACACCATCGACAAACGTGTGATGCACTTCATGGATATAAACCACTAATCATTTTTTGAATAATGCAAATAGATCATGTGATATATTAGTATTAAGATAGGAAAACAATTTTGGGCAGATCCCATATACAACCCTCGAGAAACAAAACCAACTCAAACTGGATCTGTTACCAACGACCACGCGATCAACTAACCCAATAACGTTAACTGAGATGATCAGCTAGCAACAAAAATCGATCAGCACTACACATGACCTACTGGCTAAGCTAGCATCTACTCCCTCTACTCCCTCCGTTTTAAAATATAAGATATTTTAGATTTATGAAGAAAATATATCTACACTTTTTTTAGTATGTACATTCACTTCAAACTTAAGTAAACCTACGTACTAAATGTAGTTTAGATACATTTGCTTCACAAAGCTAAAACATCTTATATTTTAAAACAGAGGAAGTATTTTCATATGATCTTGTTTGTCTCGCGAAGGCCGGATAGCCCTAAACCAGCAGTACCACGTTTTGAGTTTCTTCCGCTTTCGATTATCCTAAAGAATGGAACCCTAGTAGGATAAAAGTGAAAATGATGTTGATGACTAACCCATGTAATACTACAGTTACGGAATTTTTGTTATGGAAGTATTCCTACGGTGCAGTCGCTGAATTCTTGGAGAAAGTGTTTCAATCTGATCCAAAAAAGCAACAGATTACGGAAAAATGATATGTCTGACTAAAATGAGTACATGCTCTAGTGAACTAGTAGGTGGTTCCACATTTTACATTGTCTTGGAATTTTGATAGATAATACAAGAGATTAGTGTGTTAGTTGAGTCGTTAAAACATGAGCATTTATAATGTCTCAGGAGGCCTCTTTTATTATGTCTGATGTGATGTCGTCGACCTATCTAGCCTCAAAGGCCAGACCATAAGTTTTCACAGCAAAGAGGTCCAATCTCAAGACAATGTACCACTTACTTTTGCTTCGGTCCGCTCCCCCTCACCCTCTTTTGAAACTTTGACAAACAAAAACTTGATACAATTGTTTAGAGGACCGTAAAAACTAACCCAAAGTCCGTATGGTCCTTTTAGACGTATACTCATCGCACATGTATACTCATGTGCCCGCGGAAGGCGAAAATCAAAATTTATATAACATCAACAACAAAAATTTAAAATATGACATGCAAAAACGTAGATCGCGATAATGGAAGGTGGGATGAGCCGGCCGGAACATGGATTATATCCAGTTTAACCGAATACACATATACAGAGATATACGTGGCCTCTCTATGGGTTTCGATGGGTCAAAAAAATTCATCTACAACCAATGAAAGCCAGGACGGTGACGTCTTTAGCTTGCACTAGTGTTTGTAGTCATCGCTAGGTGGTGTAAAGATCTGTTATTTTATTACTTTTAAACCTCCTTATACCATTTTTGATGATTAATAATAGATCAGTGGAATTTTCAAAAAGAAAACCATTGGGGCCGTTTTTGCCAATATTATTTCTTAAAAATGATGAAATTACACCAGGATACTTTAAATGTGGCGTGCAAATACATAGTTCAATCGATCTCTTTGATCGTATCGTACGAAGGCAGGCCGCATGCCAGTTCCTGCCTCGACCTTGACTCGACGTTGCGCGCTCGATCCTAGGAAGGCCCGCACGCAGCAAGTAGCAAGCCGTCGCCCGTCGAGATGGTCGACAATCGCCTCGCACCCTTGCCCTCTGCCTGCTGCCTGCCTCTCGTCTCGCCTTGGCCGTTAAGCGTCTGTGGGTCTGAATTCTAAATTTCTGATCCCAGTCTTATGCAGTCTAACGTTGCCCTTAATTTTGTTCTAATTAGTAATTCTTCTTTATATTTTTAGTGTGGTTAATTGGTTAAGGCACCTGATTCTGGTGCTAAGAAAAGAAAAAAGAGGAAGGAAGAACAAAAGTTGATTAACTCACAGAGAGGATCCCTTCATAAATTTTTAAAGAGTAACACGAGCACTTAGAGAAATCCAGTTGAGTTAGCGGTAATTCTTGTTAGGGAACAGAGTAATATTGATCTAGAGGATGATATCGGTACGGAGGAGAACGATAAAATCAACACGGGTAATAACAATGTAAATGATCATGATATCACATTTGATTCATCTCCTACAAAATCTGCTAGTGTTGATTTGGAACGAATTAGTGTGGATATTTATGATCCGGTATCGAGAAAAAGGTTTTGGACGAGATTGATATTGATTCCATTGTCACCGACTTCGCTTCTAGAAATACACAGAGAAATTTTGAAGGTAATATGTAAATATTGTCATTTTTATATGAATATTACAAATATGTATACTTAAAGTATTTATTCTCCATCATTTTATACGTGTATATAAAAAAATAGCAAGGGGCCCTAAATTTTAATTTCGCCCCGGCCCATAAAATCCCAGGACCGGACCTGATCACCGTCAGGAAGATCATTGTCGCTGGCTATGTGGTATGGAACCTGTGGAATGAAAGGACATAAATTTTCGAGGTATGAGGATGCAACCAGGTACGTTGGCTAGCTGACAAAGTGACACAATACGAGGCATTGGCTAAAAGTAACTCGTGTGAAATTTAGGGGCCTTCAGAACCGGAAATAGCTCCTCAAATCCTCTATCGGACACAGGCGTGACGGGACGGCCTTATTCCGCTATATAAAATGCAAAAGGACTTCGTTTAGGTTTGGTAATATTGGGTTTGCAATAAGCATCTAAACTCTATTGTATTTTTAATATATTAGTTATATATATTTTAAGAGAAATAGTAAGAAAAAAACGATAGGTAAAAAACTATTCATAGTAGTAGTTGATATGTAACAGTAACGAACGAGATAACCAAAAATGAAAGACCTGAAAACAGGGGCGGAGACAGGGACCGAGCAGGGGTTATTAGCCCATAATTTATTATTGTGTATATGCGCTAATGGCCGGTAGGTAATGGTTCTTAATTAGTATTTAAGCCCAAAAGTAATACTAATCCATGTATAGTAAGCACGGCAATAAGCCCAGCTAGCCAAAAGAAAACTGCCCATCTTCTCATGTCGTACTTTGATCTCTTATGGCTGGTATTGAGAGCAGATCGATCTGCTAGGCTGCTGCCGTTCGCCGGCTCGTCTAACTGCTGCCGGCCGGCCGCCCGCTAAGACGAAGCCGTCCAGACCAGGGCATGGACGGATGATGCACGCCCGTGCTAGCTGTCTTTGACAACACCATGCATCTGACTGGTTTAAGGTACCTCGAATCATGCATTTATATGTATATTCAGATATGCTCTAGCTATGCATTCTGTAGTTGCTAGTGTTTTCTGTGAACTGCGATCAGCTAGTAGTCTAGCTAATCAATTGACATGGCAGTAGATTAATCTACTATGCACTTAGTATGTCTGAATTTTTACATCACAGAGTCTGCCCCCTTTGGGTTTGTGACTCCAAAAACTAGCCAAATGTACATTTGTTGCTAAAGGCTAAGCTTCTACCCTGTATTTCTTTATTGTTAGTTCAATTTATTCTGTATAATATCTACAAGCTAATTGTGTAATTGGCATGACATTAGGATGTACAAAATTAAAGTGCCTCAAAATATGAGTTTATTGGCACTCCTTGTGATTATTTTGTACGCCCATATCGTACCAATGTTGGCATTTTGGGTTTACTTAGACTCAATTACTCTGGGTATAGAGAAATAGGTATGTCTCACGTTGAAATACTTAAATTTGTTTGCATAGGTCCATTTACTATATAAATGTTACTTGTTATGCAAAACAATTACACCGTCACCTCGCCCCCCATGTTCAATTTCTGACTCCGCCCTTAAAAAGAAAGAATATGATAAATATATGGACATTTGAGTCATCCACAGGCGCACTAGTTAGACACAATAGCCAGCTTGATGTAAAAAAAAGAGGATCTGCCAAATCAAAAGAGTACATCTTGGATTTTATTCTGTCACACCTTACTATAAAGAGAATTTCATGTGCCTACCCACACAATGTTTATTACAACACTTACAAAGTCTGTGTGAAAACCCACTATAAATAACATACCCTAGTTGGGTAAATGCGGACAATAGAAAACAAGGATGTGGTAGACGTAAAACGAAAGAGCCCAAACGATCAAATGCGAAATGAAATCCAGATTCCAATTGTTTCTTATTCCTTCCTAGACCATTGATTAATTACCGCCTCCAAAGACAGCATTTTCATGTCAGATCTTTCTAATGTAAAATGCATTCGTTCAACACCTTCTCCATAGATTTTTTAATTCTTGAAGATTGTGTGTAGGCGTCGTGTTCCTTGTACATGCTCTCCATTGCTCGTGCAAGGTTAATGACTCTTGTGAGCACTGAAGTTGGTATAAATTTGTTGCCAAGAAACTCCTTGTTTATGCTCCTCCAATGATCTTCGACCATACACCGAAGAGCTTGTTTGGCATCTTTCTCTGTTGTTCCATGATCCCTTGCGTAGCATGCCACTGCGGTAGCAACATTGTTTCCATCCTTTTCTCTCTGCTCGAATGAATAACTCACATAAGTTGGTGTGGGTACTACATATAACAAAAACAAAACACGGTGAAACACAAGAGCAGAGCTGCCCGGTTCCGTATTTTAATAAGAGCACCACTGTTATGCTTACCTCGTGGCCAGAGATATCATCCATAAGGCGACATATCATACAAGCGTTCACAATTATAGTGGGAAACCCACGCACCCAATCAAAAATCAGTTTATTTGATTCTTCATCCTTGCTCATACCAGCAAATGATATGCATGCTAGTGCCCAATAACAGGTTGTAATTGCCGTAACACTCAAATGTTCATATAGGGATGGGACCCTCCCCTCCTCTCTCCAGACCACCTCCTGAAGCATGCACTCACTAACTTTCTTTATCTGCATTGGTGTTAGATATGTTGTGTAAATAGCCATTTTTTTCCTGATATAGGTAAAAAGCCTGATTATTGCAATAAATAAAATGGCAAGTCAGAGAAACCACGTACAATATGCTTCGTGCAATCAACACACAGCACTGATACACCATCAGCAACAAAATCTCCTAGTGTCTTCGTAAGTAGGGCCATGATGTACCCAAAGTTTTTCCCTACACGGTTTGCAGCCTCTTCGTCCCAACTTGCCACATTAATTGATTCAAACTGTTAGTTTGTATCAAAGGTATAAATTGGAAACCAATTTGAATGAAATATAAATGCTCAGGAATAGTGTTTCATGATATGTCCCACACCTAGGTTTGTATATTTCATCCAGAACAATAATTGGGTGAAGATACTTCTAACTAATACACACTTGAGCATAAATGTATAAGCACTACAACATATGTACGTCGGTAGTCATATTACTAGCTAGAGAAATGAAGATACCTCTATAAAACGGTAAGAATGACAAATCATCTAGAGTTTGGATATACAACTATAATTAAATGATATGCAATGTTTAATTCTGATAAATAATACAGCTGAACTTTTGAGTGTCTAAGAATATTTTTATATCCCCTAGAAAAATAAAATACATGCATAAATTTTGACATACCTTTGTACTGCCTCATTGAACTGTACGAGTTCTTCAAGGGTGCCATAATTATCGTAAGTGTCATCAAACATGGACAACAATTTGATGGTCTTAGCAAACACGAGTCGAGCTGCCGCATAATGTGGCTCATAGAAAATGGCAAGTGCCCAAAAGTAGCAAACTATTGGTCGATTTCGTATATAAGTGAGTTTGCTTGAGGCATCAATTTCCTTGTACCACCTTCCACAAGTAGAAGAAAATAAACCGTAGATCATTTCACTGATCAAAATAGTTCTGAAATAAACCTATTGAAAACGAAGGAACCATGCATCCAAGATTGACTATGAAAATTCATAAATGTGTGTTACTCACAAAGTTATATTTTTAGCCTCTTCACGGTGCATTAGTAAGAGAGCATGGAAATCCACCTTAGCAAGCTCCAATATATTGTCCTGACATGCATCCTCTTTCTCATAGATTGGAATATAGAGTTTTGCATCTAGCCTCTTCATTCGCCTAAAAGATGGCACGGCTAGTGCATATTGCACTTTCGTCAAGATTGGTTCAGATAAATGACCAGCTATTACATGGTTTGACAGAGAGGCTCTTGAAAATTCTACAACAGATCCCAGGACCTTCTCGTCAGGTTTTCCTAGGACTGCAGCATCATGCACGCTAAGCAGTGCATCAACATTGTGATTCAATTTCTCTACCAGTTCTCCCGTCTCTGTCAGGAAATCATCGAATAAATCTGCATTCATTAGTTAAAATAAATTAGGGCAAATACACATTTTTATATAACACCAACTTCTACATATCTGTGCGGTTCCATACAAAAAATGCATATATTATAATGTCTCTACAGGAAAAACTTCATGAAATTGTTTCGGCATGGTACGATAAGGCATCCCCATAGTGTGTTTATTGGTTTGATGACCTGATAGAAACTAGCTTGCACCAAGTCATCTCCGATGAACAAGACAGTGTTTGATATTTCTAAGTTCTGTCTCATGTATTTAGGCACAGAGGTTCAGTTATTAGCTGAACTAATTGTCCAAAACAATGAAACAAGTGGTGACAATTTGATGTGTCTACAAATTTAATTGTGACAGTTGAAGCATGCCAAGAGATTTACCACAAGGAACATCATAGCGATGTTGTCTTAGTAGGCGGAATCGTATGGCCATTGCAGTGAAACTGGCATCTGCGTTTGGCATGTTCTTCATAATCTCGTCTCGTCCTGTGTTGTTTAGAATATCCATGAAGTTATCAATCTCCCTCTCGAAATGATACCCAATACCGACACGCTCAATTGCATCAACTGTTTTCATGCCACTCAATAGATCTTTATTTTGCGAACATTGTTCGATGATGTGACCAACTGCCACTATAAGATTATCTCGTCTTTCTTTTGAAGAAACCTGCAGTTTTTTCCATATAAAAGCTAAGATTTGAGGAAATGTATCTTAATCATTGCTACTTTTTGGATAATCATACATGATGCTCGCACGGCATTGGACCGGCACCAATAAAGAAGTCTCCCCACACACTTGGCTCGAACGTAACCGAGGGCCTCTTTGCCTTTTCGAAATCAGTTACCATTTGCAGTGATCCAATTGTGTTGCTTGTATCCATAATCAATCTGTTTCAAAGAATGTCAGTTTTCTAGACAATGTGCCTAAAAGTATATATATAAGAGTAGAATTATATTGGCATGTGATTTTTTATTTCATAGAGGAAACAACTCATTACTTCCTAAAACATGAGTATATATCTTAGTTTAATTATTGCTAGAGAAAACCATATACTTCCTCCGTCCACAAGGTATAATTTTTTTTAAAAGTCAGTGCTTTGCAAGTTTCACCAGCATGCACGAAATTAGCAACTATATTGACTGGCTGTTGCACATGAGGACAGTTGGCCTAGGGGTGGAAACTGATCGGGCGCGGATCGGATAGTGCCATTTCCATATTGGTTTTTCTATTTTCAAAACAAAAATGGTGTGAATACGGATATTGTCAAATACTAACGCGGAACGTATGTTACTCGAATAAAAATGTGGATTGGATGTTTTCTAAATTTGGAACGAATGCGAATAACAAAAAAAATAGACTCCTTTCTTATAGCCAATCAACCGTATAACAATATTGAGATAAATATATAGATATAATACGCAGTAGTTTCAAGCACTATCACATACAAAACATTTTGTTAGTTTTTTGTTTGATAAATGTGTTATTGGACTACAATTTCTAGAATAGGCTAACATAATTTTATTCGGAATCACATTTATATTTGTATTTGCCAAACAAATCCGGATATTTACCACATCCATATTTATATTTGTCTGGATTCGGATATTACCATGACCATTTTTTCGAATATGAATGTCGGATAATTAGAATTATTCACTACCAGTTTCCACCCCTAAGTAGGCCGGACCACCTAGGAATTATTTTATTTGTATCTCATATCTATGAAAAACAAATGGTCTATCAACCTTATTTAACAATTTCTTTTTGTAGTTACATGTTTGACAAATAATTTCTGAAAAAAAAGGACTTTATATACTTCACATTCTATGCATGCGTGCCAATAGAAATGTCACATATCAAACAAAACGTCAGGAAGCAATCCCCTATGGAAATATTTTCTACTAAATATGTTACACGTATTGTTAAAAATGGCCTTATCTGTCAATGGAATTTGAATATGTTGGTAACAAAAATATTCGCTACACTTTTATTTATCTAAAAACTATTATTTTTTGTGGATTATAAATTCTTCCATATATATGTTAGATCATTTGCATCAAGAATGAAGTATTCCTAGGGACATAAAGAAGAAAGTTCAAGTTACTAAACTATGTTGATTGCTATTTAATTAACGAAGATGGCAACTCCGTGTAAACTTATTTTTTCAAGATAATCAATTTTTAAAAGTATTATACTAGATTAGGTGTTGGTTTCACACTTGACACAAAAAACAAACCGGAAAAGTTGGAAAAAGATAGAAAACTAAGAAAATGTTAAACATGACAAAGAGAAAATAAAATAAAAGTTGAAGAGGAAAATATGGTAAAATATAATATGTGGGGAAAAGCAGAAATAAAGGAGAAATAAGTAAGAAATTAATATAGAGAAGGTGATCTACCGGTGTACTTATTTTCTCGGTCCGTGCTTGTCTCTACAATGCATGAAGAATTACAATCGGTTTTTGAAGGTGTCACACTGTTTGAGGATACTGTGTGGAATATTTTTATTCCACGTGGATAGCAGAGTTATACATAGATTGAGGCTCAAGCAACATACGCATTCCAAAGCTCTATATGACTTTTATATTTCAATGATGTGAACTTTTATTTTTCTTTTACGGTCATGTGCATCTTGGTTTTGTAGAGTCCGGGTATAAACTCTTATGAATTATTTCGTCATGATATTATATTTACATAATAAATCATCCTTTACATAATAGATGCCATTTTTCTTTTTGCGAACATGTGTTTTCTGCATGCGTAACTCACGAGGACATCGTCAACTAGTAATATTACAGGACTGAATTTTTTATATCTATTAGCTATATATGTTAAGTATGGAGAGGCAATGCATACAAAAGAGAATATATGTTAAACTGAACATACTACTCTCTTTGAAACAAATTAATAGACTCGGGTTTGTCTAGATTCGGATGTATATACAGTCATGATTTCGTGTTAGATACATTCGAATGTTGACAAACTAATTTAGACCGAAGGGAGTAGTTATAGACTCAATTTTGAATTCATAGACAAACATATAAAAGTCGAGCATGGAACCTAATTGATTTGTTAATCAAGCGTAGAGGACATAGATCCCATAATATGCACGTAATTGCGTGTATGGCAAGAAGGAATAATACCAGATATATACCTCTCCGGACAATAAGAACAGAGTAGGAAAGGGGTTGCGAAGAACCTTCCAGCGGACCAGCTCGCCTTGCTCGTGAGAGGTAGCGGCGATCGGTTTGGCTGAGCAGTCCCAAGAAGTGGTTGCGGATTTGCAAGCGAAAAACCGATGCATCATGTATATATAGCTCCTGTCGTCTTGTATTGGAAGTATTTGGAGACTACACGAATCTTTTGCATCACCTGTCACGTGGGCTGGCTTTTGTGTTGCCGGACAGCTTGCACGTCCGGACGTGGCCTTCTGATGTCCTCCCTTTTTTTCTTACCCTAAGGGCACGACCCATCTCTCCGCGCCGGTCAATGTTGGCCGCGCCTCTTGTGCCACTGGCGAGTGGGCTTGGACAGACTAGAGGAGGACATGGGAGGACAAACGCGTTGTCCGGACCGACGTAACTGTGGCCCAAATTTGGTGCATGGATGGATCGTTCCGCGCGAGTCGGTCTGGATCGGTCTCCCCGCTGGACCGATGCCTAGTTGTCCGCTAGTTCTTGCGGACTGGTTAGGACGTCTTCACACCATTGGGTCGTGCAAGTGGAGATGCCCTAACCCGTCAACTAGTGGCTAAAACAAATTCACTTCTGACCACCCTTTTCCACTTCCCACCAAATTCAAAATGTGTTGGCAAGCGCGCGATGGAGGCACAGCCCCCCCAACCACTGTTGCTGCCACCAAGGCCAAGAAGACCACCAAGATGAAGGCCCATGCTCAAGCCGAAAAAGGAGCGAGGCCGCCGAGACCATGACCGCAAAAGGGCACGCCTCATAGGCCCTTTCTCTCATTAAACAAGATATGCTCAACGAAGCCTTGGCCCAGCCCCGGCCCTGAGGGGGGTCTAGAGGGGCGGCCGCCCCGGGCCGAGAAAAATCAGGGGCCCAAGTTTGTATTTCCCAGCAACATATCATGCATATGGCATACCGAACCTGGCTAGCTGGCCCAATGTGCGTAGGCACTACAACTCTAGAGCACAGGGAAAAAAGGCATGCGTAGATCTTTTTTGTTGCAGCCCACGCGAATAGATAGGTGAGATCGTTCTGTTTCTTTCTCCACACAGCGACGCCGACGCTCCCTTCGTGAGTGCTTTGTTCCGTTGTTCATCCAGGTTGGAAAAGGGATCCTTCCATGGCCTCTTAGGCCTTCCACGGTGTTGCCGGTGCCCAAAGCATCAAAAAGTTTACCATGTCATCAGCGATGCCCTGAAAAAAGTTTGGGCACCGGTCTCACAATGTGTGCAAAGAGCCTAGAAAATTGCAGGGCCCACATGTGAATAAAGACCACCCGAACCAACATGCAACCATTTGATTCCTTGCCCACCAGGTTGTGTTGTCAGATGAAAATATAGTAGTATATTGGATGTATGCAATGGGCATCGGAGCAAGTAGGTGCTCCGGTTCCCTGAATTTTTTTTGGGGCACCAGCTCCACAATGGAGGGCACCGATGCCTCATTGCTGAAAATTGGTTTGGGCACCGATTTTTCTGCACGCTGTGGAGGGCCTTACTGTGTCTCTGATTTGATTTTCGCCCAAAAGACGATCAGCCGACCCCTTCCGCACATAGAATACCGACCATCGTGATTGGGTTATTCCGTAGAACTGACAAAAAAATCAAGTATGTCTTTTTCTCTTAGTATATGCCATTGATTGATTATTGATGCATAGAAATTTTTAAAATTGACGATTATCATTGTGTCTACATTGATGCGGCAAGGCCGGTGATAAAATTGGTATTTGGGATATATCATACATAATATTGGGATTTGTGAGCTCAATGGATATCCATTAAGATTTTATCGAGTCAGTGTGGTATCTTCTTTATCCTTGCGCTTGTTTGCAATTACTAATATATATATATATATATATAACTTATTTGATATAAATATATATTTTTTGCTTATTAATAGTATTTCATATATATATTGGATATTAACTTCATAGATATATTAATGACATCTCAACACAGGTCACTTGTTTCGACAAAACAAATCAGGTGAATTCCTCGGCTCTCCTGACGGGGTCAAAGGCTACATCACTAATATGAGTGTGTTGATGGTTATGCAATTTTAAAAATAAAAAATTGAGCATATAGTCAAATGGACCCCTACAGAAAGAGGGGCGATAGCTTCAGTGTCGACGCAAAAGTATTTACCAGAATTAGGCCGGATCTGGAGTGTAAATATAGAAAATGCCTGACGCTTGGCAACAACGCTGCCTAAGGGCCCTGAGTTCTACTTTCGCCCCGGGCCCAAAATATCTCAGGACAGGCCCTGCCTTGGCCCTGACTGGCGTCGGCAACATGGTAGGGACATCATCGACTAGATCAGTTTCCTCGGCCGTGGCGTGGCCTCTTCGCCCGCGGTCTGTTCCCACATCGAGGGAGGTTCCCCAAGCTCCCGTCGCAAACGTTCAAGTGCACTACCGCCTCAGCATCCCGATCGACATTGCCGGATGTGAGGGCATAGGAGGAGAACTCTGTCGACCTCAACTGTACCCTAGGGCCAGACAAACTAACGCAGGAACATAGCAAGAGACTACACATGATCTCAACGGCGAACATGCCCACGCCCCGCGTCCTATTCGACGATTTGCCTCGCCCGGTGTCCACGAGGGAGGAGCACGACGAGGCAGTGCTGCACCAGACCAAGCACGGGTACCCGCACAATGGGCGCGCCTTTCGTCCAAAGGGCCACAAGGCCACCATGCAAGATCTCAACCACCAACCACATCACTTGCATTACAAGATACTTTCAATGGGTTGATTGCAGAGAAAGAGGAGGGCAATGCCAAGAGAGAGGAGAGGCGCCACAAGGAGAAATAGGCCACCATTGGATGCTTCTTGACCTCACAAAGAGAGATCTTGTGGTCAAAGAGGCCAATGCCAAGTAAAGAGCCATTGAGACCAAGGCTAAGCTCATGATGATGGACCATCTTTGAGCCGGCTGCTTGTTTTGAGAAGAAACAAACCGCCATCCGCAACCACCAAGCGTGATCTCATCCATGCTCCATCTCTTATGTGCATTTCTTATGAAACTTGTCTTAATTTTCACGATGATTTGGTACTATGGCATGCGAATAGGTTATTTGGTATGTGGTAATTTAGTTGATATTGTATAGTATTTTGTTTTCATTTGGTGCATCTGTTGGGGCAGTAGCCTAATGGTTGGGTCACAGTTAGCGCATTCCAGCGACCGGAGTTCGATTCCTGACACGAACGAATTTTCGGAATTCTCACGTCGCCCCGCTTCTACTATATAAAAAAAAAAGTCTAGTTCCTCATAGCAATGTTTCATATGTTGGCAATAGGTCCATATTATGACCAAAACTGGTTAGACTAAACGTGTCCGGCCAAAATAGGTCGAGCCACACTGAAACCTGGCCTAGATTGGCCTAGTATAGGACAATTTCTTATCCACGGATCGATCCATAGTTTCGGACACCTTTTCGACCCACTGGCGTGATGGCATAGGAAAACGGGTGAGACGTCGATGCACCCAGTTGGTATATAGTCACGTTCACTACCAGAATATATTGGATCAGTTTCAATTGCGTGCCAAACATTATTTGAAGAGGAACGTCAGTCAAAAAATTTCCACCTGCATTAATGTGCTACAGTACAAGAGTTCCAGTTTCCTGCCGTACAGCCGAGAGGAAAACAAAACTTCTCGGACATATATCGCACCCTTCAATCTCCATCTATATATCGCACCCTTCAGATTCTGGTGGTGAGCAGTGTGCTTTCTCCGTGACTGAACGTCAACAACGCTTGAATGGTGACAAACAAGACGTCAACAACGCTTAAAGCTGATTATTGGACTGTGTTAGCATAATACATGTTTTTTTCTGTAAATTAAAGGGAGTGCACCAGACTCTGCATCAATTGATGCATACGGTTTATTATTATTTTACTAGCACATATGACTTTGCATTGCCACGAGTGAGAAGAAAAACAATCATTTGAGGAAACAAACTTTGGTGCCTCTAAGTTTTTCTCCAAAGTCGATCGATCCTGTAACCCTGGCTTAAGATCACCTTTTCTTTTTTCAAAAAACAAAGCGTTAAATTGGCAGCAGATTCCATCCATTTTTTTCATTATATCTCCAACAGAGTGGCGTTCGTAAAATTGGACTATCTATGTCTTAACTTCTATAGCTCCATAAAAAAATTTCTCTTTGGTTTCCACTGACATTTTGAATGAACTCCCAAATTGTGATTCTCAAATTCCATCAGTTTTTATTTATTGATTTCACTTTTGAATTTGGTATTTACAGATTTCATATAACTACCAAACCATGCAACACAAATATATCTACATATGCATAATAATAATTCATACAACAGACTAAAAATTGCAGAGGCGGGTGTGCACGTTTTAGCTCCACGTTTTTTAATTACTTGGATATGGCAGGTACCGCACTAAATCAGCTTATTAATTGTTTTGTAACATGACGGATGCACGTTTTAGATCCACGTTTCATGAAAAATTGCATAGCCCAGCGGAGTAGATTGGTGTGCAGCGGCAAGATTAAGGCTTCCTAATGGGGCCCGATACCAAAATTACAAACCCAACGTCGTTGCCAGCCTATGTATAAAATAACGGAAAATCTTTTTTCGGGGCGGTTAATGGATTGTCTTACGCTCAGACCAATCAAAGCTCGCCAAACACAAAGAGCTATGAACAGCGGCAAATGCGTGTAAAAGCATATCCAACAGTGCTCACCAAATGCCTTTTTGCTCTCCTAACACTACTGGAAAACAGGCCTTCGGTTCGATCTGAACAACGTCACCAGTCCCGGCCCGTCAAGAACCGCGACTAGTGCTAGCACTAGTCCCGGGCCGTGAGGCCTCCAACGGCTAGAAATGGCCATAGACACTAGTCCCGGACCGGACCAGAGCTCTAGTCCCGGTCCGTAATACGGCCCGGGACTAATAACCTGGAGCGAACTAGCTGCTCTTTTCGTGGACTATTAGTCGCGGGTCGTATCACGGCCCGGGACTAGTTGTCCCTCAATATATATACAGTTTCGTGTCCACCGGCCCAAGCCATATGGTGGCCATTTTACTCAAAGAAGCAAGCCGAGTTCATGCCATTTTTTTAAAGATTTGTCAAGATTTAATTTGCAACCCCTAAATCCAAAGTTTTAAAAGGTTAGAACTTCATCCTTTCATCTCTTATTGCTACTTTAGCTCAATAATGCTCTAGAAGTATAGAGATATGGATTTGCATGCATGCTCTAGAAGTAGAAGGATTTTGAAATGTGTAACAAATTTTGATTAGGCACATAGTTACTGAAAATTGAAATGTGTAATTTTAGAGTTTCAGAGCTTAGAATGGAATGAGGTTTTCACCGATAGAACAATAATAAAAAACTCCACATTTATCATGTTGATTGTTTTCTCCAATTCACAAATTGGTGCATGTAAATTTTTCAAAATTCAAAATTAATGCTCTAGAAGCTCTCAATATAACTTGTAATAATTTTATCATGTTGTGTAATGGTTTTTGATATACTTTTACTATAATCCAGATGGTCCGGGAATGGATGTACGGTACTGACCGACGCTATGGCGAGTTCATTAATAGCGTGCATGAATTCATCCGTGTTGCTGATGCAAACAAGCGCAATGGTTTTGTATTCTGTCCATGTAATGGATGTAGGAATCAAAAGGATTACTCTGACTCAAAAACCCTTCATAGCCACCTGTTGAAGTCCGGCTTCATGCCCAGTTATAATTGTTGGACCAAGCACGGAGAGAGAGGGGTTATAATGGAAGACAATGAAGAAGAGGAAGAGGATGACAACTATCATGGTTTCTGTGAGTACAGAGATACTTCCATGGGGGATGCTGAAGGGGAGGATGAAGAAAAGACACATTATGAACCCGCTGATGATCATGGTCGGACCATTGCCGATGCACGAAGAGATTGTGAAACTGAAAAGGATAGGGAGAAGTTCAATCACATGCTAGAGGATCACAAAAAGTTGTTGTACCCAAATTGCGAAAATGGTCTGAAAAGCTGGGCAGCACACTGGAATTGCTGCGATGGAAGGCTGAGTGTGCTATACCTGACTCCTCATTTGAAAAGTTGCTGAAAATGATGAAGAATATGCTTCCAAAAGATAACGTATTGCCCGCCAGTACGTACGAAGCAAAGAAGGTGTCTGCCCTCTAGGTTTAGGGTTCAGAAGATAAATGCATGCCCTAATGACTGCATCCTCTACCGCGGTGAGGAGTATGAGAATTTAGATGCATGCCCGGTATGCACTTCACTTCGGTATAAGATTAGACGAGATGACCCTGGTGACGTTGAGGGCGAGCCCCCCGGAAGAGAGTTCCTGCGAAGGTGATGTGGTATGCTCCTATAATACCACGGTTGAAACGCTTATTCAGAAACAAAGAGAACGCCAAGTTGTTGCGATGGCATAAAGAGGAACGTAAGTCAGACGGGATGTTGAGACACCCCGCTGATGGGTCGCAATGGAGAAAAATCGATAGAAAGTACCCGGACTTTGCAGATGACGCAAGGAGTTTAAGGTTTGGTCTAAGTACATATGGCATGAACCCCTTTGGGGAGCAGAGCTCCAGTCACAGCACCTAGCCCGTGACTCTATGCATCTATAACCTTCCTCCTTGGTTATGCATGAACCGGAAGTTCATTATGATGCCAGTGTTGATCCAAGGTCCGAAGCAACCCGACAACGACATTGATGTGTACCTAAGGCCATTAGTGGAAGAACTTTTACAGTTGTGGCACGAACCCGGGATACGCGTGTGGGATGAGCACAAGCAGGAAGAATTTAACCTCCGAGCATTGCTTTTCGTAACAATCAATGATTGGCCTGCTCTTAGTAACCTTTTAGGACAGTCAAACAAGGGATACAATGCATGCACACACTGTTTAGATGAGACTGAAAGCATATATTTGATACATTGTAAGAATAATGTATACAATGAGCATCATCGATTTCTTTTGGCCAAGCATCCCTTAAGGAAGAAAGCCAAGCATTTCAACGGTCTGGCATGTCACTAGACGAAGCCTAAGGAGCGTACTGGTACTGATATATTTGATATGGTCAAAGATTTGGATCAACTGGTAACCTTTGGAAAGGGTCCTGGAGGAAAATCTGTTCCGAATGACGCTGAAGGACACGCACCCATGTGGAAGAAGAAATCTATATTTTGGGAGCTATCATATTGGAAATTCTTAGAGGTCCGCTCTGCAATCGATGTGATGCATGTGACGAAGAATCTTTGTGTGAACCTGATAGGCTTCTTGGGCGTGTATGGGAAGACAAAAGATACACCGGAAGCACGAAAGGACCATCAACGTATGAAAGACCCAGATGGCCTGCATCCAGAATGGTTTCAAGGTCATGCCAGCTACGCTCTTACCAAACAAGAGAAGGAAATATTTTTTGAATGCCTAAGCAGTATTAAGGTCCCGTCTGGCTTCTCGTCGAATATAAAGGGAATAATAAATATGGCAGAAAAAAAGTTCCAAAACCTAAAGTCTCATGACTGCCACGTGATTATGACGCAAATGCTTCCGATTGCATTGAGGGGGCTTCTACCAGATAATGTTCGAGTACCCATTGTGAAGCTATGTGCATTTATCAATGCAATTTCTCAGAAGATAATCAATCCTGAAGATCTACCACGGTTACAGAATGATGTGGTCCAATGTATTGTCAGTTTTGAGTTGGTGTTCCCACCATCCTTCTTCAATATTATGACGCACATGCTGGTTCACCTAGTCGAAGAGATTTCCATTCTCGGTCCTGTATTTCTACACAATATGTTTACCTTTGAGAGGTTCATGGGAATCTTAAAGGAATATGTTCGTAACCATGCTAGGCCAGAAGGAAGCATCTCCAAGGGCTATGGAACAGAGGAGGTCATTGAATTTTGTGTTGACTTCGTTCCTGACCTTAAGCCGATTGGTCTTCCTCAATCGCGGTATGAGGGGAGACTGAGTGGAAAGGGTACTCTACGAAGGAAATCAATAATATGTAGGGACGGACATTCTTACACCGAAGCACATTACACCGTTCTACAGAATTCTATCTTGGCAGCCCCATATATCGAGGAACGCAAGAAAATCTTATGCTCCAACAACCCTGGAAAGCATGACTCTTGGATTAGAGATGAACACATGAAGAGTTTCGGCGGTTGTTTGCAACATCTCATCAAAAACAACACTCTTGGAGATCAGCTATACTTGTTGTCTAGGTCACCATCTTCGACTATATCGACTTTCCAAGGGTACGAGATAAATGGGTATACATTTTACACGATAGCCCAAGATAAACAGAGCACCAACCAAAACAGTGGTGTCCGCTTTGATGCAACAGACAACAATGGGTCAAAGACCACATATTATGGTTACATAGAGGAGATATGGAAACTTGACTATGGACCTACTTTTAAGGTCCCCTTGTTTCGGTGCAAATGGGTCAAGCTGACAGGAGGATGGGTTGAGGTAGACAAGAAAATAGAATGACATCGTTGGATCTCAACAATCTTGGGTACTTAGACGAACCATTCGTCCTAGCAAATGATGTGGCTCAGGTTTTCTATGTGAAGGACATGTCTACCAAACCTAGAAAAAGAAAAAAATAAGAAAAAGAATACATCAGACGATGAGCCAAAGCGCCACATAGTTCTTTCAGGAAAAAGAAACATCGTGGGAGTGGAGGACAAGACAGACATGCCAGAAGATTGTGATAAGTTTCATGAAATTCCGCCCTTCGCAGTGAAGGATGACCCAAGCATCATGTTAATGAATGAATATGCTCCATGGATACGACGAGATCAGAAAGGAACACACGCGAAGAAATGATATGTAATAATTGTAACATTTTATGAGTGAAGATGCTCCATGTGTCCATTTTTATAGTGTTGTCTGCAAACAATCTTGAGTGTGTTAGTTCCATTTTGTGGCTGGACCGGGACTAAAGGAGGGCCTTTAGTCCCGATTCATACTTACCATTAAGATCTGATCTCCAAACGCGCGAGGTCACATATTAGGGAGTGCCTCTATGACCAGTTTCTCGGAGATGCCGAAGGACTGGGCTCCGTCGGCATCTCCCTAAAACTGGCCGTAGTGGTGTCCCTGCTCTCGAAAACCATCTTGCAGCTTGTAACTTCTCTAACTAGATCAATATGCCTGGGAGCTAACTAATTTCACATATTAGGGAGTGCCTCTATGACCACTCGGAGATGCCGGAGGACTGGGCTCCGTCGGCATCTCCCTAAAGCTGGCCGTAGTGGTGTCCCTACTCTCGAAAACCATCTTGGAGATGCCTCAAACTGGCTGGAGGACTTGACTCACAAGGATGCCTATTTATAGTACAAGCAGCTCGGCATAATGTCGACACTCACGACATAATGTCGACACTCACCCCTATTATTAGTGCTGACTCATGTTTAGTCCCGGTTGGTGTCTCCAACCAGGACTAAAGGTTCATCTTTAGTCCCGGTTGGTGACACCATTCGGGACAAGGTACAAGCCGCACGACATAATGTCGACACTCACCCCTATTACTAGTGTTGCCTGTCCCAGTCTGCCGCAATCCCTTCAGTCGCGGTTGGTTTCTCCAACCGGGACTAAAGATAAACCCTCTCTTTATAGGCATTTCCCTCTATTTATTAGGTAACACTCAAGACATTTATTAATATTAAAAATCGGGACAAACCGGTACTAGCTAACACTCAGGACTAAAGCCGCCCCCTTTAGTCATAATCATGCCTAGTCCTATAGTACGTAGCTTCAGGGTCTTCTTCGTCATCGTCATCATCATCGTCATCGTCACCTGCCACTCCGGGGATCCTCAGCCCATCAATGACATATACCAAGGGCCATTCCAGCCTCGGATTCATGGCGGGCGGGGGAGTGGTCTCCTAGAAGACGATGCCGCTACCGCCGGGCCGGTGTGGGGCCTTTTTGTGGCTCTGTGGCGGGTGGACTCGTGGGCACCGCAGGCGAGGATGGTCTCCCCGGCGATGTAGCGCATCACTCCGATGATAGTACGGTTCGCCCACCACAGACGACGGCCGGCTTTGTTGTGGTTCACCGGGGACGGGCCATCACCCTCGTACCTGGTGAGCTCCCTTTCCCGCCTATTAGCGAAGAAGGAATTCCAGGTGTCGTAGTTGTCGGGATCCCACTGGGGATCCATCCGCTGCTCCGGTGTGAGCTCGTGGTAGAAGTGGTTTGTGATGGTCGCCTGGCGTGCGGAACCTTGAGGGACAGGAACCCCTCCAGCGCTCAGCATCCAGCCGGCGGGCGGCCGGTAGCCCGGCGGACAAGGGTAGTTGGAGGCGAATAGCGCCTGGGTCTCCTCGAGGGTCAGAATGGCCTAGTAGGCGTTGTCCATTGTTCTAAGAGAGGAAGGTGTGGATGTGTGGATAGCCATGGCGCGATCGCCCTAAATATAGAGGGAAAGGGCGGGAAAACTTGGCGTGAAGCTTTGGGAAATGGTGGGAAATATCTTTAGTCCCGGTTAGTGACTACATCCGGGACTAAAAGCTCTCGTAGAAAGGAAAGGGCGAGAAAACTTGGCGGGAAGCGGTGGGAAATATCTTTTGGTCCCGGTTTGTAACTATAATCGGGACTAAATGGATATTATATTATGATTTTTTATATTTTTCTGATAATAATAGACATATTATTTGTTTTATTTGGATTATTACAATAAAAGATATGATTTTCCAACGTTTTATATTTGATTTGAATTAAAAAAAGAAAATTTACAAATGAAATAATTTATAAATGATGCAAACAGATAAATGGATATTATATTAAGATTCTTTATATTTTCTGATAATAATAGACATATTATTTGTTTTATTTGGATTATTATAATAAAAGATATGATTTTCCAAAGTTTTTATATTTGATTTGAATTAAAAAAATAAAATTTACAAATGAAATAATTTTTAAATGATGCAAACAGATAAATGGATATTATATTAAGATTCCTTATATTTTTCTGATAATAATAGACATATTATTTGTTTTATTTGGATTATTACAATAAAAGATATGATTTTCCAAAGTTTTTATATTTGATTTGAATTAAAATAAGAAAATTTACAAATGAAATAATTTATAAATGGTGCAAACAGATAAATGGATATTATATTAAGAATCTTTATATTTTTCTGATAATAATAGACATATTATTTGTTTTATTTGGATTATTACAATAAAAGATATGATTTTCCAAAGTTTATATATTTGATTTGATTAAAAAAAGAAAATTTACAAATGAAATAATTTATAAATGAAGCAAATAGATAAATGGATATTACATTAAGATTCTTTATATTTTTCTAATAATAATAGACATATTATTTGTTTTATTTGGATTATTATAATAAAAGATATGATTTTCCAAAGTTTTTATATTTGATTTGAATTAAAAAACTAAAATTTACAAATGAAATAATTTATAAATGATGCAAACAGATAAATGGATATTATATTAAGATTCTTTATATTTTTCTGATAATAATAGACATATTATTTGTTTTATTTGGATTATTATAATAAAAGATATGATTTTCCAAAGTTTTTATATTAATTTTGAATTAAAAAATGAAAATTTACAAAAAAAACAATTAGTCGCGGGTCGTGGCAGGACCCGGGACTAAAGGTTGCCTACGCGCGCGAAAACGAAGCGGCAAAAAAATACACACTAGTCCCGGGCCGTGGCTTAACCCGCGACTAAAGGGGGGGGTCTTTAGTCGCGGGTTAAGCCACGGGACGGGACTAAAGGGGCTAATGGGGGCGTCCCTATATATTCAGCGCGCCAGGGCAGGTGCTGCCCAGCACTTGGCATTCTCGACGTAGCGAAGACGAAGCACAGACGCGCGCATCGAAGACGACGCAAGGGAGGTGTCGTCTGCCGCCGTCGTGCCACTCCGCTCCGCCGCCGCCGCTCCGCCGTGACGTGACGTGCCGCCGCTCCGCGCCGACGCATCCTCGCCGCCGCGCGACGTCGGCTGCCTCGCCGCGCGCGTGCCGCCTCGCCACGTGCGTACCGCCTCGCCGCCCCTCGTCGGTGAGCTCGATCGAGAGGCCGCGCGCGCGGGTGGTTTTTTTATAGTTTTTTGTTATAGTTTTTTGTATAGTTTGTAATAGTTTTTTTATAGTTAGGTTTATTATAATTAGGATTATAATTAAGATTATTAGGATTGTTATAATTAGGATTAATATAATTAGGATTATTAGGGTGGTTTTTGTTATAGTTTTTCTATAGTTTTTTATAGTTAGGATTATTATAATTAAGATTTAGTTATTAGGATTAGTATTAGGATTATTATAATTAGGTTTAGTAGGGTTTTTTGTTATAGTTTGTTTCTATAGTTTTTTTTATATTAGGGTTTTTTGTTTTAGTATTAGGATTATTGTTTTAATTAAAATATTAGAATTAGGATTAGGATTATTGTTTTAGTTTTTTTTTGTTTTATTTATTAGGATTTTATTGTTTTATTAGGGTTATTTTTTGTTTAAGTTATTATGATTATTGTTTTAGCACAAATAATATTAGGATTATTATAATTAGGATTATATTGTTTTAGTTATTAGGATTATTGTTTTTTCTAACCTGTTTAACTCTCTTTTTGTTATAGATAATTAAGTCATGGATCCATTCGAAGATCCTGGTCACATCGGTGAAGGTTTTCTTCAGGGCATGATAAGAGGTGAAATTCCTCTTAATATTACTACCGGCGTCGAAGATATTTTGCTCGAGGAAGAGATATCCTCGTATCTGAATCCATCCGGTGATGGACTAGAGGAAAACCTAATGTACCAAGGGGAAAACCAGATGGACGAAAGGCAAACAAATAACAACAATAATGATGGCCCCTCGACAGGATCCGGCGAGGTACATGCATATATATAAAGTCTCGTGTTACCTCTATTCATTAACAGATCTAGATATATATTAATCACTGTAACATCCCAAAAATACTAAACTTGGATCATCAAACTCTAATCATCAAAATTAGGGTTAACAAAAACTTTTCTAAATAAAATTATGGAAGCATGCATGTGAGTATGCATTTCATTTTGAATTCTTTTGAACCAACTTGTTTGTGTGTTCCTTTGCTTGTAAATGGATGCTTAGGTGAAATAAACATCATCTAAAAATTTCCCAAACTTTTCCTAAAGACAAGTAAATCAAAACAAATAAAATAAGGGAATGGTCATTTTGACCAACTTAACTCCCATGCCTACTTTGGCTGTCTCAAACTTTCAGAACCTAACAGAAACTTTTCTGGATCTTTGCACCCCTTGAATGTACTCATAACAAGGTATCAAGGCCCACTTTGTGATCATCCAGAAACCTTCAAATGCATAGTTTAAATGACAATTCAAAATTGAATCTTTATCATATGGGAAGATCCCACTTTTTCAAAAACCACTCAAACAAGCTCAACTTTCAAAACCCAAGCATCTGCAGACTCACCAGCACCAATCTAGCACACCCACCAAAAATCTTTTCAAAATTCAAAACTTGAATTCATGCGGCCATTTCATCAAACACTTGGCAGATTCAAATCAAACTGGCCTAACTTCACTGTTTGGAGCAGTAATTGGGCTAAGCAATGTTCACCATTGAACACCCTTGTCTCCCCCAGTGTCAAACAGTGCTTGGAACAACCCTAGCCCCTACCCTTTGCTCCATGCCATGCCAACCCGAGCACCCCCTTGCCAGCCGATAATGGCTAGCTAGCCAGAGCAAGCACCAAGCCAAAACAACATGTCTGGGAGGTAGCCCACCGTCCACCGCCACTCCCTGTCCAGCGCTCGAACCCTGCCAGCCACTGGACCACACGCACGGACCGCGCCCGTGCCTCTGCCAACCATGCCGAGCATGCGCCAGAGCGCCACCCTCGACCGAAGCCCACAGACCGCGCGTCGCCCTCGCCACGTGCATACATGACCCCCACCGACCCAGGAGACCGCCAGACATCCCCGTTCGCCGCCCCGTGACGCACAGCCACCGCTCGCCGTCGAAGACGCCGCCTCTGCCGCGCAGAGCGTCGCATGTTCCAGACCAACCCGAACTGCCCCACGTCTCGCCCCCATATCGTTGAGCATCGCCAGAGAACACCGCATCGTCCCCTACCTTCGCCCATGCCAATAGCCGTCTGTACCATCGCCCCCGACGAGCTCATCGTGCGCCCCGTCGGTCCTCTCGCTCGACTATAAATAGAGGCCACCCCCAGCCGAATTGAGCACACCATTCTACTCCCCTCTCCTCACTGACCGTGCCACACCCTTCCCGGAGCAAGGCGAGCAGCACTTCGCCGGAATTTCACCGGAGCCCGCCGCCTCTGGAGAAGAAGGGAGCCAGTGATTGGAGCCGCCCCAGGAGAAGCCACCGGTACCAGGAGATTCGCCATCGTCGACTTCGTCGTTCGCCCGCCTGGCCGACCCTCGCCTGCACCCCGGTGAGCCCCCAGCAACCCCCACTGGCCGCGCTAGGTTTCTTTCTCGCCGGCGTTGCTCATTATCGACGATGACTCTGAGCCGTTGGATTAGAATCAGATCGAACACACCACGTTGCCCCGTACCGCTTCACACCCCCTGTGTCACTGACGAGTGGGGACACCCACTTAAACAGCCCGCGGAAGCGCTGCGCTTAGCAGGCTGGCCCAGTATCGTTTCCCGCGCAGCCCAGTTATTTGAATTAAACCTTTTCCATTTTATTTCAAACACACTTCTGTACCTAGTTTCAAAAATCAACTCAGGTCGATTCAGTGCACCAAATTGAATGAAACTAATTTTGTTAGAAAGGTCTTGAAATGCTGAATCCAAGCCTGTTGGATTCAAGTCATTTGGATCTATAGATCATCCATGGTAAAAATAACAAGGCAGAAGCTTTTCTGCATTCAAACATTTTTCAAATTTAAACCATAATAGCTTTTGAGTTGATTACAACTCTAAAAAGTCACATTTAACCATACCTTTCAGAATATATAAAAATATATAGGTTTACTTGCAGAAATAATGTTCAAGTAATAAAAGAATGCCCCATAGGCATTTCTAGTCACTTTATTTAATTAAAATAAAAGGGTAAAACCTTATTAAATTGTGACACCACTTTAAATCACATTCCCATGGACTAAAATATGTGGTGATGACATGTGTCAACATGATCCCATGTTTTGTTTCGAGAATATTAAATCTTAAGTAGTTTTTCAATGAGTAGAAATTACTTTTCTAAAAATAAAAGGAATTAAACCAAGCTTTAATCTTGTAATGTTAGTGATTATGCTAGATCATCTATAGGACCCTTGTGTGTGATGATTGCAAGTAGTTAAGTATTGTTTGGTGATTGTGTACCTCGTATTTATTAATAGACTAGTACTGACCAAGGATACGAGCAGGAAGGAGGATTCTACGAAGAAGAAGTCGAGGAGAACTTCAACCACTGCTCTGCTCAAGGAAAGCTATTAACCTTTCAAGCTAACACTTGCAATTTAGCAAGCTGATACTATATCTATGCAAGCCAATACTTGCAAGCTTATATTGACACTAATGCAAGCCTAATACTACTAGTTGAATGTGCAAGCTAACACTTGCAAGATACTCTACTGATGCAACAAACCACTATTTGTTACCATGCCAACTATATTCCTTAAGCATATATGATCATATCCACTTGATAACCCAATCCTAGTTTTACTTGCAAGCCTCTTACTTTATTTCCTTATCAAAACTCTTACCTAGATGTTACCTAAGTTAAATGGTAGATACTAGAAGAATATGTGAAGGTTGCATAAAGAGCATAAAATTTGGCCTAAGCTAGATAGTCTTGATGTCACCTTAAGGCGTGAGATTGAACTTAGTTATAACTCCACTAGTTTACCACCCCTCATTAATTGCTTACCCCCACTGGTAGATGCTAGTGCTAAGCATAAAACTTGATCAACTTTAGATGGGAATACTTGGTGGAAAAATGGTTATGAAAACCTTGGAATGATGGATCATTCTATTGAAATGTTTTGGACATGTGTTTTCGAACACCTGATGATTTTGGTGATGAAAATGTTGAGGCATGAGCCTTAGCCCTTTATAAACTGATGGTTGTCTGGATGCGATACCATTCCAATTTTATTGTACAACCACAATCCCGAAGATTGGGTAGGGCTTGACTGGAAACTTATATACCTTAGTATTAGTTCCCTCACGGCCAAGGTCTGAGCTGAGGCTACCTTGTGAAGATTGTCCACCTGTGCAGTACCCAAGATGACAGTTGGTCATCGTTGGGAGGCCAAACTCAGAGGAGAGGGGCTTATACTAGGGCGTGTAATTGAAATGTTAGGATTGATTATCCGCATACTGAGTATGGTGAATTCAGGATTTGTTCCTGACGGATGTACCGAATGTTGCGGTGAAAGTGTACAATCTCTACAGAGTGTCAAACTATTTGAATAGCCGCGTCCGCGGTTATGGACAGTTGGAGTGGCCATACTGTTCCCCCGTCAGACTTTAAAAATGACTTGTGAAATGAATTGAGACTTTGACTTGACCACAACAGGGTTGTGATATGAAATACAAGTTCCCACTTAGGTGTTATAAAACTTCAACTAGCATTCGTTGCTTTTAAACTTAGTAGAGATAAATCTGGCTTTTGCAAAATAACCCTAGAGCCTAGTGACCTATTATCAAAACCCCCCTTTCCCTTGTTAGTATTAGTTTGCGAGTACTTAAAGAGTACTCATGGCTTTGTCCCTGGCTATTCCCATGGCCAGACTATGAAGAGGAGTATCTGGAGGATGGACCCCAAGAAGGTTACGACAACTAGGATCATCTCCCATCGTCAGCATTGCCTGTGACCTCGAAGATGGAGCTTCGCCCACGCTACCGTTATTACTAAGTATTCCGCTGCTTGATGTTGTATTAAGAACTGGATCATGAGATCCCTATTTGTGTAAAAACTTATGTACGGTTTGTTATGGATGATGTACTATGGTATCCAATTCTGTTATGTCTCGCAAAAATGGTAATCCTGGGATTGCGATGTATGGCATAACAGGCATCTGGGATTAAAAATCCGGGTGTTGAAATCACTCTCTCTTCTTCTTTTGGCCTACCGGATTGAAGCAATCGACAGCTCGAACGAAACGAGAGCCGAACAAAAAGTTGGATGGTAATCAGAGTTTCACCATCGAAGAAATAGATGATGATGGTGAACCGATTTCTCCAGAGAAGCACTGGAGGATGTTTATAAATCAATGCGGGGTGCTTGTTAGGGACAACTTGCCGATCACCATCCAAGAATGGAATAAGTCAAAGAAACCCGGTGAAGAATCCAACAGCTATGTCACCGATGATGCCAAAGATGACCTTTGGCAGAAGCTCATAGCGCATTTCATACTACCTCCATAGTATGAGGAATTTGAGGTAGATGGTATTACCCCAAGGCCGGGTGGGATTGAAAATAGAGCGAAAGTCAAGGAGTGGGCACTGAGCAAGATGGCTGAACTGTACCGGAACCACAAGAAAAGTTTATACGCGAAATTTGTCGCGAAAAATAAAACTCCAGACTTCAAAGGAGTAAACGAGCAGTTGAGAGAACAGTGGCCCAATTTTGTAAAGTACAAGCAATCTGATAAAGCAAAGGCAAAGTCGGCAAAAAACGCGTTAAATGCTGCCAACAAGAAATACCATCATAAAATGGGGATAGGTGGCTACAAGAGTGTCGTCCCTAAGTGGGAAACTATGGAGAAGGAAATGAGGGCTAGAGGCGTCACTCCTGGTATAGATGGATGGCCCGAGAGATCAAAGCACTGGTGGTACGGGCACGGGGGATCCTTGGACCCAGAAACAGGGAAGGCATTATTTCATGAGAAAATTCAAAACCCTCCGAAGACCTTATTAAAGCAATGACCGGTGCTCAATTGGGATTGTTCCGTCCCGAGAGAGAGAACGACGAGCTGACACGCGCCCTAGGGAATCCTGAAAAGGGAGGACGAACACGAGGCAAAGGCGCCGGTGTCTCGTGGAAGAAAGGGTTTCTTCAATATGATGCCAGTTACAGAAGCCGTCAGAGAAAGAAGGACCGGGAGGCAGACTGGATCTCCAGGGTAGAGCAGGACCTTGCTGATCTGAAGAACCTCATGCATGAAATTAGCCAAAGGCTGCCGTCGTCAACTCACCCGCGGTCTGATGATCCTGCATTGGATCTTAGACAACGGAGAAGTAGCGTGGCTTCCACGGAGGTCCGTGCTGATGATCAAGCACTGCTGGATGATGCACCGGCTCCTCACTACCCCGTGGATGATGTCAGAGAGATGGCACAATGTGAGCTACATCAGCCAATGAACAACCTGTCCTTCAAGGTGGCGATCGGCACTGCTTTACCTTGTCTACCTGGAGCACTCCACCATTCACTTCCGATTCTACCAGGCTATGCTCGTGTCACGGTGGATGACATAGTGGAGGATTTTGCGGATCTAGAGATTGAAATCTCTACGCCTGAAGGCCTTACGAAACCAGGAGATGTCAAGCGCAACATCATTCTATGGAATAAGAAGTACATCAAGTTTCCAGGCTCGGCGCCAAGGCCACCGACTCCAAGGAATCCAAATCCACCCCACATCGAATATCGTCAACCTTCAAGTCCACCCCAACCCGATTATCGCCAACCTCCAAGTCCACCCCAACCCGATTATCGCCAACCTCCAAGTCCACCCCGCCCCGCTGACGATTGCCGCAGCAGGAGTACATCAACTCGATCTCCGCCTCCGTGCAATACTACTACCTCGTCGAAAAAACGGAAGTTCGACGGTCCCCCGCGCCCCACATCGAAGAAAGGTCAAACGCCGAAGATAGTCGATATCCCGCCGGCTCTTCCAAAGAGACCTTATGACAAGACCGATGAGGAAACTAACGCGGATGTGGCTGCCCAAGTTAAGGCGCATTTTGCACCCAAAAAGCCTGAGCCAGAGCCGGTATATAACGAAAAAACCAAAAAGTGGGCTAAGTCCTTTCTTGAGCAACCATCCCAGACATCGATGAATCTGGAATCAGACTATGACCGGGAGATTATTAAGCAAGCACAGAAGAAAAAAATCACAAGTGCAAAAAGCTGGAAGCAAGTTGCCCAGCTCGGAGCACAGAAGAATCAATCGGTCGCCCCGCTCAAAGTCATTTCAGACCTCGACAAGGCCTTCAGAGCTGAAATGGATATGGACATGCAAATAATGGACCCTAGAGCCCGTAATAATGCTGCACTTATGGGAATCACTGTATCGCAGGCCAAAGCACTTGCTAACGAAGCAAATATGTCTCTTGGTCAATATTTAGGCTATGAAGATACGCTAGTGGGTCAGATAGTACGGCAGTATGTCCAAGGGGAGCCTCTAGTCAGTAATGAGGAGCTCACGCGTCAATCCACACATATGAGAAATCTGCACGAATGGTACATGTCGCAAGCACAAAAAAAGCATCAAAAAAACCATACTCGATACAGGTTCAAATGACCGAACTGTTTCAGTTATACAACCTGCGCGCCCTCGACAAATCTATCATTGGTTGCTATTGTCTGTAAGTTATTTATTTCTATAATTAAGTTTGTAGCTTTAGCTCGTTCATTGCATTTAATATGTTATCCTAACTATATATCCTTTTGTATGTTGATATTATATTCTGCAGAATGAAGATGCTTGAATGCAAAAGAGCTAGAAGATACGACGTTGGGTTCATTGACCCATATATCATTAATGAATATACGTTAAAGAATCACCCCAAGGACGTGGAGGAAGACCTGTGCAGGTTCTTAACCGAGAATAATTTTGTTAAGGAAATACTATTTCCTTACAACTTCAAGTGAGTGTTTATATCGTGTACACATTTTATTTTTGCTTACTCGATGAGCTATATATGCATGTATGCTTATGTAAACGTCCGCAGATTCCACTGGATCTTGCTAAACATTCAAGTTGACAACTCCCTAGTTGAAGTCCACGACTCATTAAGTTGGGACCAAGAGCAGTGGAGCGGCATGAAAGCAATGCTCCATAAGTAATTTCAATCATTATCGCATTATATCGTCCTCTTTCATTCATTTCCTGATATCAAGTAACTAATAACTCCTTTGTTCATTTTCTTTGCCGGGCAGGTGTTGGACACGGTTCAGACAGAAAATACCAGGTCCATTCAAAGAGGAGCTAACTTATAAAATGGAGAAGAGTTTACAGCAGCCACCGGGAACTCATTTATGTGGATACTACGTCTGCGAGTACATCCGTGAGTTAACCAGTGAGCGGAAAGTTGACTCACATTATATTTATGATTTGCGGGAGAAACTAGAGCCAGACCAGCGCATAAGAGCAATTCAAGAGGAGCTGGCGGGATTTATGATGAAGGAAGTCCTTGATGTACATGGAGAGCATTATGCGGATGACGTGGAACTCGATTTGCCTTAGCCATCTCCATGTAGCTCATATGATATATATATTCATCAATGACCATGTAATTTCAAAACATTTCTTCCTTTTGATATGATTGATTATATGTATGCTTGCAAGGGATCGATTAATTATATAAATACATCGACGTGTAGTGTGTATGTAGTAGCGTATAATATGTATACTGAAATATATGTTTGAATTATAGTGAAACACAAAACAAAAAAGGAACTAAATGGAAAAAAAGGAAATACACAAATTCTGCCACGGCAGAGAAACACACAATTCTCTGCCGTGGCAGGAATCCTTCTAGTCCCGGGTGGTGTTACGGGCCGGGACTAGAGGGTTTTCGCCCCCCGAGGCGCTGAAACATCCACGCGGCTGTTATCAGTCGCGGGCTGTAGCGAGCCGGGACTAGAGGGGGGGCCTCTAGTCCTGTTTTCGTAGTCCCGGGCCTAAAACCGGGACTAGAGCCAATTGCGGCCGGGACTGGAGGCCCTTTTTCCACCAGTGTAAACACCATACGCGCGCGGATAGCTAAGGCCTAAAAATGAGATTCCATTGGAGGGCGCAAACCATCCACAGCCCTGAATCAAAACATTCATGGTCTAAATCGGGACAGCGTCTGCGCTTGCGCCCTCGCGCGGACATCACAAGCCTCCTCCCTCCGTCCACCCGGAACCTACATTTCATCGTGAGGTAATCATTTTTTCATTTCAATTAAAAGAGTAATATAGAGATACATGGTGTCGGCAGTTCACCTACTAGTTGTGGGAGTTCAGGTCGGCGAGGACGCCGGCAATGCTACCCTACCCCTTCCACTACACACTAGTAGAAAACAGGACTAGTCTCGGTTTGTAAGAGGCTTCCGGGACTAACGTATCGGGACTAAAGGTTAGTCCTTTAGTCCCTCTTCTGTTACAAACCGGGACTATATTGTAACCACGTGGCTCCGATGCGCGCTGGGCTGGAGGATCTTTAGTCCCGGTTCATAAGTTCATCTGCCGCGGCAGCGTTTTGCACCAAACTGCTGCCACGGCAGGAGGTGGGGTTTTAGGGTTTTTTTTGTGTTTGATTATTTTTCATTTTGTGTTTTCATATACATATTATTCTACGCTACTACATGTTGTATACATTGATGTATATATAATATAATTTTTCTCACGATTACATAAAAACATATAAATATATACACAACCGAGACTAGACTCGTCTATTTGATTTACACGAAAATCATTACATTACATGGATACTGTCCTTTTGTGTCTATCCACGATTACACGAAGGTCTATCCATGTTGTACTCTCCTTTTGTGTTTATGATATCCCTGAACAAAAATCCCGACAACTCCTCTTAAATTGCTAGTAGGCGTTCATGTGGTAGGAGCTTATCGCGCATCACATCCAACTATATATAAAGAAGGAGATCATTATGAATGGAACTCAACAAAAACTATGGTATAAAATAAATTGTGAATATATTGTTTACGTACACGAAGAAAGTCTGTGCCCTGCTCCATACACCCACGAATGAACTTGCATACGTAATATCCACATAAATTAGTCCCCTATGGCTGCGTCGCACACTTTTCGATCGAGAATATAATTCAATCAAATAATAATCAAACATGGTAATTGTATGGAGACTAGAATTGAAGAGATGCGAGGACCTAGCTCTCGTACTATTTACCGGGACCGTACGAAAAGTGAGCTCCTCACGCCATTCACCCTGAACCTCCGTCGTGAACCTTTTCCAAACCCTGTCCGGCAAAAAATAAATGAATGAATTATTAATTACTTTACATATCAGAGAATGAACGAAAGAGACAGATATAGTGCGATCGTTACTTTTGAAGGCAATCAATTATGCTGCAGTAGTCTTCCATCGGCTTATTTAACGAGTCCGAGATTTCCACTTTTGCACGGTCAACGTTAATGTTTTGAAGTATCCAGTGGTAGTTGCGCACATTTATATACACTTAACATCGAGTAAACAAAAATTGAATATGTATAATATAGTAAGACTCCCACCCATAGTTGTAAGGAATTAGTATTTGCGTCTTGTAATGTTTCTCCATTAAAAACATTAGCAAGTTATCCTCCGTTTCCTCGAGGTTATTTATTAGCGTATGTATATTAACTCTGTTTGGGTCAACGAACCCAATGTTGTAGATTGACTTTCTTCTACATTCTTGAATCTTCATTCTGCATATATAATAGCATACGGAAGGAGATATAGTGAGGATAACGACAGAAAATGAATTGAATGATCTGAGTTAGTGACTTAATTACTTACAGACAATAGCAGCTGAGGAGGGACTTGTCGAGGGCGTCTAGTTTGAATAACTGAAATAGTTCTCAAAGTTCAATGGAGATCTCGTCTGGACGGAAGTACTCCTCTCCAACTTTACATAGGAGAAATTGTCGCCCTTCCTTTGTGACTTTCAAGTACCAGATATGCAACAGTCCCATATGTGTTGGCAGATCATCAAATACATCATCGCTGACCAGAGGCTCCCTGTAGACAAATTTCCGTGCTATTGGTCCCTTGGCGACATCATCTCCGCCGCTAGAAGTGCTTCGAGGGGTGGTCCCTTGGCGACATCATCTCCGCCGCTAGAAGTGCTTCGAGGGGAACGTTACACTCCTTGGCTAATTTAATAGCTATTTCCATATCTATTCCACCTTGTGTGGGCTCGGGTAACACCTTGAGCGGGGCGATGGATTGTTTTGCCTGTTTGCCGAGCTGGGCAACTTCTTTTGATTTTCTCCCGCTTGCAGTACTACTTGATGACTTCTATTTTAGTGTCTTCGTAAGACATCGTGTATAGTCATCTTTCCTATTTAACACATGTTGGGGTGGTTGCTTAAGAAATGCCATGAAATGCTTCTTGACTTTTGGATCAACTTGCACCTGTGGCTCGGGTTGTTTTGGTGCAAAATGGGCCTTCACTTCAGCCCGGGAGATCACCGTGCTTTCCTCATCAGTCTGGTGATAAGCTAACTTGGGAGAATACGACGGTACTCTTGGGAGGGGATCTTGTCGTTTTCGGCGTCGGGTCTCCCTCGACGTAGCGGTGTTATTCTTCCGCTTTCTTCCCTTTGATTCAATGGGCGGAGGCAGAGGCGCCAGAGATGGAGATGCACTCGCGCTGCGATCCCTCTCAGGAAGGGGTGGACTATTGTTTCTCGGTGGAGACGGTGGACTCGGAGATGATGGTTGATGCAATGTTGAGTTGATGTAGGAGCGCTTCGTTGGGAACCCCAAGAGCAAGGTGTGAAGCAGCACAGCAGCAAGTTTTCTCTCAGTAAGAAACTGAGGTTATCAAACCAGTAGGAGGAAGGAAACGTCACACAGGTGTTGCAAGCAACACAGAGACCTGCACAACACAAACTCAAGACTTTGCCCCAACGAATCAGTGAGGTTGTCAAGCTCACCTGTTTGCTGTAACAAAGTATTAAACGTATGGTGTGGAAGGTAATGGTTTGCAGCAAGTAAACAAGTAACAATGGAACATGTATCAATGGTAAATATTGGACCGGGGTCCATAGTTCACTAGAGGTGCTCTCCTTAGATAAACAACATGGCATGAAGGGTAAACAAATTACAGCAGGGCAATTGACAGGAACTGAGCAAGGCATAACAATGCAATTACTAGTCAGAATGATCCTATGAGATTCGATTGGGCAATACAACAAGATACATAGACCGCCATCCAACTGCATCTATGACTAGAAGTCCACCTTCAGGTTATCATCCGAACCCCGTCCAGTATTAATTTGCAAGCAACAGACAAATGCTTTAAGCAAAGTGTGTAAGGTAAACAGTCCACTGAAGGGTTTCGCGGCATAGTAAATCAAAATTTTCTACGGATACGAACAGAGGGAAAGCCAAGATATAATCTAGGAGATGCAAACAACGAGAGACATTGGATTAGATCTTCATACCCTTGAAGATTCGCACAGCGGAACGTTCGTCGGAACGTGGGTGATGTAGTCGTACTCGCTTCTCCTCCTCGCGATCCGATCCGATCTAGCACCACTAGTGGCGGTGCCTCCGTGAGATGCACACGTGCAGCACCTCGATGTATCCTCCTTCCTCGGTCCAGCAAGTATGGTGGAGAGACGGATTGGATCTACAACACGACGGCGTGGTGTATATGGTGGAGAATTTCTGCAGCAGGGCTTCGCCTACAAACAGTCGGGAGGGAGAGAGGAGGGCAGCAGGGCAGCTAGGGTTGGAGGGGAGGTGTAGGGGGTTGGTGCGCCCCCAGTTCTCTATATATAGAGGTGTGGGTGCAGCCCTAGCCCCTCCCCTAAGACAAGGCCAGCGGCCCCAAGGAGGAAGAGTGGGGGGAAGGAAACCCCCCCTTCTAGAAGCTCTATCTAGAGTTTAAACCTCTCTTGGCCGGCTGGGCCCTATGGGGCCTTGTTCCCCTGGCCCAATGCGGCCAACGCACTCCCATATAGGCCCATGCCCCCTCCCGGAAGGTGGGGCCACGTTGGTCCCCTTCCGGAAGGTTCTAGAAGCTTCCGGTACAATACCGATTAACCCGGAACAATTCCGAACTCCAAAAACTGCACTGCCTTATATGAATCTTATTCTCCGGACCACTCCGGAACCTCTCGTGATGTCCCGGATCCCATCCGAGACTCTGAACAAAAACTCATAAACCAATTATCCAATCTATCCTAGCGTCGAGACACGTTAAGTGTGTGACCCTGCGGGTTCGAGAATATGCAGACATGATCTTCTATCAATAATCAACAGCGGGGTCTGGAAACCCATATTGACTCCCACACATTCATCGATGATCATATCGGATGAACCACGATGCCAGGATTCAATCAATCCCATATATATATTCCCTTCGTCTCGCGATATTTTACTTGCCCGAGATTCGATCGTCGGTACCGTCATACCTAGTTCAATCTCGTTCACAACAAGTACTTTACTCGTTCCGTAATACGATATCACTTTGTGATTAACTCCTTAACCACATGCTTGCAAGCGGTGTTGATATCGATTACCGAGTGGGCCCGAAGTATATCTCTCCGACTTGGGAGGGACAAATTCCATCTCGATACATACAACCCAACAGATACTTTCCGATCACCTGAGAGACACCTTTATGATCACCCTCTCATAGGATGACGTTTGATGACCTCAAAGCTTTCTTCCGATACCAAGGAGTTGTATTATCTCATGGTCTAAGGAATACAATATTTGACATAAGAAAAGCTTCGCAAAGACGAACACGATGACACGATCTAATTGCTTCACTTAGTTTGGGTCTGTCCACCATATCATTCTCCCAATGATATGATCTCATTATCAATTGACAACTCATGTCTATGGTTAGGAAACCTTAACCATCATTGATCAATGAGCTAGTCCATAGAGGCGTACTAGGGACACGGTGTTGTTCACAAACCACACAAGTATTAAAGTTTCCGCTTAATACAATTCTAGCATGGAATATAAACTTTATCATGAACAAGAATTATAATAATAACATCTTTATTATTGCCTCTAGGGCATAATTCCAACAGTCTCCCACTTGCACTAGAGTCAATAATCTAGTTTACATTTGGCAACAATCTCACACCCATGGCACTGAGGTGCTGATCATGTTTTACACGTGGAAGAGGTTTAGTCAATGGATCTGCGACATTCAGATCTGTATGTACTTTGCTAATCTTCAGATCTCCATCTGCTATATAATCTCAGATTATATGAAACTTGCGGTTGATATGCTTGGTCTTTGGATGATATCTTGGTTCCTTAGCGAGTGCTATGGCGCTAGTGTTGTCACACAATATCTCCAGTGGGTCCAATGCACTTGGAACCACGCCAAGCTCAGTGATGAAGTTTCTGATCCAAACTCCTTCACTTGACGCTTCTGCAGCCGCCATGTATTCCGCTTCAACTGTAGATCCCGCGATCACGCTTTGCTTGCAGCTTCTCCAGCTCATAGCTCCTCCATTCAAAATATACACGTATCCTGTCTGAGATTTAGAATCATCCTTGTCGGTGTCAAAACTAGCGTCGACGTAACCTTTTACGACGAGCTGTTCTTCACCCCCATAGATTAAGAACATTTCTTTAGTCCTATTTAGGTACTTTAGGATGTTCTTCACGGCTGTCCAGTGTTCCATTCCTGGATCACTTTGGTATCTGCTCGTCAAACTAAGAGCATTGGACACATCCGGTCTAGTACACAGCATGGCATACATGATCGAACCTATGGCCGAGGCATAAGGCACTTTGCTCATAGCTTCCCTATCATTTACCGTAGCTGGACACTGAGCGTTGCTCAATATCTTACCTGACAACATAGGCACTGAACCTTTCTTTGCCTTATCCATTCTGAACCTTTTCAGAACTTTGTCTAGGTATGTACTCTGGCTTAAAGCTATCAGGCGTCTTTGTCTATCTCTATAGATCTTGATGCCCAATATATAAGCAGCTTCACCTAGGTCTTTCATTGAAAAACATTTGTTCAAATAACTCTTCACATCGTTAAGCATGTTGATGTCATTTCCAATAATCAATATGTCATCCACATATAGTACCAGAAACGTCACCGAGCTCCCACTCACTTTCTTGTAGATGCAAGCTTCGTAGCAATTTGGAACAAATCCAAAGCTCTTGATCACTTGATCAAAACGAAGGTTCCAACTCCGAGATGCTTGCTTCAGTCCATAAATGGAACGCTGAAGTTTGCATACTTTATCAGCATCCTTAGGATCGACAAAACCTTCGGGTTGCATCATATACAACTCTTCATCAATGTTGCCATTGAGGAAAGCAGTCTTGACATCCATCTGCCATATTTCATAATCATGAAACGCAGCAATTGCTAATAAAATCCGAATGGACTTAAACATCGCTACGGGAGAGAAAGTCTCATCGTAGTCAACACCTTGAACTTGTCGAAAACCTTTCGCGACAAGCCGTGCTTTATAGATGGTAACATTACCATCCGCGTTCGTTTTCTTCTTGAAGATCCATTTGCACTCAACGGCCTTTCGGTCGCTAGGAGGGTCCACCAAAGTCCATACTTGGTTTTCGCTCATGGATCCCAATTCGGATTCCATGGCTTCCAGCCATTTCTCAGAGTCTGGGCTCATCATCGCTTCCTCATAGTTCGTAGGTTCACTGTCTTCTACTAACAAGACAGTCAAGACAGGGTTGCCGTACCACTCAGGAGGGGCACGCGACCTTGTCGACCTGTGACGTTCAGTAGCAGCATCGTCCGAAGCTTCATGATCCTTGTCATTAGCTTCCTCTATTGTTGGTGCAGGCGGCACTGGAACAATTTCAGGTGCTGCGCTACTCTCCAACTCAAGAGAAGGTTCAATAACCTCGTCTAGCTCTACTTTCCTCCCACTCACTTCTTTCGAGAGAAACTCCTTCTCAAGAAAGGAACCGTTCTTTGCGACAAACACTTTGCCTTCGGTTCTGTGATAGAAGGTATACCCAATAGTTTCCTTAGGGTATCCTATGAAGACGCATTTCTCCGCTTTGGGTTCGACCTTGTCCGGCATCAACTTCTTGACGTAAGCTTCGCATCCCCAAACTTTAAGAAACGACAACTTAGGTTTAGCACCAAACCACAGTTCATACGGTGTCGTCTCAACGGATTTAGATGGTGCCCTATTTAAAGTGAATGCAGCGGTTTCTAATGCATAACCCCAAAATGATAACGGCAAATCAGTAAGAGACATCATCGATCGGACCATATCTAATAAAGTTCGATTCCGGCGTTCAGACACACCATTGCGCTGTGGTGTTCCGGGTGGCGTGAGTTGCGAAACAATTCCGCTTGCTCTAAGATGCGTGAGAAAATCATAACTTAAATACTCGCCCCCACGATCGGATCGTAGAAACTTAATCTTTCTGTTACGATGGTTCTCCACTTCATTCTGAAATTCCTTGAACTTTTCAAATGTTTCAGATTTATGTTTCATTAAATACATATACCCATATCTACTTAATTCATTGGTAAAAGTGAGAAAATAGCGATATCCACCACGCGTCGAAACACTCATCGGTCCGCATACATCGGTATGTATGATTTCCAACAAGTCCGTTGCTCGCTCCATCATACCGGAGAACGGGGTTTTGATCATCTTGCCCATGAGGCATGGTTCGCATGTGTCAAAAGATTCAAAATCAAGAGACTCCAAAAGTCCATCAGAATGGAGTTTCTTCATGCGCTTTACACCAATATGACCTAGACGACAGTGCCACAAATAAGTAGTATTATCACTATCTACTTTGCATCTCTTAGCCTCAATGTTATGGATGTGTGTTTCATCCCTTTCGAGATTTAGAAGAAATAAACCATTCACAAGAGGTGCATGACCGTAAAAGATGTTACTCATATAAATAGAACAACCATTATTCTCCGATTTAAATGAATAACCGTCTTGCAATAAACACGATCCAGAAATAATGTTCATGCTCAACACAGGCACATAATAACATTTATTAAGGTTTAAAACTAATCCCGAAGGTAAAACTAAGGAGAGCGTGCTGACGGCCATCACATCAACTCTTGATCCGTTGCCAACGCGCATCGTCACCTCATCCCTCGCAAGCCACCGTCTATTCCGTAGCTCCTGTTTCGAGTTACAAATATTAGCAACCGAACCAGTATCAAATACCCAGGCACTACAACGAGGGCTAGTAAGGAAAACATCAATAACATGTATATCAAATATACCTTTGATGGTGCCAGCCTTCTTGTCCGCTAAGTACTTCGGACAGTTGCGCTTCCAGTGACCCTTGTCCTTGCAATAGAAGCACTCAGTGTCCGGCTTAGGACCAGACCTGAGCTTCTTCTCAGCAGGGGCAACGCGCTTGCCGCCGCCTTTATTGAAGGGATTCTTTGCACCCTTACCTTTCTTAAAGGTGGGCTTGTTGACCATCAACACATGATTATCCTTCTTGATGTCCACTTCCGCGGCCTTCAGCTTTGCGAAGAGCTCGGTGATCGTATCAGTGGAAACAATCTGATTATGAGTCACTACAAAACTTTTGTAGCTGGGAGGGAGTGATAGCAGAACCCTGTCAATCTTGAGCTCCTCTGGAATCGTGCATTCTAGTTGCTCAAGGTGTTGAGTGTAGCCCGTCATCTTAATGGCGTGCTCACTAACGGAACTCCCTTCCTCCATCTTGCAGTTAAAGAACTTCTCAGAGATCTCATATCTCTCAGAACGGGCCTGAGTCTGAAAAATGGTTTTCAGCTCTTCGAGAATCTCAAAGGGCCCGGGATAGTCTTCAAAACGATTTTGAAGTTCCGGTTCCATAGCAAACAACATGGTGCTCTTAATCACACCATAATCATCTTTGCGCGACTGATAGACAGCTTTCTCATCAGCCGGCGCAGTTGCAGCAGGGGGGTCACCTAACGCTTTCCCAAGGACATAGTCCTTTTGACCGCCAGAGAGAATGATTCTTAGATTGCGGAACCAATTGGTGAAGTTAGACCCATTGTTCTTAAGCTTTTCCTTCTCAGCGAAAACGTTGAAGTTGAAGTTGGACTTAGCCATGTGATCTACAGTATTTGCAAGTACAAATTAGACTATGTTCATGATAACTAGTTCAACTTAATCAAATTACTAGATGAACTCCCACTAAATTCAACATCCCTCAAGTTGTTTAGTGAACACGATCCAAATTCACCACACCTAATCCGATCTTCACGAGAAGAGATGTGGTTTCAATGGTGGACAACGAAGTGTCGATCATATCATTCATATGACTCATGCTTAACCTTTCGGTTCATGTGTTCCGAGGCCATGTCTGTACATGCTAGGCTCGTCAAGTTAGACCCAAGTATTTATGCGTGTGCAAAACTGGCTTGCACCCGTTGTATGTGAGCGTAGAGTCTATAGCACCCGATCATCACGTGATGCTTGGACACGACGAACTTTCGCAACGGTGCATACTTGGGGAGAACACAGTTTTTATCTTGATCTTTAAGTGAGGAATCATCTTATAATGCTACCGTCGCGATCTAAGCATGATAAGATACATAAAAGGATAAACATCACATGCATATAACTTTAATGTGACATGGTATAGCCAATCTTCGCGCAATGATCTCCATCTTGTGCGTTCCGGCATGATCTCCATCACTCCACCATGATTGCCTCCACCACGAATAGCAACTACAACTATTGCTAACTACTTAGCGATAAAGTGAAACTATTACATGGCGCATAAGAAGTTGACACACAGGTCATACACAATTATAAAGACAACCATATGGCTCCTGCCGGTTGTGTACTCATCGACATGCAAGTCGTGAAACATTACAAAACATGATCATCGCATAAATTATACACATCACATCTTGGGCCATACCATATCACAGAAAACACTCCCTGCAAAAACAAGTTAGACGCCTCTACTTTGTTGTTTCATGTTTTACGTGGCTTATGGGAGTAGATGCTAAGAACGATTCTTACCTATGGAAAGCCACAACGGTGATATTATGGTTGCCAAACTCCGGTGTTAACCCCATGACAACTATAGTGAGAGAAACTGACATCCACCAGCCGCATGTGTAGAACAAGCCACACGTCAAGTGCGGAGCCGGTCTCGCGAACGACGTCGCGTAAGGTTGTCCTGGACCGCTTCAATCTCACTATCCCGCGTCATAAGAAGAACACAAACAAGAGGCTTGCAACAGAAAACATCAACGCCCGCAACAACCATGTTGCGTTCTACTCGTGAAACACATCTACGCATAGATCTAGCTCTGATACCACTGAAGGGTTTTGCGGCATAGTAAATCAAAATTTTCTACGGATGCGAACAGAGGGAAAGCCAAGATCTAATCTAGGAGATAAAAACAACGAGAGAGATTGGATTAGATCTTCATACCCTTGAATATTCGCACAGCGGAACGTTCGTCGGAACGTGGGTGATGTAGTCGTACTCGCTTCTCCTCCTCGCGATCCGATACGATCTAGCACCACAAGTGGCGGTGCCTCCGTGAGATGCACACGTGCAGCACCTCGACGTCTCCTCCTTCCTCGGTCAAGCAAGTATGGTGGAGAGACGGATTGGATCTACAACACTACGGCGTGGTGTATATAGTGGAGAATTTCTGCAGCAGGGCTTCGCCTACAAACAGTCGGGAGGGAGAGAGGAGGGCAGCAGGGCAGCTAGGGTTGGAGGGGAAGGTGTAGGGGGTTGGTGCGCCCCCAGCCCTCTATATATAGAGGGGTGGGCGCAGCCCTAGCCCCTCCCCCAAGCCAAGGCCGGCGGCTCCAAGGAGGAAGAGTGGGGGGCAAGGAAACCCCCCCTTCTAGAAGCTCTATCTAGAGTTTAAACCTCTCTTGGCCGGCTGGGCCCTATGGGGCCTTGTGCCCCTGGCCCAATGTGTCCAGGGCAATCCCTCATAGGCCCATGCCCCCTCCCGGAAGGTGGGTCCATGTTGGTCCCCTTCCGAAAGGTTCTAGAAGCTTCCGGTACAATACCGATTAACCCGGAACAATTCCGAACTCCAAAAACTGCACTGCCTTATATGAATCTTATTCTCCGGACCACTCCGAAACCTCTCGTGATGTCCCGGATCCCATCCGAGACTCCGAACAAAAACTCATAAACCAATTATCCAATCTATCCTAGCGTCAAGACACGTTAAGTGTGTGACCCTGCGGGTTCGAGAATATGCAGACATGATCTTCTATCAATAATCAACAGCGGGGTCTGGAAACCCATATTGACTCCCACACATTCATCGATGATCATATCGGATGAACCACGATGCCAGGATTCAATCAATCCCATATATATATATATATATATATATATATATATATATATATATATATATATATATATATATATTCCCTTCGTCTCGCGATATTTTACTTGCCCGAGATTCGATCGTCGGTACCGTCATACCTAGTTCAATCTCGTTCACAGCAAGTACTTTACTCATTCCGTAATCCGATATCACTTTGTGATTAACTCCTTAACCACATTCTTGCAAGCGGTGTTGATATCGATTACCGAGTGGGCCCGAAGTATATCTCTCCGACTTGGGAGGGACAAATTCCATCTCGATACATACAACCCAACAGATACTTTCCGATCACCTGAGAGACACCTTTATGATCACCCTCTCATAGGATGACGTTTGATGACCTCAAAGCTTTCTTCCGATACCAGGGAGTTGTATTATCTCATGGTCTAAGGAATACAATATTTGACATAAGAAAAGATTCGCAAAGACGAACATGATGACACGATCTAATTGCTTCGCTTAGTTTGGGTCTGTCCACCGTATCATTCTCCCAATGATATGATCTCATTATCAATTGACAACTCATGTCTATGGTTAGGAAACCTTAACCATCATTGATCAATGAGCTAGTCCATAGAGGCGTACTAGGGACACGGTGTTGTTCACAAACCACACAAGTATTAAAGTTTCCGCTTAATACAATTGTAGCATGGAATATAAACTTTATCATGAACAAGAATTATAATAATAACATCTTTATTATTGCCTCTAGGGAATAATTCCAACATCCACATGTTCCATGAACAAGAGACCGTTGTTTTCTCCCTAGTGGCAACAACACATCTACAACCGAAGAGATTTCTGTCACTTCCCCTGAAAACTAGAGGCATGAACCCACTATCGAGCATAAATACCCCCTCTTGGAATCACTAGCAACTACTTGGCCAAGATAGCTACTAACAACAGAGAGCATGCAAGATCACAAACAACACAGACATGATAGAATCATAAAGACAAAAGCATTAATCAAACCAACATAATAATCTCAATATCCATCGGATCCCCGCAAACACAACATGCATGATTACAAATAGATTAGATCTTGATCATGAACGGAGCTCACAAGATCTATACATGAAAGCACAAAGGAGGAGATACAACCATCTAGCTACTACATGGACCCATAGTCCAAGGTGGAACTACTCACGCATCATATCGGAGAGAAGGCCTCCGGGATGATCTCCCCTCCGGCAGGGTGCCAGGAAGAACTTCAGATCCCCCCGATCTAGGGACGATGGTGGCGGCGGCTACAGACGGTTTCGTGGATTTTTGATCGGGTACTTAGGGTTTCTGCATCGGGGGCTTCTTATAGGCGAAGGGGGAGGCCGAGGCGGCGGCCAGAGGAGGCAAACCCTACCCAGGCGCGGGGTAGGGCCCACCCGTGCATAGCGGGGGTTTAGCCGCCCTGACAAGCCTCCTCGTATCTCCTCTAGACTTCTTGTCCACCACGGAAAGTAATTGACTTTGTCGTTTGTCCTGTCCAATTCCGAGAATATTTCTTTACTAACTTTTCTGAAACCAAAAACAGCAGAAAACAGGCATCTGGCACTGTTGTAACTTGTTAGTAGGTTAGTACCAGAAAACATGTAAAAAGCACCTCAAAGTATAGACAAGTAAATCAAAGTAGATACTAAACAAGCATGGAGCATCAAAAATTATAGATACGTTTCCGACGTATCAACATCCCCAAGGTTAACTCCTGCTCGTCCTCAAGTAGCTAAGTGATCAAAATAATAATTTTTGAGGTGACATGCACCCTCACAATAAAGATCCAACCATTTGCAAGCATTGAAAGCTGGATCAAAGAACTCTAAACATGTGCATGAAAGATGGAGTTCTAACAATAGGACATAGTAACTATGCATGCAACATGGCAAGCTACAAACAAACATCATGAATAACATGCATTGAAAAACGTTTGTTTGTTTCACACACAAAAAACATAGCATAGTGATAATCAGCTTGTCCCTCATATAGTAGCAATATAGATGCATAGGACACCTGCAAAGTTCACAGGGGTGACTAGAAACAAATAGCACAAGAACAAGTAATATCACAATATTCATCAATTAATAGGCTTTGGAACACTGCACACAGAATGACAACTATGCTCTCTTAATGGTGCCTAAAGGTAGAAGGTGGAGACTCAATAATGGTGGAAGAAATGAATTTTTGTAAAGGAAGCAGGGATTACAGGTTTCAAAAAGAGCGTCCAAAAATTATGGTACTTGTTAGCTTTCAGCCCTTATTGCCCCTATCATAAGCATCTTGAAGTGATTAAGGTTAAAGTAAACAAAGATGGAGTATATGCTTGACAAAGTATAAGTTGGCAATCTCAAGTCCCTTGAATACGAGGGCCACACCTCATGCTACTCAACTTCAGTCACCTGCAAGTTTTTGTCATTGTAAGTACATGCGTATCATAGAGAACCGCCAACGGGGTACCCCTTGTACATGGTACATGAGCTATCCCATAACCAAAATGACAAGGCAAGCAAACAATGAGCATCTCAGCGATCTTTTTATTTACTATATGCATAGATTTTTATTGAGGATGCTTCATAGATAGCTCACTATGGTGATGTTGCAAGTTTTCACCATGATTAGGCATGGCTTAGGCTAGCGGCCCAGGCGTTTCCACCATGATTAGGTTCGCCCTGGAGTGCCCCACCAGGGCATGCGCCCAACTGATTTCCTTACGGATGGCTGCGAGTCATCGCCTTCGTACGCTGCGAGCTCATGGTTGTGGTGCTCCTGGAAGTAGGCGGTCAAGGTGGCAGCCAGCACGGGTCGGCGCGCTGCTCATCGATCTGCTCGCCGTAGTGGATCTGTTGGATGTTGGCGATCCTCTCCGCACTAACGGGCACCGGGGGCACCTCCATGCCGCCAAAGCTCAGCCACAAGTCATCGGGTAGTTTGCCTCGTAGAGCAGGCGTGCTTCCTAGGCGTGGAGCCAGCGATGGCTGAAGCCGTTGGTTGCTGTGGAGTCATAAGGAAAACGCGCAGCCATGGTGCGCGCGTGCTCGGTTTTCTGGAGAGGGGCGAGGATTGTAACACCCCTGTCCTCTCTGGACCGACGGCTGTCACTTCTGGTTACGCTCGATGAAGCAGTTTGAATCATTCAGGAAGATTATAGGAAATCAATCGGACATGCTGTAAGACCATAACTCGTGAGAACATACCTTACACTTAATTCGAGATCTAGAGTGAAACTCCATGACCAGCTTCCATCTACTAACGATCTCACAGTTGCTCATGGAGAGGATATCCCTTGTCTGGGCGCATGAATTTGTGTAGGTGTAGTTTGGGGAATCTAGACACGTTTTGGTGTACACAGAAGCCGACATAGGGCCCACTCGCATGGGCTTGTCAGTGCGCCTCGTGCGTGAATCGATTTCAGGCAGGTAAAATTGCATCGAGCGTGGGCAAAATTTTGTTGACCGTGATGGGCCTTTGCTTGGGCCGTCCAAGTCCAGCAAGGTTGCCTCCACCTCTGAAAGCATCGGCGGAACAGACGAATTTTTCGAGGTATCCAGATGCAACCAGGTGTGTTGGCTGACAAAGTGAGACATGAAGTGGTTTTGGTCAGGCAGGCCCATAGGATGGTATGATGTTGTTCTTGGTTCTTGTTGCTGTTTCCTTTTCATCCGATGATGTTATTGTTATTAATGAGTCCCTAGTCAGCCATCTCTGGTTAATCAGATGTAAGATGTAAACATTGTCCTATCGTCTGTATTGCAAAGGCAGATCTCCTGCCATATAGTTCAAAAAGAAAAATCCGCTCGCCCTGAATCAATGCACAACCATGATATCATCCTCCTCTGGCACTAGTTTCTCCTGTGTATTTTCGCTAATAGAGCATGCATGCCTCTTTATGTATGCACATGCGCGTTCTCAACGAATTCATGCGGCACCGAGGAATCACTTGGCGGCCAAGCAACCCGTGGGCGTTGTTCTCCTCCATGTACGGTTGCAAGCGGCAACCTGTATGTATAAGCCCGTGAAAATAAATAAAAACTAAGTTTAAACTATACTAAGTTTTTTTTTGTTGGAGAACTAGACTAATTTTGTTAAAAAACTAGTACAACTAGCCAGTTAATTTTAACTAGAAAACGGGGTGGATCGGCAGCCCTACCTCCATGGCGTGACCTCTCGCAATGCGGCAAGCGCCTTGATCGTGTCCACGTTCGCCTGGAGGCACCTCCGCAGGTGCTCCGCCGCCATGACGCACGCCGCCTTCCTCCGAGGATTGCTGGCCGCATCTTGACACGCATGGAAAGCGTTGTGGGACTTGTGCTCGCAGCCGAAGAATACCTGGGAGGGCGAGAAGACGGCGTCCGTGTCATGGTCGGCCCCTGTGATCTCCACCACTGGACCAAACGGGCTTGCCGTTGCTTGCTCGTCCATAGCCAGCGTCCGTCCGTCCGATCAGTTTTATAGTGCCCTAAATTTCTCAGGACTCAGGAGCAGTTACTACGGATTCTGTCTAGGCTCGTAATCCGCCTGGTTCCTCTTTAAGGATAGGATCGTGGTCTCCAAACATAGCTCTTAAGTAAAATAAGAAACATGTACCTACAAAACCACGGCTCCAAAAAGTTTTTGGAAAAAAAAAAACTCTACCGTACATTTGTCTCCGGGAATTATATCTCTGCAGTCGAGTAGCCTAGGCCTCCATGCCTGAATAAGCGGCGGACAGTACGCGCCCCGTTTTTACTATATATAGCAGAAAATGGTTCAGTTTTAAATAAACAGATAGATTGGATCTCGCTGGAGACCTCGCCGACGACCTTGTAGCAAAAACTTGTGCTAAAGTAGCAGACCGGACCTCACCGGAGACTTTCGCCGGTAGAACTCGTCGGAGACCGTGTAGCAAAAACTCTACATAATTGTTTGTCACCTCTACACAAATATATTCTTAGTTCTTCCAAAAGATCATAAGAATTTCCTTACTATCGTCCAATGATCATCTTGTGATTTATTCTGGTATATGCTCATATCATTTAGAGCATAGGACATATCTGGATGTGTACATATCATCGTATGATTGATCAAAATATTCTTGTGATTTCACTCACAAAGTGTCAAAGCACTTGAATCTTGTTTCACTTACCAATTATTAGTACACTTGAATTTTGATTCAATTCTTTTTCCATACGACAAGAAACTTTTCTCGTCGTTTCTATATTTAACTCGTTCAATATCTCATATATGTATGTTTGGCACAACCATATTAGTGTCACAGTCTATCTATATAGACATTTATGCTAAACATTCGGGTTTTGCCTAAGTCTTTCATCGAAATGAAATTCTTAACCTTTGTCAATAAAAGATACATCATTTCCAGTCAACAAGATGTCCTCCACATAATGTATTAGAAATATGTCTCAGCGCTCCCATTTAATTTCTTGCAAATTCAAGCATCTTCATCGTCTCCTGATGAAAACTCCTTTAACAGTTTCATCACGGTAAAGATTCCAACTCCGTGACGCTTACTTCAACCATTGAAGTTTGCATGCCCTTTTAGCATTCTTTGAATTTAACAAAACCCTTTGGACTGTGTCTTGCACATGTCCTAGGTAACCATTCTATTAGAAGAACTTGTTTGTTTATTTAGCTACCATATACCAAAATTATATGTAGTGGTTGCTATATTAATCCGTCCAGACTAAATATCGCTATAAAAGATCAAATCTTGTCATAGTCAACTCCTTAAACATTGTCGTAAAATACTTTATGACATATCGACTATTTCATAGATGTGAAACATCCAGATCTGTTTGTTTATATATCCAAATACGACCGATAGGTTTTTACACCTTTCCGGAGGGTCTTCCAAGTTCAAACTTGATTTCTTGTGTATGGAACTATCACGGATTTTATGGCTTCAAGCCATTTGACGGAGTCAGGGTCCATCATCGCTTCTTTGCATATAGTCGGTTCATTATTGTCAATTAATAATGATTTACTTAAATATTAGTATTTGATTGTTTATCCGACCTACTTGGTTCAATAGGAACTTAGACCTCCGTGACCACAACCTTTGAGGCACATGATCCATGAGCATTGTGGCTGCCTCCGGAACGTTTTTCAGCGCTGCGCAACTAAGCACATATAGCTAAAGTTCGTTAACCTTATCAAAATTCTATTGTTCTCCTATTTAACTTTTGCAAAAAATTTGTTTTTCAAGAAACTTCACATTTCAAGCGACAAGCCCTTTTGTCCTCGATGTTATGGAGGAATACCAATTATTAGTCGACATAACCTACAAAGACATGCTCATCCGACTTTGGTTGCAAACATATTACTTATGCTTAAGATACCAAAATTTAAGAAAGGACAACTTGGGTTTACCCCCAAATCATAACTTATACGGTGTCATTTTAACGGATCAAGATGGAGATCTTTTCAGTGTAAAAGCGGTAGTCTCTAAAGCTTTAATCTTTTAAAACATAATGACAGTTTCATAAATAACACCTTTGATCTAACCATGTCAATCAAGGTTTCATTACAAATCTCAAACACTCCATATTCCTATGGTGTTTCGGGAGATGTAAATCTAGGTGTTTTGCTGAACTTGCAACTCAAATAAATACCTTTATGATAAAATCATAAATCAGTTATTTTCTTGTTACAATGATTTTTCACTTCATCTTGAAAGTCTTTGAACGTTTTCAAATATTTCATACTTCTTTCTCATAAGTGAATATTTACTCAAATTTCCAGAGAAAGCACGTAACATGGCATGTGTGAAGCGTGCGGCTCCATCAAGGCCTAGGTGGAGCCGCTATGATGGAGCCGCGCGCTATCCGGTACAATCGGCGAGAAGACGATGTTCGAATATTGGATTTCTTCCTCTCATCGACATGGTCGTGCCCTCTATTGCCGTCAACCGTGAATATCTTCTGTCACACCAGATCCGCCTCTCATTATTCTGCCATCTCTTCTTGTTTCCACAACATGCGCTTCTTGCACGGCTTTCCGAGATGCAGCAAATCATGCCGACGTCATGGCTGCATGCGGCCAGTAGCAACACCGAAGATGGCGTGGCGATGTAGGGTTCGCAGCATAGAAAACAAAAAAATTCCTACGATGGGAACTACGTACCAAGATCTATCTACTAGATACAAACAATGGACGGATGTATATCCGTAGAGAACATACCCTTGAAGATCGACAAAGCTTAACGAGTTCAACTCGTGGTTGATGTAGATGATCTCTTGTCGATCTCAAGATCGAGAGGAAGTCCTAGCGCCGCAAATCAGCAGCGCATCCATGCTCGCACACACGTTCGAGGCACCGAGCAACCTCCGCCTCCTCGCTCCAGCGATGCAGCGGGAGCACAACTCTTTCTTGCCGAATAGCCACCGGGAACATGTATCTCGCTAGTCCGAGACCATGGGGGATAAATTCTAGAGGGGGAGATAGATCCTTCACGAGGAGGTGTAAGAGACAAGTGAGGAGGGGGGCTCCTTTTATAGGAGGAGGGGGGGCACCCAAGGGGGTGGCTGCCGGCCATGGGGGCTGCCCCCTCCCCTCCTTCATTCATGTGGGTGGACACTCCACTCACAAAATGCCCTTTAAATTTCCTCCACTCAAAAGTCCACTCAAATTCCCATTAAATTTCCACCAAATTTAATGCAAACTCTTTTATTTTATTCAGAATTTTGTCAATTACTTTAATGACAAACATTCACAAATAACCCCTTGCTAGAATTCCATTTCACATGCATAACCACTTTATGCAATTTCACCCGAAAACCTGTTTCGGTATCTAGTGAAATAAATTCCTGCGCTTGTTCATTCTTTCGGCATGAAACTTTTGCTCCAATTGGATGTCGGTGTCTCTTAAGTGTGTCACCCTACGGTTCGTGAATAATGCGGACATGATCGAGACCCCTCTCGGATCAATAATCAGAAGCGGGATCTGGAGACCCATACTGACTCCCACACATTCAACGATGAATTTCTTGTGATCATCGGAACCTTTTACGCTAGTATCTTAATCCCTTTGTTTCACGATATATTACATGTCCGAGATTCGATCATCGGTATCTCCATACCTAGTATGATCTCGTTACCGACATGCACTCTTTTCTCGTTCCCGTGATATAACATTCTAGTGATCAAATCACTCGCTTGCAAGCTAATCAATGTGATATCACCGAGAGGGCCTAGAGTATATCTATCCGTCATCGGGATGAACAAATTCCACTCTCGATCCATGAGCCTCAACATAACACTTTATTAGTTCTAAATCCATCTTTATAATCACTCTGTTACGGTGTGACGTTTGATGTTATCAAGAAACTCTTCCGGTGTTAGTGATTGACATGATCTCATGGTCTAAGGATTAGGATCACTTCGTAAGTTGTTATAGCAATATAAACTCAATGACTTTGATCGTAATGCTATACTTCGGATGAATGTTCATCACATCATTACACTAATGTTGTGATCCCGTTATTAACAACATCCAATGTCCATGATCAGGAAACCTTGATCATCTTGTTAATCAACGAGCTAGTTTATGAGAGAGGCATAACTAGGAACTTTCTGTTTGTTTATTAAACACACATGTATTAACGTTTCCGTATTAATACAATTATAGCATGCAAAATAAACATCTATCATATACTTGGAATGCACATAATAAACACTTTATTATTGCCTCTCAGGGCATATTCCCTTCAGTCTCCCACTTGCACTAGAGACAATAATCTAGTTACATAGTGATAAATCTAACACCCATTGAGTTCTGGTGTTGATCATGTTTTGCTCTAGGGAGAGTTTTAGTCAACGGATCTGCTACATTGAGATCCGTATGTACTTTACAAATCTTTATATCTCCATCCTTGACATGCTCGCGGATGGAGTGAAACCGGCGCTTAATATGCTTGGAATGCTTGTGAGACCTTGGCTCTTTGGCATTGGCAATGGCACCATTGTTGTCACAATAGATCACCATTGGGTCCAGCGCGTTTGCCACCACTCCTAGTTCGGATATGAACTCCTTCATCCAAACTGCTTCCTGAGCCGCTTCTTAAGCAGCAACATATTCGGCCTCCGTTGTTGATCCCGCTACCACAGGTTGTTTGGAGCTCCTCCAACTAACCGCTCCGCCATTCATGAGAAATACGTATCCGGATTGAGACTTAGAGTCATCCAGATCGGTGTCAAAGCTAGCGTCGACATAACACTTAGTGACGAGCTCTTCTTCACCTCCGTATACAAGAAACATATCCTTAGTTCTTCGTAAGTACTTAAGGATATTCTTGACCGCTATCCAGTGTTCCGAACCTGGATCCGATTGGTACCTACTAGTCAAACTAGCATGTGCCACATCCGGTCTTGTACATAGCATGGCGTACATTTATAGAGCCTATGGCTGAAGCATAGAGGACTTTGTCCATTATATCTCTTTCTTCCGCCGAAGCCGGACTTTGAGTCTTACTCAATGTCTTGCCTTGCAACATAGGTAAGAACCCCTTCTTACTTCCGTCCATTTTAAACTTCTTTAAAATCTTATCAAGGTATGTACTTTGCGATAGCCCTATTAGGCGCCTAGATCTATCTCTATAGATCTTTATGCCTAATATGTATGACGCTTCACCTAGGTCCTTCATTGAAAATTTGCTGTTTAGATAACTTTTAACACTGTTTAAAAGATCTATATCATTTCCGATCAATAATATGTCATCCACATATAATATCAGAAATGCCACATTGCTCCCACTCACTTTCTTGTAAATACAAGCTTCTCCATAAGTTTGGACAAATCCAAACTCTTTGATCACCTCATCAAAGCGGAGATTCCAACTTCGTGATGCTTGCTTCAATCCATAGATGGATTACTGAAGCTTGCACACCTTGTTAGCATCCTTAGGATCGACAAAACCCTTTGGTTGTATCATATACAACTCTTCCTCAATATTACCATTGAGAAACGCGGTTTTTACATCCATCTGCCATATCTCATAATCGAAATATGCAGCAATTGCTAACATAATCCTAACTGACTTTAGCATCACTACGGGAGAGAATGTCTCATCGTAGTCAACTCCTTGAATTTGTCGAAACCCCTTTGCGACACGTCGAGCTTTATAGACGGTCACATTACCATCAGCATCAGTTTTCCTTTTGAAAATCCATTTGTTCTCCACGGCCTTTCGGTCGTGAGGTAATTCCACCAAGTTCCAAACTTGATTTTCATACATGGATTCCATCTCGGATTTCATGGCTTCTAACCATTTGTTGGAATCCGGGCTCATCATCGCTTCTTCATACGTCGCAGGGTCATCATGTTCATCAACCATGAAATTCATGACAGGATTTCCGTACAGCTCGGGAGCTGCACGCGTCCTGTTTGACCTGCGAGGTTCGGTAGTACTCTCTTTCGGAGTTTCATGATCATTATCATTAGTTCCCTCTTCAACAGGTGAGGCCAACTCCGGAACAACTTCCGGCGCTGCGCTACTCGCCATACTTTGAAGAGAAGGTTCAATAACCTCTTCGAGTTCTACCTTCCGACTACTCACACCTTTCACGAGAAACTCTTTCTCTAGAAAGGATCCATTCTTGGCAACAAAAACCTTGCCCTCGGATTTGTGATAGAAGGAATACCCAATAGTTTCCTTAGGGTATCCTATGAAGACACATTTTTCCGCTTTGGGTTCGAGTTTATCCGGTTGAAGTTTCTTCACATAAACATCGCATCCCCAAACTTTAAGAAATGACAGCTTAGGTTTGTTTCCAAACCACAATTCATACGGTGTCTTTTCAATGGATTTAGATGGTGCCCGATTTAAAGTGAATGCAGCAGTTTCTAGTGCATAACCCCAAAATGACAACGGCAAGTCCGTCAGAGACATCATAGATCGAACCATATCTAATAAAGTACGATTACGACGTTCCGACACACCATTTCGCTGTGGTGTTCCGGCAGGTGTGAGTTGTGAAACAATTCCACACTCTTTCATGTGAGTGCTAAACTCGTAACTTAGATACTCACCTCCACGGTCGGACCGTAGAAATTTGATCTTTCTATTACGATGATTTTCCACTTCATTCTGAAATTCCTTGAACTTTTCAAAGGTTTCAGACTTGTGTTTCATCAAGTAGATATAACCGTATCTACTCAAATCATCCGTGAAAGTAACAAAATAACGATATCCACCTCGCGCCGACACACTCATTGGACCACATACATCAGAATGTATGATTTCCAATAAATCTGTCGCCCGTTCCATTGAACCAGAAAACAGCGTTCTAGTCATCTTTCCCATAAGGCATGGCTCACATGTATCAAGTGATTCCAAAAGTCCATCCGAATGGAGCTTCTTCATGCGTTTAACGCCAATATGACCTAGACGGCAGTGCCACATATATGCGGATATATCATCATTTAGTTTAATCCTTTTAGCATCAACATTATGAATATGTGTAACATTATCATCGAGATCTAATATAAATAAACCATTCATCATCGGTGCATGACCATAAAAGATTTCATTCATATAAATGGAACAACCATTGTTCTCGGATTTAAATGAATAACCACTTCGCATCAAACACGATCCAGATACAATGTTCATGCTCAGTGCAGGCACCAGATAACATTTATTCAAGTTTATAACTAATCCCGACGGCAAGTGGAGAGGCAGCGTTCCGACGGCGATCACATCAACGCTTGATCCATTGCCGACACGCATCTTGACCTCACCCCTTGCTAGCGGTCGCTTGTTCCGCAGCCCCTGATTCGAGTTACAAATATTAGCAACTGAACCAGTATCAAATACCCAGGTGCTACTGCGAGCACTAGTCAAGTACACATCAATAACATGTATATCATATATACCTTTGTTTGCCTTGCCGGCCTTCTTGACTGCCAGATACTTGGGGCAGTTGCGCTTCCAGTGGCCAGTCCCCTTACAATAGTAGCACTCGGAATCAGACTTAGGACCAACTCGGGGTTTCTTTTCAGGCGCGGCAACAGGCTTGCCGCCCTTACTTCCCTTCCGTTTTCCCTTCTTGTCTTTCTTGAAACCAGTGTTCCTATTGATCATCAACACTTGATGTTCCTTTTTGATCTCCACTTCTGCAGTTTTAAGCATTGACAAAAGCTCGGGGAGAGACTTCTTCATGCCTTGCATGTTATAGTTCATCACGAAGCTCTTATAGCTAGGTGGCAGAGACTGCAGAACACGATGGATGCCTAAGTCAATGGGAATCGATATTCCCAAGGACACAAGCTTATCGGCGTAACCCGACATCTTGAGTACATGCTCACTAACGGAGATGTGCTCTTCCATCATGCAGCTAAAGAACTTTTCTGAAGCGTTGTAGCTCTCTACAGCAGCATGTGTGTCGAAAATCATTTTCAACTCACCCATTGTATTAAAAGCATTGCCATTTTCGAAACGCTTTCGAAGTTCCAGCTCTAGCCCATACAATATGCCGCAATGAACTAAGTTGTGGTCCTCCTGACGAGTCTGATAGACATTCTTCTCCTCGTCAGGGGCATCATCAAAAGGTGGGGGGCCTAACGGCGCTTCTAGCACATATTGCTTTTGTGCAGCAGAGAGGAGAATCCTCAAATTCATGGCCCATTCGGTAAAGTTGCTACCGTTCGTTGCTAGTTTCTCTTTCTCCATGAACACATTGAAATTAAAAGCAGGTGGTGCCATCTACAACAGAATTTGTAAAGTTTAGACTAAGTGTATGATAGATTGATTTCAACTAATCCATATTATGAATGAACTCCCACTCAAAAACGACATCCCTCGTGCCTTTTTGGTGATTACATGAACCAAATCCACTATACCAAGTCCGATCATCACGTGAGTCGGTATAGCTTCAAAGGCGAGCATCAAATGGGCATCATATCAACTATATGACTCACGCTTAACCTTTTGGTCCGTGTTCCGAGGCCATGTCTGTACATGCTAGGCTCGCCAAGTTAGAACCTGTGGCATCCCGCTAAAACCACTACTAGAAAATCACGTGTTAAAAATACTTGTGCATCATCATGACATCAGCATGCATCTAATTGATTAAAACTATTTTGCTAAAAGACCTACTTTGTTTTCTATATTAATATCCTCCCCCTTTGTTCAAACCAAACCGTCGGTCCAGCCGGATCTTTTATTTATCTAAAACTATTTACAAAATTTATTTTAAAATAAAAGAAATAACAAAAAACTATTATTTTGGGGAGGCAGTCCAGCCGGCCGGCCCAAAAGCCCAACCGGTCAGACCCCCTACTACCCGGCCCAAAAGAAAACCCTAGTCAAAATATCTAATCCTAAAAGTACCCAGTCCTATTCTACCCACCCTTCAGCCACCTCACCCCCTCCAATCCCATGGCGACACCTCACCAGCCCCACCCTTTTTCCCTCCACCTCACCCAACACACCACACACACACCACTCCGCCGACGCGCCACGTCACCCTGGGCCCTACCCCGCCACCGCACACACGCCACACACGCCACGCACGCGAGGCCGCACCCTCCTGCAGCCTGGCCCACCTCTGGCCCCACCACCTGCGACCCACCCCGTCTCTCCTTCCGCATTTTTCCCGCACCCCCACCCCTGCCGACCCCCGCTCTTCTCCTCCTCTCGCAGAGAACCGCCGCCGCCGCCGCCTGGGGCACCCTCCTCCTTCGCCTCTCCCGGCCGGCCGCCGCCCCTAGCCTGTCTCTCTCTCCCTGGCCCCATCACCCGACCCCGCCCGCTCGCTCGCTCGCTAGGCCCCCCTCTCCTTCAATCCCCGCCGCCAGGGCATCTTCCCCTCGGGCGCCCCCTCGCTGGCCCCGTCCGCACCTCGTCCTCCTCGTTTTCGGCCGCATCGACGCCGCCCTGCGTCGACTCGCCTCTGGTACCCTCCTCGCCGCCGGCCGCCTTCCTCTGGCCCGCGAGGTTTCCACCGTCGTCGACCCCTCCTTCGCCACCGTCATCCGCGCGCGCCTTCCCCGCTCCCCCGTTCGTCGCCTGCTCCTCATCAACCGCCGCCACCAGCGCGTCCGCCGCTGTCGAGCCGCCCCGTCGCCTCCACCACCGACCTGCTCCCTGCCGGCCATCGCGCTACCCCGCAGAGAACCGCCGACACCGCCCTCCCCTCGTGTCAAGTCCGGCCGTCCTTTCCTAGCCGCGTGTGTGCCCTGGTGCTTTTAGCTATTCAGTGCAGATCCTGTGCGGGAATTGTTGTGTGGTGGTACTCGGGAGACAAGAATACGGTGTGGGGCTAAAGACAAGATCGACCTAGAACAAGTTGTAAGGACTACCGACAAGATCTCCTTCCGGGTACCATGACCCCGAACCGTCGACGAGGAACCGCGAACCGAACTCGGAGGTCTCCGTCCCGGAACCACAAGACCTTTGGGGGTGGAACCGACAAGATCTACCTCTCGGAGCACCAAGAACTCCTTCCTGGCACCGAAGGCCGACCCCACCGAGACCCTCGGCACACCAAGATCTCCGCCGGGAAACGACAAGACCGTCGACACGACCCGACGACCGCGGATGCGACAGGATCGTCTCTCGGACGCCAAGTTCTTCTTCCCGAACGCCAAGACCGACCCGATACGAGGACCCGACAAGATCTTCGTGACGACAAGATCGGCACCGACCAGGGCGAATCCGATGCCCCCGACGCCAACCAAGTCCTTCTTTTCGGATGCGACAAGATCTACCTCCGTTATCCGAGAACGATACCGCCGAGACCGAACCCCAGATCCGGACCCTGAGACCCGACCCCGAACCCCTCGGAGCCCAAGTTCGCCGAACCCCAAAGTGTGACCCTCTTTTCCGTGACCTATATTTTATAAATAATATTACTTGTTGCATATTAAATTGTTCATGCATGCATACTTGTCTGTGGTTTGGGGGCATTATGCCAATTCATCTCATAATTAAACATGGAGTCTATATGCGGGATGTCTTTGTCTTATTCCGGACTCCATTTAAATTGGCATAGCGAACCGAAGCCATGTTTTGCCTTGCTAATCCAACATTTAATTTGCGGGGTAGATAAATAACTTGAACCGTTTAATTAAGTGTCGGGACCCCGGTTCCGCTTAATGTGATCTAATTGCATTGCACCTTTGCCATGTCATACATCATACATGCACCATGCCCGATCTTCTGTCATAGTATTAAATAGTGCATCCGGTGTTTCTTCTAGTGCTTTGCTTCTTCGCGGATTAGGCTGATGAGTTGATGCGAGTATCGACCCGATCTTCGGATGAACCTTCGGCAATGTTTTCAGGCGAGCATCCCTTCCCCTTCTACCTATTTTGCATTTATAGTCTTTATTTCCTCCTGTTGATCTATTGCTATCTGTGTTGCGATGCTCTAGTTTCCGTACCCGTGATATCCCTTGCAGCCTTATATTGCCTTGGACACATCCTATTACCTGTTGTTTGGTAGATAGTTGGACTTGCGCGTCGTAGTCGCTGGCTCAAGTGCTGTTGCGTGTCATCAAGTACCACAGTTGTTGGAGTTTTGCCGCATGTTTAATGTTGGAGATGATCAAGACTTTAATTATTGTTTAATAACTAAAATTGAAGTAGGTAAATGCAGAGGCACCGGTGGGTAATAGACAATATTTGGATTTTAACCGCTCACTGGTGTCCCGTAGGACCCCGAGTTCTTGACACCTGTTCCGAGATCGAGCGCGCTAACCACAGGTGGGGTGTATGGGCACCCCCATCGATTTAGTACCTGATTCCAAGTACTGTACTGGGGGCCACAAAGTAGTTTGGAGCTTTATTACTATCCTGTACTTATGCCATGCTTTACTGCTTAATTTAAAATTGTGCGTGGAATGCACCTGTACTGTTTAGGGAAGCGGAGTGTTTTCGCGGTATCGACAAGCCCAGTCACACTTTTGGGTTCCCAGTCGTTTACAGCCACTGACGCAAACCCTGGGTCCGTTTCGGAGCCGGCCAACTTCGTTGCGGGTAGCTTAGTGGGGTGGCCCCCCGTGCTTGCTTTGGGTCTGGGAAACGTCGTGTCCGAAACCCCGTCGACATACCGTTGGGTGTATGTTTTGTGATCTTGTACCTACCTGATCCGACAACAAGGGTGTAGGTGCGTGTGGAAACTTTGGTGCACCCCTGCAGGGTTAAATCTTTTCGAGAAGCCGTGTCCGCGGTTATGGACGACTTGGAGAACAGTTCTCGATCATAGACAACTATAACTAAAGTTTACTGTTATAATTTGACTTGTATCCGATATGACTAGTAATCAGCTTCACCACAACGGAATGGCTAAATAAAAGTACCAACAACTGCTGGGTTTGGGATATCTCATGCTAATTGTATCTGACTAGTAAGTGTTGCAACTACAACGGAATGGTTAACTAAAAGTGCCCACTGCTTATTTTACCAGGATGACTCATGCCATCTTTATTTGACTAGTAATTGCCACAACTATAACTGAATAAATAAAACTGCCAACGGTGTGAGTTCCTCGGTTGACTTCCTCGTTTGGTCTCAAGGGGGAAACACCAGGATGGGTATGTTTGGTGGTAGTATCAGGTTGGTTCCGAATAGGTCTTTCTTACCCCTCTCTGATAGCCGCTAGTTGTATCGAGTCTCTATAGGTTGTTTAGTGCATGCCGCGCTGCCGCTTCAGTCCACCATACCTACGTAGGCGAGGACCGCCGAATTCTAGTCTCGCCGTGTACTGGCCTCAGTACTGACCGCTCTCTTTTTCCTTTGCCCTTTGTCGGCACCCCTTTTGTGTAAGCAGGTTTCGAGATCGACGTCGTTAGCAGGGTTACCCTTCCGGCTTGGCCTGGGCAGGGTTATGGACGCCTTTGGTTACTCTTCAGGGCTCTTAGCTCAATTTGCATCTTGTCCGTACTCGGACGCTGTATCGTTTTCAAGGTGATTTGGATCTTTGTACTGTAAATCTGTACTCTTGGCTCATTGAGTCGCCGTTGTATATATCTGTTCTGTGGGTTCCATCGTGGACTATTGTGTAATGATATTATTTCGTTTTCCACCCGCACGAAAGTGCCAGGTGGGCACCTTTGAATCGTTTCTATGCGGGTTTGGCGGGTTTCGCTAAAACTTGCATAGGGCCGATTCTGAGGGTGTTACAGAGTGGTATCAGAGCTCAGCAGTTGCGATACCCCACAAGTCCAGCCTGTAGGATAACCTAGCTAACGGCCGAAGTAGAGTGTCAAAACTATTTTTGCAAAATCGGTTGGATAGTTCTGATTAGGTCTGATTTTACTCCTTACCCCTCTGCTGCTCTCCTCTCACCTCTGCGTGTTTTGAATCCTCTCTCTTCTCCGTCTTCGAGTCCAGGATTTCTCGTGGTTGGGTTCCATCGTACCTTCAGGGTTTCGCTTCCTCCTTTGGTAACGGTGTTGCTACATCTGGTCTTCATGCTATCCGAGGAATCCTTCGTCTGGTGGACTTCTCTTTGTTCCTTCTTGTGCCTTCCGGTGCTTTCTGACGCGACGACATCATCTACGCCAGATCTGATGCAGAGTCTGCATCACTCCTTTGTTCCTGAACCTCGATTGTCGAGATCTTCAGTCTGATTCCGAGAATGGTTGCACGCTTTTCTACTGATTGTGCAGAGTAATAGTTTGGGTGCGTGATGGATTGGCCCCCATGCCGACTACTCACTCTATTCGCTTGTGTACGTTGAAGTGGATGAGAATGCATCGGTTCTCTCTTTCTATCGGAGTTAGAGGTGGCTTTATTTGTTGATACCTCTACCTTCGACCTTTTGTTCCCGGAGTGTTCCCTCGACGATCACGGACAACGACCTCTTGTAAGTGGTGTCGCGAGGATCTACACGATGCGAGAAGGTTCAGATCGCCGCCCTTCTTCCCGGTACCATGAGACGGATCTCGAGGGCGAGATCCATTGTTAGTGGTGTCGAATTGTGGCATCCCGCTAAAACCACTACTAGAAAATCGCGTGTTAAAAATACTTGTGCATCATCATGACATCAGCATGCATCTAATTGATTAAAACTATTTTGCTAAAAGACCTACCTTGTTTTCTATATTAATATCCTCCCCCTTTGTTCAAACCAAACCGTCGGTCCAGCCGGATCTTTTATTTATCTAAAACTATTTACAAAATTTATTTTAAAATAAAAGAAATAACAAAAAACTATTATTTTGGGGAGGCAGTCCAGCCGGCCGGCCCAAAAGCCCAACCGGTCAGACCCCCTACTACCCGACCCAAAAGAAAACCCTAGTCAAAATATCTAATCCTAAAACTACCCAGTCCTATTCTACCCACCCTTCAGCCACCTCACCCCCTCCAATCCCATGGCGACACCTCACCAGCCCCACCCTTTTTCCCTCCACCTCACCCAACACACCACACACACACCACTCCGCCGGCGCGCCAGTCACCCTGGGCCCCACCCCGCCACCGCACACACGCCACACACGCCACGCACGCGAGGCCGCACCCTCCTGCAGCCTGGCCCACCTCTGGCCCCACCACCCGCGACCCACCCCGTATCTCCTTCCGCATTTTTCCCGCACCCCCACCCCTGCCGACCCCCGCTCTTCTCCTCCTCTCGCAGAGAACCGCTGCCGCCGCCGCCTGGGGCTCCCTCCTCCTTCGCCTCTCCCGGCCGGCCGCCGCCCCTAGCCTGTCTCTCTCTCTCCCTGGCCCCATCACCCGACCCCGCCCGCTCGCTCGCTCGCCAGACCCCCCTCTCCTTCAATCCCCGCCGCCAGGGCATCTTCCCCTCAGGCGCCCCCTCGCTGGCCCCGTCCGCACCTCGTCCTCCTCGTTTTCGGCCGCATCGACGCCGCCCTGCGTTGACTCGCCTCCGGTACCCTCCTCGCCGCCGGCCGCCTTCCTCTGGCCCGCGAGGTTTTCGCCGTCGTCGACCCCTCCTTCGCCACCGTCATCCGCGCGCGCCTTCCCCGCTCCCCCGTTCGTCGCCTGCTCCTCATCAACCGCCGCCACCAGCGCGTCCGCCGCCGTCGAGCCGCCCCGTCGCCTCCACCACCGACCTGCTCCCTGCCGGCCGTCGCGCTACCCCGCAGAGAACCGCCGACACCGCCCTCCCCTCGTGTCAAGTCCGGCCGTCCTTTCCTAGCCGCGTGTGTGCCCTGGTGCTTTTAGCTATTCAGTGTAGATCCTGTGCGGGTATTGTTGTGTGGTGGTACTCGGGAGACAAGAATATGGTGTGGGGCTAAAGACAAGATCGACCAAGAACAAGTTGTAAGGACTACCGACAAGATCTCCTTCCGGGTACCATGACCCCGAACCGTCGACGAGGAACCGCGAACCGAACCCGGAGGTCTCCGTCAAGGAACCACAAGACCTTTGGGGGTGGAACCAACAAGATCTACCTCTCGGAGCACCAAGAACTCCTTCCTGGCACCGAAGGCCGACCCCACCGAGACCGTCGGCACACCAAGATCTCCGCCGGGAAACGACAAGACCGTCGACACGACGACCGCGGATGCGACAGGATCGTCTCTCGGACGCCAAGTTCTTCTTCCCGAACGCCAAGACCGACCCGATACGAGGACCCGACAAGATCTTCGTGACGACAAGATCGGCACCGACCAGGGCGAATCCGATGCCCCCGACGCCAACCAAGTCCTTCTTTTCGGATGCGACAAGATCTACCTCCGTTATCCGAGAACGATACCGCCGAGACCGAACCCCAGATCCAGACCCTGAGACCCGACCCCGAACCCCTCGGAGCCCAAGTTCGCCGAACCCCAAAGTGTGACCCTCTTTTCCGTGACCTATATTTTATAAATAATATTACTTGTTGCATATTAAATTGTTCATGCATGCATACTTGTCTGTGGTTTGGGGGCATTATGCCAATTCATCTCATAATTAAACATGGAGTCTATATGCGGGATGTCTTTGTCTTATTCCGGACTCCATTTAAATTGGCATAGCGAACTGAAGCCATGTTTTGCCTTGCTAATCCAACATTTAATTTGCGGGGTAGATAAATAACTTGAACCGTTTAATTAAGTGTCGGGACCCCGGTTCCACTTAATGTGATCTAATTGCATTGCACCTTTGCCATGTCATACATCATACATGCATCATGCCCGATCTTCTGTCATAGTATTAAATAGTGCATCCGGTGTTTCTTCTAGTGCTTTGCTTCTTCGCGGATTAGGCCGATGAGTTGATGCGAGTATCGACCCGATCTTCGGATGAACCTTCGGCAATGTTTTCAGGCGAGCATCCCTTCCCCTTCTACCTATTTTGCATTTATAGTCTTTATTTCCTCCTGTTGATCTATTGCTATCTGTGTTGCGATGCTCTAGTTTCCGTACCCGTGATATCCCTTGCAGCCTTATATTGCCTTGGACACATCCTATTACCTGTTGTTTGGTAGATAGTTGGACTTGCGCGTCGTAGTCGCTGGCTCAAGTGCTGTTGCGTGTCGTCAAGTACCATAGTTGTTGGAGTTTTGCCGCATGTTTAATGTTGGAGATGATCAAGACTTTAATTATTGTTTAATAACTAAAATTGAAGTAGGTAAATGCAGAGGCACCGGTGGGTAATAGACAATATTTGGATTTTAACCGCTCACTGGTGTCCCGTAGGACCCCGAGTTCTTGACACCTGTTCCAAGATCGAGCGCGCTAACCACAGGTGGGGTGTATGGGCACCCCCATCGATTTAGTACCTGATTCCAAGTACTGTACTGGGGGCCACAAAGTAGTTTGGAGCTTTATTACTATCCTGTACTTATGCCATGCTTTACTGCTTAATTTAAAATTGTGCGAGGAATGCACCTGTACTGTTTAGGGAAGCGGAGTGTTTTCGCGGTATCGACAAGCCCAGTCACACTTTTGGGTTCCCAGTCGTTTACAGCCACTGACGCAAACCCTGGGTCCGTTTCGGAGCCGGGCAACTTTGTTGCGGGTAGCTTAGTGGGGTGGCCCCCCGTGCTTGCTTTGGGTCTGGGAAACGTCGTGTCCGAAACCCCGTCGACATACCGTTGGGTGTATGTTTTGTGATCTTGTACCTACCTGATCCGACAACAAGGGTGTAGGTGCGTGTGGAAACTTTGGTGCACCCCTGCAGGGTTAAATCTTTTCGAGAAGCCGTGTCCGCGGTTATGGACGACTTGGAGAACAGTTCTCGATCATAGACAACTATAACTAAAGTTTACTGTGATAATTTGACTTGTATCCGATATGACTAGTAATCAGCTTCACCACAACGGAATGGCTAAATAAAAGTACCAACAACTGCTGGGTTTGGGATATCTCATGCTAATTGTATCTGACTAGTAAGTGTTGCAACTACAACGGAATGGTTAACTAAAAGTGCCCACTGCTTATTTTACCAGGATGACTCATGCCATCTTTATTTGACTAGTAATTGCCACAACTATAACTGAATAAATAAAACTGCCAACGGTGTGAGTTCCTCGGTTGACTTCCTCGTTTGGTCTCAAGGGGGAAACACCAGGATGGGTATGTTTGGTGGTAGTATCAGGTTGGTTCCGAATAGGTCTTTCTTACCCCTCTCTGATAGCCGCTAGTTGTATCGAGTCTCTATAGGTTGTTTAGTGCATGCCGCGCTGCTGCTTCAGTCCACCATACCTACGTAGGCGAGGACCGCCGAATTCTAGTCTCGCCGTGTACTGGCCTCAGTACTGACCGCTCTCTTTTTCCTTTGCCCTTTGTCGGCACCCCTTTTGTGTAAGCAGGTTTCAAGATCGACGTCGTTAGCAGGGTTACCCTTCCGGCTTGGCCTGGGCAGGGTTATGGACGCCTTTGGTTACTCTTCAGGGCTCTTAGCTCAATTTGCATCTTGTCCGTACTCGGACGCTGTATCGTTTTCAAGGTGATTTGGATCTTTGTACTGTAAATCTGTACTCTTGGCTCATTGAGTCGCCGTTGTATATATCTGTTCTGTGGGTTCCATCGTGGACTATTGTGTAATGATATTATTTCGTTTTCCACCCGCACGAAAGTGCCAGGTGGGCACCTTTGAATCGTTTCTATGCGGGTTTGGCGGGTTTCGCTAAAACTTGCATAGGGCCGATTCTGAGGGTGTTACAGAACCTTAGTATTCGCGTGTGTAACTGTTTTACACCCGAAATATGGTCGTGGATCCAAGAACACCCGATCATCACGTGATGTCTTGGAGCGACGAAACATAATCGGTGCATACTAAAGGAAGAACACATTCTTATCTTGATATTTAAAAGAGGGATCATCTTATTATGCTAACAAAGCGCTAAACAAGCAATATAAGATGCTATCAAACATCATATGTTTATTAGTGAAATGATATGGTTCCCGCAGATGATCTCTATCATGTGCACCGTGGTATGATCACTATCATACCTATATGTGTAAATCCAAGGTCTATGGAGTTTACACGCTATGTGTGTTGTAAGAGTATCATCTCATACTTCTACTTACAACACTACCATATCATAACACTAGCCCAACAACAATCTAAACTAGACGCCTCTAATTTATCCATTGCAAGTTTTACGTGGCTTAGGGCTTTCTAGATAGAACCGTTCTTACCTACGAACATGAACCACAACGAGGATAATCAAATTGTTGACAACTCGCTTGCAAAATAGATATTGACTATAGTAGGAGAGACAGACACCCGCTAGCCACTTATGCAAACTAGTTGCATGTCAAGCGTGGAACAGGTCTCATGTGCGAGGACATGTAAAGTTTGTCCGGGCCGCTTCATCCCACTATGCCACCAATATCCAAAATTACAACAAAGGAGCAACAACATGATCATCATCGCCCACATACTCATATGTATACTACCCGTGTAGAGTATCTACGCATAAATCCGGATCTGATACCACTGTAGGGTTCGCAGCATAGAAAACAAATTTTTTCCTACGATGGGAACTACGTACCAAGATCTATCTACTAGATACAAACAACGGGCGGATGTATATCCGTAGAGAACATACCCTTGAAGATCGACAAAGCTTAACAATTTCAACTCGTGGTTGATGTAGACGATCTCTTGCCAATCTCAAGATCGAGAGGAAGTCCTAGCGCCGCAAATCAGCAGCACATCCGTGCTCGCACACACGTTCGAGGCACCGAGCAACCTCTGCCTCCTCGCTCCAGCGATGCAGTGGAAGCACAACTCTTTCTTGCCGAATAGCCACCGGGAACATGTATCTCGCTAGTCCGAGACCATGGGGGATAAATTCTAGAGGGGGAGAGAGATCCTTCACGAGGAGGTGTAAGAGACAAGTGAGGAGGGGGCTCCTTTTATAGGAGGAGGGGGGCACCCAAGGGGGTGGCCGCCGGCCATGGGGGCTGCCCCCTCCCCTCCTTCATTCATGTGGGTGGACACTCCACTCACAAAATGCCCTTTAAATTTCCTCCACTCAAAAGTCCACTCAAATTCCCATTAAATTTCCACCAAATTTAATGCAAACTCTCATTAAATAAAACTCTTTTATTTTATTCAGAATTTTGTCAATTACTTTAATGACAAACATTCACAAATAACCCCTTGCTAGAATTCCATTTCACATGCATAACCACTTTATGCAATTTCACCCGAAAACCTGTTTCGGTATCTAGTGAAATAAATTCCTGCGCTTGTTCATTCTTTCGGCATGAAACTTTTGCTCCAATTGGATGTCGGTGTCTCTTAAGTGTGTCACCCTATGGTTCGTGAATAAGGCGGACATGATCGAGACCCCTCTCGGATCAATAATCAGAAGCGGGATCTGGAGACCCATACTGACTCCCACACATTCAACGATGACTTTCTTGTGATCGTCGGAACCTTTTACGCTATTATCTTAGTCCCTTTGTTTCACGATATATTACATGTCCGAGATTCGATCATCGGTATCTCCATACCTAGTTTGATCTCGTTACCGACATGCACTCTTTTCTCGTTCCCGTGATATAACATTCTAGTGATCAAATCACTTTCTTGCAAACTAACCAATGTGATATCACCGAGAGGGCCCAGAGTATATCTATCCGTCATCGGGATGAACAAATTCCACTCTCGATCCATGAGCCTCAACATAACACTTTATTAGTTCTGAATCCATCTTTATAATCACCCTGTTACGGTGTGACGTTTGATGTTATCAAGAAACTCTTCCGGTGTTAGTGATTGACATGATCTCATGGTCTAAGGATTAGGATCACTTCGTAAGTTGTTATAGCAATATAAACTCAATGACTTTGATCGTAATGCTATACTTCGGATGAATGTTCATCACATCATTACACTAATGTTGTGATCCTGTTATTAACAACATCCAATGTCCATGATCAGGAAACCTTGATCATCTTGTTAATCAACGAGCTAGTTTATGAGAGAGGCATAACTAGGAACTTTCTGTTTATTTATTAAACACACATGTATTAACATTTCCGTATTAATACAATTATAGCATGCAAAATAAACATTTATCATATACTTGGAATACACATAATACACACTTTAGTATTGCCTCTTAGGGCATATTCCCTTCAGGCGACAGCATGGCAACGATGGCGTGTTAGAATATGGTATTTCTGGCCTCTCCTTACCTCGTGGGCGTCCGATTCGGAGTCAACAAAGGGCCCGTGAGGGTTAGCGTCGTTGAATCTGTTAATTCTTTTCGCATCTTGGCAATTAGAATGTCTATCAAGGGGTCATCTTCTAGCTGTGAGGATACACAGATTGTCAAGGAGCTTTATCGACGGTTACTTTTTTCTCTTCGCCTTCGGAATGGAGTGATCTTTTAAACCTGTTCGATGACTTCCTCTCCGCAACCAGCAATGTCAGGGAGGATCGGTAGGGCCGGCGCCGGCGACACTGTTGGTCCGCCTATCACTAGTGGAAAAAGGGCCATCCGTTCGCGACCCCTCAGAGCATTAGTCCCGGTTGCACCACCAAACGGGACTAATGCTGGCACGTGTCCCGGTTGGAGCGGGCACGGGGCAAGGGAGCATGCGCCCCGGTTGGTAAGGGGGAATACGTCCCGGTTGGAGCCACCAACCGGGACTAAAGGTTTGGCGACAGGCACGTGGCGTGGCACGCACCTTTAGTCCCGGTTGATGGCTCCAACCGGGACTTATTCTCCTGCCCTCTATAAATGCAACGCCCCAGCCCCCTCTGCCTCCATTCTGTTTTTTCGAATGGTGGAAGGTGTGAGGGGTGTGCTAGTTTTTTCTCTTCTATGAATGCATTGAAGGTGTTTGATGAAATGTTTGAGTGAATAATCCCGTTGAATTTCTCATAGAACAAAAATATAGAAGGTGTCCGAGACGCATTTGAGCTTTCTCCTCTTTATTTCCCTCGATCGAGGTTAGCAATCTTATATTTTCTAGGTCATTGATACAATTCATGTGTCGGTGTGAATTGGTTATTTCACTATTTATGATGTCCTGTTTTTTGATAAACTTACTTATATGATGCAGATGAACGGTCGGGAATGGATGTATGGTGACCGGCGCGTAGCCCGGTATATCAAAGGCGTGGATAAATTTATCGATGTGGCTACGGCAAACAAAGATAATGGATTTATACGTTGTCCATGTGTTCAATGTCGGAACAACAAGGATTACTCTTCCTCGAAAATCATTCGCTGCCACCTGATTATGAAAGGTTTCATGCCCAACTATAATTGCTGGACCAAGCACGGGGAAAGAGGGGTTATGATGGAAGATGGTGAAGAAGAAGATGATGATAACAACTATCATCATATGTTTCCTGAATACAGTGATACTGCAATGGAAGACAATGGAGAGGAAAGAGGTGAAGAACGGGCATCAGATGAGCCGGATGATGAACTTGGTAGGGTCATTTCTGATGCAAAGCGAGACTGTGAAATAGAAAATGAGAAGTTGAAGTTAGAGGGCATGTTAGAAGATCACAAGAAATTGTTTTACCCAAATTGTGCAGATGGCAGCACAAAGCTCGGTACCACACTGGAATTGTTGCGATGGAAGGCAGAGTGTGGTCTAACTGACTCCTCATTTGAAAAGATGCTGAAAATAATGAAGCCGAAGTTTCCAAAACATAACGAACTTCCCGAGAGTACCTACGAAGCAAAGAAGACTCTCTGTCCTCTGGGATTAGATGTGCAAAAGATACATGCATGCATTAATGACTGCATCCTCTACCGCGGTAAGGAGTATGAGAATTTAGATAAATGCCAGGTATGCAATGCGTTGCGGTATAAGATCAGACGAGATGACCCTGGTGATGTTGAGGGAGAGCCCCTCCGGAAGAGGGTTCCTGCTAAGGTTATGTGGTATGCTCCTATAATACCAAGGTTGAAACGCATGTTCAGAAACAAAGAGCATGCCAGGTTGTTGCGATGGCACAAAGAAGACCGTAAGAAAGACGGGAAGTTGAGACACCCTGCTGATGGGTCACAGTGGAGAAAAATCGAGAGAGACTTCCCAGACTTTGCAGGTGACGGAAGGAACTTATGGTTTGGTCTAAGTACGGATGGCATGAATCCTTTTGGGGAGCAGAGCTGCAGTCACAGCACCTGGCCCATGACTCTATGTATCTACAACCTGCCTCCTTGGTTGTGCATGAAGCGTAAGTTCATTATGATGCCAGTGCTCATCCAAGGCCCGAAGCAATCGGGCAACGACATTGATGTGTACCTTAGGCCATTAGTTGAAGAACTCTTACAGTTGTGGGGCAAACCAGGTGTACGTGCGTGGGATGAGAACAAACAGGAGCCATTTGATCTACGAGGGTTGTTATTCGTAACCATCAATGATTGGCCTGCTCTTAGTAACCTTTCAGGACAGACAAACAAGGGATATAAGGCATGCACCCACTGTTTAGATAAGACCGAAGGTACATATTTGCATAAATGCAAGAAGGTTGTGTACCTGGCGAATCGACGATTTCTTCTGACCAATCATCCCGTAAGAAAGAAAGGCAAGCATTTCAAAGGTGAGGCAGATCACCGGAACAAGCCTGAACTCCCTGCTGGTGATGATGTATTTGGTATGGTCAAGGACATATAAGTAATCTTTGGAAAGGGTCCCAGCGGTCAATCAGCTCCGAACGACGTCGCTACAGGACACGCACCCATGTGGAAGAAGAAATCTATATTTTGGGAGCTGCCATATTGGAAAGTCCTGCGTGTCCGCTCTTCAATCGACGTGATGCACGTGACGAAGAATCTTTGCGTGAACCTGCTAGGATTCCTAGGCGTGTATGGGAAGACAAAAGATACACCTGAAGCACGGGAGGACCAACAAATTATGAAAGACCCAAAGAACATGCATACAGATAACAAGACGGATAAAGGGCGTCACTTAAGTCGTGCCAGCTATGCTCTTACCAAAGCAGAGAAGGAAATCTTTTTTGAAGTCCTTTACAGTATCAAGGTGCCGTCGGGCTTCTCATCTAATATAAAGGGGATAATAAATATGGCAGAGAAAAAGTTCCAAAACCTGAAGTCTCATGACTGTCACGTGATTATGACGCAGTTGCTTCTGATTGCATTGAGGGGGCTTCTACCGGAAAATGTTCGAGTACCCATTGTGAAGCTGTGTGCATTCCTCAATGCAATATCTCAGAAGGTAATCAATCCAGATATTCTGCCAAGGTTACAGAAGGATGTGGTACAATGTCTTGTTAGTTTTGAATTGGTGTTCCCACCATCCTTCTTCAATATTATGACGCATCTCCTGGTTCACCTAGTGGAAGAGATTGCCATTCTCGGTCCGGTATTTCTGCACAATATGTTCCCCTTTGAGAGGTTCATGGTAGTCTTAAAGAAATATGTTCATAACCGTGCTAGACCAGAAGGAAGCATCTCCAAGGGATATGGAACAGAGGAGGTCATTGAGTTTTGTGTTGACTTTATTCCTGACCTTAAGCCGATTGGTGTTTCTGACTCGCAGCATGAGGGAAGACTAAGTGGAAAAGGCACGCTGGGAAAGAAAGCAATGATATGTAGGGACGGGGATTCTTTCACTAAAGCACACTACACAGTTCTACATAATTCCACCTTGGCAGCTCCGTATATCGAGGAACACAAGAATATTGTATGCTCCAAAAACCCGGGGAAGCCTGAATCATGGATTACAGATGAACACATGAAGTCTTTCGGTGGTTGGATGCGGACACATCTCTTGAATGACACCACTGTTGGAGATCAGCTATACTTGTTGGCCGCGCCACCATCTTCTACTGTATTGAATTTCCAAGGGTACGAAATAAATGGTAATACATTCTACACGATCGCCCAAGATAAAAAGAGCACCAACCAAAATAGTGGTGTCCGCTTTGATGCAATAGACGAGAATGGACAAAAGGACACATATTATGGTTACATAGAGGATATATGGGAACTAGACTATGGAGTCTCTTTTAAGGTCCCTTTGTTTCGCTGCAAATGGGTCAACCTGAATGGGGAAGGGGTAAAGATAGACCAGTTGTACGGAATGACAACAGTGGATCTCAATAATCTTGGTTATAGAGATGAACCATTCGTCCTAGACAATGATGTGTCTCAGGTTTTCTATGTGAAGGACATGTCCTCCAGACCGAAAAAAAGAAAAAATATGCAAACGAATACATCATATGAGGAGCCAAAGCATCACATAGTTCTTTCAGGGAAAAGAAACATCGTGGGAATCGAGGACAAGACAGACATGTCAGAAGATTATAATAAGTTTGATGAAATTCCGCCCTTCACAGTGAAAACTGACCCAAGCATTCCGTTAAGTAAAGAAGATGCTCCATGGTTACGTCTGAAGCGATCATAAGGAAGGACATATGCCAAGAAGTTCATGCTCATATTATGTAACTCTAGTTCATGTCTTTCGCGATTTGTGGCTTGACCGAAGGATATCTTTCGCGGTTTGTGGCCTTTAGTCCCGGTTTTTTAGTTTCAGTTTTTAATATTAATAAATGTCTTGAGTGTTAGTCCCGTTTTGTGGCTGGACCGGGACTATGAAGAAGTTGTCCCGATTCGTACTTACCATTAAGATCTGATCTTCAAACGCGCGCAGTCACATATTAGGGAGTGCCTCTATGACCAGTTTCTTGGAGATGCCGAAGGACTGGGATCCGGCGGCATCTCCCTGAAACTGGTCGTAGTGGTGTCCCTGCTCTCGAAAACCATCTTGCAGCTTGTAACTTCTCTAACTAGATCAATACGCCTCGGAGCTAACTAATTTCACATATTAGGGAGTGCCTCTATGACCAGTTTCTCGGAGATGCCGGAGGACTAGGCTCCGTCGGCATCTCCCTGAAACTGGCCGCAGTGGTGTCCCAGCTCTCGAAAACCATCTTGCAGCTTGTAACTTCTCTAACTAGATCAATACGCCTCGGAGATAACTAATTTCACATATTAGGGAGTGCCTCTATGACCAGTTTCTCGGAGATACCGGAGGACTGGGCTCCGTCGGCATCTCCCTGAAACTGGCCGCAGTGGTGTCCCTGCTCTCGAAAACCATCTTGGAGATGCCTCAAACTGGTTGGAGGACTGGACTCGCAAGGATGCCTATTTATAGTACAAGCAGCTCGGCATAGTGTCGACACATACGAAATAATGTCGACACTCACCCCTATCATTAGTGCTGACTGGTGTTTTGTCCCGGTTGGTGTCTCCAACCGGGACTACAGGTTGATCTTTAGTCCCGGTTGGTGGCACCATCCGGGACAAGGTACACGCCGCACGACATAATGTCGACATAATGTTGTGCCCATATTATGCATGTGTCACACGACATAATGTCCCGGTTGGTGACACCATCCTTTTTGTCGCACGGAAAAGCCCTTTCCGAGCGCAAAAAACGGGTCGTTTTGTGAAGTAACCACCAAAAATGCCGTTTCAGAATGCTACCGTCCCATTTTCCTAAAATACTAGACCACCTTACATGGACTATCTCCCAACAGGGACATCTCAAACCTTTTCGTCCATCCCGGGTAAAAAGGACAAATGTCTGCCGAATCGGTAGGAAGTGGGTCCGGTTTGTACTACAGGTGCATGATCTATCGCCCGTGATTTTTTGCAAAAATCATTTTTAGACTCGCAATATGTGGTTTCTTCAGAGATCCAATGCAAGTTCTAACGATGCTCGTCCCCTATCTTCATGCACACCGGTTCGACCATAGTTAGAAATTCAGATAATTCAAAACGGGCATAATAAATTCAAAAAAAATCCGAACAATGAAAATCCTTCGCGTGGTGTCATATTATGTTACATAGTTGAAAGGAAAAATACCAGACTTGGTATATTGATCATGTTTCGAAAAAACCTTCACAAAATGACCTATCATGTTCGAGGTTTCATGGCTTTCGGTCCAAATGACCGATGTTATGTGCTGAATCATGGCATAGTTTGTGATGTTGTGCCCATATTATGCATGTGTGTGTACATTTGTATGGAGAACAATGTTGCAGGAGGAAGTTCTCCTTTTTGTCGCACGGAAAAGCCCTTTTCCATTTTCCGAGCGCAAAAAACGGGTCGTTTTGTGAAGTAACCACCAAAATGCCGTTTCAGAATGCTACCATCCCATTTTCCTAAAATACTAGACCACCTTACATGGACTATCTCCCAACAGGGACATCTCAAACCTTTTCGTCCATCCCGGGTAAAAAGGACAAATGTCTGCCGAATCGGTAGGAAGTGGGTCCGGTTTGTACTACAGGTACATGATCTATCGCCCGTGATTTTTTGAAAAAATCATTTTTAGACTCGCAATATGTGGTTTATTCAGAGATCCAATGCAAGTTCTAACGATGCTCGTCCCCTATCTTCATGCACACCGGTTCGACCATAGTTAGAAATTCAGATAATTCAAAACGGGCATAATAAATTCAAAAAAAATCCGAACAATGAAAATCCTTCGCGTGGTGTCATATTATGTTACATAGTTGAAAGGAAAAATACCAGACTTGGTATATTGATCATGTTTCGAAAAAACCTTCACAAAATGACCTATCATGTTCGAGGTTTCATGGCTTTCGGTCCAAATGACCGATGTTATGTGCTGAATCACGGCATAGTTGGTGATGTTGTGCCCATATTATGCATGTGTGTGTACATTGGTATGGAGAACAATGTTGCAGGAGGAAGTTTTCCTTTTTGTCGCACGGAAAAGCCCTTTTCCATTTTTCGAGCGCAAAAAACGGGTCGTTTTGTGAAGTAACCACCAAAATGCTGTTTCAAAATGCTACCGTTCCATTTTCCTAAAATACTAGACCACCTTACATGGACTATCTCCCAACAGGGACATCTCAAACCTTTTCGTCCATCCCGGGTAAAAAGGACAAATGTCTGCCGAATCGGTAGGAAGTGGGTCCGGTTTGTACTACAGGTGCATGATCTATCGCCCGTGATTTTTTGCAAAAATCATTTTTAGACTCGCAATATGTGGTTTCTTCAGAGATCCAATGCAAGTTCTAACGATGCTCGTCCCCTATCTTCATGCACACCGGTTCGACCATAGTTAGAAATTCAGATAATTCAAAACGGGCATAATAAATTCAAAAAAAATCCGAACAATGAAAATCCTTCGCGTGGTGTCATATTATGTTACATAGTTGAAAGGAAAAATACCAGACTTGGTATATTGATCATGTTTCGAAAAAACCTTCACAAAATGACCTATCATGTTCGAGGTTTCATGGCTTTCGGTCCAAATGACCGATGTTATGTGCTGAATCACGGCATAGTTTGTGATGTCGTGCCCATATTATGCATGTGTGTGGACATTGGTATGGAGAACAATGTTGCAGGAGGAAGTTCTCCTTTTTGTCGCACGGAAAAGCCCTTTTCCATTTTCCGAGCGCAAAAAACGGGTCGTTTTGTGAAGTAACCACCAAAATGCCGTTTCAGAATGCTACCATTCCATTTTCCTAAAATACTAGACCACCTTACATGGACTATCTCCCAACAGGGACATCTCAAACCTTTTCGTCCATCCCGGGTAAAAAGGACAAATGTCTGCCGAATCGGTAGGAAGTGGGTCCGGTTTGTACTACAGGTACATGATCTATCGCCCGTGATTTTTTGAAAAAATCATTTTTAGACTCGCAATATGTGGTTTATTCAGAGATCCAATGCAAGTTCTAACGATGCTCGTCCCCTATCTTCATGCACACCGGTTCGACCATAGTTAGAAATTCAGATAATTCAAAACGGGCATAATAAATTCAAAAAAAATCCGAACAATGAAAATCCTTCGCGTGGTGTCATATTATGTTACATAGTTGAAAGGAAAAATACCAGACTTGGTATATTGATCATGTTTCGAAAAAACCTTCACAAAATGACCTATCATGTTCGAGGTTTCATGGCTTTCGGTCCAAATGACCGATGTTATGTGCTGAATCACGGCATAGTTTGTGATGTTGTGCCCATATTATGCATGTGTGTGTACATTGGTATGGAGAACAATGTTGCAGGAGGAAGTTTTCCTTTTTGTCGCACGGAAAAGCCCTTTTCCATTTTCCGAGCGCAAAAAACGGGTCGTTTTGTGAAGTAACCACCAAAATGCCGTTTCAGAATGCTACCGTCCCATTTTCCTAAAATACTAGACCACCTTACATGGACTATCTCCCAACAGGGACATCTCAAACCTTTTCGTCCATCCCGGGTAAAAAGGACAAATGTCTGCCGAATCGGTAGGAAGTGGGTCCGGTTTGTACTACAGGTACATGATCTATCGCCCGTGATTTTTTGAAAAAATCATTTTTAGACTCGCAATATGTGGTTTATTCAGAGATCCAATGCAAGTTCTAACGATGCTCGTCCCCTATCTTCATGCACACCGGTTCGACCATAGTTAGAAATTCAGATAATTCAAGACGGGCATAATAAATTCAAAAAAAATCCGAACAATGAAAATCCTTCGCGTGGTGTCATATTATGTTACATAGTTGAAAGGAAAAATACCAGACTTGGTATATTGATCATGTTTCGAAAAAACCTTCACAAAATGACCTATCATGTTCGAGGTTTCATGGCTTTCGGTCCAAATGACCGATGTTATGTGCTGAATCACGGCATAGTTTGTGATGTTGTGCCCATATTATGCATGTGTGTGTACATTGGTATGGAGAACAATGTTGCAGGAGGAAGTTTTCCTTTTTGTCGCACGGAAAAGCCCTTTTCCATTTTCCGAGCGCAAAAAACGGGTCGTTTTGTGAAGTAACCACCAAAATGCCGTTTCAAAATGCTACCGTTCCATTTTCCTAAAATACTAGACCACCTTACATGGACTATCTCCCAACAGGGACATCTCAAACCTTTTCGTCCATCCCGGGTAAAAAGGACAAATGTCTGCCGAATCGGTAGGAAGTGGGTCCGGTTTGTAGTATAGGTACATGATCTATCGCCCGTGATTTTTTGAAAAAATCATTTTTAGACTCGCAATATGTGGTTTCTTCAGAGATCCAATGCAAGTTCTAACGATGCTCGTCCCCTATCTTCATGCACACCGGTTCGACCATAGTTAGAAATTCAGATAATTCAAAACGGGCATAATAAATTCAAAAAAAATCCGAACAATGAAAATCCTTCGCGTGGTGTCATATTATGTTACATAGTTGAAAGGAAAAATACCAGACTTGGTATATTGATCATGTTTCGAAAAAACCTTCACAAAATGACCTATCATGTTCGAGGTTTCATGGCTTTCGGTCCAAATGACCGATGTTATGTGCTGAATCACGGCATAGTTTGTGATGTCGTGCCCATATTATGCATGTGTGTGGACATTGGTATGGAGAACAATGTTGCAGGAGGAAGTTTTCCTTTTTGTCGCACGGAAAAGCCCTTTTCCATTTTCCAACACTCACCCCTATTATTAGTGTTGACTCGTGTTTTGTCCCGGTTGGTGTCTCCAACCGGGACTAAAGGTTTATCTTTAGTCCCGGTTGGTGACACCATCCGGGACAAGGTACACGCCGCACGACATAATGTCGACACGCCATTTTTCTTCCCGCCATTTTTTCCCGCCTGTTCTTCCCTCCAGTTCTTCCCGCCAGCTCTTCACTATATATATGTAGGGTTGGCCTCCATTGTCATTGCACATCTCTAGACTCATATCTGCAACCTCATCACTCTTTGCCATGGCTTCCACCGTAGCACTAACTCCCAGGGAGGCGGAGGCGCTTTGCGCCTCGAACTACCCCTGCCCGCCAGGCTACTGTGTCCCCGTCGGCTGGATGCTGAGCGCCGGAGGCGTGCCGGTTCCTCCTGTCCCTCTAGGTGTGGCGCGTCGGATGGCCATCACGAACCACTACTACTTCGAGCTCACGCCGGAGCAGCGGAGGAATCCCAGATGGCATCCTGACTATTTCCCGACTTGGGAAGCCTTCTCCGTGGATCGGCGTGAGAGGGCACTCGCTAGGCACGAGGAGGAGGGCCCACCTCCTCCGAACTTCAACGAGGCCGGCCGTCGGCTGTGGTGGCGCGGCCGGACTCTCCAGAGCGTCATGGCCTACGACACGGCCGCCGACTCTAGCCCACGCCTGCGCTACCCTCAAGTCCAGCCCACTCGTACTCAACCTTCAAGGTTCAACTTCCGCGACCCCGACGACGATAGTGACGACGGCCGCGGCGAGTACGACGACTACAGTGGCGAGTATTACAGGTGTAGGCAGGAGTATGACTGAATTATTCCAACATTGCAAAACAAGTTCGGCCGATTGTGGCTTAATCTGGCCATGTATCTTAATTTTCAGTTCTTCTATGTAACTTTGTGTTAGTTCCATTATGTACTTTAATTCCAGTTCTATCCTAATCAAATTTTCTTTCCGCCCATTATTTTCCGTCCTTTTTTTCCGCCCATTAAAAACAGAAAATGGTTTTGAATTACTTATTCAAATCCAAACATTTTCTATGTTTAAAGTTTTTCTAAATTCCAAATTGATATTAAAAAAATATAAGTTAATTCATTTTTAATTGTAAATGGTTCATATTTTAAATGGTTACATTAATTATTTTTTAAAACAGAAAATGGTTTTGAATTATTTATTCAAATCCAAACACTTTTTATGTTTAAAGTTTTTCTAAATTCCAAATTAATATTCAAAAATATAAGTTAATTCATTTTAAAAGGTTACATTAATTATTTTTTAAAAATAGAAAATGGTTTTGGATTGTTTATTCAAATCCATACACTTTTTATGTTTAAAGTTTTTCTAAATTCCAAATTGATATTAAAAAAATATAAGTTCATTCATTTTTAATTGTAAATGGTTCATATTTTAAATGGTTACATTAATTATTTTTTAAAACAGAAAATGGTTTTGAATTATTTATTCAAATCTAAACACTTTTTATGTTTAGAGTTTTCTAAATTCCAAATTAATATTCAAAAATATAAGTTAATTCATTTTAAAAGGTTACATTAATTATTTTTTAAAAATAGAAAATGGTTTTGGAATATTTATTCAAATCCATACACTTTTTATGTTTAAAGTTTTTCTAAATTCCAAATTGATATTAAAAAAATATAAGTTAATTCATTTTTAATTGTAAATGGTTCATATTTTAAATGGTTACATTAATTATTTTTTAAAACAAAAAATGGTTTTGAATTATTTATTCAAATCCAAACACTTTTTATGTTTAAAGTTTTTCTAAATTCCAAATTAATTATCATTTAAAAAACAATACAAATTTAAACCCCAAAATAAAAAATAAGGCGGGAACAGAGAGAAAATACCTGAAAAAATTTGAAAACAGGGGAATATGTCCCGGTTGGAGCCACCAACCGGGACTAAAGACCCCCTGCGCGCCAACCCTTGGTCTGCTGAAAATATTGGAGTATACGTCCCGGTTGGTGGCTCCAACCGGGACGTATAACCCTTTAGTCCCGGTTGGAGCCACCAACCGGGACTAAAGGTCCTTTGGTTATAACTGACGCCCCTCCTCTTCTTCTTCCCTTCCCTATCTCACTTCTCTGCTTCACCGACGCGCGCACAACCGCCCCCGACACCGGCAGGCTACCCGAGCTCGCCGCCCCCGACGCCGTCAGGCTGCCCGAGCCCGCGTGTTCCGTCCGCCAGCACCACCGCCTCCGTCCGTGCGCACACCAGCTACTTCCCCCCTGCCCGACGCCGCCGCCGCTCGAGCTCGACGGAGGCGACGCTCCGGTGACCAAGAAGGAGCGGCGCCGCCTCTCTCTAACGCGCGGTGAGCCTCTGCACCTCCCAGTGCCCTCCGTTTTCCCGCTTGCTTGTTGTAGCCGCCACGCGTCGTGTCGCTGCAAGCACCGCCGCCGCTGCCCGCCGTGCGCCCAGCTCCGGTGAGCTTCTTCGAGCGGCGCCGCCACTTTATTGCCTACCACGACGCGCTGCTTCGATCAAGCCTAGCCCCGTCGCCCCGCACGCCTCACAGCGCCGTCCCCGGTGAGCACCCGACGGTGGCCGCCGAGATGACGTCACCCCGGCGTCACGCTGACGTGGCCCACGGGCCCGCTGACCTTTGACCACCACGGTGGCTTGCTGATGTGTCCTAGGGCCCAGCACTTAGTGACAGTGGCTAGGTTCTGTCTGGGTAAAAAAAACCAACCCTTTGTTGATGTCATATTGACACAGTAATTCAATTTGAAATGATTTAATAATTCCAGAAATTGATATAAACTTGTAAATTCAATATCTTTTTATTTATAAGTCAGAAAAATACAGATAATATATCAAATTGTTCAAAAAATGAAACCTATATATTTAACCTATAATCATGCATTGTTCCACAACTTAAATGACAAGTATAATTAGAAGAATAAATGCACCCCTCTCATATGTTCCGGAGTTTCCCCGAGTTAGGGTTTTCACCCCTCGGAACCCCGATTAAATCGTCGAGCATGTCTTAGGGTTTATTATTAGTTAGGTATTATTAGGTTTATTAATTAGTTTGGTATTATTGGTCTTCGGCCCCACTGGTCAGTCACTGTGGGTAGCCCCAGACCTGATTCACATTGTCAAGCAACTTAAAAGCCCTATCTTAGATAAGGAATCATTAATACCCCTTAGGTGCATGTGGGTTCGACGATGTTCCTATCTACTACACGGTTTCCTTTTTGTAGCTAGGTTTAGGGTTTAGGGTTTCTCTTCATTTTTATTATTGTGTATGTATATATTAGGGTTTCTTTGAATTAGGGTTTATATCTCTCAACACCGTACTTAACTTTCTCCTTTAGCTGCTTTGACTTATTCGTTTTTCCACCTATGCAGAAAATATGGACCCACACGTCAGAGACGAAGAAAAGGAAGAGTTGATCCAAGGTGTGATCCGTGGGGAAGAAAATTTAGACGTATGAACGTTTCTGAACAACTCCGGTGAGGGTGATCCTCTTTTTACCAGAATAGACGACTTGTTTGAGGTTGAAGGTGTTGCCTTCCGCGAGGGAGAAGGCGATGCCTTGTGTAATCGAGAAGACGACCGCTCCAGCGAGGTGCATGTAATATAATCAATTCATTAATTAATCATCTGCTATCTATATAGAAATAGTAACGACGATCTTTCTTCTTTTAGCCCTCCGGATCGAAGGAATCTACTGAAAAGAGCAGACGAGGCCCAACCAAAAAGTTGCAAGACCATGAGAGGTTCAGGATCGAAGATGTCGCTAAAGACGGCAAACCGACGGCTCCCGAAGTTGTCGCAAACAAATTTGTGGCACAATGCGGAGTAATGGTTAGGGACTTAATCCCGATCACGATTAGAAATTGGAATAGGCCTGCTAATGCGGATGAAGAGGGAACATGTTTATTTGTCCCTAACCACGCCAAAGATTTACTGTGGAAGAGGCTCATGGTTAATTTCAAACTACAGAAGATAGAGCTGGATCCAAATGAGGAGGATCCAGTTGAGGACGCCTTAGAACATGGGAGAGCCATGGAGGCTAAGGTCAGGGAGTGGGCTATGAAGAAGATGGCCCAGTGTTTCACCAACTGGAAGAAAAGATTGCACCTTGACTATATCGTGAAAGAGAAGACTCCGGATTTCAAGAAGACTCAGTTTGAGAAGATAAAACCATTCTGGGCTGAGTTTGTAAATTACAAGACATCAGAAAAAGCTAAGAAAATGTCTGCAACGAATAAGCTGAATGCTGCTAACAAGAAGTATCACCATACTATGGGGCAAGGTGGCTACAGGGCTGGCATTCCTAAGTGGGAGAAACTTGAGAATGAACTGCGTGATAAAAAGATCACCCCAGAGACAGACGATTGGGTAGAACATGCAAGGAATTGGTTTTACGGGAATGGGGCATGTTGGACTCGGAAGGGAGGTGTATATATAACATACGACATAAAGAAGACCCCTTGCCAATCGAGAGGATCAGAAAAGCAGTAAAGGCTGTTAAAGATGGGGACTTCATTCCCGATAGAGAGAATGATGAGCTCACACTCGCCCTTGGATATAAGGAACATGATGGACGAACACGAGGCACAAGAGGCTCCCAACCATGGAGGACTGGGTTTCCAGAAGAGAGGAAGAAATATACTGATAGAAGTCGTCAGAGGAGAAAGGACAGGGAGGAAGTTGAAGCAGATAGTCAGAAAGAGCAAATGTGTTTAATTGAAGAACGATTAAAGCAACAACAAGATGAAATTAACGCACTTAAAGAGCAAAGTACTACCGGCCCATCTCAGCAGCACATTGCATTCGATGCTACCGGCCTATCGAATAATCGAAAAAGTAGTGTGGCTTCCACCGAGGTCCCGGGTGATGACAATGGCGATGACGATGATGCACCGACGATGGCTCCTGTTGGCTACCCAGTGGATGATATCACAGAGATGACACACTGCGAGCTACATGTCAAAGTTGTGAACATATCAATGAAGGTGGAGGTCGGCTATGCCTTACCAATTGGACCCACACCAACTTACCACTATCGTCCGGTTCCAGAGGGCTACGCTGTTGTCGGCGTGGATGAAATCATGCCCACCTTTGAGGTTTTGGATCTTCACTACCCTACAGGTGAAGGGGATGTGACTGTACTAGGAGACGCAAAAAACGTCACCATTCTATTGTTGGAATTATGCCCTAGAGGCAATAATAAAGATGTTATTATTATAATTCTTGTTCATGATAAAGTTTATATTCCATGCTAGAATTGTATTAAGCAGAAACTTTAATACTTGTGTGGTTTGTGAACAACACCGTGTCCCTAGTACGCCTCTATGGACTAGCTCATTGATCAATGATGGTTAAGGTTTCCTAACCATAGACATGAGTTGTCAATTGATAATGAGATCATATCATTGGGAGAATGATATGATGGATAGACCCAAACAAAGCAGAGCAATTAGATCGTGTCATCGTGTTCGTCTTTGCGAAGCTTTTCCTATGTCAAATATTGTATTCCTTAGGACATGAGATAATGCAACTCCCTGGTACCGGAAGAAAGCTTTGGGGTCATCAAACGTCATCCTATGAGAGGGTGATCATAAAGGTGTCTCTCAGGTGATCGGAAAGTATCTGTTGGGTTGTATGTATCGAGATGGAATTTGTCCCTCCCAAGTTGGAGAGATATACTTCGGGCCCACTCGGTAATCGATATCAACACCGCTTGCAAGCATGTGGTTAAGGAGTTAATCACAAAGTGATATCGGATTACGGAACGAGTAAAGTACTTGCTGGGAACGAGATTGAACTAGGTATGACGGTACCGACGATCGAATCTCGGGCAAGTAAAATATCGCGAGACGAGGGAATATATATATGGGATTGATTGAATCCTGACATCGTGGTTCATCCGATATGATCATCGACGAATGTGTGGGAGTCAATATGGGTGCCTAGACCCCGCTGTTGATTATTGATAGAAGATCATGTCTGCATATTCTCGAACCCGCAGGGTCACACACTTAACGTGTCTCGACGCTAGGATAGATTGGATAATTGGTTTATGAATTTTTGTTCGGAGTCTCGGATGGGATCCGAGACATCACGAGAGGTTCCGGAGTGGTCCGGAGAATAAGATTCATATAAGGCAGTGCAGTTTTTGGAGTTCGGAATTGTTCCGGGTTAATCGGTATTGTACCGTAAGCTTCTAGAACCTTCCGGAAGGGGACCAACGTGGCCCCATGTGGCATCCCGCAAAACCACTACTAGAAAATCGCGTTGTTTTTGTGCATTGCATCATCATGACCGCATGCTCATGTCATCATGCCACATTGCATTTGATCATCGTCATCATCTTGCATTTGCTTGCATAAAACTATTTTCGGAAAAACCTATTTTTGTTTTCTAAACGCCCCGTCTTTGTTCAAACACAAAACCCGGGTCCCCGGATTATTTTGTTTTGTCTGCCAACGATTTGCAAAAGCCCCGTTTGGAATAAATAAATTGTTTAATTATTTTTTAGAGGCAGCCGAACCGGGCCGATCCGACCCAGTCGGCCACCCCCAGTACAAAAATCGGGCCACCTATATTCTTTTCCTACCTATCCTAATTCTACCCAGCCCCCTCCACCTCACCTGCACCAATCGGTGCACGCCACATCACCCTGGGCCAAACCCCACCCAATCCCCATCTGCCACCTCAACCACCCCCACTCCCTCACCTTGTCGCACGCACACAGCAACCCACCCCACCCACGCGCCCATCCTCCCTGCCTCCCGGGTCCCTGTAGGGGTTCGTAGCATGGAAAACAAAAATTTTCTATCGCATACAAACAAACAAGCCAAGATCTATCTACTAGATTGTAGCAACGAGTTGATAGGGGAACTTACCCTCGAAGATTCCAAAGCGGTTAACGAGAGCAGATTCTCGTGGATGATGTAGTCGTACTCTTTCCGATCTCAAGATCGCGTAGACGATCCTTCCGGCGCCACGTTCCGGCAGCGCTCCCGCAGTCGGTCACACGTTCGGTACTCGACGAAGACCTTCCTCTCCCTTGTTCCAGCAGGCAGCGGAGGTTGTAGTACTCTCCTCGCGATTCCGGCAGCACAACGGCGTGGTACCGGAAGTAGAGGGGAAATCCCGCAGGGCTTCGCCTTAAGCCGGTGCGAGTATGGTGGAGCTTATGAGAGAGGCTATTAGTGGTCTAGTAATTAGACACACCAATTAGAAGGCTCTAAACCAATTAGAAGGCTCTAAACCGCTGGCTAAAGCAATTAGAAGCTCTAAACCAAAACGGCTCTAAACCGGAGATTTAGAGGTAGAAAGTTGTGTGTCTAGGAGGGGAGCCCTGCCTCTCCTTTTATAGGTGGGGAGGCGCGGCCAGGGGAGGGGAGTCCCTCCCCAAGTCGGCCTTGGGTGGCGCGCCGGCTTGGGGAGGAGACTCCTCCCTCAAGTCGGTTCCCAACTCCTCTTTCTTGTTTCCCACAGTTTCTTGTTTTAGCCGTTTGACTTTCAAACTGGACATTTGACTTTTCTGTTTTAGGATTCAATTTAATCCTTTATTTGGGACAGCAAGAACACTTAGTACATGATGCAATCATTCCAATATGTAATGACACATTCATGTACCCCTCCCCCCCCCCCCGGAGTGCCGGACAATCCGGAACCTTCTAGAACATTCCCGATGAAAACACCGGAATCATTCCGCAACTCCGAAACGGGACTTTCCTTATATGAATCTTATTCTCCGGACCATTCCGGATCACCTCGTGATATCCCGGATCCCATCCGAGACTCCGAACAACATTCGGTCTCTTTCTCATAATACCATAACTACTCAAACAACGTCGAATCCTTAAGTGTGTCTCCCTACGGTTCGTGAACTATGCGGACATGATCGAGACACTTCTCCGAACAATAACCAATAGAGGAATCTGGAAATTCATATGGCTCCCACATATTTCTACGATTACTTTGCGATCGAATGAACCACTTACATACGGTACCAATTTCCCTTTGTCTCACGATATGTTACTTATCCGAGGTTATGATCGTCGGTATCTCTGCATACCTAGTTCAACCTCATTACTGATAAGTACTCTTTTCTCGTTCCCGTGATATGTGATCCCTTATGACCAAGTCACATGCTTGCAAGCTAATTGGATGACATTCCACCGAGAGGGCCCAGAGTATATCTATCCGTCATGTGGATGGACAAATCCCACTCTTGATCCATGTGTCTCAACCAATACTTTCCGAACACTCAATGCCACCTTTATAGCCACCCTGTTACGGTGTGGTGTTTGATGTCATCAAAGCATCCATCTGGTAAAGGTGATATGCATGATCTCATGGTCGAAGGAATTAGGTTACTATGTATCAGAAAGCTTATAGCAAATGAACTATAGAAATGACTTGATCTTTATGCTACGCTTATCTATAGGAGTATGTCCATCACATCATTCTCCTAATGATATGATCCTATTGTTAATAACATCTCTATGTTCATGATCAGGAAACCATGATCATATATTAACCAACAAGCTAGTTTAACAAGAGGCTTTACTAGGGACTCTTATTTTAGTTTACAAATCACACAAGTATTAATGTTTCCGGTTAATACAATTATAGCATGGTATGTAAACATTTATCATAAGTGTGAAGATATGATAATAACCACTTTATTATTGCCTCTTGGGCATATCTCCAACAGTCTCCCACTTGCACTAGAGTCAATAATCTAGTTTCAAACCTTTGTGTATTCAACACCTATGGCTTTCCGGTGTTGTGTGTACATGATTGCTAGTGGTCAACTGATCTCCGGATCTGACACTTCCAGGTCCGTGTGTAATTGCATGTATTTGCGTCTCTACGCATCACTCATTCTTCTAATGAGATGGCTTTGTATAAGTTTGGTCTTTCGGTGTGACCTTTAGCTCTTTGGGGTTAAAACATGTTGATAATATTGTCGCACAACATATCTTCATAGTATTATCCCACTGTGAACTACACCTAGTTTGATAACAAACTACTTGACACAAATGCCCTCTTTTACTGCTATAATAGCAGTCATATACTTAGCCTTTTGTTGTAGTATCAGTCACAATGTCTTAACTTTGGAACTCATCCAAATCCATTATGGAACTCACTTTCCATTATATTGTGCCACCCTTAGTTTAGATTGAGATAAACTTTTAATTTGTACTTTGTGACAAAACTAGTATCAATGTAGTACTTTTACAATGAACTAACCATCTATTTGTCACTTCTACAAATATTATACTCTTAGTTCTTCCAAAAGATCATAAGAATATCCTTACTATTGTCCAATGATCATCTTACGAATCATTCTGGTATATGCTCACAACATTTAGAGCATAGGACATATCTGGATTTGTACATATCACAGTATGATTGATATAAATACTCTTTGTGATTCCATACATCAAGTATCAATCTATACTTGATTATTTGTTTCACTTTTACCAAATGTCAATACATTTGAATATATCATCAACATTGAACTTATTCAATCCTTTCTGTATGACAAGAACCTCTCTTGTAGTTTCTATATTGAACTCATTCAATATCTTGTCTATGTACTTCTGGCATAACCATATTAGCGTCTATTGATGCCAAATATTTGGGTTTTGCCTAAGTCTTTCATCGGGATGAAAATCTTAATATGTGTTAATAAAAGATACATTATTTCCAATCAACAATATGTCTTACACATAATGTATTAGAAACATGTCTTAGCGCTCCCACTTAATTTCTTGCAAATGCAAGCATCTCCATCGTCTCTGATGAACTTTTAAACTCCTTTAACAGTTTCATCACAGTGAAGATTCCAACTCCGCTATGCTTACTTCAACCATTGAAGTTTGCATATGCTTTTTAGCACCCTTTGAATTAACAAAACCCTATGGACCGTGTTATGCACATGTCCTAGGTAACGATTCTATTAGAAGAACTTGTTTTGTTTATTCAACTACCATATAACAAAATTATATGTAGTGGTTGCTACATTAATCCGTCTAGACTAAATATCACTATGAAAGATCAAATCTTGTCATAGTCAACCTTTGAACATTGTTGTGAACTCTTTCCCAACATGTTGACTATTTCATAGATGTAAAACATCCATGTCTATTTCTTTATAGATCCAGACACAACTATAAGGTCTTACACCTTTCTCGAGGGTCCTTCAAGTTCAAAACTTGATTTCTCGTGTATGGAACTATCACGGATTTCATGGCTTCAAGCCATTTGACGGAGTCAGGGCCCATCATCGCTTCTCTGCATGTAGTCGGTTCATTATTCTCAAATAATGATTCAACCCTCAAATCTTGGTATTTGATTGTTCATCCGACCTACTTGTTTCAATAGGAACTTGAATCTCCGTGACCACAACCTTTGAGGTACGTGAGCCATGAGCTTTGTTGCTGCCTCCGGAACACTTTTCGGCGCTGCGCAACTTTGCACATATAGCTAAGGTTCTTTTAACCTTATCAAAGTTCTATTGTCCTCCCACTTAACTTTTCACGAAAAATTCCTTCCAAAAGAAATTTGACGTTCTAAGCGACAAACACTTTTGTCTCTGGTGTTATGGAGGAATACTTAACAGTTATTTGAAACAACATACAAAGACAGGTTCATCCGACTTTGGTTGCAAACATCTTTCTTATGCAAAGCATACCAATGTTTAAGAAAGGACAACTTGGGTTTTATCCCAAACCATAACTTTATATGGTGTCATTTCAACGGATTATGATGGAGCTCTTTTCAGTGGAAAAACGGTAATCTCTAAAGCTTTTAATCTTTAAAATATAATGGCAGTTTTATAAATTATACCTTTGATCTTACCATGTCAAACAAGGTTTAATTACATATCTCGAACGCTCCATACACTTATGGTGTTTCGGGAAAATGCAAATCCACGGAACGATTCCTTAAATCTTAGGTATTATGCTAAACTTGTAACTTAAATATTTTCCTTTATGATCTTATCATAAACTATTCATATTCTTGTTACAATGATTTTGCACTTCATCTTGAAAGTCCTTGAACTTTTCAAGTGTTTCATACTTTATCCTTATTAAGTAAATATTCATATATTCACTCAAATTTTTGGAGAAAGCATATGAAGTTGAAATCCATCGCTTTTGACTACACATAATGGATTTCATACAACAATATGTACAAGTTCCAATAAGCTAGTCATTCGTTCCCTTTTGGCCTATGAACGAAGTTTTAATTATCTCTAGGAAAGTTTCACAAGCGTCATTTGATCAAAAATCAGAAGACTCCAAAATTCCATCCACATGGAGTTTCTTCATGTTTTCTTTCCAATATAATTTAAACGGCGATGTCACTTCCTAAGTGATCTTTCAATCAATTTGTCTTTCGACATCTTTAGCATTAGTTTTATGGATGTGATTTCTCCAACGAGATTTGTGAATCATCCATCTTTTATGGATTACGGAAATTATTTGAACAACCCTTTTGTTCTCATAATACCTGATAAAACAAATCTTTGAAGGCAAGCTTTGATGTTTTAACGAGCAACACAATAACCCTTTATTTGTTCTCGATAAACATCATCACATATTCTTTTGCTAGTTACTTAGGCCATTGTAGTTCATGAATTGTGTTGTTTTGTATGACGATTCACACCAACAAATTCAGTATCAAATACTTAAGAACCACATTGTTTAATAAGCAAAGAATATAGCCATAACATGTATATCATCCATATACTTAAACTGAACAATTCTAGTCTTTTCTTTTCTGCCATATATTTATGAGATTCTCTTTCAGTATTTCCTTTTCTGTTTGAAAGAATCTATCAACATCAATAGTGGAGTCATACATATGACACATAGTCCAAAGCGTGTATAGTTAAATACCAATGTCTTTGGACTTGCACTTTGAAGTAGATCACCATCATCAAATGTTTGGTGTTCTTTCAAATTCCTTTCTTTAGTAATCTCTTGGTGTAGTAAATATTTTATCTACATCAAATATTCATCCTCATCATGGATTTATCCATGATCAAGCTACTTTTAGCTTATAACGATGAATTATGAGTATAATGTTGCTATCCAAAAACCTTTTGGAGGATTAGGACAACAAGTGTCTCCAACCTTTTTGCAAATTCTCATCATATATGAGAACATGACTTTAGCCATATTATACTCTATCATGTTGCAACCAAAACTTCGTTTCAGATATCGCAATATCTTCCACAAATCATGGTTTCTGAAACAACTCTTTCAGATCCTTAGATAACCTTGATATTAGGAGAATTCTTTGAATATCAAGAATCATGGAGACAAACATGATACTTATATACTAACACTTGGAATTGTTACTCTTGATTTAATACTAATTATTAAACTTCATGGAGTAACCGGAACTTACTGAAAGTTTGCAATAGGACTTTTAAACTTTAGATTAACACTTCAAAACAATACGATACCAGTTCGTAAAGTAACTAACCAGAATTCTATAGTTCTATCATCTCAATTATAACTAAGCGCAAGGTGGTAAACGGATGCCAATGACTACAACAACTATGCAAATTCACTTTGATTTAGTTTATGATAAATTGAGTTCTAATTAATGATTAAATTAATCTAGGTGAACTCCCACTCAAAACAATATCCCTCACATTGTTTTAGTGATCACACGAACCAAATCCACCACATCAAAACCGATCATCACGAGAGTTGATATAGCTTCAATGGCGAACAATCAACATGTTCATCATATCTACTATATGACTCATGCTCTACCTTTCGGTAATCCGTGTTCCTGAGACCATGTCTGTACATGCTAGGCTCGTCAAGATCAAACCTTAGTTTCCGCATGAGCAAATCTGGCTTGCTCACGTTGTATACACTTGCAGAATCTAACACACCCGATCATCACGTGGTGCTTCGAAACAACAAGCTTTAGCAACGGTGCTAACTAAGGGTGAACACTTTATGACTTGAAATTCATGTGCATGAGGGATCATCTTATAATGCTACCGTCGTCTACTAAGCAATACAAGATGCATAAAGGATTAACATCACATGTAATTCAATAATATGTGATATGATATGGCCTTTCTTCTTTGTGCTTCCGATCTCCATCTTCTAGCACGAACATGATCTCCATCATCACCGACATTGCATCAAGGTCAATGATGCTTCTCCATGGTCGTCGTCCACCGGCTTCAACTATTACAACTACTTTGAATAGACACGCGGGTCTTAACAGAAATTAAAGACAACCATATGGCTCCTGCCGGTTGCCAACTTACAATAAGGAACATTGCATACATCATATATAATCACAATCATGGCCATATCACATCACTGCACACCCCTGCAAAACAAAGTTAGACGCCTCTACTTTCTTTGCATATTTTACGTGGTTTGGGGCTTTCAATAAGTGTCGTTCTAACTTACGAACAAGAACCACAACATTGATACTAGTATTGTTAATCACCCGTTGTAAATTGGATCTTAACTATGCTAGGAGAAACAGGCACCCGCAAAGCCACTTATGCAATACAAGTTGCATGTCAAGCGTGGAGCAAGTCTCATGAACGATGTCATGTAAGGTTAGCCCGGGCCGCTTCATCCCAACATACCGCAAGATACAAAGTACACAAGAAGCAATCGACAATAAAAGCATCAACGCCCACAATGACCATTGTGTTCTACTCGTGCAACAGATCTACATATAGACACGGCTCTGATACCACTGTAGGGGTTCGTAGCATGGAAAACAAAAATTTTCTATCGCATACAAACAAACAAGCCAAGATCTATCTACTAGATTGTAGCAACGAGTTGATAGGGGAACTTACCCTCGAAGATTCCAAAGCGGTTAACGAGAGCAGATTCTCGTGGATGATGTAGTCGTACTCTTTCCGATCTCAAGATCGCGTAGACGATCCTTCCGGCGCCACGTTTCGGCAGCGCTCCCGCAGTCGGTCACACGTTCGGTACTCGACGAAGACCTTCCTCTCCCTTGTTCCAGCAGGCAGCGGAGGTTGTAGTACTCTCCTCGCGATTCCGGCAGCACAACGGCGTGGTACCGGAAGTAGAGGGGAAATCCCGCAGGGCTTCGCCTTAAGCCGGTGCGAGTATGGTGGAGCTTATGAGAGAGGCTATTAGTGGTCTAGTAATTAGACACACCAATTAGAAGGCTCTAAACCAATTAGAAGGCTCTAAACCGCTGGCTAAAGCAATTAGAAGCTCTAAACCAAAACGGCTCTAAACCGGAGATTTAGAGGTAGAAAGTTGTGTGTCTAGGAGGGGAGCCCTGCCTCTCCTTTTATAGGTGGGGAGGCGCGGCCAGGGGAGGGGAGTCCCTCCCCAAGTCGGCCTTGGGTGGCGCGCCGGCTTGGGGAGGAGACTCCTCCCTCAAGTCGGTTCCCAACTCCTCTTTCTTGTTTCCCACAGTTTCTTGTTTTAGCCGTTTGACTTTCAAACTGGACATTTGACTTTTCTGTTTTAGGATTCAATTTAATCCTTTATTTGGGACAGCAAGAACACTTAGTACATGATGCAATCATTCCAATATGTAATGACACATTCATGTACCCCTCCCCCCCCCCCGGAGTGCCGGACAATCCGGAACCTTCTAGAACATTCCCGATGAAAACACCGGAATCATTCCGCAACTCCGAAACGGGACTTTCCTTATATGAATCTTATTCTCCGGACCATTCCGGATCACCTCGTGATATCCCGGATCCCATCCGAGACTCCGAACAACATTCGGTCTCTTTCTCATAATACCATAACTACTCAAACAACGTCGAATCCTTAAGTGTGTCTCCCTACGGTTCGTGAACTATGCGGACATGATCGAGACACTTCTCCGAACAATAACCAATAGAGGAATCTGGAAATTCATATGGCTCCCACATATTTCTACGATTACTTTGCGATCGAATGAACCACTTACATACGGTACCAATTTCCCTTTGTCTCACGATATGTTACTTATCCGAGGTTATGATCGTCGGTATCTCTGCATACCTAGTTCAACCTCGTTACTGATAAGTACTCTTTTCTCGTTCCCGTGACATGTGATCCCTTGTGACCAAGTCACATGCTTGCAAGCTAATTGGATGACATTCCACCGAGAGGGCCCAGAGTATATCTATCCGTCATGTGGATGGACAAATCCCACTCTTGATCCATGTGTCTCAACCAATACTTTCCGAACACTCAATGCCACCTTTATAGCCACCCTGTTACGGTGTGGTGTTTGATGTCATCAAAGCATCCATCCGGTAAAGGTGATATGCATGATCTCATGGTCGAAGGAATTAGGTTACTATGTATCAGAAAGCTTATAGCAAATGAACTATAGAAATGACTTGATCTTTATGCTACGCTTATCTATAGGAGTATGTCCATCACATCATTCTCCTAATGATATGATCCTGTTGTTAATAACATCTCTATGTTCATGATCAGGAAACCATGATCATATATTAACCAACAAGCTAGTTTAACAAGAGGCTTTACTAGGGACTCTTATTTTAGTTTACAAATCACACAAGTATTAATGTTTCCGGTTAATACAATTATAGCATGGTATGTAAACATTTATCATAAGTGTGAAGATATGATAATAACCACTTTATTATTGCCTCTTGGGCATATCTCCAACAGTCCCACCGAACCCACCCCCTGGACCCGGCCCCTGCCTCTCTCCCTGGCCCACCCCGCGAGACCCCCGCTCTCTCCTTCCTCTCTCTCTTCCCCAACTCCCGTCCCCATCCTCTGCCCCGCGAGTCCCTCCCCCGAGCTTCTCTGCGCCGCCGTCGACGCCATCCTGACCGCCGGCGCTGCCGGAGCCCGCCGGTGCCCCTCTAGGCTGCATCTCTCCCTGGCCCTCTCGCCTCGTCGGCATCGCCCCTCCCTGCTCCGGTCCGCGCCGCCACCAGGAGGCCACCTCCCTCGACCTTGCCGGCACCCCTCTTCCTCTCCGAGCGCGACCCTGTCTCCGCGCCTCCTCGAGCTCGCCCCGTCGCGCCTCTGCTCGCGCCGCCGCCGTCGCCGGAGGGCCCTCCGCGAGCACCCCTCCCCGCAATCTCCTCCCGTCCGCAGCGTCGTGGCCGCCTCCACGCCTCTGCCTCCCGCGGCCGGCCGTCGAGCCACGTCGCCATCCTGAGCCGTCGCCGCCCTCTGCAAGCTCGCCGCTGGCCCGCTTCCTCCCCGTCCTGAGCACCTGCCGCTGCGGGACCTCGCTGGAGCTCGCCTCCCCGTCGGCCTCGCCCTCCTGCGCCACCGCGGCCCCGTCATCGTCGTCGCTGGTGCCCTTCTGCAGGACGTCACCGCCTACGGTGCTCCACCTCAGGCCGCGTCTACCGTCGCCCCTGCCCTTCGCCTCGCCTCAGCGCTGCGTGAGCTCCACCCCTGCGTGGCCCTGACCACCCCTACAAGCTCGTGACGCCACCATGTTTCCTCCTGCACATCGCCACCTCCTGGGAGCTTCACCTCGACCTCGCTATGCCGGTATCTGCACCGTGTTGTAAGGCCTCGACAAGATCGACATTGATCAAGATAAATCCGATGGATCCCCGGTATCGAGCCCAAGTTCTCCATCGACATCGAAGACGGAACGCTAAGACCCGTTCCCGGTTCCGAAGACCGATCCCGGTGCCCGAACCCCGAACCCCTCTCCAAGATCTTCATTGAAACCCCGAGAACTCCGCCGCGGTACCCGGGGATCTCCTACGTGGAACCATCGGGCCACATAAGACCATCGACGCCACACCCGGATCCGAAGACCGGACCCGATAACCGCCAAGGCCGCCGACACGGATACACCGAGTTCTCCATCAAGGACACCAAGACCGTCGACATGGAACCAAATGACGCCAAGCGCTTCGCCGCGGAACGCCAAGTTCTGCATCCCGAACGCCAGGACCGACCCGATACACGGACCCGACAAGGTCTTCACGACGACAAGAACGACATCGACCAGGGCGAGTCCGATGCGCCCCCGACGCCACACCAAGTCCTTCTTCCCGGAACGCCAAGCTCCTCATCTTGTATCCGACCTTCGAAGAACGATCCCGCCGAGACCGAACCCCAGATCCGGACCCTGAGACCGACCCCGAACCCCTCGAACCCCAAGATCGTCCGAACCCAGATGTGTGAACCTTTTCCCGAGCCCCTATTTTATAAATGCTAAATATAAAACCGTTGCATAATAATTGTTCATCTCGCATGCATATTGGTGTGGTTTGGGGGCATTATGCCGATTCACCTTATAATTAAATATGGAGTCGATATGCGGGATACCTTTGTCTTATTCCGGACTCCATTTAAATTTGTGTAGCGAACCGGTGCTATCTTTTGCCTTGTTAAGACAACATTTAAATGGCGGGTACCTAAACAACATGAACCTTCTAAATAAATGTCGGGACCCCGGTTCCGCTTAATATGATCTAATTGCACTGCACCTTTGCCATGTCATACATCATACATGCATCATGCCCGATCTTTTGCCGTAGTATTAAATAGTGCATCCGGTGTTTCTTCTAGTGTTTTGCTTCTTCGCGGATAAGGCCGTTGAGTTGATGTGAGCTTCGCCCCGATCTTCGGATGAACCTTCGGCAATGTTTTCAGGCGAGCAATCTCCCCCTTTCTACCTATCTTACTTTTATAGTATTTATACCCTCCTGTTGATCTATTGCTATCTGTGTTGCGTTGCTCTAGCTTTCGTACCCGTGATATCCCTTGCAGCCTTATATTGCCTTGGACACCTCCTATTACCGTTGTTTGGTAGATAGTTGGACCTGCGCGTCGTAGTCGCTTGCTCAAGTGCTGTTGCGTGTTGTCAAGTACCACAGTTGTTGGAGCATTGCCGCATGTTTAATGTTGGAGATGATCATAACTTTAATTATTGTTTAATAACTAAAATTGAAAATAGGTAAATGCAGAGGCACAGGTGGGCAATAGATGTTATTTGGTTGTTAACCGTCCACTTGTGTCCCGTAGGACCCCGAGTGCTTGATACCTGTTCCTTGAATATTCGCGCTATCCACATCCGGGAGGATTATGGGACCCCCCTGAGCCAGAGCTTGATTCAGTCTTATTTCTTGGGGCCACAAACTAGTTTGAGGTTTTATTTACTATCCTGTACTTATGCCATGCTTTACTGCTTTATTTACGATTGTGCGAGGAGCACCTGTACTATTTAGGATCGGGACACGTTTTCGCGGTATCGACAAGCCCAGTCACACTTTCGGGTTCCCAGTCGTTTACAGCCGTCCACCCAAACCTTGGGTCCGTCTCGGAGTCAGCTAACTTCGTTGCGGGTGTACTCAATGGGGTGGCCCCCTGAAATATTTCTGAATCTTGTGATTGCTTTGTCGTGAAAGCCTCGTTGGGTTTTGATTTGGTTTTTCCGAGGTTGATCGAGTGTGTGTTGCTATTTGTGCACCCCTGCAGGGTAAAACTTTCTGAAAGCCGTGTCCACGGTTATGGACGACTTGGAGCATAGTATCTCGATCATAGACAACTATAACTAAAGTAGTGCTATAAATTTGACTTGATAATGACTAGTAATCAGCTTCACTATAATGGAATGGCTAAATAAAACTGCCAACAATTGCTTGTTTGGGTTGTCGCTTGCTACTATGGTATCTGACTATCAAGTATTGCAACTACAACGGAATGGCTAAATAAAAGTACCAACAACTGCTAGGTTTTGGGATATCTCATGCTTATTGTATCTGACTAGTAAGTGTTGCAACTACAACGGAATGGTTAACTAAAACTGCCCACTGCTTATTATATCAGGATGACTCATGCTATTTATATTTGACTAGTAATTGCCGCAACCATAACGGAATGAGTAAAATTGCCAACGGTGTGAGTTCCTCGATTGACTTCCTCGTTTGGTCTCGAGGGGGAAATACCAGGATGGGTTCGTTTGATGGTAGTAACAGATTGGTACCGACTAGGTCTTTCTTATCCCTCTCTGATAGCCGACAGTTATATCGAGTCTCTATAGGTTGTTTAGTGCATGCCGCGCTGCCGCTGCAGACCACCATACCTATGTAGGCGAGGACCGCCGAATTCTAGTCTCGCCGTGTACTGGCCTCAGTACTGACCGCTCTCTCTTTTTCCTTTGCCCTTTGCCGGCACCCCTTTTGTTTAAGCAGGTTTTGAGATTGACGCCGTTAGCAGGGTTACCCTTCCGGCTTGGCCTGGGCATGGTTATGGACGCCATTGGTTATTCTTTAGGGCTCTTAGCCCCATTTGCATCTTGTCCGTAGCGGGACGCTCTATCGTTTTCAAGGTGATTTGGATCTTTGTTCTGTATATCTGTATTCTTGACTCATGGAGTCGTGTTGTATATATATCTGTTTTGTGGGTCCCATCGAGGACTGTTGTGTAATGTTATTACTTCGTTTTCCACCCGCACGAAAGTGCCTGGTGGGCACCTTTGAATCGTTTCTATGCGGGTTTGGCGGGAAGCGCTGAAACTTGCATAGGGTCGATTCTGAGGGTGTTACACCCCACCTTCCGGGAGGGGGCATGGGCCTATGAGGGAGTGTCCTGGCCGCATTGGGCCAGGGGCACAAGGCCCCATAGGGCCCAGCCGATCCTAGAGAGTTTTAATCGTTTAAACTAGAGATAGGGTTTCTAGAAGAGGGGAGAGTCCATGCCCCCCACTCCTTATCCTTTGGGCTTGGGGGAGGGGCTAGGGCTGCGCCCCCCTCTATATAAAGAGGGGTGGGGGCGCACCAACCCTCCACACCTCTCCTCCAAACCCTAGCCGCCTTGCTAGCTTTCCTCTCTCCCTCCCGACTGTTTGTAGGCGAAGCCCTGCTGCAGAAATTCTCCACCATATACACCAAGCCGTCGTGTTGTAGATCCAATCTATCTCTCCACCATACTTGCTGGTCCGAGGAAGGAGGAGACGTCGAGGTGCTGCACGTGTGCATCTCACGGAGGCACCGCCACTTGTGGTGCTAGATCGGATCGGATCGCGAGGAGGAGAAGCGAGTACGACTACATCACCCACGTTCGACGAACGTTCCGCTGTGCGAATCTTCAAGGGTATGAAGATCTAATCCAATCCCTCTCGTTGTTTGCATCTCCTAGATTAGATCTTGGCTTTCTCTCTGTTTGCTCCGTAGAAAATTTTGATTTACTATGCCGCGAAACCCTTCAGTGGTATCAGAGCTAGATCTATGCGTAGATGTGTTTCACGAGTAGAACGCAACATGGTTGTTGCGGGCGTTGATGTTTTCTGTTGCAAGCCTCTTGTTTTTGTTCTTCTTATGACGCGGGATAGTGAGATTGAAGCGGTCCAGGCCAACCTTACGCGACGTCGTTCGCGAGACCGGCTCCGCACTTGACGTGTGGCTTGTTCCACACATGCGGCTGGTGGATGTCAGTTTCTCTCACTATAGTTGTCATGGGATTAACACCGGAGTTTGGCAACCATAATATCACCGTTGTGGCTTTCCGTAGGTAAGAATCGTTCTTAGCATCTACTCCTATAAGCCACGTAAAACATGCAACAACAAAGTAGAGGCGTCTAACTTGTTTTTGCAGGGAGTGTTTTCTGTGATATGGTATGGCCCAAGATATGATGTGTATATTGTATGCGATGATCATGTTTTGTAATGTTTCACGACTTGCATGTCGATGAGTACACAACCGGCAGGAGACATATGGTTGTCTTTATAATTGTGTATGACCTGCGAGTCAACTTCTTATACGCCATGTAATAGCTTTACTTTATCGCTAAGTAGTTAGCAATAGTTGTAGTTGCTATTCGTGGTGGAGGCAATCATGGTGGAGTGATGGAGATCATGCCAGAACACACAAGATGGAGATCATTGCGCGAAGATTGGCTATACCATGTCACATAAAGTTATATGCATGTGATGTTTATCCTTTTATGTATCTTATTATGCTTAGATCGCGACGGTAGCATTATAAGATGATTCCTCACTTAAAGATCAAGATAAAAACTGTGTTCTCCCCAAGTATGCACCGTTGCGAAAGTTCGTCGTGTCCAAGCATAACGTGATGATCGGGTGCTATAGACTCTACGCTCACATACAACGGGTGCAAGCCAGTTTTGCACACGCAGAAATACTTGGGTCTAGCTTGACGAGCCTAGCATGTACAGACATGGCCTCGGAACACAAGAACCGAAAGGTTAAGCATGAGTCATATGAGTGATATGATCGACACTTTGTTGTCCACCATTGAAACCACATCTCTTCTCATGATGATCGGATTAGGTGTGGTGAATTTGGATCGTGTTCACTAAACAACTTGAGGGATGTTGAATTTAGTGGGAGTTCATCTAGTAATTTGATTAAATTGAACTATTTATCATGAACATAGTCTAAATTGTACTTGCAAATACTGTAGATCACATGGCCAAGTCCAACTTCAACTTCAACGTTTTTGCTGAGAAGGAAAAGCTTAGAAACAATGGGTCTAACTTCACCAATTGGTTCCGCAATCTAAGAATCATTCTGTCTGGCGGACAAAAGGACTATGTCCTTGGGAAAGCGTTAGGTGACCCCCCTGCTGCAACTGCGCCGGCTGATGAGAAAGCTGTCTATCAGTCGCGCAAAGATGATTATGGTGTGATTAAGAGCACCATGTTGTTTGCTATGGAACCGGAGCTTCAAAATCGTTTTGAAGAGTATCCCGGGCCCTTCGAGATTCTTGAGGAGCTGAAAACCATGTTTCAGACTCAGGCCCGTTCTGAGAGATATGAGATCTCCGAGAAGTTCTTTAACTGCAAGATGGAGGAAGGGAGTTCCGTTAGTGAGCACGCCATAAAGATGTCGGGCTACACTCAACGTCTTGAGCAACTGGAATGCACGATTCTAGAGGAGCTCAAGATTGACAGGGTTCTGCAATCACTCCCTCCCAGCTACAAAAGTTTTGTAGTGACTCATAATCAGATTGGTTCCACTGATACGATCACCGAGCTCTTCGCAAAGCTGAAGGCTGCAGAGGTGGACATCAAGAAGGATAATCATGTGTTGATGGTCAACAAGCCCTCCTTTAAGAAAGGTAAGGGAGCAAAGAAACCCTTCAAGAAGGGCGGCGGCAAGCGCAATTCCCCTGCTGAGAAGAAGCTCAAGTCTGGTCCTAAGCCCGACACTGAGTGCTTCTATTGCAAGGACAAGGGTCACTGGAAGCGCAACTGTCCGAAGTACTTAGCGGACAAGAAGGCTGGCACCATCAAAGGTATATTTGATATACATGTTATTGATGTTTTCCTTACTAGCCCTCGTTGTAGTGCCTGGGTATTTGATACCGGTTCAGTTGCTAATATTTGTAACTCGAAACAGGAGCTACGGAATAGACGGCGGCTTGCGAGGGATGAGGTGATGATGCGCGTTGGCAATGGATCAAGAGTTGATGTGATGGCCGTCGGCACGCTCTCCTTAGTTTTACCTTCGGGATTAGTTTTAAACCTTAATAAGTGTTATTATGTGCCTGCGTTGAGCATGAACATTATTTCTGGATCGTGTTTATTGCAAGACGGTTATTCATTTAAATCGGAGAATAATGGTTGTTCTATTTATATGAGTAACATCTTTTATGGTCATGCACCTCTTGTGAATGGTTTATTTCTTCTAAATCTCGAAAGGGATGAAACACACATCCATAACATTGAGGCTAAGAGATGCAAAGTAGATAGTGATAATACTACTTATTTGTGGCATTGTCGTCTAGGTCATATTGGTGTAAAGCGCATGAAGAAACTCCATTCTGATGGACTTTTGGAGTCTCTTGATTTTGAATCATTTGACACATGCGAACCATGCCTCATGGGCAAGATGATCAAAACCCCGTTCTCCGGTATGATGGAGCGAGCAACGGACTTGTTGGAAATCATACATACCGATGTATGCAGACCGATGAGTGTTTCGACGCGCGGTGGATATCGCTATTTCCTCACTTTTACCGATGACTTAAGTAGATATGGGTATATCTATTTAATGAAACATAAATCTGAAACATTTGAAAAGTTCAAGGAATTTCAGAATGAAGTGGAGAACCATCGTAACAGAAAGATTAAGTTTCTACGATCCGATCGTGGAGGTGAATATTTGAGTTATGATTTTCTCACGCATCTTAAAGCAAGTGGAATCGTTTCACAACTCACGCCACCCGGAACACCACAGCGCAATGGTGTGTCTGAACGCCGGAATCGAACCCTATTAGATATGGTCCGATCAATGATGTCTCTTACTGATTTGCCGTTATCATTTTGGGGTTATGCATTAGAAACCGCTGCATTCACTTTAAATAGGGCTCCATCTAAATCCGTTGAGACGACACCGTATGAACTGTGGTTTGGTGCTAAACCTAAGTTGTCGTTTCTTAAAGTTTGGGGATGCGAAGCTTACGCCAAGAAGTTGATGCCGGACAAGCTCGAACCCAAAGCGGAGAAATGCGTCTTCATAGGATACCCTAAGGAAACTATTGGGTATACCTTCTATCACAGAACCGAAGGCAAAGTGTTTGTCGCAAAGAACGGTTCCTTTCTTGAGAAGGAGTTTCTCTCGAAAGAAGTGAGTGGGAGGAAAGTATAGCTAGACGAGGTTATTGAACCTTCTCTTGAATTGGAGAGTAGCGCAGCACCTGAAATTGTTCCAGTTCCGCCTGCACCAATGATAGAGGAAGCTAATGACAAGGATCATGAAGCTTCGGACGATGCTGCTACTGAACGTCGCAGGTCGACAAGGTCGCGTGCCCCTCCTGAGTGGTACGGCAACTCTGTCTAGACTGTCTTGCTAGTAGAAGACAGTGAACCTACGAACTATGAGGAAGCGATGATGAGCCCAGACTCTGAGAAATGGCTAGAAGCCATGAAATCCGAATTGGGATCCATGAGCGAAAACCAAGTATGGACTTTGGTGGACCCTCCTAGCGACCGTAAGGCCGTTGAGTGCAAATGGATATTCAAGAAGAAAACGGACACGGATGGTAATGTTACCGTCTATAAAGCACGGCTTGTCGCAAAAGGTTTTCGACAAGTTCAAGGTGTTGACTACGATGAGACTTTCTCTCCCGTAGTGATGTTTAAGTCCATTCGGATTTTATTAGCAATTGCTGCGTTTCATGATTATGAAATATGGCAGATGGATGTCAAGACTGCGTTCCTCAATGGCAACATTGATGAAGAGTTGTATATGATGCAACCCGAAGGTTTTGTCGATCCTAAGGATGCTGATAAAGTATGCAAACTTCAGCGTTCCATTTATGGACTGAAGCAAGCATCTCGGAGTTGGAACCTTCGTTTTGATCAAGTGATCAAGAGCTTTGGATTTGTTCCAAATTGCTACGAAGCTTGTATCTACAATAAAGTGAGTGGGAGCTCGGTGACGTTTCTGGTTCTATATGTGGATGACATATTGATTATTGGAAGTGACATCAACATGCTTAACGATGTGAAGAGTTATTTGAACAAGTGTTTTTCAATGAAAGACCTAGGTGAAGCTGCTTATATATTGGGCATCAAAATCTATAGAGATAGACAAAGACGCCTGATAGCTTTAAGCCAGAGTACATACCTAGACAAAGTTCTGAAAAGGTTCAGAATGGATAAGGCAAAGAAAGGTTCAGTGCCTATGTTGTCAGGTAAGATATTGAGCAAGGCTCAGTGTCCAGCTACGGTAAATGATAGGGAAGCTATGAGCAAAGTGCCTTATGCCTCGGCCATAGGTTCCATCATGTATGCCATGCTGTGTACTAGACCGGATGTGTCCAATGATCTTAGTTTGACGAGCAGATATCAAAGTGATCCAGGAGTGGAACACTGGACAGCCGTGAAGAACATCCTAAAGTACCTGAATAGGACTAAAGAAATGTTCTTAGTCTATGGGGGTGATGAACAGCTTGTCGTAAAAGTTTACGTCGACGCTAGTTTTGACACCGACAAGGATGATTCCAAATCTCAGACAGGATACGTTTATATTTTGAATGGAGGAGCTGTGAGCTGGAGAAGCTGCAAGCAAAGCGTGATCGCGGGATCTACAGTAGAAGCGGAATACATGGCTGCTGCAGAAGCGTCAAGTGAAGGAGTTTGGATCAGAAACTTCATCACTGAGCTTGGCGTGGTTCCAAGTGCATTGGACCCACTGGAGATATTGTGTGACAACACTGGCGCCATAGCACTTGCTAAGGAACCAAGATATCATCCAAAGACCAAGCATATCAACCGCAAGTTTCATATAATCCGAGATTATATAGCAGATGGAGATCTGAAGATTAGCAAAGTACATACGGATCTGAATGTCGCAGATCCATTGACTAAACCTCTTCCACGTGTAAAACATGATCAGCACCTCAGTGCCATGGGTGTGAGATTGTTGCCAAATGTAAACTAGATTATTGACTCTAGTGCAAGTGGGAGACTGTTGGAATTATGCCCTAGAGGCAATAATAAAGATGTTATTATTATAATTCTTGTTCATGATAAAGTTTATATTCCATGCTAGAATTGTATTAAGCGGAAACTTTAATACTTGTGTGGTTTGTGAACAACACCGTGTCCCTAGTACGCCTCTATGGACTAGCTCATTGATCAATGATGGTTAAGGTTTCCTAACCATAGACATGAGTTGTCAATTGATAATGAGATCATATCATTGGGAGAATGATATGATGGATAGACCCAAACAAAGCAGAGCAATTAGATCGTGTCATCGTGTTCGTCTTTGCGAAGCTTTTCCTATGTCAAATATTGTATTCCTTAGACCATGAGATAATGCAACTCCCTGGTACCGGAAGAAAGCTTTGAGGTCATCAAACGTCATCCTATGAGAGGGTGATCATAAAGGTGTCTCTCAGGTGATCGGAAAGTATCTGTTGGGTTGTATGTATCGAGATGGAATTTGTCCCTCCCAAGTTGGAGAGATATACTTCGGGCCCACTCGGTAATCGATATCAACACCTCTTGCAAGCATGTGGTTAAGGAGTTAATCACAAAGTGATATCGGATTACGGAACGAGTAAAGTACTTGCTGTGAACGAGATTGAACTAGGTATGACGGTAGCGACGATCGAATCTCGGGCAAGTAAAATATCGCGAGACGAAGGGAATATATATATATGGGATTGATTGAATCCTGACATCGTGGTTCATCCGATATGATCATCGATGAATGTGTGGGAGTCAATATGGGTGCCCAGACCCCGCTGTTGATTATTGATAGAAGATCATGTCTGCATATTCTCGAACCCGCAGGGTCACACACTTAATGTGTCTCGACGCTAGGATAGATTGGATAATTGGTTTATGAATTTTTGTTCGGAGTCTCGGATGGGATCCGGGACATCACGAGAGGTTCCGGAGTGGTCCGGAGAATAAGATTCATATAAGGCAGTGCAGTTTTTGGAGTTCGGAATTGTTCCGGGTTAATCGGTATTGTACCGGAAGCTTCTAGAACCTTCCGGAAGGGGACCAACGTGGCCCCACCTTCCGGGAGGGGGCATGGGCCTATGAGGGAGTGTCCTGGCCGCATTGGGCCAGGGGCACAAGGCCCCATAGGGCCCAGCCGATCCTAGAGAGTTTAAATCGTTTAAACTAGAGATAGGGTTTCTAGAAGAGGGGAGAGTCCATGCCCCCCACTCCTTATCCTTTGGGCTTGGGGGAGGGGCTAGGGCTGTGCTCCCCCCTCTATATAAAGAGGGGTGGGGGCGCACCAACCCTCCACACCTCTCCTCCAAACCCTAGCCGCCTTGCTAGCTTTCCTCTCTCCCTCCCGACTGTTTGTAGGTGAAGCCCTGCTGCAGAAATTCTCCACCATATACACCACGCCGTCGTGTTGTAGATCCAATCTATCTCTCCACCATACTTGCTGGTCCGAGGAAGGAGGAGACGTCGAGGTGCTGCACGTGTGCATCTCATGGAGGCACCGCCACTTGTGGTGCTAGATCGGATCGGATCGCGAGGAGGAGAAGCGAGTACGACTACATCACCCACGTTCCGACGAACGTTCCGCTGTGCGAATCTTCAAGGGTATGAAGATCTAATCCAATCCCTCTCGTTGTTTGCATCTTCTAGATTAGATCTTGGCTTTCTCTCTGTTCGCTCCGTAGAAAATTTTGATTTACTATGCCGCGAAACCCTTCATCTATGGCCGAAGGAATGTGTCGTGCTTAGAAATCACACGCCAAGGCCATCTTCGTCGCCGCCTCACCCGTCTCCAGCGAGGTCGTCGCCGCCGCGGCAGCCGTCTTCGTCGCCTCACCCGGCTCCGTCGCCTCACCAATCTCCGGTGCAGCCATCGCCGCGGGAGCCATCGCCGGCGCCTCAGGATAAAAAGCGTAAGCGTACCGCTACTGTGCGTCGTAAGCGATCGCCGAAATGTAAACAAGAGCCTCTTCCAAAAGTACCAAAGGTTCCTCCCAAGAGAGCTTATGATTGTACTGAAGAGGAGACTGGGGCGATCGTTGATGCGGAAACGACAGCGTTTTTCGCTAAGCTGAGGAGGCCGAAAGAGCCAGAGTTCCCCAGCACCAAAGAAGAAAAAGGCAAAGTGTTGAAAATGCTAAAAACTCTTCATCAACCCGAGCCAAAGCTGTCATCAGACTATGAGCGTTCTATTCTCAAGTCACATGCGGCACAAAAAGCCTCGAAGAGCAGTACTGATGCAAGGGAGAAATCTGTTGCCCAGCTCGGAGAACAAGCAAAACAGACTTGCGCCCCTCTCAAGGTGATTTCCTAAACCAATGTGGGGTCGAGCAAATATGGGGCCGAAGAGCAGTATGATCCAGAGGTAGTTGCACAATACGGAGAAGCTGCCGCTGCTCAAGGTATGAGTATTGCCCAGTACTTATCCTAGTTAGAGTTCTTCCCCATGATTGAAGTAGCATACAAATACCAGTACGGCAAACCTCTCGTCAAACCTGAGGAGGTAAACAATCTTCCAACAAAAATGCGAAGATTGCATAACTGGTACATGCATTCCACAAGGGCCGGGGCTAACTGGGTAGTGTTGAGGGTTACAAAAAAGCATCATGGGAAAGAAAAGGATGACATGATATCCATTGAATTTGATGAACTATTTCAATTATTCAATCAAGACGCCTTGGACAAATCGATCATCAGTGCATATTGTCTGTAAGTACTAATTCTGTAATTAATTTAGTCTCCAGCTATATTATTTTTTTTATTGCATGTATATAATCATACTGTAATATGCAGAATGAAGATTCTTGAATGCAGCAGAGGACAAATCTATGACATTGGATTCATTGACCCATATTGGGTTCATGAAGCTAATCTCAAAATAAGCCCCCAGGATACGGAGGATAATATAGTACACGCGTTAAGGTTTCAAGAAACCAAAAGGGAAATACTATTTCCTTACAACTTCGAGTGAGTGTTATTGTCTTGTATACACTTTCTATTTCGCTTACTCGATGTTAAGTATATAATTGATTAGTTATGCATTTGCAGCTTCCACTATATTCTGTTAATCATTCAACTTGACAAAGGGCGTGTACTAGTCATGGACTCGAAACATAAACCCCTTGAGACGTGGAAGGACATGCAGATACTTCTCCAGCGGTAATTCTAATCATTACGACACTATATCGGCAATGTTCGTGAATTTTATGATATCAAGTACTTAATAACTTATTTTATTCGTTTTCTACGCCGGGCAGCGCTTGGAAACGGTTCACCAACAAGGCTAGGGGTGTTTGGAAAGAGGAGCTTACATTTCAACCACTAAATGTAAGCACCACTAGCTATATCCGCGCATCTCTTTGATTCTAGTTTTGATACAGTTATTATCATGCTTGATTATTATTTTGATTGAACTCTGTTCTCGTAAAGTGCCTGACGCAAGGACCAGGTAACAATCTATGTGGATACTATGTTTGCGAGTTCAATCCGGCAGACGTGCGATGAGAAGGGCAGAAATTTAGAGCAACTCCACGTACGTAAACAATTTCTATAGTTTTTAATTACAATTAAATTGTGTTTAGTTTCATTCATATAGGCTGACTTCTTTTTTAAATCAGATCGAACGTCTACGGGACGGTCTTCTGCCAAAGGATCGCGTACGAGCAATTCAGGAGGAATTGGCAGGATTCTTGGATGCAGAAGTCCTAGACCCAAAATGGGAATACTATTCGGCTGTGTATAGACAATAGGGATTGTAAAAATAGCAACTTTGAAGGAATTGGCCGGTAGCATCGAATAGCAACTTTTGTATGTAGTGCATGAACTCGATCCGTGTATTCAATGTAATATTGTCATGATATTCATGATGTAATATAAGGTTCCTTCATTCATAAGTGCAAATCACTAAATAAACAATAAAACAAACTAAATGAATTCTCTGTCGCGGCACAAAAAGTGGCAAAAATGCTGCCGCGGCAACAAAGTGTGCCAAAATGAATTCTCTGCCGCGGCAGACAAATAGGCCAAATCTCTGCCGCGGTAGAAGGTTATTAGTCCCGGTTCGTGTTACGAGCCGGGACTAATGCTCCACCCCCTCGCCCTCTGCCACTGCCACGTGTGCACCCTTTTGTCCCGGTTGGTGGGGCAACCGGGACTAAAGGTTAGGGCTTTAGTCCCGATTGCCCTGTCCCGGTTGGGCAACCGGGACTAAAGCCCCGTACCAACCGGGACCTATAGCCCCATTTCCACCAGTGTATGGCAGTACCTAGCTAGTCACGGCATATATATGGGTGTGTACCGTATACAATAAATGTCTATTGCTAATAACCCCTGCCACTGTGAGTCGGTATGGAGAAGTGTACTACTTGTAAAAGGTTGTGCTGAGCCCGGTGGCCACGTCAGTTGCCATGGATGTATCCATTGGTTCCTGCAAGTGTAGCCTAAAATTGATCGATCACCCGGCCGACGGTTAAAATGATTGGAGAAAAATCTATATCTATATCTATATCTATATCTATATCTATACCTAATAATAAAGGAAGGAGTGTTTCTTGTAGTACCTACATTTTTCTGGACCATATTACCCTCACCAATTCGGATATATTACCCACCATGCCACCCATAAGTTAATTAACGGTCTGTTATTTTTCCCCTTCCATAATCTCCCCTAGCGCGTCCACAAGCCGCTGCAATTTTTGTATCCCGTAGCCCTATTTTCATTCATGTCCATGGCCGGTCCACTTTCCTCCGCGTGCCACCGGATTTAATCTTGCCTCATCGTCTGCACCATGTAGCTGTTGTGCATATGATGCATTAGTTGATTGATGGCTTGTCTCATGTGTGCCCCGGCCCATGTATTCTGAAAAAAGCGAGGTCGCTCGAAGGTAGATTTGTTTGATGTGCACAGCCACATAGGCATAGGCTAGAGTCTGGTAATAGCATGTGACCATATTTTCGATCCAAGGTGGACTTGTCCGATGTGCACAACCAGATAGCTTAGCGCTAGGTAAAGACACGTGAACTTTTTTTTTCCTTTTTACTATGCTCTCTCTATTTTTTACCATACAACATACAATCTCCAGAACTATGTCGGCTTCAGCAAACATAGGATGAGAGGTCCGCGTCTATTACCATTAGAATGTGACAAAAAGATTAGTGGTACAAATTGCTATGTTCCTAATTCTATAGCATAGAAAATATGAATTATGTTTTCGAAAATGATTGACCCAGTTGGATGTAAAAGACGGAAGGGCTGCTTGAGATTGACGAAGACTGACACGGCTGCAAGTAGCTTGGTGAATAAGAGGGCTAGCCGGCTGTACTCCGCTTGATGTGGACGAGCGTGAGGGGCAGCGGACGAAGCGAGTGAGGGAGAGGAGATCACTCAAGGAAAATCTATGTGTGCTTGTTGTCCAAGCGGGCGACGAGGGAAGGAGTGAGGTGTGTGGGGGTGGGTCATGGATCAATAGTGTGGTGTGCGTCTGGTTTAGCTAGGGTTCATAATTTTTGACAACTGTGGTTGGATTTGTTTATACCAACTAAATATTTATTAATTGAGTAACATTTGTAAATTTTATTATTCCATCGCAAAAGATGCATCAATTTTTTTTGTTAAAAAGTTGTGTTTCCTCTCCCGGTGCAACGCACGGGCACGTTTCCTAGTATACTCCTACTACAATTGAATCCAGGGGCAGAAAAAAGAGCCGACCCTCTGTCGTGGTGATATACCTACTAAAGCCCAACTCAGGGAAAACTAGAACTACATCCAGTATATGGGGTTGTCTTGGGACCTCCACACGCGTGAAGCCCACGGAGAAGAAGGGTACCTACCAGCGGGCCGAAGAGGAGTGCGTTACGAAAATCGACTCTCCAATGTTTGGATACAAGAAATCTCTTGCAAAGACAAGTACTCCCTCCGTTTCAAAATATAATATGTTTTGTGATTTGTCCACTATTGAGTATTGACCACTCGACAAGTAGTACTGGAAGATTATAATTAAGGGTAAATCTCGAGTGATCATGGGGACCGCGTCATCGTCGCTAAGATCCCGCTAGAGTGATCAAAACCATGTAGTTGCAACACAAACCCTTGCCAAGATAGCACTCGGAGTCCAAATTCTGCAAAAGTGAAGCCTCCAGGAAGCAAACATTGCACAACCACCATGGCCGTCTGACCATTGATCTTAGGTTTTTACACTGAAGAAAGTCCGCGCTCTCAAAATGATGCCACCAACAAGACCATTGCCAGACACAACAAATTAAGGTCAAACCTTGCATTTCACCCTAAAATCTAGTCACAATGCCTTCACTCATTATACGGACCATGGTTTCCTGCATGATGTACACGGTAGAATTAGAGTTTTATTAGAATCACAGAATCAATGCATGCATGCAATGGTCGATAGAAAATTTCGGCATGACCTATGCTAAAATTAAGACCTTTGTGAAATGCCAAAATCTTGTCAAAGTGGAAATGAATTAACATTTTGACAAAATAATGGCAACTCATTCACACACAAACACATGAGAGAGATATCATGCATGCTCCAAACACACATCCTCTCCATACATATGATCATATATCATACATATGAACACATTCTCTCCATACACATGAGCACCTCCATCATATGAGCATATATCATCCATACACATGAACACATCCTCTCCATACACATGAGCATCGATCCTCTCCATACATATGAGCATATATCATCCATACACATGAACACATCCTCTTACATGGACAACTTACCGAGATGAGAGACCGGGAAGATGGAAGGAGAGGTGAGAGACCGAGAGGATGGTGGCCTAGAAGGAGAGTTTTCCTCTATTACGTATGTAGCATCAAGGTAAGTTTTACATGCTACAAAATGTGAAATAGTGGAGAAATTGAGTTGGTAAGGAGGAGGAGGGCGACCAGATCCAATGTGGAAGAAGGGGAAAGTGAAGTAGGAGGTGGTAGTGGATCACATGTGCAAAAAGTAGCTGCCAAAAAGTAGACAGCACGCACATCTGTGGCGCACATGATGTGGGTGCACCACAGGCATTAATCATAGCCGTGGCGCATATGCTAGGAGTACACCACGTATGTGTTTGCCCAGTTACATAGTAGAGTGGCCCGATATTAGGCGTAGCGCACCTGCCTCATGTACATCATGGCTACTTGCCACACCCGTAGCGCACTTCGCCAGGGTGCGCTTATGTGGTCTATGGCCGGCAGTGCCCTAGTGAAGGGTTTCGCAGCATAGTAAATCAAAAAAAACCTACGGATGCAAACAAGAAAGCCAAGATCTAATCCAGGAGATGCAATCAACGAGAGATATAGATGAGATCTTCATACCCTTGAAGAAATCACACAGCGGAAACATTCAACAGAACGTGGGTGATGTAGTCGAACTAGCCTTCTCCTCCTCGCGATCCGATCTGATCCAACGCCGCAAGTGACGGCGCCTCCGAGAGATGCACACGTATGGTGACGCGACGTCTCCTCCTTCCTTGGTCCAGCAAGTGGGGCGGAGAGATGGATTGGATCTGCAGCACGACGGCGTGGTGCTATGGTGGAGAGTTTCTGCGGCGTGGTGCTATAGTAGTTGCTCATCATTTATCAACATAGTAATCACTTGGTTTGATGGTTATCTACAAATTTCATCAAGGAAGATGAGTGCTTATCCACTGAACCAATATGACTTGATGGTGCATGAGCCAATGAAGGTTCATTGCGAGGCAGTTTTTCCTTCCATATATCCATGTAGTGAATTTATGAGAGCTGCGGGGATCCTCCAAGATTTCCAAACTATGGTTACAAATGCAGGGTTGGAACGCTTTGTTGAAGGTGAACCATTCCAATATGTTAAGCTAACCATGGCTTTTGTGCAGGATTTCCAGTTCACTTGGTCTACTTCTAATCCCATGGTCCAGTACACAATATATAATATACCTGTCGACCTGCCTTTTGTTGATTTATGTGCAGCCATTAGAGTACCTTAGTGGGGATCTTGTGAGAAGATCAAGGAGAGGCCCAAGTCACTTGTGGATTTATATGTTGAGATTTGCCAAGGTTTCGACTTCTCAAAGGAAAGTGGTAAAATTCGGAATATTCAGCTCCCAGCTATTAGATACTTTGCCTATTTCATTACCAAGTGTGTTCTTGCTAGAAAGTTTTCTTATTTTGATCTAGCTTTTATTGTAGCTGCTCTGAATAGGAATAGATCTTATAGTTTGGGTGCTCTGATAGCTCACCATCTCACCACCAACCGTGAGAAGGGGGAAATTTGTGGAGGTCTCATTGCTTCTAGGTTGCTAGCTTTCCATGGTTTAGAGCCTCACTTTTCAGATTTTCAGTTCTCCATAGAGAGGGTTGATATTGAATCCATGATTCAGCATGGTTTTGTTTCCTTAGGGGCTAATGTGAGAATTTTACCTTATGAATTATCTTTTGTCCAGCAAGGTCGAAGAAAGGGTAGGACTGAGAAAATAGTTTATTTGCCTGCACCTGCTTTGTTTAATTTTGATAACAGGCAAGGATGGTCGCTTATGGAGGAGGAGGTTGACACATTTGTGGGGGAACTCTCCCAGCAAGAGGAGAATGTTGAAGAGGATGCTGAAAACTATTCGGTTCAGCCCTCCAACTTGGGAGAGTCTTCATACCAGCAGCCCTCATTTGATTGGGGCGCGTCTTCTTCTTCATCGCATGCGCCTGACTATAATCATTCCTATGATGATCCACCAACTTGGGGGTACTATCCGCGCTATTGATCCCCACTTAGGCCAAAAGCCTAAGTTTTGGGGAAGGTACACCGACATCACACTCATCTATATATCATGTTCAGACGGTTCTTTGTATATCCATTGTTTCGCTTTCTTTTTGGTTTTTGTTTCTTCTTTCTAAAAACCCCAAAATACCAAAAATATTTTCGTTGTTTCTCTTGGTTTGTTTCTTTGTTTCTTTGCTTTGTTTTGCCTTAAAAGAAAAATCCAAAAAGATTTTGATTTGTTTTTGTTTGGTTTTTCTTTGTTTGCTTGTTTCTAAAAAAATCGAAAACACCAAAAATATTTGTTGTTCTTCTTTGGTTTTGTGAGTTCTTTGCAGGGTTCAGCCGTCCTCAGTTGATTTTGGTTTCATGTTAATTATTCAAGTCACACAAGTGAAGGGCAATAATAAGGATTAAGACAACTCGAGGTGTGGTAAGAGGCTGGTAACGAACTCTATTTGTTTCATTTTTGTACATATACTCATCATTGTGAGCATGCTTAGCCTATTTGTGTAAGGTGTATGTCATTATGGATGCTTAGTAGTTCTTGATTGTCTATGTTTAGCTCCAGCTTGCTAATATTTTGTAGCATGTCATATGAATGTTTGCTTGCATTGTTTTATTCATACTTTGGTATGATATTGTGGTATCCTCCTCTGACTGTTCATTGAATCGACTTGGCACATGCTCACGCATGCATATGACTAATCAATAGTCAGTAAGCCTCGATGATTTATTTTGCCTCAGATTTTTTGTATAACTTTCATGCCATAATTAGTTCTGTTTTGTTGCAAGCATGATTATGACATCTATTGCTCTCTCGTTTGTGGCTTCCTCTCTATTGCTATCCTTCACTTGCACTGAATACGTGCTCTACATGTGCTTCCAACTCCCCAAAACCAATATTGCCACTGTGTCCACTATACCTACCTATTAGCATCATTTGCTACTTCAACGCATATTCTATATGCCGTGTTTTCTTCCAAAATAAAATATTTGTCTGGTTTGAGAAAGTTAGTTAGTAAAGCTCTCACGAACTTGATGGCAGAGTTTATTCCTTGCGCTTAATAATCCTGAACCATTGTGACTAGTCCATGAAAGTTATATGCTTGCTAATTATATACTGGGAGTCGGAAGAACCGTGCTGTCATGGGGAACGCTTTCAACACCTCTTGGATATCTCATCCAGTTGATTCTTTACTCTTTTGTTTACAGATGTCGACGATGTGAAATAAAAGGGGAGGTTGTGAGTTCAAGGAGTTTATACATTGTGTTAGAGAAACGCCTAGGCCGCTAGCCTAAGCCATGCTTAATCATGATGGAAACTTGCAGCATCACCATAATGAGCATCTATGAAGCGTCCTCAATAAAAAGTTATGCATATGGTAAATAAAAATATTGCTGAGATGCTCATTGTCTGCTTGCCTTGTCATTTTGGTTATGGGAAAGCTCATGTACCATGTGCAAGGGGTACCCCGTTGGCAGTCGGGAGAGAGAGAGGTGGAGGGCAGAAGGACGGCGGCTAGGGTTGGAGGAGTGGGGGGAGGGGTCCGCCCCTGCCCACCTTATATAGGGGGCTGGCCGTCCCCCTTGGCCCCTCCTCCAAGCCCTAGGGCGGCGGCCCCAAGGGTTGGAGTGGGGGGCAAGTTTCCCCCCTCCTTCTAGAAGGGTTCCCTAGGGTTTGGCCGGCTGGGCCTAAGGGGCCTTGTGCCCCTGGCCCAAAGCAGCCAGGGCACTCCCTCTTAGGCCCACGCAGCCCTCCGACAAGTGGGGCCACGTTGGTCCCACTCCGGAAGCTTCTAGAACCTTTTGGTACAATACCGAATACTCCGAAACGATTCCGAAATCCAAAAACTGCTTTCCTTTATATAAATCTTATTCTCCGGACCATTCCGGAACCTCTCGTGATGTCCTGGATCTCATCGGAGACTCCGAACAAAAACTCATAAACCAATTATACATTCTATCCTAGCGTCGAGGAACGTTAAGTGTGTGACCCTACGGGTTCGAGAATATGCAGACATGATCTTCTATAAGTAATCAACAGCGGGATCTGGAAACCCATATTGACTCCCACATATTCATCGATGATCATATCGGATGAACCACGATGCCAGGATTCAATTAATCCCATATATATTCCCTTCGTCACGCGATATTTTACTTGCCCGAGATCCGATCGTTGGTATCGGCATACCTAGTTCAATCTTGTTCACATCAAGTACTTTACTCATTCCGTAATCCGATATCACTTTGTGATTAACTCCTTAACCACGTGCTTGCAAGCGGTGTTGATATCGATTACCGAGTGGGCCTGAAGTATATCTCTCCGACTCGGGAGGGACAAATTCCATCTTGATACATACAATCCAACAGGTACTTTCCGATCACCTGAGAGACACCTTTATGATCACCCTCACATAGGATGATGTTTGATGACCTCAAAGCTTTTTTCCGATACCAGGGAGTTGTATTATCTCATGGTCTAAGGAATACAATACTTGACATAAGAAAAAGCTTCGCAAAGATGAACACGATGACACGATCTAATTGCTCTGCTTAATTTGGGTCTGTCCATCATATCATTCTCCTAATGACATGATCTCATTATTAACCGACAACTCATGTCTATGGTTAGAAAACCTTAACCATCATTAATCAATGAGCTAGTCCATAGAGGCGTACTAGGGACACGGTGTTGTTCATAAACCATACAAGTATCAAAGTTTCCGCTTAATACAATTCTAGCATGGAATATAAACTTTATCATGAACAAGAATTATAATAATAACATCTTTATTATTGCCTCTAGGGCATAATTCCAACAGTCTCACACTTGCACTAGAGTCAATAATCTAGTTTACATCTGGCAACAATCTAACACCCATGGCATTAAGGTGCGGATCATGTTTTGCTCGTGGAAGAGGTTTAGTCAACGGATCTGCGACATTCAGATCCGTATGTACTTTGCTAATCTTTAGATCTCCATCTTCTATATAATCTCGAATTATATGAAAACGGCGGTTGATGTGCTTGGTCTTTGGATGATATCTTGGTTCCTTAGCCAGTGCTATGGCACCAGTGTTGTCGCATAATATCTCCAGTGGATCCAAGGCACTTGGAACCACACCAAGCTCAGTGATGAAGTTCCTGATCCAAACTACTTCACTTGACGCTTCTAAAGGATCCATGTATTCCGCTTCTGTTGTAGATCCCGCGATCACGCTTTGCTTGCAGCTTCTCCAGCTCACGGCTCCACCATTCAAAATATAAACGTATCCTGTCTGATATTTAGAATCATCCGGGTCGGTGCTGAAACTAGCGTCGACGTAACCTTTTACGACGAGCTGCTCATCACCTCCATAGACCAAGAACATTTCTTTAGTCCTATTTAAATACTTTAGGATGTTCTTCACGGTTGTCCAGTGTTCCACTCCTGGATCACTTTGGTATCTGCTCGTCAAACTAAGAGCATTGGACACATCTGGTCTAGTACACAGCATGGCATACATGATAGAACCTATGGTCGAGGCATATGGCACTTTGCTCATAGTATCTCTATCATTTACCGTAGCTGCACACTGAGCCTTGCTCAATATCTTACCTGATAACATGGGCAATGAACCTTTATTTTCTTTATCCATTCTGAACCTTTTCAGAACTTTGTCTAGGTATGTACTTTGGCTTAAAGCTATTAGGCGTATTTGTCTATCTCTATAGATTTTGATGCCTAATATATAAGCAGCTTCTCCTAGGTCTTTCATTGAAAAACATTTATTCAAATAACTCTTCACATCGTTAAGCATACCAATGTCATTTCCAATAATCAATATGTCATCCTCATATAGTACGAAAAATGTCACCGAGCTCCCACTCACTTTCTTGTAGATACAAACTTCGTAGCAATTTGGAACAAATCCAAAGCTCTTGATCACTTGATCAAAACGAAGGTTCCAACTCCGAGATGCTTGCTTTAGTCCATAAATGGAACACTGAAGTTTGCACACCTTATCAGCATCCTTAGGATCGACAAAACCTTCGGGTTGCATCATATACAACTCTTCATCAATGTTGCCATTGAGGAACATAGTCTTGACATCCATCTGACATATTTCATAATCATGAAATGCAGCAATTGCTAATAAAATCCGAATGGACTTAAACATCGTTACGGGAGAGAAAGTCTCATCGTAGTCAACACCTTGAACTTGTCGAAAACCTTTCGCGACAAGCCGAGCTTTATAGACAGTAACATTACAGTCCGCGTCCGTTTTCTTCTTGAAAATCCATTTGCACTCAACGGCCTTACGGTCACTTGGAGGGTCCACCAAAGTCCATACTTGGTTTTCGCTCATGGATCCCAATTCGGATTTCATGGCCTCTAGCCATTTCTCAGAGTCTGGGCTCATCATTGCTTCCTCATAGTTCACAGGTTCACTGTTGTCTAACAACAAGACGGATAAGACAGGGTTGCTATACCATTCAGGAGTGGCACGTGACCTTGTCGACCTGCGAAGTTCAGTAGTAGCATCATTCGAAGTTTCATGATCCTCGTCATTAGCTTCCTCTCTTGTTGGTGCAGACGGCACTGGAACAATTTCAGGTGCTGTGCTACTCTCCAACTCGAGAGAAGGTTCAATAACCTCATCTAGCTCTACCTTCCTCCCACTCACTTCTTTCGAGAGAAACTCCTTCTCAAGAAAGAATCCGTTCTTTGCAACAAACACTTTGCCTTCGGATTTGTGGTAGAAGGTATACCCAATCGTTTCCTTAGGGTATCCTATGAAGACGCATTTCTCCGCTTTGGGTTCGAGCTTGTCCGGCATCAACTTCTTGACGTAAGCTTCGCATCCCCAAACTTTAAGAAACGACAACTTAGGTTTAGCACCAAACCATAGTTCATACGGTGTCGTCTCAATCTATTTAGATGGTGCCCTATTTAAAGTGAATGCAACGGTTTCTAATGCATAACCCCAAAATGATAACGGCAAATCTGTAAGAGACATCATCGATCGCACCATACCTAATAGAGTTCGATTCCGGCGTTAAGACACACCATTGCGCTGTGGTGTTCCGGGTGGTGTGAGTTGCGAAACGATTCCGCTTGCTTTAAGATGTGTGAGAAAATCATAACTCAAATATTCACCTCCATGATCGAATCGTAGAAATTTAATTTTCCTGTATGATGGTTTTCCACTTTGTTTTGAAATTCTTTGAACTTTTCAAATGTTTCAGATTTATGTTTCATTAAATAGATATAACCATATCTACTTAAGTCATCAGTAAAAGTGAGAAAATAGCGATATCCACCGCGCGTCGAAACACTCATTGGTCCGCATACATCGGTATGTATGATTTCCAACAAGTCCGTTGCTCGCTCCATTATTCCGGAGAACGGGGTTCTGATCATCTTGCCCATGAGGCACGGCTCACACGTGTCAAATGATTCAAAATCAAGAGACTCCAAAAGTCCATCAGAATGGAGTTTCTTCATGCGTTTTACACCAATATGACCTAGACGGCAGTGCCACAGATAAGTTGGATTATCACTATCTACTTTGCATCTCTTAGCCTCAATGTTATGGATGTGCGTTTCATTGCTTTCGAGATTTAGAAGAAATAAACCATTCACAATAGGTGCATGACCATAAAAGATGTTATTCATATAAATAGAACAACCATTATTCTCCGATTTAAATGAATAACCGTCTTGCAATAAACACGATCCAGATATGATGTTCATGCTCAACGCAGACACATAATAACAATTATTAAGGTTTAAAACTAATCCCGAAGGTAAAACTAAGGAGAGTGTGCCGACGGCCATCACATCAACTTTTGATCCATTGCCAACGCGCATCGTCACCTCATCCCTTGCTAGCCTCCGTCTATTCCGTAGCTCCTGTTTTGACTTACAAATATTAGCAACTGAACCAGTATCAAATACCCAGGCACTACAACGAGCGCTAGTAAGGTAAACATCAATAACATGTATATCAAATATACCTTTAATGGTGCCAGCCTTCTTGTCCGCTAAGTACTTCGGACAGTTGCGCTTCCAGTGACCCTTGTCCTTGCAATAGAAGCACTCAGTGTCCGGCTTAGGTCCAGACTTGAGCTTCTTCTCAGCAGGGGCAACGCACTTGCCGCTGCCTTTCTTGAAGGATTTCTTTGCACCCTTACCTTTCTTGAAGCTAGGGGTCTTGTTGACCATCAACACATGATTATCTTTCTTGATATCCACCTCCGCAGCTTTCAGCTTAGCGAAGAGCTCAGTGATCGTATCAGTGGAACCAATATGATTGTGAGTAATTACAAAACCTTTGTAGCTAGGAGGGAGTGATTGCAGAATTCTGTCAATCTTGAGCTCTTCTGGAATCTTGCAGTCCAGTTTCTCAAGACGTTGAGTGTAGCCCGACATCTTAATGGCGTGCTCACTAATGGAACTCCCTTCCTCCATCTTGCAGTTAAAAAACTTCTTAGAGATCTCATATCTCTCAGAACGGTCCTGAGCCTGAAACATGGTTTTCAGTTCCTCAAGAATCTCAAAGGGCCCGGCGAACTCCTCAAAACGATTTTGAAGGTCCGGTTCCATAGCAAACAGCATGGTACTCTTAATCACTCCATAATCATCTTTGCGCGACTGATAAAAAAGTTTTTCATCAGCCGGCGCATCAATAGAAGGGGCGTCACCTAGCGCTTTCTCAAGGACATAGTACTTTTGTCCGCCAGCGAGAATGATTCTCAGATTGCGGGAACCAGTTGGTGAAGTTAGACCCATTATTCTTAAGCTTTTCTTTCTCAGCAAAAACATTGAAGTTGAAGTTGGACTTAGCCATTTGATCTACAAAATTTGCAAATACAATTTAGACTATGTTCATGATAACTAGTTCAGCTTAATCAAATTACTAGATGAACTCCCACTAAATTCAACATCCCTCGAGTTGTTTAGTGAACATTATCCAAATTCACCACACCTAATACGATCTTCATGAGAAGAGATGTGGTTTTGAATGGTGGACAGCAAAGTGTCGATCATATCATTCATATGACTCATGCTTAACCTTTCGGTTCGTGTGTTCCGAGGCCATGTCTGTACATGCTAGGCTCATCAAGTCAAACCCAAGTAGTTCCGCGTGTGCAAAACTGGCTTGCACCCGTTGTATGTGAACGTAGAGTTTATAGCACCCGATCATCACGAGGTGCTTGAACACGACGAACTTTCGCAATGGTGCATACATGGGGAGAACACAATTTTATCTTGATCTTTAAGTGAGGAATCATCTTATAATGCTACCGTCGCGATCTAATCATAATAAGATACATAAAAGGATAAACATCACATGCATATAAATTTATGTGACATGGTATAGCCAATCTCCGCGCAATGATCTCCATCTTTTGCGCACCAGCATGATCTCCATCACTCCACCATGATTGCCTCCACCATGAATAGCAACTACAACTATTGCTAACTACTTAGCGATAAAGTAAAGATATTACATGGCGTATAAGAAGTTGACACACAGGTCATACACAATTATAAAGACAACCATATGGCTCCTGCCGGTTGTGTACTAATCGACATGCAAGTCGTGAAATATTACAAAACATGATCATCGCATACATCATACACATCATGTCTTGGGCCATACCATATCACAAAACACTCCCTGCAAAAACAAGTTAGACGCCTCTACTTTGTTGTTGCATGTTTTATGTGGCTTATGGGAGTAACAAGCTAAGAATGATTCTTACCTACGAAAAGCCACAACGGTGATATTATGGTTGCCAACATCCGGTGTAAATCCCATGACTACTATAGTGAGAGAAACTGGCATCCACCAGCCGCATGTGTGGAACAAGCCACACGTCAAGTGCGGAGCCGGTCTCGCGAACGAGGTCGCGTAAAGTTGGCTTGGACTGCTTCGATCTCACTATGCCGCGCCATCAGAAATACACAACAAGATGCTTGCAATAGAAAACATCAATGCTCGCAACAAGCATGTTGCATTCTACTCGTGAAACACATCTACGCATAGATCTAGCTCTGATGCCACTGAAGGGTTTCGTAGCATAGTAAATCCAAAAAATTCTACGGATGCGAACAAGAAAGCCAAGATCTAATCCAGGAGATGCAATCAATGAGAGAGATAGATGAGATCTTCATACCCTTGAAAAAATCGCACAGCAGAAATGTACAACAGAACGTGGGTGATGTAGTCGAACTAGCCGTCTCCTCGCGATCTGATCCGATCCAATGCCACAAGTGACGGCGCCTCCTAGAGATGCACACGTACGGTGCCGTGACATCTCCTCCTTCCTTGGTCCAGCAAGTGTGGAGAGATGGATTGGATCTGCAGCACGACGGCGTGGTACTATGGCGGAGAGTTTCTACGGCAGGGCTTCGCCTATGCGCAGTCGGGAGAGAGAGAGATGGAGGGCAGCAGGACGGCGGCTAGGGTTGGAGGAGTGGGGGGGCGGGTGCGCCCCTGACCACCTTATATAGGGGGCTGGCCGGCCCCCTTGGCCCCTCCTCCAAGCCCTAGGGCGGCGGCCCCAAGGGTTGGAGTGGGGGGCAAGTTTCCCCCTCCTTCTAGAAGGGTTCCCTAGGGTTTGGCCGGCTGGGCCTATGGGGCCTTGTGACCCTGGCCTAAAGCGGCCAGGGCACTCCCTCTTAGGCCCACGCAGCCCTCCGAAAAGTGGGGCCACGTTGGTCCCACTCCGGAAGCTTCTAGAACCTTCCGGTACAATACCGAGTACTCCGAAACGATTCCGAAATCGAAAAACTGCTTTCCTTTATATGAATCTTATTCTTCAGACCATTCTGGAACCTCTCGTGATGTCCTGGATCTCATCCGAGACTCCGAACAAAAACTCATAAACCAATTATCCATTCTATCCTAGCGTCGAGGCACGTTAAGTGTGTGACCCTACGGGTTCGAGAATATGCAGACATGATCTTCTATCAATAATTAACAGCGGGATCTGGAAACCCATATTGACTCCCACATAATCATCGATGATCATATCGGATGAACCACGATGCCAGGATTCAATTAATCCCATATATATATTCCCTTCGTCACGCGATATTTTACTTGCCCGAGATTCGATCATTGGTATCGGCATACCTAGTTCAATCTCGTTCACAGCAAGTACTTTACTCGTTCCATAATCCGATATCACTTTGTGATTAACTCCTTAACCACGTGCTTGCAAGCGGTGTTGATATCGATTACCGAGTGGGCTCGAAGTATATCTCTCCGACTCGGGAGGGACAAATTCCATCTTGATACATACAATCCAACAGGTACTTTCCGATCACCTGAGAGACACCTTTATGATCACCCTCACATAGGATGATGTTTGATGACCTCAAAGCTTTTTTCCGATATCAGAGAGTTGTATTATCTCATGGTCTAAGGAATACAATACTTGACATAAGAAAAAGCTTCGCAAAGATGAACACGATGACACGATCTAATTGCTCTGCTTAATTTGGGTCTGTCCATCATATCATTCTCCTAATGACATGATCTCATTATTAACCGACAACTCATGTCTATGGTTAGAAAACCTTAACCATCATTAATCAATGAGCTAGTCCATAGAGGCGTACTAGGGACACGGTGTTGTTCATAAACCATACAAGTATCAAAGTTTCCGCTTAATACAATTCTAGCATGGAATATAAACTTTATCATGAACAAGAATTATAATAATAACATCTTTATTATTGCCTTAGGGCATAATTCCAACACCTGGTCCACACGTAGCCATGGCGCACTACCACCATATGCACCACGCTTATGATGGTTAGCCATAGGGCACCTATGGGTAGTGCGACACGCCTATTTTACCCGTAGAACATCACTAGCACGTGCGCCATGGATGTATGGATTATCTATAGCCGTTTTCTTTTCTTAGTAGTGTCGCCATGCGAGGAGGATGGGGTCCCCGCCGCCACTATCCACATTAGGGAGAGGGCCCGCCACCGTCGTTAGCCACATAGTCTTTGACCGGTGGCATCTCCTGGGAGGGACGCAAGTGTTTCTTCCATTCTTTATTGTTGTGAAAGTTCAAAAAATAGGACAACACATCAAATTGGCCCACCAAAACGTCCTATAGGTACTTAGTAAGAGAGATATCAATATAATCGTGATATTTTGTTGGTTCTTTGCATTCATGCTAGGTCGAAGTTTTATGTTTGTACCACATAATGCAACATTGAGATCAAATAGAGAGGTTCCATTGAAAAATTTCTCTTTTCTGTTGAAATATATTTTAGAATTTCTCACGCGTACATATGGTTGAGTATAATTTTAGGGTAAAATCTACATGCATAATTTTCGATCTTCCATAAAATATTAATTTATTCAGATATCGGTAGACAAGGTTATTAAAGTTTGTCAACGCAGAATTTAGCTGCAACATTGTAGGGTTTAATAACACCGGAATAAAAACACGTGTTTGGAGCTGGCGATGAAACGGCCGGTAGAACAAACGCGTGAGCTGATCGATGCAAAATCAACCGTAAACAAGGGACGATCAAATCAAAGTATATCACGCATATAAGTCAAAATTTAAAACAAAGATCCGACGTAAAAGCATGTCGAATTTTGCATAGCGCACTAAATACATAGTACTAGTAGGTAGGCTTCGATCTTGGATTCATCGGTAGGATCCTGCTGCTCCTGCTGCTGCTGCTTGTCATCGGTGTCGCGGACGTAGCCCTCGTACAGGGCGGCCTTGTCCTGCAGGCACTTGCGCATCGCCGCCACCGCCTTGGCGCACGCCCCGGCGTCCGATGCCGCTGGTGGTGCCACCGGCGCCGTGTCGTCGGCGCGTTTGACGCCGCAAAAGCGATCCACCTTCTTGAACTTGTCCTCGCAAAAGCTGGCGCAGAAAAATGTCTTGATAATCCCGTCGACGAGCGGGTCACCTGAAGACAATGACGACGGCAAGGACGATGGGTTGCCGATGACAGCTGGTTCAGAGGAAGAAGACGGCGACGGCTTGGAAGCGTTGTCGATGACCGGCTCAGAGGAAGAAGACGGCGCATCTGACCGCGCGGATGCGCCGTCGACGGCAGGCTGAGAAGAAGGAGACGACGTCGGCGGTAGGTTGATGACGATCGATGACGATGCGGTACCCATGGCGACGACACGCGATCGATGATCGAACGATCGAGAGGAAGAGATGTCGATGTGTATGTCGCTCTGGGAGAGACTCGATGAGATCTTCGGACGTTGTCGATCTTTTATTTCCCTTGGATTTATATATAGGCGTAAGATCGAACCGACGTCACGTACGTATGTAGGACTGCTGCTAAACGTACGTACGTGGACAAGGAAACCAACAACTATACTCATCTCTATCCCAATGTAGTATATATGTTGGACTTGTGTGCAAAATTATTTCTGACGTTTTGGTTATAAAATTCTGACTTGTGGGCAAAGAAAGCCATCAAGCCAGCAGCGGCGGAGCTTGGCCCCGGTGATTACAGTATTAATTTTTCAGCCCTATTGGGCCTATATATATACACACAACTACCCTTTGGGCCTCATCCGGTCCGCCTGATTTTCAGCCCGCTCGTTTCCCTTTCTCTATGAGCTGCTCACACACCGGCCCAAAACTAACAGTTCACCAAAAAAAAAGCAGGCCAACCCAACATAAAGCAGGAGAAAGAAGCTGAGCAAAGATCTATTGAAATCACCAGAAAAAGGTCGAACTTCTGAGCTCACTGCTCACAAGGTATCGTCGCCTCTTTTCTTTTCTTCCTCACTTTCTACTTGGCAAGTGATGCCTTCTTCTCTCACAAATCCATGGGTACACTCGTATCGCGCCATGTGCCAGGATTGGAGAGGTAGGTGGAGCAGAACCGTGACTGACATGAATATGCCCTACAGGTACCCGATGTTAGCGTACCTGGTCCAGCCTGACGGAAGGCCCACTCGACGACCTGCCAGGGTCCATGACACCTAAAACGGTTTAGCTGATACGAAGCCCATATGAACACGGAGTCTCAAGCGCACAAGACAAGGAAACCTCAAAACTAGAGCTTGAATACAACTTGTAACCAACTTGTATCGGTACCTGAGACCTAACCTCTCCATATATAAAGGCTAGGAGGATTCAACGAGTAGGATACGCAATAGATAGATCTACGATCTCTACCTCCACAATAGACAATAGATATATCCCCCTCACCTCACCGTATACACACCTCCACGCCAGATTATATCTGTGCACCCTTGTAACTTTCGGTTCCGTCGTAATCAAGAGCAGACAAGCAGGAGTAGAGTTTTCCCTCCGGGGGCCTGAACCTAGGTAAATCTCGTGTCCCCTGGTTGCTTGTCTGTTAACCGTTCCGCGATCTCCAGCACCCTCATCTTCTTCAAAACCTAAGCTCATAACAATGGGCATTGACGAGATTAAACTTCATCAATTGGCGCCGTCTGTGGGAATCGGAGGCGCTGATTGTGCGGTCATGACGGTCCCATCACCTGCGATCTATAAATTTATCGACTTCTGACAAGAAGATCTACTTCGGATCCCCATCATCAAACAACGTCGGATTCACGTCCGATAGATCCATCTGCGCGGACGCACTCATCTTCGTCATTAGCGTCTCTGCCACGGCTGAATTTATCTTCACCAACATGGGCGTGTAGGCTCAACATGAGCGCCGCCCTCACGCTCGGCCGATCGGATCTACGACTTCATGACTTCAAGAAGCAATCTGGAACCGGACACGGCATGAACACCGGTAGATGCCAACTTGAAAAGTATCACATGGGAACATAGATCGGTTTGCGGTGGTCCCAATCCAATCGCGGCTGTTGATCAAAAATAAAAAAAAGGTATCAATCGAAGTAAAAGCTAAATCCAAATCAGAATACAAGGCCGTGTCGTTTACTGGTCCAACACGACCAACACGCAAGTGTGACTTCAGGCAGAGAATTGTTTATTAAGAAATCAGATCATGTGATAGATCAAGGCCCAAGGCAGGTTTGTTATCCGTTGAATAGAATTAAGGGGCGTCGAGCGACCTAGTGATGCATGTGATCAAATCAATTAAAGCTGTACGTAAAGACCAAACTATGTACACCGAATGGATTTTGTGGCCGGAAGTGTAATTGTCGTATATCACCATGATCGCTGGTCGTATCGAGTCCCACGACCCATCGATTCTATTCAGGCTACATCAACACGTCCGCTTTATCGGTTCCAACATCAGCAACCCAATAGTCGCATAGGCTTCCGCGACCACAACCCGCTACGTTTTCGACTTCGGTGACCCGCTATGATCTTCGGCTCCAATGATTCGGGGGCTCTCCCCGCTTCGTCGACCAGCCGCGGCCTTCGGCTCCAGCAACCCGCCGCGGTCTTCGGCTCTGGCAATGTGTGGCCTTTAGCTGCGATGACCCGCTACGGCTTTCGGCTGCAGTTACCCGCTGCATCTTTCGGATGCAGCGACCTGACGCGATCTTCAATTGCGGCAACTGGCCAAATCAGTGACCATTACTCGGGGGCTCTTTCGGCTCCAGCGACCCGCGACGGTCTTCGGCTCCGACGATCCGTGGGCTCCTTCGACCCCTGTGACCCTGTCCAGTCATCGACCGCAGTAATCCGCTACAATTTTCGACTCCCGCGACTGTGACCCGCAGGTCGTATCGGCCCTCGTGACCGTGGTCCGCCGTGTCGACTACGTCCGCCGCGTGACCCACTACCGCGTCAACTTCGCCACGACAATCAACAAAGCTAAGTTTCCCTCTACTTATAGCTGATTTCTTTTTTAACTCGCACTCGAAACACTCGGGGGCTGCGCCCTCTTCGAGTAACCTAATGTGCCATCGGCTCCACGCACTCGAGCACCTCGAACGCGATAGCCCAAGTAGCTGATTCTGTCTGATCGTCGAATCCTTGAACTCCGAGTGCCTCGGCAAGGTACTGATACTAAGGGTAATCAGGCTAATGAAAAAGCCTAGCATACAGTGCGAAAGTGTCGACGCGATCATCAGAATCTTACTGTACAAGCCGAAAGGTAAATATCCGTTAAGTACTTCACAATTCCTTATGTTTTCTGCAGCTTATAAGGATGTCGACTACGCCGAGCTATTCTATCAGGTCCTTAAACAGGAGTTGACAAAGCAACTAGTTATGCCATAAACTCAAGGCTCAAGTCGAATCCCTACACCGTCGGAGCGTTTGTCCCTACACCGACGGCCATCTGGCCCAGCTGACGAGCCCGCCTAGTTACACCGATGAGCCCGACCTTTAGCCTTCGGCGTAAAGAAAGGCCGCCGGCGTTTCCTGTTATTCCTGTAGTGCGATTAGTGCCGGCCTGGCGTGGTGGGAATACTTAGACATTCGCAAATAAAATCCATGTCGTTTCTGCTCATCAAAGGTACCCGACAGAGCAAGGCGGCGACCTAATTTTAGTGTCGCTATCAATTTGATCACTCGTTGAATATAGTTTTCCACACATCCAACCAGAAAGGGTTGACCAGTTAGCGCGCGGCGTTGGTGTGTCGGGCTGTCGGCGGCGCCGCGCGGCGATGTTGACTCGATCCTAACAAAAACCGGCCGTTTCCAACACTAGCTAGCCCAGTCCACAGATTGATTTGATCCTAAAAAAAAGCCTGCAGCGGCGGAGCTTGACCCCAGTATTATTTTTTCTTACATATATACACACGGGCCACTGCTACCCTATTGGGCCTCATCCGGTCTGCCTGATATTCAGCTCGCTCTTTTCTCTTTCTCTATGAGCAGCTCACACACCGGCCCAAGCGAATAGTTCAAAAAACAAAAGAGGCCAAGCGAACATAGAACAAGAGAAAGAAGCTGAGCAAAGATCTAAGGTTTTCTGTGAAACCAGAAAAAGGTCAAACTCAAGTTAAAGAAAAGGTCGAAAAAAGCTCATAAGGTGTCGTCACCTCTTTTCTTCCTTACTTTCTACTTGTCAAGTGACGCCTTCTTCTCTCACAAGTCCGTGGAAACGCTCTCAACGCGACATGTGGCAGGATTAGGGACACAGCGGGACAAGTTTTTTTTTTCTTTAACAGACAGCGGGACAAGTTGGCGCAGTGGTGCGGGACTATTGGAGATTGGTGCTAGAGTACGTATACGTGTATAGGCTAGAGATAGACTAGAATTTTACATCTTGTACTCCAAGTCTTCGCCTACCCATGTGTAACTTTATATAAACCCCTATAAGGGTCATTGCAATACAACACAATATCTAGAAATCAATATTTTCCACATGGTATCAGAGCGGTTAGCCTCACGCCGCCAATCCTAGGTTCTACCACCACTTCCACAACGCGCCGCCCCCTAGGAGATTACTCCTCGGGGGCGCGGCACCCGGTCTTAATCAAAGATTAGATCGGTTCTTTAGTTTAGATTAGATCAATTTTGAAATTCTTCAATTCATAGATTAGATCCAAATTTAGTCCAATAAATCCATACTCCTCCTGGTAGATCGATTCCAAACATCCAATTTTCCATTAGATTTAGCCACTGAATAAATTCCTAGATCCCCTCGATCCTCCACCGGCGAAAAGCAGTGCAAAAGACCATCTACGAATTCATGTGCGACGGCGACGCACTTGAAACTGGCGGACAAGAGCTGATGCCCGGGCGACGTTACCCTGATGACAACGATCAGATCGCTGGCGCGGCTACACCAGATCCACGTCTTCGTGCATGCTCGTGACCTGCCCCAAGGAGATGAGCAACATACACATGCATGCATCCATCGGCCTCAACCTCAACCTCAACCACGCAAACGACCGTCCTCCTCAAGGCGCATACTCCAACTTCATCAACGTTTTTGTCTGCGTCGTTTCGCCCGCATCTCCCAAGCGCGCGTCAACACGCGGTCTATGTCACATACTGGGCTGCACTGTATCAAGTCGGACTACATCGATTCAAACTACAACGACCAAATCACGATATCAAGCTGTACGATTACACCAAGATATTCGTCGAGTTCTACATCGCCAACAAAAATCATGCCAAGGTCTACATCATGTAGTCTAAACCGCCACCGCCGCAGCCTGGCGCTCTACTAGGGCGATCACACAACCGCCTCGCCCGCCCGGTCGAATACCCGCCACTGCCGCTGATCCTATGCGATCCGCTGCCGCCATAAAAACCTTGCCACCGCCGCTTGCCTTGTGCCCGGGCTGCCGCCTACAAAACCCTACAACCAAAACCACGCCGCCGCCGCACAAAAACCCGTCGTCGCCGCCGCAGATTCATGTTGTCGCTGCACAAAAACCTAAAACCCTATGACACAAACCGCGTAATTTTTTGCGCCTCCGGCACCGCTACAATGACCACGACAATCTCGACCACGGCTACATCACGATCGGCTACCTCGACATCGACATCAAAAAACAACGTCCACAACAACTCAAGAACTCCAGTCATCAGCGTCCGCGTCATCACTTGCGTCCACGCCACTCCGCTGTGACTGTGGGAGGAAAGAGACGCATTAGAAGGGGACGCAACCACCGCCCCTTGGTGCTAGCCATGATCATTTCCACGCAGGTGATTATGACAAGGAGGTGAAGACGACGGAAGCACAAGGCTTCAAATCCAGTCGCAAGCGTCCGCTTCACTCCCGCTCCGATTGAGGGGATGTAAGAGTACGAATACGTGTATAGACTAGAGATAGACTAGAACTCTACATCTTGTACTCCAAGTCTCCACCTACTCCCGTATAACTCTATATAAACCCCCATAAGGGTCATTGCAATACAACACAGTATTCTAGAAATCAATACTTTCCACAGTTGGGAGCGGGTGATGAGGTGCCATGTCGGCCGAGGAGATGGGAGGCACACTGTGGTACCAGCACTACACCTGGTGGAGCTCATGGTGGTCGGTCGGGCCAACAATTGACGATCCGAGCATGGATGGACGAAGACACCACAAGACTCATCAGATCCGGCAGCTAGGACCTACAGTGTCTTGATACATCGTAAACGTATCTGTAATTTTTTATGTTTCATGCTTGTTTCTTTGCTATGTTTTATCTACACTTTGAGGTATTTTTATACACTTTCTAGAACTAACCTATTGACAAGATACCACAGTGCCAGTTGCCTGTTTTTTACTGTTTTTGGTTTTAGAAAGCTAAAATATGAATATTCTCGGAATTGGATGGAACAAAAGCCAAAGTTCATATTTTTCTCAGAGCGATACACAAAATCAAAGACGAGATGGAGGAGGACACCAGGGTAGACACACCCTAGATGGGCACGGGCCCACCCTAGGCCGCGCCCACAGGGGGTATGGGCCCCCTGGCCCTCCACCGACCTTGCCTCTTTCGCCTATAAGAAGCCCCCAACTCAGAAACCCTAAAGAATCTGACCAAAAAGCCACGAAAAGTTCCGCAGCGCTGCCGCCACCCTGTTCCGGCACAGCCTGTTCCAGACTAGAGATTCGGGGGACAGAAAGTCTCTGTTCCGGCACCCTGCCGGGACGGGGAAGTGCCCCCGGAGCCATCTCCATCGATCTCCACTACCATATCCATCACCGTTGCTGATTCCCATGATGAGGAGGGAGTAGTTCTTCCTCGAGGCTAAGGGCTCTACCGGTAGCTATGTGTTCATCTCTCTCTCTCTCTCTTTGTGTGATCATGTTGTGGTCATGAGCATTGTAATCAAGTAGATCTACTTTGTTACTCAAGTGCTTCAATAGATCTCTGCTCTCCCCACGTGTGTGTAAGTGACAGCGTGCATACCGTGGCCGCACTTAGGCTAGAGGTTACATAAATACTCATCGTGCTTTAATAGATCTATGATTTTCCCCATGTGTGTGATAGTGACAGCGTGCGCTCCGTGTGGCACTTAAGTTAGATTATATATATATATTTGTTATGAGTTATATTTAGAGTTGGATGTCTCTATGAAATTATGGTGTTTGTTGGAACCATCTAGCGCTCAAGGTGACAGTGTGGGGTTATCTAGATTGGGAAAGGCGTACTTTGAGGTGTGCTTTTGTAGGCCTACCGTGGATTAGAGTGTCCAACCGGAGAGTAGTTAAGCGTAGTATCATGAAGAGAGGATATTTATATGAGGGAGTGTTCACTAGTGAAAGTATGATCCCTAGGCTTTGTTTCTAAACATTGAAACACCGTTTGCATCTAGATCTATTACATGTTTGCTTGCTTTCATCCTTTTGCCTTTAGTCTTTACCTCACTGTCAAGCTATTTTCTGGCACCGTTACCACTTGTATTTCACTATCTCTTCGCCGAACTAGTGCACCTGTATAACTGACAAGTGTATTAGGTATGTTGGAGACACAAGAGATTCATGTATCTTGATTGCAGGGTTGCTTGAGAAGGATACCTTTGACCACTTCCTTCCTGAGTTCGATAAACCTTGGGTAATCCACTTAAGGGAAACTTGCTGCTATTCTACAAACATCTGCGCTTGGAGGCCCACCAACTGTCTACAAGAATAGAAGTGTGTAGACATCATGTCTCACCATTAATTTGATACTGGTTGGCCGATGAAGAACTACAAGTAGGATTTAGGTGGGATCCCACTTTATGACACTGGCATGTTGGTGGTTTTCTGGCATGTTGGTAGTTCCTGTTAGTGGTTTTCTGGCATGTTGGTGGAGGGCGATCGCACGATGGATTCATGGAGGGCGGGATAGGTAGACATGAGGGTAGGAGACTAGGGCCAGCGACACGGTTTTGGAGGGCGGTGAGCTGGATTGCTAGTGGGTAAGTAGGGCCCCAAAGACATATTACAGAAAACCACGCCCAGCTTCGTGCTCCAAAGACTGTTTTTAATCTGACGTAGTCCAATAGCGTAGAATGGGGCAGTTGCCACCGCTCGCGAGGTTGCCCTTCTTTGAATGAGTAGTATCACTAGATGAGCGAAGCAGTGGCAACATTGAAGAATGTCAGGTTGCGCGCAAAAACATGCAGCCCAACTTCGGCTACGTGGGCCAGAAGTGGGACGAGCGGCTACCACACTTGCAACAACAAAAAAACTAAATTGTAACCTCACTTGCTACTGAAAAATCCCAGTTACAACAACCGTATTTGCAACGAATAATCTCAATTCCAACACCATTTGCAACTTACACGATGCACGAATCTTGATGGAAATCCAACATTTTTAGAGTGGAACGAGCTCTAACTTAGTTCTCGATTGACTAGGAATTAGCAAAACCTTTTAAAATAATACGGAACCTTTTCTTGGAATCTAAAAATAAAGTAAATGACAAGCTCGTATCCAAACAAACCCAGACGAAGAGTGCCGGCCTGGCGTCATGGGAAAACTTAGACATTGGCAAATGAAATCCATGTCTTTTGGTGGGGGCGTATCTAAGTGCCCGACAGAGCAAGGCGACGACCTAATTTTAGTGTCGCTATCGATTTGATCACTGGTTGAACATACTCCCTCCGTCTCAAATTACTCTTCGTTTTAGGTTTGGTCAAAGTCAAACATGTTAAAACTTAAGTAAACATCTTCGACAGAATAATAATATTTATAATATTAATTATATACAATATAAAAGTATGTTTTATGGCGAGTCTAACTATATTTATTACATATTTTAGATATTGATATTTTTTTATATATTCGTAGTCAAAGTTTATGAAGTTTGACTTTGACTAAACCTAAAACGCCAAGTAATTTGGAACAGAGGGAGTAGTAGTTTTCTACACATCCATCCAGAAAGCGTTGACCATTAATGGGCGGCGTTGGTGTGTCGGCGCCGCGTGGCGATGTTGACTCGATCCTAACAAAAACACTAGCCCAGTCCACGGATTGATTGATTGATCTTAATCTCACTAAGCCATGGTTGAATAATTATGATGGATGGAGGTAGCTATATATGCTAAGGCCTAATATAACGCTGAAATTAATTAACTTTCTAGAAGTATATATAGTTTCAGTCGTTCTCTTGCAGTTACCGCCATGACCTAGCTAGCTCATCAGATGCATGGATGGATCCATCGTCGACAAGTCAACAGCGTGGAAGATATTATTGGTGAATGTGCGTGCCGACGTGGGAAATTTAGTTGACCACACCGGCAGCACCACGTACTACTACCCAAACAACAATAATTTTCATGCATGGACCAGTCTGCACGATCTATCTAGGGGTGACATGACAGGAGCAAGTGCTGCCACGCACACGGTCTCCATCCATTAAAACACAAGCGACTTGCATCTGCATGCATCTCGTCAATTCTGGCTGCGCACTTTGGCAACTACTCCCTCTGTTTAGTAATATAAGATGTTTTAGGTTTGTGAAGAAGATGTATCTAGACACATTTTAGTGTATAGGTTCAAAAGAATCTAGACACTAAAAGCTGTCTAGATACATCTCATTCATAAACCTAAAACATCATGTATTTTTAAACGGAGTGAGTAGCTTGTAGTAGCATGGAGCCATAGACGACCGAGCTCCCATCACTCCAACGCCTCACTCTATAAGAATCTCAACCATGCATGCAACCAAAGTACTACCTAGCTAGCTAGCCACACATCGATCAGAACCCACAATGGCGTCTTCCTCGTTATCGTCTCCGACGCTGGTCGTCTTTCTGCTGGCGTCGCTCCTGCTGGTCATGGCTGCGCGGCCAAGCGCCGGCGTGGACCCGATCGCCACGGAGTGCTCCAAGAACGGCACGAGCGCGCAGACGCAGGCCAGCATCGACGCGGTCCTGGCCTCGCTCGTCCCGCGCGCCTCCGCCTCCTACTACGCCACGGCCACCGCCGGCAAGTCCCCGTCCACCATCTACGGCCTGGCGCAGTGCCGCGGCGACGTGCCGAAGCAGGACTGCGCGCTCTGCATCGCCGCCGCGGCGCAGGAGCTGGCCTCCTCCTGCCGCGGCAGCGCGGACGGGCGGGTCTTCTACGACTACTGCCTCCTCCGCTACTCCGACGCCAACTTCCTCGGCCTGCCCGACACCGGCTACACGCTCATCCTCCTCAACACGCAGAACGCCACCGGCGTCGACCTCGCCGCCTTCGACAAGGCGCAGACCAAGCTCATGTCCCGCGTCGCCGCCGAGGCCGGGGAAGCATCGCGCAAGGGGCTGGCGACGGACACGACGAAGCTTGGAGGAGGCGGTGGTGGAGCTGCTGCCAAGACCACCATCTACGGGCTCGGCTGGTGCACCAGGGACATCACGGCGGCGGACTGCGGCCTGTGCGTGGCGCAGGCGGTCGCGGAGTTCCCCAACTACTGCCGGTACCGCCGCGGCTGCCGCGTCATCTACAGCAGCTGCATGGCGCGCTACGAGGTCTACCCGTTCTTCTTCCCCATCGACGGCGTCAGCCAGGCGCCCGACCAGGACCAGGCCGGACACCTCGACAAGATCATCTTGAATCATCCGTAATGGGTGTCTGTTTGTATGTACGTGGTGGTGGTGGATCCATTTGTTAGTGCGTGGCTAGCTTGTAGCTAGCTCAGAATCTAAATAATTTCAGCAGCCACATGCATGCATGCATGTTTCGATTTACATGTAATAAACAAAAAAACATCCATGACGTCTCTCAGACGACTATTTCTCAGTCGCGATGTGGCTGGCTCAATCGAATAGAAACATGCATGATTTACAAACAAAAAACTACAACCAGATGGCTCAATCGAATCTTAGAACCAAAATCAAACGGTGAACAAGATGACTAAGAAATAATTATTTCTCAGACACCTGCATACGGTGAATAGCAAAACCCTTTCTTTATAAAAAAAACTTCTCTCGAGCCCAACGTCATACTCCAGATCTGCATCTTTTGCCATCTCAGCTAGCTTAGGCTATGCGTGAGTGTGCATGTGCGTATCTCTGTGGTAGCGGCCGTAGCCATGGATAACAAAGTCACCTACATACATTGACTTGGTCAATCGCTGTGGATTTTCTGCACGTGCTAATATATATGTGACTATGTCCATTGTATTCCCTCCGTTTTTAAAATATAAGATGTTTTAGCTTTGTGAATAAAATGTATCTATACTTCTTTTAGTGTATAGGTTCACTCAAGTTTGGAACGAACCTATTAGTAAAAAAGGTCTAGATACATTTTATTTACAAAGCTAAAATATCTTATATTTTGGAACTGAGGGAGTACTTAGCTAGGGTGTCTAGAAAATAAGTGTTGGCTTACTATTTCTTCAAGGGACTATTGAGGTCTTATGCTGGCCCGAACCAACTTTATTAAACCAATTGGATAGATAGGACAAACATCCAAAGAACAAAAACAAAATCTTTCAACACTCCAAGAGGTAAAACAACATAGAGCACTAGTCCCTTGGGGTATATGCAAAGGTATTATATTACCAATATCACCTATGATAATTGGTGATTTGGAAGAGAGAGGAACTGAAAAAAATGTTTGTTTTTCCTTAGATAAGAGATGATCTCTGCATTAAATCAGACAAGACAATTTCACTCTTGTACAAGATATGCCTCTCTTACTCACATGTTTTCTTGTTCAATTTTCATAAACCTATAATTTTAGGAGCACACAAGCAATAATTCCTAGAGATAACTTAAAAGATGATCAATTGTATGCTATACTTTTTCGTCTTACCTAAGTGACGTGGAACAAATAAGAAAGACAATCTTATCAACCACTGTACATGTCTTAAGGAAAGCTACCGTGGCATAGAATAGAACATAACTTCATAAGAACACCTACAAAGTAGTATATTGGGTTCGCTCCATCTCATTGCAGAATATGCACTATTGAACAAAGAATCCAGAAGGACGGAGATGATCATTGTCATCGACAGAGGAGCCCATAGGTCGTTGACAAAATTTGAGGAGTCAGGACGGAGATGATCATTGTTGTCTAAATTTTCTTGTCGTCGGCAGAGAAGCCCATAGGCACTTGTTGATAAATTTGAGGAGTCATATGGCCAACCCTGTAGCTAAGAGCAACTAGAAGAAACTGAAACATATATTTGGATCCTCCTCCCCGATGCCCGAGTGTTGGAGTGCTCTCTTTCCACCTCGTTGGTCGGAGTGACGGTCGGGCCCAGATAGCCCACTAGGATCAGTCAAACTAACTAACAGGCCCATTTGAACATTATTTCCATTCGAGATCATTCATTTCTTTGTTTAATTATTTGGATTTGAATTGTATTGTAATTTGGATTATTGTTGTATTCTATTATATTGAAACATTAATAAATTTGATTAGTTCTATTGTTCATATTTGTATCTTTTGGTCTCAAATCAGAAATCCAAGATACCGTAAAGCCTATTTTGCGCCATTGCGTGACGAGGTACGGAACAAATCCCGCAAACTTATACCGCAAAATTAAATATGCGGGATTTGGTATGCGCCAAACGTTTTTCAATCGGAAAAATCGTTCTACGATTTATGTTATATGCAATTTATGGTACCGTGATCTACAGTATCCGCTAGAGTTGCTCTCGTGTGTGCGTGTCACAGTTGGCTTACAATGGTGAGTAAAATTTTCTGAGTTAATATAGGGCCAGGGGTGGCTTCCTCTTACGTCCAGAACTTTGCAAAAATGAATTAAACACTGTTTGTTAAAGTGACTGAATTGAAGAAACATCTGGCGCATTTCAGAAAATATCGCAGAAGCCTTCGCCCTAAAATAAAAACAAAATGGCATGGGCCAGATTCGATTTGTAAGGAAACAGGCTCAGGGCCTAGTTAGTATTTGGATCTAGCGATGTACTAAATGGGCTGGAAATAAAACATATGCTCCCGGCTCCCAACTCCGCCGCGTCGCCTCCTGAGGAAGCAACTGTGCCGCCTTCGCCTTCCCGATCCTCCTTTCCTGTGGCGGCGCGGCCAGGTTTGTATCTCTAGCATTCGATTTCATGTACTCCTTTTGATCTATATTAGTTAATTTGGATTTTTGTCAAAATTTAAATGAACCTATATACTAAATAATGAATAAATTTGAACAAAAATTTGAGTCAACTAATATAGGTCGGAGAAAGTATATCACGAGACTACGGATCTGTGGACTCCTTGATGCGAGATTGAGAACTTAGTTCCGCTCTATCGTTTATTTGCTTAGTTTCTTCCATGTCTATGCACTGCGACCACATCGCATCTCATTATTTAGTGTGTTCCCTTGAATGCTTCTGAATGAAGGCAGGGTATTCGGTCAAATGTGTCCGTGTACATGTTCAATAAAATATGATCCGCTAGGTTTTTTGGGCACACTCATGCCGAATGCATGCTCTATTTTCGTCTATTGCATAGATGCTAAGATGCACACATATTTTGTTCGTTTAGTGCCACTCTAGAATAAGAATTACTTCTGTATAGATATACTTCATCTAGATCAACCAGTTTAGTAGCGCTGAAATCGAAACCATAGTTAATATGAATACACAAATTTAAAGTAGATATGCTTAACTTAATTTGTACCCGAAGAAAGACTTTTATCCCATGAGAAAATTCTTGCAACAGAATCTCACCTTACCAAATGCGCAACTTTAACCATTCGTCCAGTTCAGATCTTGCAATAATAGAGGGCACAACAAAATCATGAGGTTAATGAGGACATCACATGCATGACAAGTGAATAATCCAGACAGGCCTTAATATAGCCAAAAAGAATGTCAAGCTAAGAGCATCTCTACGAGATACCGCAAAACTCGGTAAAAAAGATCCCACATATTTAGACTACAAATCGGAATATTCCAAAAATATTTCATCGTCTTTTTCGCAGAGTCGACGTGTAGATCCCTGGTGCACGCTCCATGCCCGGCCCCCAACCCTTCCCAGCCCCATCACTGAATAGCCCTTGCGTGCGCGCGTGCGCATGCGGCCGGCGAGCTGCCAGCTGATGCATGTGGCCTTAGATGCTAGCTGATGTCGTGCGGTGCATGCGCCCTTGCTGCGTGCATGCGGCCGGTTGATGCGTGTATGCGGCCAGCCGACACCTATCTGCTGCTCGGGCTTCAACAATGACAGCCAAAAGAATCAATGATTTACGGCTTAAAAATTAATAATAGATGTATGGAATTGGATCTCCTCATCGGTAACTGTAGATTGGCGGGGAATCGAGCCACCTCGTCGGAATCGGCCTTGGAGGGCGCGGCGCTGCCGGTGCCGGATCAGTTGGCGGTGTATTTTCGGTGAAGGAAAGCGCTGACGGCTTTACAGAGCCTCCAAAACTTAATCTATGCGGTACACGAGGGCTGATAGGGGGGAGCTACAATTTTTATGGTTTTGACCATTTTTACGAATCTGTTTGGGCCATTTTTTGGCCTTTTAGACCAATAATGTAAATTTGCGGGTTTGACCAGATATGCAGTATCTAGAGATGCACTAATGCTATTATTTTTGGTACCAGTTCTCACTTCCTGTTGGTAGTAAAAACTCAAATAATATCAAGTGAGTACGAGTTGAACTACTTTGTAGTTTCTCTTTACACTTTATAGTCTTCTTTTGGTCTCATTTCTGCAGGACTCATATAATCGAAGTAAAGGGGCACCTACCATGCATATGCAATAATATATGAGCAACAAATCATGGAACCAATTTACCCATACAGATTTTATATAAACACATCAAAATCATTAAGGATCACTTTAGTAAAATCTAATCGAACGATAATAACAAGACACGGCCAAAAAACAGCAACCACTCAACTTATTCATTCCAGACATGTGTTCCTAATCAATTTGGTTTATCTTGTTAACTTGATCTGGCGAGAAGCAATTATTCATCACCTCCGCCCTAGGGGTCTAGGGTGTACTATGATAGTTGAAAATGTATTTCACCGATGAATCTTGAGCATTAGTTGAACAACATTTTGCTTGTCCGCCGGCTTCTGGGTATCCCTAGTAGGAAATACTACATTTTTACCGCCTCACGGATATAATAATCATTATCAATTTGTTCGTTCACACCTTGAGCATGAAAAGTTAGTAAACCTAGTCATCGAGAATGGTGAAATACTAATAAAAAGCTCTACTTAGCTTCAAGCATGTTAAACTGATGACATTCTAAGCACCAATAAACCGTTATAGAGGATGCCACCATACTTAGAAGACTTATTTTCTATCAAATCTTTGGTAAATAAAAAATGTGAAATGGATTTAGTATACCAATTTTCATAGTTCAGGCTTACTTGATTATACCGGAGAGATGAACCATGAAATCATGTACACCTTGCCAAATCATATTAGTAGCGCAAACAAGCTCCTATAGTAGCTCAAACTAACCTATCAGTTATCTTCTAATATCTCACCCCCATAATATGTATAGTCCATATGCAACCGTGCATTTGTATGCCTTGAGAAGAAGCTTTTGTGTATTCCAAAAAATCTTATTGGAATTGATGCATTGTAGAGACCACATCAATTTATATAGCAATGGGGGTTGGTGTTCATGTTTTTGTTATGAAACATTAATGGCCATGCATGGTGCAGCCATTTGTACACGCATAATGGCTCATCTCTACATGTTCATGCATGAGCATCATATTCCTATAGCAATTTTAGTTGACCCCCAGTAAGGACTCCTATGGCAATTTTAATAGACCGCAAGTAAGTACTCCCTCTGTTTCACAATATAAGTAGTTTAGTTTATTTATATTTCAAAGTAACTTTAAATACTTTTAATTCTATTGCTTCAAATGAAATGAATTATGAAATCATAGTTCATAGAAAATCAAGTAGCATCAATTAATATTGTTCTTGTTGGCAATTTGTCTTATATTAATGGTCAATCCTGACTGTATTGAACTGACTAAGGCTAGGAGTGATGTATTCCAACACATGGAAAACACCATTGGTCCATATCATAGTACACCAACCACTCTGTTGATCATCACATGAATGAGATCCTACTTGAGACGAGTGTGTATGGTACGAACAGACCCATGACCATGATGCCAAGAAAAGAAGTCAAGGATAACCTAGGAACCACGACGCGGAAGCAAGAAGCATGGAAGAGAAGGGGGAAGAAGACTTACGACGACAGGCCTGGCACCGCCGGATCCACCGCCGAACCAACTTGGCTCTAGGCCCGGCCTACCGAACCATCCGGCGTCCCGCTGAACGACGCTTCAGTATACCAAAATGGCGTCCACTGACCAATCCCGCCCTAGGCCCGACGTTGCTAAAATGGACAGTCTGTCCACTGTTTCGGGTTTGAAGCCCTAGAATATTTCCCCTACCCCTTCGCCCCTAGTACTATAGATAGCCCCTTGTGGCTCAGATCTAGGCAGAGATTATATGAATTGAGTTGAGACTCTTAGCATGTGCCACACACCTTGGATGGGAACCCCCTCTCTACATTGAATCTCAGAGTTGTATCAAGGGCCACCTCAAGCGCTTGGTCTCTCCTCAAGGATTCTAGTAGTGATAGGTCTCTTCCTCTGGGATTCTACTTGGTTGCTATTCTCTCATTGTTTGGGATTATATCGATTGCTTGCCAATCTCTCCTCGGGTGATTCTATTGCAAGTTCTCTCGCCTAGGGAGCAAATCAGATCACTTTGAGTATTTTGCATATGTTTGTATCTTCATCTTGCATTTGAGTTGAGTTCATCGTGTTTTCCCCTCACTCCTCGTCTCAAATCCGTGAAGATCGGGCCACCCAAGGGTAAATCTACCAAGGGACCCATATCATTTGGTATCAGTAGCTTTTGGTTGCCACAGATTTGACTTTATTCATTGATTTCCACCATAAATTTGAAAATATCAAAACTATTGCCCCAAAATCTTTTGGATCGATCTCTCATTTTGATGAGTTTTTAGTGGATTTGGTCCACAGATTTGGTGCTTTAGGTGATGATCTTTGTTTTTATCGTCCCCTAACCCCAATGTGACCAATTTCCCTTCGAATCGATGGAACAAAATTTTGGAATTCTTCACGAACTCAAACCGGTAGGAAAACCGGTTAGCCGGAGCTGCTGTCGAACCATCCGGCGTGGAACTCGGCACCGCTGAAGTCATCGCCGAACGATTCGGTGCCAGACCCCGCGTGCCGCTTTGCCCGCCAAAATCACTATTTTCCCCCAAATTTTGAAAATTTTCTATTTTGAGTGTTGTGTTTCGTGTCTGTGTGTGTCGCAAACTATCAACAAGCTTCCGCAACAACTCTTCACCCTCTGACACCACGCAACTCACATCTTTCCCTACACCAGCGATTGCAAGAACGACATCAACAAAAGGTATAACTTGCACCACCCTTGTTAACCCCCATTCTTCCTATGTGTGTTACCTTACCTATCAAGAGTAGCTCATTTTATGTTTGCATATGTATCCTTTGAAGTACAAGACACGATCATAGAAGCCTTAGTCTAGGATTATGTACCATTGCCGGATATGATTACTATGTAAACCCTAGGAACGGCCGCGTCTAAGGCATATGGGCACCTGAGGGCATGATTCATAATCTGTGTAAACATGTGCACTTGATGCCCTTATAGTGATCTATAATAGGAGTTGAGTTCCACCACCATCATGGGAGTCAAACATGGGTCACTTTTGTACATCACCGCCCCGGACATCCACCCGCCTTACACCTCTTACTTCACCTTCGTCATGGCATATTTATCGACAATACCACGACAACAACGTTGTGATGATCTAGCGCTGGGAGCACCTTGATGATGTTCATGTCGCACTTGCCAGCCAAATATAAATGGTAGTATCTTGCTATCAATATATTCTCTTTATCTTTTGAAATAATTATGACCAAAATAGTACAAGACATACAAACACAATGATAGTAAGGGGGCCTGGTGGCTAACCACATTAGACGCCTCTTAACTTTGCAGCAAACCTAACTCCACTGGAAGAACTTCCCATCAACCTATATTAATGAAACCTACCGAACTTGGACTTCGAGCACACAAAGAGACAACATCCATATAGTCCATTCAACTTCTACTGACCTACTATTTTGGAACACAACCATTCCTCTGCAGCCGTGGATGTTATTCATGGGTCCAAGAAAATACATGTTCTCGTTGCGCAGAGCCCACATTTGATTACACTGAAGACATGAACCATGGCCTGTTTGCTTTGCTGGCAATGAAAATCCGTACAAATTGTCAGATCCTATTACCCGCATAAACAAGCTTCTAGACAAGCTAAACGTAACCTATCAGTTATATTCTAATATCTCACCCCGTATGCATACTGCATAGTCCACATACATCCGTGCATATGTATGCCTTGAAAGTTGAAATGGAGCTCTTCTGTAGCCCAAAAAACCTCGCTCCTTGATTTATATATACTCACTAGGGCGGTGTTCATGCTTCAGTTATGGATCATATATACTTCCCTTTACGCACGCACAATGGTTTGTTTATATATGTTCATGCATAAGCATCACATGCCTCTTTAATGGACCCCAAGTAACGGCTCTCTTTTTTTTTACAAATACACTAAGTAGTTTGTGATATATATATTTATGTTTCAATGTAACAGATAATTATTGCAGATCAAATTAAATGAATTATGAATGTTTAGTTCATGGAGAATCTGGAAGCATCGATTTATACTTATCCTAGTTGTTAATTTGTTTCTGATGGTCAAACTCGAATGTATTGGACTGACTGCTAAACGCATACACATCAGGTGGACTAGCTAGTATAGTGTTTTTTTAGATAACAGGCGATAACGCCCGACTTTAAATTAATGAAGCCCGAATCGGCTAGAGAGTACAGATAGGAAATCAGCTTACAAGAAAAGGAACAACATGCAAACCGTAAAATAAACAAGACACGCCGCTTGAAATGCTCCATATCCTTATGAGCCGCAATGATCGCTGACTGAAGGTGACGCAAGAGCAAGATCTTGATGACGAAGCCGCCGAGCCGTTGAAGAGAATGTGCCCACATCTGCAACCTGGGGGCTTCCTGTCGTCGAGGTGCCATATCCATCTCCACGTCCGAAGAGGTCCCCTGCCCCCTCGCTCGGTTCGAAGAGCGTTGTACCATCGGGGTTGGAGAAGCTCACCCTAGAGCACACGGAAGACAGGGAGACAACAAGGTAGCCAAGGGAGATTAGGAACACAACCAACCCACCGGAACAGAGACCGCGACAAGAAGGGCACCACTAACAGTCTAACACCCAGTTAACCGGGAGACACTATGCTCCAAAGACAGCGCTTTCAAGAAGGTAACAACGCCAAAGCGGCGCCACTGCCTGGTGCAAAGACCATGGATATTCACCCGGAGCCCGATACCAAAGAGACCTGGACCCTCGACAACGCCCCCAAGAGGGAACATGGCGCCCAAAAGCGTACCCTCGCTGGCACCAGCACGTCGGGCAATGTTTTCACCTGGGTACCACATCTAGTGTCAAACAAGTCTCATCGGTAGCACAGATGGAGACTGGAGCAGGTGAGACACCAGGATCTGCAAGAGAGAAGAGAGCTCTCAAACACGACCGACCCACGCCGACTACCTCGCCGCCATCGCGGTCAAGGAAGTCGTCCAGCACCTAGCATAACGGGGTCCGCCGCCAAGCCACTAGCACCTAGCATAACAGGGTCCTCCGCTAAGCCACCTCCACGCCCACCGCTCAGGGCCGACGCCCCGACGTACCAGAAACACCAACCTCAACCGCCGCCCAAGAAGCAACGATCCACTGACGCGAAACCGGCCAACCCAGCAACCGCGGCCGGCACTCCTCCGAGATCCCATCCCATGCCATCCCCAAGCTAGCACCGCAAGACCAGAGGTCATCCTGGCTGCCTCACGTGTGATACCCTAGATCTAAAGAACACACTGAAGCGGAAAAACCAAACCGACCACCGGAACAAGTGGTTGAACTATCCCGATAGTCCAACACTTGTTTTGTCTTTTCAGCCATCAGCTAGTGTATATATAGTGTCATTTGCGAAACAAAACAAAAATACCATCATACATACACGACGTATCATTTTCCTCATCAACCAACGGGTGTTTTGCTTTTAGAAGACAATAAAACTACACTGGCAAGCTATACTGCTATACGAGAATTGGGAGCTACGTACTCCACACGCTCGCCTAGCACATTTCTACTCAGCATCGCCACAACTGCCGGGCTATAAGAAATCCATTTCTCACCACAATCTTCTTATACGTAGACATTGAAAATCATCTACCACCGGCCTTTAAGATAGACTACAGGGCCACCACACTTCTTCAGCAAGCCCTAAACCGAAGCAAAATACATTATACATGTCATGTGTCTGTTGTACCGTGTTGGTCATGCTAGCACTAATATGAACCCTATTGATCATGAGCGTGGAGAAAACAAGTCAGAATGGCGGGGCACATATCCCACAAGAACCACTTTCCCGTCAAGCTCGGTGAAACATCTCAGTTGTCCTCTAATATCCCAAGTCATACATATGCCTTAGACAAATCATATGGATTTTATTTTGAGTGCCACTAGCTACATGCTTATATACCATCGTATCATATGTTAATGTTACTCACACTTTGATCACGCAAAATCACGACCAAGCATGGACATTGCATGTCTTCATACATGATAGCAGTCTATATGTCAGTATGGTCATGCATGCAAACCTGAGTTTTAGTACTAAAACATTTTATATTTGAAAACAGAGGAGGTATTTAGTACTAAAAGACAGAGAACAAATGGTGGAGATTGGTTGACTCGGTAGACGATCTCAATGCTGGACATTCTTCGATGTGCATATTGTGTTGTCAATGGAAAGATGAAACGCTGTATGACGAGTTCAATACAAATAAACTTACGCTTTATTACGTATGGCAACAAGGGTTGGCCGGGCAGAATTGGGATTGGATTTTAAAATTATCAAACTCTGGTATATGAAATAGTTATGTGACAAAAAGATATCTCCAAGAAGCAAAGCTAAGTGGGGGCGGCAACATAGGTGAAGTTTAGAATCTTATCTTTCAGGATAAAAATCGAAGGTTTGGCCTTTGCTGGTTGTGCCTATGAATGACCTTGTTGAAGGAATTATTTTAAGAGTGAGGATTATCTTCAAGGTGAAAATCTAGATGATTGGACGACGATAATGCTTGTGCACTATTTCCTTCTTCGAGACGCTGCTTTTGAAGAGCCTGGAGATCAGGTGTTGTATTGGTGGTGGTTGTAATGTTGCTAGTCGGACCAGAACACTGTAGCGGGTCTTTTATTTTCTTAGTTTTTTTTCTCTTTTGTTGGTTGTATGCATCCGTAATGTCAATAGGATATTGCGTTATTACAGAGGTCGGGTGTAATTGGTATCTCTTGATATTAATATATGGTCTTTCAAAAAAAAGCAAAGGTAAGCCCAACCCAATCTAGCCCAGCCATTAAATGACATGGGCCCATTTGGCATATCTTCATAATTATTTTTTAACAGATAAATGTCCTGAAGGACATGGAATATGCATTACTTCGACGGTGAGTGCACAATTATAGGAAGGACCTCAAAAAATAAAGTAAATACATCATGGTCCAACTCTTTTACGCGAAACATCCTTGAAAGGATTGCATAAAATCGATTGAGTCCTTGCATCTCGCCGACACAAACAGCCTATAGGTGCCTACACTCCTGCTTTCACTGGGGACTAGGCCACTTGGTAGAGCCGGAACTTGAAAAACCGCACCAACACGGGGAGAGATCCTCCAGAGGAGGAAGAACAAACTCGAATATCAACCATTGTCGAGCACATTGGACCAGTTTTCTGGTCAAGGCTAGAGACGGCCAAACAATCCTGTCATCGAGGAACTGTCGCTGGGAGCATGAACTCTTTGAAGTCCCAGCACGAACACCAAGAACCAGTAGCCAGGAGACTCTCGCCTTCCTCTCACTCGTCGACACGCCTTGCTGGGAAAAATTTGACATCACCAAGACCTCCAAGGGGCGATGGGAGCACTTATATTGAGGGCATCATGGAAGCACATCGAAGGGACTTGTCCATGACCGCCTAATGCCACGCCAATGCACCGAAATAGAAAAGAACCCTGCCAGCTACCAGATCTGTCGGGATCCTTGCTCTCTCACCTCTCCCCCTCGCCTCCACGACCGGCCATAAGAAGAGACAGAAGCATGGCAGCACACCAGATCGAGCAGCAACAATGAACACTAACCTTGGCCTTATTAAGGGGGATGCCTGTGTTGGGACAAACCGCCATCCAATCCAACGTTGGAGAACCAGAGCGGCGAAGAACCACCACAGGCTGCACCAGATCTACCCATTAGACGCCGGTGCTTGCCGATGCCCTACTCCCAACTACCCGCAGACCGCCAAAGACCCTAAATCTAGTTTGTACAAGTCGCCTCGACCACCCATGTCCATGCCAGATGGCAACGCCGCCAAGGGAGCAAGGGGGCCAAGGCGGAGACTTGGCCTCGACTCTCAAAGAAATGGGAGGAGGGGGAGAGAGAAGGTGGAGGGGAGAATAACCTGATCTCCATACTAGTTGTCTTGTTACTACATAAATTTTCCAAAAAATTCTACTTGGAAATAGATGTTTTAATTAAATTGATAATTCAATGAGCCGAGTAAATACACATATAAAAATTACACAATGTGTGCATCATTAAAATGAAATATTCTTTTTGTGGGAGGAATGCTTTCTTTGATAGCAAGATAGATGCAGTAGCTTCGCGGACAATGCACGAGTCCTCGAATGTAAGTCTATGGTGGTGGTGGTGGTGGTGTGTGTTCGCTCACGGTTTTCTAACCGGTCTCTCAAAACAGAAACACAATCAAGTCCATGTGTCAATCACGTGTTGGACTTGTCTATCTTTCCCACTTTTTTTGAAAAACACAGTTCAAACGTAGACGCTTACAATACATACATGTATCCATCCCTATGAACACACACTCTACCTTTAATGAACACCTTTGAGAGACTGAGCCGACGGATCAGGTATTAAGATTAACGAAGTCATCACGACGCCTTGCTGTCGAAGAAAACGTCGCATCCCACCGAAAGAATATACCGTCTTTATGCAATACATAGTATCAAACCTGAGATTTAAATTTTGATGGACCGAGGATATAACCATCCTCTAGCCATCCAACCACATGTTGATTTTCTTATCTTTTCCACCTTCAACTATGCACATGTCGTGATTTCCAAAGAAAAAACTATGTACAGATGGTATCTTAAATACCGTGGACGATAATGGAAAGTATACAAGGATTAATCGTCTACTTATTGTAGAATCTTTGTCAAATTTCGTTCTTGATCATAGAAAAATTGGCAGGGGCAATATATTAGAAAATAATATTTTGGTGATGTGGTGTTGTGTTACGCTAGGATTTGGGTGGAATTCGACGAACTAGCAGGTTGGTGAAAGAGGAGGAAGAGAGGGTTCTGTCAAAGACGTGATAACTGATTACCGGCATGGGCTTGGGCTGGCCTTAGCCCAATTTCGTTTACCGCCAGATGGGCCTGCTAAGATTGTAGAATCTTTCGGTGAAACATTGCCTTAGCCCAATCCAGCAATGGGCAGCAGTGCTTCAGGTAGTAGTTGCCTGTTGCCTCATATTAGATTTATTCGAATTTTAACAAATTTGAGTCAACGAATTTGGTTCGGAGGAAGTAGTTGTTGCCTATACCTCAAAAAAAAAGTTAGTAGTTGTCTAGTTGGGCAGTGACATGTTGGTTTTTCGTCGCCGTCCAAGTGAGTATGTTTGATACGAGTATTCCATGTCCAAAAGTAGAACAGATTCTAAAAACAATATTGTGAAACGGTAGTTTAGCCCCTGATAAAAAGGCAATGTCGTGTGTTGTTGACAGATGGAGTTTCTACCTACAAGGCATTAGTCTAAGGCGAAACTACAAAAGTCAATGATTTGTATTTGAATATTTCAGATGTGACGCATCACGAATAAAACAAAATGACGCCACATTGGTCGGAGAAAAACAGAAAAAACAAGACGTCTTGATCAACATGGAAAAATCAGACAATCCAAAAAAGATCTGGAAAAATCAACACAGATAAATTAACAGCTGTGAAACGAAACTGACGTGAACAGAGGCTAGCAACCACAGCTGAGCCTGCACATTGAGCATGAGGATTTAACTAAATTTGACATTCAGAAATTTTAGATGGTGGTTACAGATTTGGTAAAGCGGTGAAAACACAGAAATTTTAGAATGTGCACGCCATGCGATGACTTCACCTCGCCTGAATGCTCTCGGAGACATCAACCTACTATTATTCTTTTGAGCGGACTGTACCGCAACATATTATCATCGCCAAATCCCATGAGACATTAGCAGAGGTGTAGTACATTTGAAACCAGCATTAGAATGTGTCATGCGTAATTCCAGGTTTGTTTGATAACATTAACTAATCACTAATTGACCCTGTGAAATGCATATCTTGATGCTTCCACCTGAATTTCAAGATACCTATTATAACCTGCACGCCAACCAAATCACCATCACATCATGCTCAAATACTATCACAACAATACAAAACTAGTACTGTAGGAAAATTACGCTTTCCACTTGAACCTGAAACAGTGTCATATCTTTTGTAGTGTCATATTAGAGAGCTGATCTGGGTAACAAAATCAAACATTGTTGGCATTCAGTTTGGTTTTTCCTCTCTGAATCTATGGAAAGATAGTGGAAGTAATGATAGAAATCATAACATCCATCACTATCAAATCAATAACAAACTAGCATGAAGCTTACACCAGCAAATTCTAAGTGTCAAGGAGACAAGGACAATCCATCAAACTCAAATGTAGCAGAACTGATATCATATCAGCAGTTTGGCATTTGATAAAATGGCGATGTCGTGTGTTGTTGACAGATGGAGTTTCTGGCTACATCGCATTGTCAGAAGCATTCTATCAAAGGAAAAACTACAAAAGTTATATTTCTTTCTGAATATTCATGATGTGACGCATCAGGAATAGAGCAAAAAATGATGCCAAACTTGTCGGAGAAAAACAAGAACTGGACGCCATGATCTAAAAGAAAAATAAAATAATCCAAACACTAGTTGGAGAAACCAATAGGCTCTCCACACAGATATATTAACAGCTCTGAAACGAAAGTGACGGGAACATAGACTAGCAACACACCGCAAATCAAGCATGACACCTGCGTGATTTTAACTAAATTTGCAATCCAAACATTTTGGAAGGTGATTACAAATTCAAGAAAATCACTGACAATATAGAATATGTACTGTTCAACAATGTGTGCACACCATTCTGCTGACACGCGTTGAATATATCTAACCTAAATCCTCTTGGAGACGACAGCCTACTATTATTCTTTTGAAGAAAATGTACTGGCGCCATATTATCATCGTGAAATTTCATGGGCCATTAGAAGAGATATATATTTTGGAACGGAGATAGTACATATGAAACCAGCATTAGAATGCTTAATACATATCCCAGGTGTGTTTAATACGATTAACTAATCAATAATTAACCTCTGAAATGGATATGTTGATGCTCCAAGTAGAATTTAAAGATGCCTTTTACCCCTAGCTTGCACCTAACAAAATCACCCCATATCATTCTCGATGGATATAACAACAATACGGAACTAGTAGGAACCTTTCAGTGGAAAATTCCAGTTACCAAGGATGAAACGGAGATAATTTAGCTGTAATGCAAAACACTACTGATAAAATCTTCTAGCTTTGCATTGGAAATTAACAGATGTGAAACGGAACTGACATGAACGGTGGCTAGTAACACACCGACTGAGCTTGCAAATTGAGCATAAATCCTGCTTGATATTAACTATATTTGCAATTCAGAAATTTTATAAGGTGATTACAGAATCAAGAAAATCGGTGACAACACAGAATATGCATCTTGTCAACCATGTGTGCACACCATGCGATTGACTTCAACCTCGCCTGAATGCTCTTCGGAGACATCAGCCTACTATTATTCTTTTGAGTGAACTGTACTACGGCATATTATCATCACCAAATCCCAGGAGACATTAGTAGAGGTGTAGTACATTTGAAACCGGCATTAGAACGCGTCATGCGTCATTCCATGTTTGTTTGATAACATTAACTAATCACTAATTAACCCTCTAAAATGGATATCTTGATGTTCCCACCTGAATTTCAAGATACCTATTAACCTTCACCCCAACCAAATCACCATCAGATCAAGCTCAATCTATGGGGAGATGGTGGAAGTAAATAAGTAATGATGGAAATCATAACAAAATATATCACCGTGAAAACAATAATAATAAACATGAGTGAAGATTACACCAGCAAATTCCAAGTGTCAAGGAGACGAGGATGGTCCGTCAAACTCAAATGCAAAAGAAACGGAGAGCTTTTTATATTTCCAGTCCCTCTCTCAGGATCGATCTCGATCGCCATGATTACTCCAGCAATCGAGCAATGATCAAATCATTTTCGGTAATAATATGATAATTTTCATGGGAAAATCACGGGCACTCCGCTCTCCTGATCAGATCAGAGTATTATTCACAGACAATACTGAGAATGCAGGATGCAGGGATGCGCTTCCGCTGCCACCGGCGACGAACCCATTGAGCCTAGCCTGCCCTTGCATCCCACCCTGCCGGTAGTGCGCCCACATCCTCTGCTCCTGCTTCCTCTCCATCTCCGCCATCTGCACGTGCAACGCCGCGAGCCACATTCAAAAGGTTGTCTTCTTACAAAGCAAATTCTCCAAATAACGCTAGGAAATGAATCACCTTTACTTAAATTTATAAGTCAATGAGCCGAGTAAATACACATTAAAATAATGCCATGTGTGTATTATTAAAATGAAATATTGATAAGACAGATATATGTCATGCGGTACTTTGGCCTTTGGTAAAATGCCAATGCCGTGTGCTGTTGACAAATGGAGTTTCTAGCTACGTCGCATTGGCACAAGCATTCTATCAAAGTAAAAACTACAAAAGTTATGTTTGTTTCTGAATATTCATAATGTGACGCATCAGAAACAAAACAAAAATGATGCCAAACTTATCAGACAAAAACAAAGAACTGGGCGCCTTGATCTACAAAGAAAAATCAAACAATCCAAAAAACTAGTTGGAGAAATCAATGGGCTCTCCACACAGATAAGTTAACAGCTCTGAAACGAAAGTGACGGGAATAGAGGCTAGCAACATACAGCTACTAATTCTAAGTGTCAAGGAGACAAGGACAATCCATCAAACTCAAATGTAGAAGGAACTGATATCGTATCAGCAGTTTGGCCTTGCATAAAATGCCAATTTCGTGTGCTGTTGACAGATGGGAGTTTGTGGCTACATAGCAATATTGGCACAAGCATTCTATCAAAGGAAAAACTACAAAAGTTATTTTTGTTTCTGAACATTCATGATGTGACGCATCAGGAATAAAGAAAAAAAAAGGACGCCAAACTTGTCAGAGAAAAACGACGTCATGATCTACAAAGAAAAATCAGACAATCCAAAAACTAGTTGGAAAAATCAATAGGTTCTCCACACAGATATATTAACAGCTCTGAAACGAAAGTGGCGGGAACAGAGCCTTGCAACACACCACAAATCGAGCACTAAACCTGCGTGATTTCAACTAATTTTGCAATCCAAAAAAAATTAGAAGGTGATTACAAATTCAAGAAAATCATTGACAATACAGAATGTGTAAAGTTCAACCATGCGTGCACATCATTCTGCTGACACGCGTTGAATTTATCTCACCTAAATGATCTTGGAGACGGCAGCCTATTACTATTATTCTTTTGAAGGAAATGTGCTGGCAGCATATTATCACCGTCAAATCTCATGAGACATGAAACCAGCATCAGAATGCGTAATGCATATCCCAGGTGTGTGTGATAACATTAACTAATGAATAATTAACCCTCTGAAGTGGATATCTTGATGCTCCGAGCAGAATTTCAAGATGCCTTTTAGCCTGCACCCAACAAAATCACCACCATATCATGCTCAATCGATATCACAATAATACGAAATTGGTAGGAACTTTTCAGTGGAATATTCCAGTTACCAGGGATGAAGAGGATATAGTTTGGCTGAAATGCAACACACTGCTGATAAGATCTTCTGGCTTTGCACCGAACCTGAAACTGTGTCATAAGTTTTTTAAATGCCATATTAGATAGCTGATCTGGGTAGCAAATTCTAACAATTGTGGGCATTCAGTTTGGTGTTTCCTCTGAATCAATGGGAAGATGGTGGAAGTAATGATAGAAGTCATAGCACAATCTATCACTAGCTAAAGGATAACAAACATGCATAAAGATTGCACCAGCAAATTCCAGGAGTCAAAGGAAACGAGGATGATCCATCAAACTCAAATGAAAAAGGAATGGATACCATTTCAGTAGTTTACTGCATCTTATATATTTCCAATCCTTCTCTCACGATCGATCTCGATCGCCGAGATTACTACAGAGATAGAGCATGATCAAATCAGTAATAATACGATACTTAATATTTTTGGCAAATCAAGGGGGGCACTCCACTCTCCTGATCAAATCAGAGTATTATTCACAGACAATACTAAAGAATGCAGCGACAATACTGAAGAATGCAGCGATGCAGGACGGGACAGAGGCTGCTCTGCTTCTTTCTGCTAGTAGTAGTAGCCGCCGCCGGCACCGTGGTACGCCATGGGCATGGGCGCGGAGGTGTTCGACGCGAACGCGCTTCCGCCGCCGCCCACGGCCACCCCGTTGAGCCCGCCCTGCCCTTGCATCCCGCCCTGCCGGTAGTGCGCCCACATCCTCTGCTCCTGGGCCAGCAGCTCCTGCTTCCTCTGCATCTCCGCCATCTGCACGTACGACGGTGGCGGCACGGCCAGCGACGCAGCGAACGGGTCGCCGCCGCTGACCACCGAGCCGTCTGGGCCAGGGAGCGCTAGGAAGGGTGTGCTTGGCAGGAGCGCCACGCTGCTCGCGCTCCCGGACGCCGACGCCTGCGCGCTCACGTGGTGCCGGACGGCGCCCTGGTCGTACATCCCGTGCAGGAGCATCGGGTCCATCCCGCCGCCCAGCGCCGGCGCCTGCCGCGACAGGTTGCTCGCCGTCTCCACTAGAGCCAGCTCCCAGTCCGCCTTCCCAGGCTCGGCCGCCGGTGTCTGCCAGGCGGAGGTCATCGTCTTGGTAGCGTCGTTGTCTGTCGGGAACGCGACCCAGCCGCCGTCGGCGCCGTTCGCCGCTGGTGCCCCGGAGAAGAGCGCGAGGGCGAGCTTGTTCCCCTGCTCGTCGGCGGTGGACTCCCTCAAGTCGACCAGGTCACTCTGCTCAGGGGCCGCCCTGGGCACCGGCGTGGGGGCGACAGGCTCCGGCCGGGCAGGGGGCGGCGCAGTGTCGTAATACTCTGGCGCGGGAAGCGCCTTGATGCCATTCATCTCGTACTCGGCGGTGGCGGGGCTATAGCTGCTTTGTGCCTGCAGAGGCGGCTGCGATGGCGAGGACTGGGTCTGGACGGCCTTGCCGCGCTCCCGCACGAACTGCTCGAGCGTCTCGAGAAGGCTGTCGTCGATGCGCTTGACGTCCGGGAAGTCGGAGGCCCTGGCGACCCCGGCGTCGTCGCACCAGGAGTAGAAGGCGAGGAGGTCGTCGACGAGCCTGGCGGCGCTGACGTGCGCCTCGAACGCCTTGACGCAGTCGGGGTAGTCCATGTCGAAGAACCGGTCGAGGAGGACGGCGAGGACGACGGCCACGTCGTCGTACAAGCGCGCGCTCTCCTTGACGACGAGGGAGAGCGTGGCGAGCACGACGCGGCTGCGCCTGGCGGCGCCGGTGGGGCGGCAGGCGAGGAAGCGGTCGATGAGCACGCGCAGCTGGCGCGCGCGCGCCAGCAGCGCCTCGGCATCCATGTCGTGGACCGACACCGTCATGTCCGGCGGAGGCGAGGTGTTGTTGGCGGTGGAGCGCTCGTATCCGCCGTAGTAGTCGAAGCGGACGGTGCGGGGCGTGGGGAGGAGGGAGAGGAGGAAGCGGACGCGGTCGTCGAGGTATAGCGCGTATGCGCGCACGAAGCTGGAGTGGTCCCAGGAGGCGGAGTGCGCCTCGTCGCGGAAGTCGGCGAGGGAGGCGAGGACGGGGCCGCGGCGGCCGGCGGATGGGCGGAGGACCTCGTGGCGGAAGTGCGGGTCGCCGTCGTTGAGGAGGCGGTGGAGCAGCGCGAGGCACTTGGCGGCGACGACGTAGTCGCGGGTCCTGGCGAGACGGCGCGAGAGCGTGGCGACGCAGGCGGCGACGTGCGCGCGCGAGGCGCCCGAGGTGAGGCGGAGCACGTCGCGCACGTGGCGGTCGTCGGCGGGCGCGTCGTCGTGGCCCGTGGCGCGCACGACGGCGACGTCGAGGTCGGGCGCCACGGCGCTGGTGGAGACCTTGGCGAGGCCGATGCTGGTCTGGTCCTTGACCGCGCCCAGCGCCTTGCGGATCGACATGCCGGAGGCGATCGGATCTCCGGCGATGGAATCGATGCCTGGTTTTGGATTGGTTCTGGGACGACGGGGAGGAGGAGGAGGCGGGCGGTGGGTTTAGAGGGGAAGAGGCGACGCGGTTTTGGAAGTGGGAATAGGATCGGACGGCTGGGATGGGTTTGGGAGGGCCGAGTCAATGGCTGGCCGGCGGCCGCTGACGTGGGGGCCCGGCGGGCGCGGAGTCGTCGAGGGAGCTCCGTTGATTCTTCCGCGGCGCGTTTTTGGAATACGTCGTTGCGTTTCCTTCGGGTACCGGGCGCACGGGTTTGATTTGATTTCTTCCGTTACCTTTCAGGCCAAGGGAAAAAACGGAATCGGAAGGAAGATATTCCGGCGGGCGTTTACTTAAAAACTTTTTGCGTAGGCGCGTAGACGAAGCTGGTTTTTTCTCGTCCAAATTTGGCACCGGGACTTTCCTTAAAAACTCTCTAGACGTGTCACGGCGACTCTTGCCCTTTTGGCCACCAGGAATTTTCTTCGTACCTACACTAGTATTTCCTTAAATTCCACTTCTTCCTAAGTTCACTTTTTCTTTAAAAAAACACGTTTACAAACATCATAGATGCTCACATAACGCAACGCACGTAATAAGTGGGAATTGTCCCGATGTCAATCAAGACCTCTCATGTCAGTAGTCCCAAAATGTAACATGCTTAAGGTTTAGTCAAAAGTTCACGTTTTCTAAGTTTGATCAAGATTATACACAAAAATATACATATTTACATTACCAAATGAATATCAATAGATTATCATAAAGTATATTTTATTATTGTATCCATTCCATAATGTAGATGTACATATCTTTTTCGTAAATATTTGGTCAAAGTTAGGAAGATTTGACTTTAGACCAGTTCTTATGCGTCTTATATTTTAGGACGAAGATAGTACTAAGAAGTAACACAGCCATTACCTTTTTTTTTTAACATGATAAGGTAGCCTGCTAAATGATCATTTTTCTTTCAAATACACATTTTGTAGGCATTATATCCTACTTCAAAACTATTTCAAAAAAGAAAATATATCCTACTTCAAAACAATCATTTTCATTTTTCTTGAAACAGGCTTTGGTCCACTACATTAATGCAGCAACAACGACTGAAACAACTACCGAGGCCTAAACACGGTTGAAAGGATCGTATGGGCACCTAGAGGGGGTGAATAGGTGCTACTTCAAATTTTCTTCTTTTTCAAATTAAGGTTTGACAAGAAAGGTAAATTCTCTAGATAATGCAACTAAGGTGAATTTAACTATATGACAAACAAGCACAAGCTAACATAACACTAAGCAAGAACAAGTAAAGTGCGGTAAAGGATAGAAGTAACCAAAGTGGTGGACGCGGAGACACAACGATTTCTTTCCCGTAGTTCCTTTCTTTCAAACCACCAACGCCACGAGAGGCCTCTCTTGTTCTCCGATGAATCTCACCCCAACGGAATCAATCCACCTTCCACTATATCGGCAACCTTCGAGGTGGAAGTCGGCACCTTTACAACAAGTTCGGGGCACACATCTACAACTTAATTGGAGGTTCTCAAATACAAGCAAGTTGTTGAGACAATCAAAGACAAGCTTGTAAGAACCAAATCTAGAACTAGGGTTGCCAAAGAAAACACTAGAGCAATGGGGGCCCTCAAATGAATGAGGGGAAAATGAAAATATCTTTTGGTGAAGTAGTAGATCAAGGCCTCCTCCTTCGATTCTCCAAAGATCAAAGACTTTGGATGGTGGAGTGAAGAGATCTTGGCGATTTGGTGGATCAAATGGAGGTGGTAGTCTTTAATGCAACGAGCACCTTGTCCCAAGGTAGGTGGAGGGGTATTTATACCACTTGGAGGAATCTGCCCGTTGGTGCATTAAATGCACCAGTACTGGTCACAACCGGTACTACCGGTCAGGTACCGGATCAAGTACCAGAGGGGGGCATCACTTGGTCGAGCCACCCACGATCATGCCCGGTACTTCCTTGCGGTGCAACCCCCAATCGGTAGTACCGGTTAGTAGACGCGGTACTACCGGTCAGGGTGGTAGTACCGGTCCTAAGTACCGGTTGGTATTGAGCGAAAAGGGAGGGCCTAGTCCTTCCTCAGGGTTGCCCGGTACTGCCGAGTGGCACTACCGTGTCCAAGCGGTGCTACCGGTTGGAGCGATAGTGCCGCTCCGCGGTACCGGGTGGTACTGAGAAAAATCGAGGCATGCCCACCTTGCTCGGATGCAACCGGTACTAGGGAGCGGTAGTACCGGTGCCAAGCGGTAGTACCGGTTGTAACTTCCGGTACTACCGGTCAGCATAGGAGATTTTGGCAAGGGCATCTGTGGGCAAGGCAATATTTGTGCCACTACCTAGAAAACCTGGGATACACTTAGCGCACGATTAAAACGATAGGTGTGTTGTTATCAAACATCAAAATCACAAGGATAGGAAATGCTCTTTCAATCTCCCCCTTTTCGGTGTTTGATGACAACGCACCTTTGCAAGATAATTTTAACAAGATACTCATGGCTTTTGAAAAATAGAGACGGGGCTCCCCCTGGATGAATAGGATCAAACCTCCCCCTCTATTTTACAAACCCAACACAAGTGCACAAATATAGATACTAGCATTTGAACTCATACCTTTGCACAATAACTCGTGATGAAAAATATATTGGCAATGGATAACTCATATCATCACAAGATGGATCCGTGAAATAACCCACATAGTCTCAACATACATAGAGTTCACACATAAGTATGAGGCAAATAAATAGGCAAACAAAGTTCACAAGCAATTAAAAAGATCAAAGCAAGAACAAGCTTGTGACTTTCCCATGCAACACCCGCATTCCTAAGGTGCATCTTCTCCCCCTTTGGCATCAAGACGCCAAAAAGGGACAAGTGCAAGACTAACGCCCCGAGAGTCAATCCTCCTCCTCATCATCAAAGTCCTCCTCATAGGTGGGTGGAGCGTGGTGCGAGGAAGAGACATCATCATCCCAGTGGCTGTGCTTGGAGATCCATTGGTGTTCAAGGGTGATGTTGGTCTCGGAACCCTCGTAGATGGTCAATCCTTGAGCTTCCATCAAGTTCTTCTGCCGAGCACAAGCTTTCTTGGCATACACATGAGCCTCATACATGCGCTTTTGATTGTCGACTTGGAAGCAAAAGATCTTCTTGAGCTTGGCCTCCATCCTCTTGGCCCAAGATGGCTGGGCATTCTTGCGACGGGAGACAACATAATCTGTATCACGGCCACTGTCAGCATCCTCAGAATCAGCCTCAATCACATTGCCTTCTTCATCCACCTCATCACCGTCTACATTGCGGGGCTTGGCATGCTTCTTGATCTTGAGGGCCTTGAACCGGTGCACAATGAGAGGACGAGAAGACAGGATCCTGGCAATGGGAGGGCACTTGGCAACAATGAGAGCCATGATGTAGGGAGCGAAAGGCGGAACCCTCTCGGAGTGAGCAGCAGCAACCATCTCATTCCATATAAAATCCGTCACATCAAGAGCGGTGCCGGAGTCTTTGTTGAGGAAGGTGTTGAGCAACAAATCAACAGAGTATCCATGAATTTCATATTTGTTGCCTGCACGAGGAGCAACGGTCTCACAGAAGATGCGGTGGAGAATGTCATACGTGGGGAGAAGATCCTTGATCTTGCCAGGAACACCGCGGCCCCGGATATAGAGAGGTGCAAGAACATCCTTCTTGGAGGAATGCTCGCGCAAGTGACAGCGGAAACCACAAGGAGTGTCACGACCACGATCTTCATACCCTAGAATTTCAGCAAATTCAGCAAGAGTGGCCTCCTTGATTGCACCTTGAGTCATCCAAGTGATTTTCCGAGTGCGGCCAGTTGAGAAGTGAGGAGTGGCATAAAACTGAGCAATGAGAAGAGGCTCATAGTCATGCTTAAATTCCATAATGGGGAGCATACCAAGGTGAGTGCAGATTTCTTTGGCATCAGCAAAGTACTCAAGATTCTTGTCGATGTGACCCATATGAATCCACAACTACGGCACAACCATTTGAACATTTGTCATAAGGACTTAATGGTAGACACGCTCTTGGAAGGCATTGTAGAACAAGCTATCTTCCCTGCCCTCATCACGGTTGCGGGCATAGGGATTATCAACCCTCAAAGAGAGGAACTCAGAATCAGATATGTCAGACAGTTTCCTTGGCCCTGTTGGCCCTGAGCTGCAACTCTTGGTGCGCCCCGAGGAAGGGGGCGAGGAGGGGGAGCGCTACCACAGCCAGCAGACCGCTTGGTGACCCCCTTCACGGCCCCCACGACCACCTCGAGTGGCAGGAATCTTCATGCGACGGCTGGGCTGAGGCATGACTTCGTCTTCTTCTTGCTCGGACTCCGTCTCTTCCTCAACAATCTCACGACTTGCTTTGGAGCGCTTACGCGCACCCCGAGAACCACATGCATCTGTGATAGCAAGAGGGAGAACAACAAGGGGGTAAGGGAACAATAACCCAAAATGAACAAAGAAGAATCCATGTTTTAGCAATATGTTGAGGTCAGTTGGGACCGGTACTACCGGAACTGGCAACCGGTAGTACCGCTTGCGAGCGATAGTACCGGAAAATCTTCCGGTACTACCGATCGAGCGGTACAGGCACGTCAACGGTAGGGCACGGTCCAAATTGGCCTCAACAATCTATAAAACATTGATTCTACTAAGTAACAAGGAATGAATGGAGGTACAACCCCAAAGCAAGCTAGTTTCTCCAAGAATCTAAGCAAAACCTAGATCCTACGAAGAAATCAAGAGTGAGGAGGGGACGGTTGTACCGGGATCCATGGCGGTGGAGAGGGACCGGGAGCCTGCTAGGAATCCGAATCCAAGGAGGATCCGAGGAGAGGAGGACACGACGAGGCTCCGATGGCGTCAAGATCTTCGGCGGCGGTGGTGGTTTATGTGGGGGGGCGGGGAGGATAATGAGGCACTGAAGGGTGCCTCCCCTAGCGCCACCAATATATACCAGGAAAACGCCGACCGGTAGGACCAGTTATTGAAGCGGTAGTACCGCTCGAAAGCGGTAGTACCGGTTCACCAACCGGTAGTACCGGTGACCGGTAGTACCGGACATACAAGCGGTAGTACCGGTCCTGGAGAAGTCTCCAGGACACGCCCTAGGAACTACATTAATGCAGCAACAACGACTGAAACAACTACCGAGGCCGAAACACGATTAAGCCCAAACAAAATAAAAGAGATAAAAGAGAAAACTTCTAGATCCATTAAACAAAGATGGCTCGCAACCACAACGTAGATGACCCACAACACACCTAGAGCTTCGAAATATCATGTATCAAGCAACACATTCAAGAAGGAAAACGACGATGACGACGCTAGTGCCCGGACGCACTAAGCAGAGGTGAGTGGGAAAGGGGTACAATCAACGCCCTTGGGAACGAACACCGACACCCATAGGTGTCACCCCGACGTTGTCGGTGTTAAAAATCCGCCAAGATTTCTCCTGACACCCTACCTCCAAAAAACCACTACCCCAGACGCTCCGAAGTCTTCCACCCAATATCCCTGCCCGCCAAGACGCGTCGGCACGGTCTTGACGCCACATCATCATCTCACTATGAAATGATGCGGGACCTAGAGGACAAAGGACGAAGAACATCAAGTAATGGAGACGGCAACGCACCAGCCGCAAAGGAGGGAACTACCTCTACTACTTTTGCGGTAGCCGACTGGACATAGCAGCAAGAACAAACTAGTCCCGACAAGCCTGACATGGCCCGACCCTGTGAAGCCCACGCAGCCACACTGCATTAGGCCGGCTAAGCACCATCACCCTACACATGTTGCCCCCTCGAACCTCACCTCCAGGGAGCACCGCCACAAGACTACACGGGCAGCTTCCCTAGACCCAGGTCGGGCCCAAACATGCCCAGATCCCGTTGATCGCCTGCGCGCAGCCACCAAGGGGCCGCACCACTATGTCAACATCCACCCGGGAAGGTTGAACCGTGGACAGAACATTTGCTAGCTTGGGAGCACTGCGTTGGATTTACCCTCCTAGGCCAGGTGCCCGCGCGCGTCGGAAGAGGAGAAGCCGCTGTTGCCAACAGCATGCGCCCGGCTGCGGCGACTAGTGGGAAAGGCTAGGGTAAGGAGGGGCTGGTGCAGGGAGGAGGGGATCCCCGGTTGCCTCCTACAGGGAGGCGCCACCATACTGAATAACCTAATTTCATAGTCGGCTGCAAATCAATAATTTCTTTTTCTCATACAAGTTTTGGAAGTTGCAGGGATATTTTTGGTACATCGAGAACATATTCTAGGGAAAAAATTCTAGACAAAATATACTATCCCGGAGAAATGTTAGAAATTTATTTTGACATAGATATATACATTTTATTCTAAATATATGAAAGCTATAGACATTGAGCTATATTTTAATTAATATTTAAGAAAAAATGTTCGGGTCAATTTTAATACTCTCTTCGTTTGAAATAAGTGACTTTAATTTATCTAGATTTGATTATAATATTAAAATTTATTTAAATACGATCTGAATCTAGATATATTCAAGGCACTTACTTCACGACGGAGGGGGAGTATATAATTTTGATATATTCATTAGCAATATAGTGAATAAACAAAAAATTATAATCAGATAACAAAAACAATTATTTGAGGGTATAAAATATAATATTTTTCAGAAAAATTACATTTTTTATAACATGGGAAAAGGAAATACGGAACCTTTTTGAGGTAGCAAAAGAAAAGGGAAAATACCTTATTTTATCCACTAGTGGGCCAGACTACTTGCCCTTGCCATGAACGGGCCACGGAGGTAGGCCACTAACGCAGCCAGCGAAAAGTGAAGTGTAAGATGTTCCCACAAGGCCGGCTCACTTTAATTGCACAGCCATGTAAGATGTTGTTTCTTGAGATCACTTCTGGCCCAAAATCTCACGCCAAAAAAATAGCACGTTGGGTCGTAGACTCGTAGCAGCTCAGCAAGTCCCACATAATTCTCAAAAAAAAAAAAAGCAAGTCCCACATCGGATTCAAAAAAAAAGAAGCAAGTGCCGCATCCGGTGGTACCAAAGGCGAACCTTTGCCAAGATCCATTGATGCAGCGCGGATGGCTTCCGTCGTCGTGGGTGTACTTCCAAAGGAGAGACATATTTTCAAGGTGCTGCGTGTTAGAACTCAGAGTATTTGAGAGTGAAACTTGTAATCTATTAATTCTGAGAATTGGATATATATACACGGGTTGGTATCTTTCGAAGGCACCCTTACAAAGAGACATGACTGTTGCATATACGGGATGAACAGCCAAAGGCAAGGTGACACCATGAACCTGGTACAAATGCCGGAGTTCTCGATGGAGATCAAGACGCAACAACCACTACATACCACATATATAACAGTTTACATTAGATGTGAATCTTGTTGTGCTGTTATTAGACTTACGACGGTAGCATAATAAGATAATCCCTCATACTATAATTTCAAATTCGTGTTCCCCCACTAGTGTGCACCACAAAGAAAGTTCGCACTTATGAAGCACACCGTGATGATCGGGTGCTGCGTTCGCACACGCTGGATTCAGGCCATGTATACACTGCAATACAGACATGGTCTCAGAACACAGATGACCGAGTCCCGTGTTCGGTCTTCAAAGGTATGCATACCGTATCCCGCTCGTTAATGTACTTCTCCATAGATATATCTTGGGTTGGTGCATTCTCGTATTAAGAATTGTTTGTTTTCTGCCACGGAACCCCTTTACCAACCCCTTTACTGACGTGTGTTGGAGTTGGTGGAACGGCGGTTCCGCACGCTCAATAATGATCTGCACGCCTGTTGGGCCTGCATGGAGGCATCAGAGCGCACCCTCTATGAGATGCCCATTGCTGAAGGCAGTGCTGATGTTATCTCAGTTCCTGAAGCTGATGGGAGCAGCGAGTCCATAGCAGCCAGCTTCCCGTCGTGATCCGCGCTCGTTCGTGCTTGCATGGACTTTTGCGAGAAGGAGCACTTGGCTCTGCAATTGCACAAGCTCCTTAGCGACCATCAGGAGGCCGCTGTGGAAGCGGCCTGTGAACTTGATGATGTCTGTGAGCATTCTAGGAAGTTCTCAATGGGAAGGAGAAGGTGATGCACTCCCTGTAGGGAGATCTCGGCGCGACTCAGAGAGGTTTTGCCCAGGCCGGATAATCCGCCCCTCAAGGGGTCCGGATACCCCCCCCACTAGGATTTTTGCAAAGGTTGCCACGGTGCGTCACTCAGAGAGGGAGGCGGAATTTCCCCCGGACTTTCCGCCTCTGGGTGGATTTTTCCCCAGGGGCGGATAGTCCGCCCCTTGAGGGGGTTATCCGCCCCCTCGAGGATTTTCACCAATACAATCTCGGCGCGACCCACTGCGCGACCCACTGCGCGACCCACTGTGTGGGGGCGGATTTTCCCCATGACTTTCCGTCCAGGGGCGGATTTTTCCCCCAGGGCGGATAGTCCGCCCCTAGTGGGGGGCGGATAATCCTTCCCCAAACTTCTCCAATGGCCAATTCTGGGCAGGGGTATTTAAACCCTCCTTCCCCCTCCTTCCAGAACTCTTGGTTCATTCGAAAAAGACAAGATCTGCTCCTTAAGTTCCATCCAAGAGATCTCCACCTTCATCCACCCAAAGGCCCTGTCCCTTGGGAAATCGAAGGAGGAGGGCTCGATCTTCATCAACAACAATCAAGCGCTTCACCTCCTCTCCATTCATTTGGAGAACCCTCGATCTAGTATTTCTTGCAAATATCCAGATCCTTGATTTGATTATATTGATAATCCTTGTTCTTGTGACAACTTTTTGTCATTACGGGAGCCTCCAATTTGGTTGTGTATGTGTGCCCCGCTAGAGTTGTAAAGGCACCGGTTCCCTCCTCGAAGGGTACCAATAGTGGAGAAGGTGGATTAGGCCTTTCGTGGCGAGATCCATCGGAGAATAGGGTGAGGCCTATTGTGGCGTGGTGGTCTTAGAACCGTGCACCCCTCCAACGCATATGTACTTCCCTTAACAAGGAAGTAACTATGGTAAAACAAATCCATGTGTCTCCGCGTGCTCCATTACGGTTTCCTCGCTCCTCGCTTACGTGTTTAGTAGATAGGTTTACATATAGGGAAATTTTCGTAGTTGCATATCTAGAGAATTTACTTTGTGTCAAGCCTAAAATTGAAAAAGAATTAAAAATTGAGTAACACATATTCACCCCCCTCTAGGTGCCCATACGATCCATTTCAAAAGGGAATCGGTATCGTATGTAAATGGTTCATTCGATCACGAAGTCATCGTAGAAATATGTGGGAGCCATATGGATTTCCATATTCCTCTATTGGTTATTGATCAGAGAGGTATCTCGATCATGTCTGCATAGTTCGGCCAAACCCTAAAGGGCCAATTCGGCCAAGACTAGTAAAAGGGTCAAACCCTAGTTTGAATAGTCAAATCCTAGGTTAAAAAGTCAAACTCTAGTTTTTGGTAAGAAGGAAGACTTGGTGGAAAAGGTTTCAAGCTCTTCCCTTGGTGGCCGAGTTGGGGGGGACATGACCTGGGCTGGGAATCCTTGGCCGGACGCCCCCACCTATATAATGAGGGGTGGGGGCATGATGCGGCTCAGATCACTGTAGAGCTTTATTGGGAAACTCCAAGAGGAAGGTATGATGACCACATCAGTAGGTCATCCCTCGGTAAGAAACCAAGGTTATCGAACCAATAGGAGGAAGGAAACGACCCCAATGTGTTGCTAAAAACTTGGAAACCTGCACAACACAAACTCAAGACTTTGCCCCAACGAACAGTGAGGTTGTCAATCTCACTGCTTTGCTGAAAACAAAGGATTAAACGTACGGTGTGGAAGGTGATGGTAGCTTGCAGAACATAAACAGTAACAGTGGAGGATGTATCAATGGTAAAGATTGGACCGGGGTCCATATTTTACTAGAGGTGTTCTCCTTAACATAAACAACATAACATGATGGGTAAAAAATTTACAGCGGGGTAATTGACAGGACAGAGCACGGTATAACAATGGAATACTAGAAATTCATGATCCTATGAGGTTCGATTGGGCATTACAACAATATACATAGACCTCCATCCAACTGCATCTATGACTAGTAATCCACCTTCAGGTTATCATCCGAATCCCCTCCAGTATTAAGTTGCAAGCATTGGATAACTGTTTTAAGCAATGTGTGTAAAATAAACAATACAATTGTTCCATGAACAAAATATCTTTGTTTTCTCCCTAGTAGCTGATGGCGCCGAACACTTGTCGTGGAACGCTTCGTTGGAAACCCCAAGAGCAAGGTATGAAGCAGCACAACAACAAGTTTCCCTCAGTAAGAAACCGAGGTTATCGAACCAGTAGGAGGAAAGAAACGTCACACATGTGTTGCAAGAAACGCGGAGACCTGCACAACACAAACTCAAGACTTTTCCCCAACGAATCAGTGAGGTTGTCAAGCTCACCAGTTTGCTGTAACAAAGAATTAAACATATGGTGTGGAAGGTAATGGTTTGCAGCAAGTAAACAAGTAACAGTGTAAGATGTATCAATGGTAAAGATTGGACCGGGGTCCATAGTTCACTAGAGGTGCTCTCGTTAGATAAACAACATGGCATGAATGGTAAACAAATTACAGAAGGGCAATTGACAGGAACTGAGCAAGGCATAACAATGCAATTACTAGTCAGAAAGATCCAATGAGATTCGATTGGGCAATACAACAAGATACATAGACCACCATCCAACTGCATCTATGACTAGAAGTCCACCTTCAGGTTATCATCCGAACCCTCTCCAGCATTAAGTTGCAAGCAACAGACAACTGCTTTAAGCAAAGTGTGTAAGGTAAACAGTCCATATGTTCCATGAATAAGAGAGCGTTGTTTTCTCCCTAGTAGCAACAACACATCTACAACCGAAGAGATTATAGTCACTTCCCTTGGAAACTAGAGGCATGAACCCACTATCGAGCATAAATACCCCCTCTTGGAGTCACTAGCAACTACTTGGCCAAGATAGCTACTAACAACAGAGAGCATGCAAGATCACAAACAACACAGACATGATAGAATCATAAAGACAAAACCATTAATCAAACCAACATAATAATCTCAATATCCATCGGATCCCCGCAAACACAACATGCATGATTACAAATAGATTAGATCTTGATCATGAATGGAGCTCACAAGATCTATACATGAAAGCACAAAGGAGGAGATACAACCATCTAGCTACTACATGGACCCATAGTCCAAGGTGGAACTATTCACACATCATACCGGAGAGAAGGCCTCCAGGATGATCTCCCCCCCCGGCAGGGTGCCAGGAAGAACTTCAGATCCCCCCAATCTAGGGACGACGATGGCGACGGCTACAGAAGGTTTCGTGGAGATTTGATCGGGTACTTTGGGTTTCTGCATCGGGGGCTTCTTATAGGCTAAGGGGGAGGCCGAGGAGGCGGCCAGAGGGGCCACACCCCTCCTAGGCACGGGGCAAGGCCCACCCGCACCTAGGGGGGTCTGGCTGTCTGGCCCGCTTCTCCGTCTCCCCTATGGACTTTTTGTTCCCCACGGAAAGTAATTGACTTTGACATTTGTCCCATCCAATTCCTAGAATATTTCTTTACTAACTTTTCTGAAACCAAAAATAGTAGAAAATAGGCAACTGGCACTATGGCAACTTGTTAATAGGTTAGTACCAGAAAACATGTAAAAAATACCTCAAAGTGTAAACAAAGCAAAGCAAAGTAGATACTAAACAAGCATGGAGCATCAAAAATTATAGATACGTTTTCGACGTATCAAGCATCCCCAAGCTTAACTCCTGCTCGTCCTCGAGTAGGTAAGTGATAAAAAGAATAATTTTTTAGGTGACATGCACCCTCACAATAAAGATCCAACCATTTGCAAGCATTGAAAGCTAGGATCAAAAAACTTTAAACATGTGCATGAAAGATGGAGTTCTAACAATAGGACATAGTAACTATACATGCAACATGTCAAGCTACAAACAAAGATCATGAATAACATGCATTGAAAAATATTTGTTTGTTTCACATACAGAAAACATAGCATAGTGGCAATCAACTTGTCCCTCATAGAGTATAAAATAGATGCATAGGACACCTTCAAAGTTCATAAGGGTGACTAGAAACAAATAGAACAAGAACAAGTAATATTACAATATGCATCAATCAATAAGCTTTGGAACACTGCACACAGAATGACAACTATGCTCTCTTATTGGTTCCTAAAGGTAGAAGGTAGAGACTCAATAGTGGTGGAAGAAAGACCTTTTATAAAGGAAGCAGGGATTTCAAGTTTCAAAAAGAGCTTCCAGAAATTATAGTACTTGTTAGCTTTCAGCCCTCATTTCCCCTATCATAAGCATCTTGAAGTGATTAAGGTTAAAGTGATAAAGATGGAGTATAAGTTGGCAATCTTAAATCCCTTGAATATGAGGGCCACACCTCATGCTGTTCAACTTTAGTCACCTGTAAGTTCTTGTCATTGTAAGTATTTGCATATCATTGAGAACCGCCAACGGGGTACCCCTTGCACATGGTACAGGAGCTTTCCCATAACCAAAATGACAAGGCAAGTTGACAATGAGCATCTCAGCAATCTTCTTATTTACCATGGGAATATGGTGCTTTTTCTCTCTTTCCTCTTTTCTCAATGTGTCTCTTTTTTTATAAGAAGGATGCTTCATAGATGTCACTATGGTGATGCTGCAAGTTTCCACCATGATTAGGCATGGATTAGGCTAGCGGCCCAGGCGTTTCTCTAACACAGGATACAAACTCCATGGACTTACAAGTTCGCTCTTTATTTCACACTGGTGACATCCATAGACAAAAGAGGATGATATCAACTAAGTAGAAAGTACAAGTGCAATGTTAAAAACGTTCCCTGTGACAGCACGATTCTGCTAATTCCAACGTATAAGTGCAAGCATACACAACATAGATGACACAATGGTTCAAGTTTATTAGGGGCAAAGAATATAAAGTGTGCCATCAAGTTTGTGAGGGCTTTAATCACTAAGTTTTCACATAACAAAATAGTTTTTAATTGGAAGATAGTTGAAAACAAGAATAAACTTGGAATGGTGTAACACACCATGCATAGGAATTTATAGTGGAAACTTTGGAAAAACCTGGTTTCTTGGGAGTTGGAGGCATGAGTAGAGCTTACTCGTACAAGTGGAGGCTAGCAAAAGACTGGGAGCAACCAACTAAGAGAGCAATAATGACCACAATCATGCAGTGCAACAAAGCATTACTAATCAAAGCAAAGAGTGGTACTACAAGTCAAGGACTAAATGATCATAGAGGCTAAGGTAACTTGTCATAGTCATAACATGGTGTGATCATGTGCCAAGTCAACCCAAGCAAAGCATCAAAGGAGAATACCATAATACTATGCTTTTGCATGCTAAAACAACGCATAATTTCTTCAAAGCACACTAAACAACCCCAATTGTTTGGAACAAGACATGCTACAACAATAATCACTAAGCATAAGGTCAAAACAACACCTAGAATGTCATGCTAAAGTCTAAGTCACAGTCAATGCAAGCTCCTCTTGCACTTACAAGAAAGAACTTACTACTCCTTTCCAACACCAAGCAACTTATTTGCAAAACAACACAACGAGAACGGGGGTACAAACTACTCAAGCAAACTAAACAAAGCAAACAAAAACTAAGACACGCCAAGAACAACACAACTATGCATGAAACAATAAAAATGAAGTGTCTAGACAGACCTGAGTTTTTTATTGATGAAGAAGGGGATGCCTTGGGCATCCCCAAGCTTTGACACTTGTACCTCTTGGATATTTCTTGGGGTGACACCATGGTGGCATCCCAAAGCTTGATCTTTTGTCCATTCTTCATCTCATTGCATCATTCTCTCTCTACACCTGAATTTTTTTTCTTTCACACAAAACTTCACACAATCTTCATTAACAACATTAGCTTATCCAAAAGATATTAGACCTCTGTCAAAGCTTTGAAACAGCAAGGATTTTCACTAAAAACACAAGCTACTATAGTAACTCCTTCAAAAATCTCAATTCACCTAAACAGAACTCAAAAAGGAATCAATAAGAAGCAAATGCAAATAATGGCAGAAATCTGTCAAAACAGACCAGCAGGTAGAAATCGATTTTTTCGAACATCTTTTGTTGCTCAAATAAAAAAGTGTTGAACTAACGAAAGTTAGCTAACATACTAGAGGATTTATTAGTAAATGTTCAGCTCAATCTGAGTTATAGAGACTCCTCACGATTGTTTTTGGTGGAGGACAAAAATCTGTTTTAGGACAGCAACTCCCCAAATAATACTTCCCTCTCATTAGAGGTCATTCTTGGCACAAAAAGTAAACAAAAAGGATAAGGAGAGGTCATCACTAAAGTAATAACTTCCAAGACTCAAGTAAACTCTTGGGTTATCTTCCAACAAGTACTTTTCTTTAACGTCTTTAAGTTAGGCACAAGAAGCAAGAAGAATCAAGTATTTTCAAATGAAGAAGCATTAACATCAAATCTTGCTTTCAAAGGAGGAGCAAAAGGCAGCTTCTCTCTCCTCATAGGGAAGTGTTCAATACCTTTATTGAATGGAAAATGATATTTAATGGTGCCCTCTTTCATATCAATGATGGCACCAACTGTTCTAAGAAAAGGTCTTCCCAAAGTAATAGGACAAGAAGCATTGTATTCAACATCCAAAACATAGAAGTCAACAGGGACATAAGCATTGTTAACCATAATGAGAACATTATTAATACTCCCCATGAGTTTATTTTTAGCATTGTCATTGAGTAGGACATCCAAATAACAATCTTCCAAATGTGGCAAATCAAGCATTTCATAAATCTTCCTAGGCATAATAGAGACACTAGAACCAAGATCACATGAAGCTTTGAGATCAAAGTCATTCACTTGCATATTAATAATGGGTTCCCAACTATCTTCTATCTTTCTAGGAATAGAAGCTTTGTGTTTTAGCTTCTCTTCCTTAATCTTAACAAGAGCATCTGTAATGTGTTTAGTGAAAGCAGCATGCATATCACTAGCATCAGGACTTCTTGCAAGCTTTTGTAGGAACATAATCACTTCAGAAATATTGCAACCATCAATATCAAAGTCAAACTTAGCATCACTAGTAGTAGGCATAGTAGGAGTAGGAATAAGGACTACTTGTGGTTTAGTGGTGATGGTGCACACACTATTGTTTCTATCAATTTCAGCTTCCCTTTCCCACTTAGCATGAAGTTGAGCTAACAACCTAACATTTTCATCAATAGTAACTTGTATGGCATGAGCAGTAGCAAAGGTATTTTCCATAGTTTCAGGTTTAGCAGCCATTTTATTAACCAAGGAGGTTTGAGATTAAGACAAAGAGGATATATTTTTCTCAACATTTAAAATATTTTCCTCTATAGCCTTATTGAAAGTGGTTTGTTTACTAATAAAGTCTTTGAGGATGACTTCAAGTTCAGAGGGGGCACTTCTAGCATTGTTGTAGGAGTTTCCATAGGAATTGCCATTATTAGGACGATAAGGCCTATAATTGTTGTTACTACCAAAATTATTCATATAGGCATTGTTGTTTAAATTGTTGTTTCTAATGAAGTTCACATCAACTTGCTCTTCTTGAGCAACCAAAGAGGCTAAGGAACACTATTAGGATCTATAGGAGCTTTCCCATTAACAAGCATAGCCATAATACCATCAATCTTTTCACTCAAAGAGGAAGTTTCCTCAATAGAATTTACCTTCTTACCATGTGGAGCTCTCTCAACATGCCATTCAGAATAGTTAACCATCATATTATCAAGGAGCCTTGTTGCAGCACCCAAAGTGAGTCCCATAAAGGTACCTCCAGCAGTGGAATCCAAAATATTTCTTGAGGAGAAGTTCAAACCTGCATAAAAAGTTTGGATAATCATCCAAGAAGTGAGTCCATGAGTAGGGAAATTCTTAACCAAAGATTTCATTCTTTCCCTAGCTGGAGCAACATGTTCACTATCAAGTTGTTTAAATTTCATAATGTCACTTCTCATAGATATAATCTTAGCAGGAGGATAATACTTTCCAATAAAAGCATCTTTGCACTTAGTCCAAGAATCAATACTATTTTTAGGCAAGGATAGCAACCATTCTTTAGCTTTCCCTCTCAAGGAGAAAGGGAAAAGCTTGAGCTTAATAATATCTCCATCTACATCCTTATACTTTTGCATCTCACAAAGTTCAACAAAGCTATTGAGAAGGGCAGCAGGATCATCAGAACCAGCACCAGAAAATTGCTCTCTCATCACAAGATTCAACAAAGCAGGCTTAATTTCATAAAAGGTAGCATCAGGAGCAGGTGGAGCAATAGGTTTGCTAAGGAAATCATAGTTGTTGGTGCTAGTAAAGTCACACAACTTGGTGTTCTCAGCAGAGTTCATTTTGGCAAAGGTGGGCAAGCCAAAAACAGCAGCAGCAGCTAGAGCAGGAACTATTTTTTATGTGTTTTTGTATAAATAAAGCAAACCAAACTAGACTTTTTTTTGGGTTTTTTGTAAAGATCCAAAGAAACCAAGCAAAAGAAACAAAGCAAACTAAAAACAAAGTAAAGAGAAAGGAAGTGAAGGACTCCCCTAGTGAAGACGTCCTTAGCCTCCCCGGCAACGGCGCCAGAAAATAGCTTGATGGCGCCCAGCACTTGTCGTGGAACGCTTCGTTGGAAACCCCAAGAGCAAGGTATGAAGCAGCACAACATCAAGTTTCCCTCAGTAAGAAACCGAGGTTATCGAACCAGTAGGAGGAAGGAAACGTCACACAGGTGTTGCAAGCAACACGGAGACCCGCACAACACAAACTCAAGACTTTGCCCCAACTAACAGTGAGGTTGTCAAGCTCACCGGTTTGCTGTAACAAAGTATTAAACGTATGGTGTGGAAGGTAATGGTTTGCAACAAGTAAATAAGTAACAGTGGAAGATGTATCAATGGTAAAGATTGGACCGGGGTCCATAGTTCACTAGAGGTGCTCTCCTTAGATAAACAACATGGCATGAAGGGTAAACAAATAACAGCTGGGCAATTGACAGGAACTGAGCAAGGCATAACAATGCAATTACTAGTCAGAAAGATCCTATGACATTCAATTGGGCAATATATCAAGATATATAGACCGCTATCCAACTGCATCTATGACTAGAAGTCCACCTTCAGGTTATCATCCGAACCCCATCCAGTATTAAGTTGCAAGCAACATACAACTTCTTTAAGAAAAGTGTGTAGGGTAAACATTCCACATGTTCCATGAACAAGAGACCGTTTTTTTCTCCCTAGTAGCAACAACACATCTACAACCGAAGAGATTATTGTCACTTCCCTTGGAAACTAGAGGCATGAACCCACTATCGAGCATAAATACCCCCTCTTGGAGTCACTAGCAACTACTTGGCCAAGATAGCTGCTAACAACGGAGAGCATGCAAGATCACAAACAACACATACATGATAGAATCATAAAGACAAAACCATTAATCAAACCAACATAATAATCTCAATATCCATCGGATCCCCGCAAACACAACATGCATGATTACAAATAGATTAGATCTTGATCATGAACGGAGCTCACAAGATCTATACATGAAAGCACAAAGGAGGAGATACAACCATCTAGCTACTACATGGACCCATAGTCCAAGGTGGAACTACTCATGCATCATACCGGAGAGAAGGCCTCCGGGATGATCTCCACTCCTGCAGGGTGCCGGGAAGAACTTCAGATTCCCCCCAATCTAGGGACAACGGTGGTGGCGGCTACAGAAGGTTTCGTGGAGATTTGATCAGGTACTTAGAGTTTCTGCATCGGGGGCTTCTTATAGGCGAAGGGGAGGCCGAGGAGGCGGCCAGAGGGGCCACACCCCTCCCAGGTGCGGGACAGGGCCCACCCGCGCCTAGGGGGGTCTGGCTGCACTGGCCCGCTTCTCCGTCTCCCCTCTGGACTTCTTGCTCCCCACGGAAAGTAATTGACTTTGACGTTTGTCCCGTCCAATTCTGAGAATATTTCTTTGCTAAATTTTCTGAAACCAAAAACAGCAGAAAACAGGCAACTGGCACTATGGCAACTTGTTAATAGGTTAGTACCAGTAAACATGTAAAATGTACCTCAAAGTGTAGAGAAAGCCAAGCAAAGTAGATACTAAACAAGCATGGAGCATGAAAAATTATAGATACATTTCCGACGTATCAGTAGCAACAGCACATCTACAACCTTAGAGATTTCTGTCACTTCCCCATGTTCAATAGAGGCATGAAACCATTATCGAGCATAGATACTCCCTCTTGGAGTCACTAGCATGTACTTGGCCAAGATAGCTACTAGAAACGGAGATCATGCAAGATCTCAAACAACACAGACATGATATAATCAATAAGATAAAACCATTAATCAATCTGACATAGTAATATCAATATCCATCGGATCCCCACAAACACAACATGCATGATTACAAATAGATCATCTTGATCATGAATGGACCTCACAAGATCTAAACATGGTAGCACAAAGGAGGAGAAACAACCATCTAGCTACTATATAGACCCATAGTCCAAGGTGGAACTACTCACGCATCATACCGGAGGTTGGCATGGTGATGTAGAAGGCCTCTGGGATGATCTCTCCCCTCTGACAGGGTGCCGGGAAGAGCTTCAGATCCCCACCGATCTATGGACGATGGTGGCAACGGCTACGGACTGTTTCATGGAGATCTAATCGGGTACTTAGGGTTTTGGCATCGGGGGCTTCTTATAGGCGAAGGGGGAGACCGAGGGGGTGCCCGAGGTGGCCGCACCCCCCAGGCGCGGGCCAGGCCTGCCCACGCGACCAGGGATGTGGGCCCCTCGTGGCCCTCCTCCGTCTCGTCATCTGACTCTGTGTTCTCCTCGGTGAAATATTGACTTTGGCTTTTGTCCCGTCCAATTCCGAGAATATTTATTTTCTGGCTTTTCTGGAACCAAAAACGGCGGAAAACAGGCAACTGGCACTGTGGCATCTTGTTAATAGTTTAGTCCCAGAAAGTGTATAAAAACACCTCAAAGTGTATACAAAGCATAGCAAAGTGGATAATAAAGAAGCATGGAACATCAAAAATTATAGATACGTTTACGACGTATCAAGCATCCCCAAGCTTAACTCCTGCTCGTCCTCGAGTAGGTAAGTGATAAAAAGAATAATTTTTGGGGTGACATGCACCATCATAATCAATATCAAACCATTTGCAAGCATTGAAAACTGGGATCAAAGTACTCTAAACATGAGCATGAAAGATGAAGTTCTAACAATAAGACAAAGTAACCATGCTGCAACATGAAAGGATACAAACAAAGATTCATGAATAACTATGCATTGAGAGACGTTTGTTTGTTTCACATATAGAAAATATAGCATAGTGGCATTCAGCTTGTCCCTCATGGGGTAGCAAACATAAATGCATAGGACACCTTCAAAGTTCATAAGGGTGACTAGATACAAATAGTTCAAGAGCAAGCAATATCAACAATATGAATCAACCAATAAGTTTTGGGACAATGCACATAGAACTAAGAATGGAAATTATGCTCTCTTAATTGGTGCCTAAGGATAGAAGGTGGAGACTCAATATAAAAGTGGAAGAAAGGCCCTTCAAAGGGAAGAAGGGATTTCAAGTTTCATAAAGAGGTTCCAAAAATTATGGTACTTGTTAGATTTCAGCTCTCATTGCCCCTATCATAACCATCTTGAAGTGATTAAGGTTAAAGTGAACAAAATATGGAGTATATGCTTGACAAAGTATAAGTTGGAAATCCCATGTCCCTTGAGTATGAGGGCCGCTCCTCATGCTACTCAACTTTAGTCACCGATAAGTTCTTGTCATAGTAAGTACATGTGTATCATAGAGAACCGCCAACGGGGTACCCCTTGCCCCATGACATAGGAGCTATCCCATATAAAAATGACAAGGCAAGTAGACAATGAGCATCTTAGCAATCTTCTTATTTACCATGGGAAAATGGTGCTTTTTTTCTCTCTTTCCTCTTTTCTCATCTTTTTTTTATTTTTCTCAATCTCTTTTTTCTATCTCTCTTTTTTTTATAAGAAGAATGCTTCATAGATTGCTCACTATGGTGATGCTGCATGTTTCCACCATGATTAGGCATGGTTTAGGCTAGCGGCCCAGGCATTTCTCTAACACACATAGATAACTCCATGGACTTACAAGCTCCCCTTTTATTTCACAGCGACGACATCCGCAAACAAAATATCATGATATCAACTGGGTATAATATACATGTGCAATGTTGAAAGCGTTCCCCATGACAACATGGTTCTGCTAATTCCCAATGTATAAGTGCAAGCATATACAACATAGATGACACAATGGATCAAGTTTATTAGGGGCAAGAAAAATAAGGTGTGCCATCAAGTTTGTGAGAGTTTAATCACTAACTTTCATATAACAAGTTTAATTTGGAAGATAGATAAAACAAGAATATACTTGGAATGGTGTAACACACCATGCATAGGAATTTATAGTGGGCTCTTTGGAATAACTTCGTTTCTTGGGAGTTGGATGCATGAGTAGAGCTTACTCAATACAAGTGGAGGCTAGCAAAATACTGGGAGCGACCAACTAAGAGAGAAATAATGGCCATAATCATGCAAAGCGACAAAACATTACTAATCAAAGCATAAAGTGGTACCACAAGTCAAAAACTAAATGATAAAAGAGGCTAGGATGACTGGTTCATAGTCATAACATGGTGTGAGCATGTGCCAAGTCAACCCAAACAAAGCATCAAAGGAGAATACCATAATACTATGCTTTTGTATGCTAAAACAACGTATGATTCTTTCAAGGCACACTAAGCAATCTTAATTTTTTTTGAACAAGTCATGCTACAACAATAATCACTAAGCATAAGGTCAAAACAACATCTAGCATGACATGATAAAGTCTAAGTCACAGTCAAAGCAAGCTCCTTTTTGTACTACAAGCAAGAACTTCCTACTCCTTTCCAACACGAATCAACTTATTTGAAACAACACGACGAAAGCGGGGGTCCAACTACTTTATTAAAGCAAACTAAGCAAACAAAAACCAAAAACGAAAATGAAAACTAAGACGCTCCAAGAACAACACAATAATGCATGAAACAATAAAAACGAAGTGTCTAGAGAGACCTGAGATTTTTATTGATGAAGAAGTGGATGCCTTGGGCATCCCCAAGATTTAACGCTTGTACCTCTTGAATATTTTTTGGGTGACAAGGGGTGGCATCCCCAAGCTTGAGGTTTTGTCCATTCTTCATCTCATTACATCATTCTTCCCTTACACCTGAAATTTTTTCTTCATACAAAACTTCACACAATCTTCATTCGCAACATCAGTGCATTCAAAAGATAATAAACCTTTGGGGTTTAGTTTCAAAACAGCAAAACTTTCATTAAAAACACAAGATACTGTAGCAATTCCCTCAAAAATTTCAATTTCCCAAAAAGAAACCAAAAAGAAATCAATAAAGAGGCAAATGCAAATAATGGCAGAAATCTGTCAAAATAGACCAGCAGATGAAAACCGATTTTTTTGAAGACCTTCTGTTGCTCAAATCAAAAAGTGTTGAAGTAACGAAAGTTAGATAACAACCTAGGGGATTTATTCAGAAAATTACAGCTCAATCCGACTTACAGATATTTTTCAAGAATTTTTAGTGGAGCACAAAAATTTGTTTCGGGACAACAACTCTCCAAATCTTACTTCTCTCTCATTATAGGCTATTTTTGGCACAAAAATCAAACAAAAAGGATAAGGAGAGGTTATTACAAAAGTAATAACTTCCAAGACTCAAGAAAACTATTGGGTTATCTCCCAAGAAGTACTTTTCTTTAACGCTTTTAAGTTAGGCATGATAGTTTGAGAAGATGCTCACATAAGGAATATGAATTGATGTAAAAGAGAGCATCAAGAAGCAAATACAAAACACATTTAAGTCTAAACCACTTCCTATGCATATGAATCTTGTAAGCAAATAAATTCACAAAGAACAAAGTAACAGGCATAGGAATATAAAACAAGGGTAACTTCAAAACTTTCAGCACACAGAGAGGTGTTTCAGTACCATGAAAACTTCTACAGCCATATTTTCCTCTCTCATAATAATTTTCAGTAGCCTCATGAATAAATTCAACAATATAACTATCACATAAAGCATGCTTTTCATGATCTACAAACACATAATTCTATCAAGCTCAAAAATAGTGGGATTAAAACCAAACCCTCTTTTAAAAATTTAATAACAAGGTGACTGATCATTCAATATAGGACCATCATATAGAGCTCTATCATAAACATTTCCTAAGCAAAACTCTTTAGTACCATGCATTTCGAAGTTAGGCACAAGTAAAGGATTATCATAGATAATAGGAGCATCATTATTATCAAATTTTTTACCCATAGTAGATATTTCAAAAGAATCCACAGGAACATAACATTCATCCTCCTTTGGTAAGCATGGGAGACAATCAAATAATGTAAGGGATAAAGAGTTACTCTTATTAGAAGGTAGGCATGGGTAGATCCATTCTTCCTCCTTTTGCTCATCACTCTCCTCCTCTTTTTCATCTAATGAGCTTCCAGTTTCATTAATTTATTCTTCCATAGGCTCCTGCAAGGCATTATTCTCTTCCATTTGTGGAAAGCATCTATTAAAATATTCAAAAATATAGCCATTTTCTTCCTTGTAATTATCAAAGCAAAATTTAAGTATATCATAAACATCATATTCATAAGGTGAATCGTCAGTATTTTAAAGCAAACTAGCAAGTTCAAATGCACCCTTCCAAGAAATAAATTCTTCAATTTGTTCCACATCATAAAAGTCATAATTTACTTTAACATAAGAAGATATGGTAACAGTATCATTGTACTCACATTAAAAAGGGAGGTGTTTATACCTCCTACAGCAACAAGATTTATCAAAGCAATAAGTAACATTATAAGTAGAGCACACGTCTCTAGCAATAATATTCAATTTATCAATTTGTCCCTATAAGTGTTTACCTTTTTGTGACAAATGGTGTTCCTTATAATATTATTTTTCTTCTTCCGTAAACCCACCTTGCCAATAAGATCTAGTTTCAAAGAAATCAGCCATTGATAGAAAGCATGACAAAGCAAGGCAATAACATACCAACAACTATAGTAGGAACTAATTTTTTTGTGTTTTTGATAAGAAAAGGCAAACCAAATGAAACTAATTTTTTTGGAATTTTTGATAAAAGGAAGCAAGCAAAAGAAACTAAGCAAAACAAAAACAAAGTAAAGAGAAAGGTTGTGAAGGACTCCCCTTGTGAAGTCGTCCTTAACTCCCCGGCAATGATATGTCGGAAACGTATCTATAATTTTTTATGCTCCATGCTTGTTTAGTATCTACTTTGCTTTGCTTTGTCTACACTTTGAGGTGTTTTTGTATCTTTTCTGGAACTAACCTATTAACAAGTTGCCACAGTGCCAGTTGCATGTTTTCTTCTATTTTTGGTTACAGAAAGGCAGAAAATCAATATTCTCGGAGTTGGACGGGACAAAAGCCAAAGTCAATATTTTACCGTGGGCGACATGAAGTCCAGAGGAGAGACGAAGAGGCGAGCCAGGGCCGCCACACCCCCCTAGGCATGGGTGGGCCCACCCCATGCCTGGGTAGGGTGTGGGCCCTCTGGCCGCCTCCCAGCCTCGCCTCTTCGCCTATAAGAAGCCCCTGATGCAGAAACCCTAGGCACCCGATCAAAACTCCATGAAACCTTCTATAGCCGCCGCCACCATCGTCCCTAGATCGGGGGGATCTGAAGTTCTTCCCGGCACCCTCCCGGAGGGGAGATCATCCCGGAGGCCTTCTTCTCCGGTATGAAGCGTGAGTAGTTCCACCTTGGACTACAGGTCCATGTAGTAGCTAGATGGTTGTATCTCCTCCTTGTGCTTTCATGTATAGATCTTGTGAGCTCCGTTCATGATCAAGATCTAATCTATTTGTAATCATGCGTGTTGTGTTTACGGGGATCCGATGGATATTGAGATTACTATGTCATATTGATTAATGGTTTTGTCTATTTGATTCTATCATGTCTATGTTGTTTGTGATCTTGAATTCTCTCCGTTGTTAGTAGCTATCTTGGCCAAGTAGTTGCTAGTGACTCCAAGAGGGGGTATTTATGCTCGATAGTGGGTTCATGCCTCTAGTTTCCAAGGGAAGTGACAGAAATCTCTTCGGTTGTAGATGTGTTGTTGCTACTAGGGAGAAAACAACGGTCTCTTGTTCATAGAACAAGTGGATTGTTTACCTTACACACTTTGCTTAAAGCAGTTGTCTGTTGCTTGCAACTTAATACTGGAGGGGGTTCGGATGATAACCTGAAGGTGGACTTCTAGTATAGATGCAGTTGGATGGAGGTCTATGTATATTGTTGTATTGCCCAATCGAATCTCATAGGATCTTTTTGGGTAGTATTGCATTGTTATGTCATGCTCAGTTCCTGTCAATTGCCCTACTGTAATTTGTTAACCCTTCATGCCATGTTGTTTATCTAAGGAGAGCACCTCTAGTGAACTATGGACCCTGGTCCAATCTTTACCATTGATACATCTTCCACTGTTACTTGTTTACTTGCTGCAAACCATCACCTTCCACACCATACGTTTAATCCTTTGTTACAGCAAACCGGTGAGCTTGACAATCTTACTGATTCGTTGGGGGCAAAGTCTTGAGTTTGTGTTGTGCAGGTTTCCACGTTGCTTCCAACACCTTTGAGACGTTTCCTTCCACCTACTGGTTCGATAACCTCGGTTTATTACTGAGGGAAAACTTGTTGTTGTGCTAATCACACCTTGCTCTTGGGGTTTCCAACAAAGCGTCCCACGATAGTGCTGGGCTTCATCAGGCAATGATGCTAGAAAACATCTTAACGGGGAGGAAGAATTAAAGGCCCTATAGTCCCCAGCAACGGCACCAGAAAATGTCTTGATGCGGCTCAGATCGTTGTTTTCTCCCTAGTAGCAACAACACATGTACAACCTTAAGATTTCTGTCACTTCCCCAGATTCAATAGAGGCATGAACCCACTATCGAGCATAAATACTCCCTCTTGGAGTCACTAGCATCTACTTGGCCAAGATAGCTACTAGAAATGGAGAGCATGCAAGATCTCAAACAACACAGACATGATAGAATCAATAAGATAAAACCAGAATCTGACATAGTAATCTCAATATCCATCGGATCCCCGCAAACACAACATGCATGATTACAAATAGATGATCTTGATCATGAACGGATTATGGAACAAGTAGATCTCTTATTCATGGAACAAGTGGATTGTTTACCTTACACACTTTGCTTAAAGCAGTAATCTGTTGCTTGCAACTTAATACTGGAGGGGGTTCTGATGATAACCTGAAGGTGGATTACTAGTCATAGATGCAGTTGGATGGTGGTCTATGTATCTTGTTGTATTGCCCAATCAAATCTCATAGTATCATAAATGTCTAGTATCGCATTATTATGTCTTGCTATGTCCTGTCAATTGCCCTGCTGTAATTTGTTTACCCAGCATGCCACGTTTATTTATCTTAAGGAGAACACCTCTAGTGAACTATGGACCCCGGTCCAATCTTTACCATTGATACATCTTCCACTGTTCATGTTTACTTTCTGCAAACCACTATTACCTTCCATACCATACAGTTAATCCTTTGTTTTCAGCAAACTGGTGAGATTGACAACCTCACCGTTTGTTGGGGCAAAGTCTTGAGTTTGTGTTGTGCAGGTTTCCAGTTGCTAGCAAAACCTTTGAGTCGTTTCCTTCCTCCTACTGGTTCGATAACCTTAGTTTCTTACTGAGGGAAAAACTTGTTGTTGTACTCATCATACCTTTCTCTTGGGGTTTCCCAACGAAGCTCTACAGTGATCTGAGCCGCATCAAGCCTTTTTCTGGCGCCGTTGTCGGGGTGGCTAAGGACGGATTCACAAGGGGAGTTCTTCACAACCTTTCTCTTTACTTTGTTTTTGTTTTTCTTAGTTTATTTTGCTTGTTTTTTTGCCTCTTTTTATCAAAAACTCCAAAAAATTAGTTTCGTTTGGTTTGCTTTCTCTTATCAAAAACACAAAAAATTAGTTCCTCCTCTAGTTGCTGCTGCTGTTGGCTTTCTCCACTTTTGCCAAAATGAAATCTGCTGAGAACACCAAGTTGTGTGAATTCACTAGCACAAACAACAATGATTTCCAGAGTACACCTATTGCTCCACCTGCTCCTGATTTGTTGAATCTTGTGATGAGAGAGCAATTTTCTGGTGCTAGTTCTGATGCTGCTGCTGCCCACCTCAATAACTTTGTTGAACTTTGTGAGATGCAAAAATATAAGGATGTAGATGGAGATATTATTAAGCTCAAGTTGTTTCCTTTCTCCTTGAGAGGAAAAACTAAAGAATGGTTGATATCCTTGCCTAGAAATAGTATTGATTCTTGGATTAAGTGCAAAGATGCTTTTATTGGAAAATACTATCCTCCTGCTAAGATTATATCTATGAGAAGTGAAATAATGAAATTTAAACAACATGATAATGAACATGTTGCTCAGGCTTGGGAAAGAATGAAATCTTTGGTTAAGAATTGTCCCACTCATGGACTTACTGCTTGGATGATTATCCAGACTTTTTATGCAGGTTTAAACTTCTCTTCAAGAAACCTGTTGGATTCAGATGTTGGAGGTACCTTTATGACCATTACCTTGAGTGCTGAAACAAAGCTCCTTGATAAAATGATGGTTAATTATTCTGAATGGCACATTGAGAGAACTCCACATGGTAATAAGGTAAATTCTGTTGAAGAAACCTCCTCCTTGAGTGATAAGATTGATGTTATCATGGCTATGCTTGTTAATGGAAAAGCTCCTATAGATCCTAGTAATGTTCCCTTAGCCTCTTTGGTTGCTCAAGAAGAGCAAATGATGTAAACTTCATTAGAAACAACAATTCCTATAGGAATAATTTTGGTAGTAACAACAATTATAGGCCTTATCCTCCTAATAATGGCCATACCTATGGAAACTCCTACAACAATACTAGAAGTGCTCCCTCTGAAATTGAAGTCATGCTCAAAGACTTTATTAGTAAACAAACCATTTTCAACAAAACCGTGGAGGAAAAGCTTTTGAATGTTGAGAAAAATATTTCCTCTTTGTCTGAAGCACAATCCTCTTTGATTAATAAAATGGCTGCTAAACCTGAAACTTTGGAAAGTACCTTTGCTGCTACTCATGCCATACGAGTTACTATTGATGAAAATGTTAGACTGTTATCCCAACTACATGCTAAGTGGGAAAGAGAAGCTGAAATTGCTAGAAACAATAGTGTGTGCACTATTACCACCACCAATATGGATGCCACTAAACCACAAGAAGTCCCTATTCCTCCCACCACAATGCCTAAACCCAATGAGTCTACTACTAGTGACGCTAAGTTTGATTTTGATCTTGATGGTTGCAATATTTCTGAAGTGATTATGTTCTACAAAAGCTTGCTAGAAGTTCTGATGCTAGTGATATGAATGTAGCTTTCACCAAACACATTATAGATGCTCTTATTAAAATTAAGGAAGAAAAGTTGAAACACAAAGCTCTATTCCTAGGAAAGTAGAAGATAGTTGGGAACCCATCATTAATATGCAAGTGAATGACTTTGATCTCAAAGCTTCATGTGACCTTGGTTCTAGTGTCTCTATTATGCCTAGAAAGATTTATAAAATACTTGATTTTCCACCTTTGGAAGATTGCTATTTGGATGTCCCACTTGATGATAATGCTAAAAAGAAACTCATGGGGAGTGTTAATGATGTTCTTATTATGGTAAACAATGCTTATGTCCCTGTTGATTTCTATGTTTTGGATGTTTAATACAATGCTTCTTGTCTTATTACTTTGAGAAGACCTTTTCTTAGAACTGTTAGTGCCATAATTGATATGAAAGAAGGCACCATTAAATATCAATTTCCATTCAAGAAAGGTATTGAACACTTCCCTATGAGGAGAGAGAAGTTTTTGTTTGCTCCTCCTTTGAAATCAAGGTTTAATGTTAATGCTTCTTCATTTGAAAGTACTTGATTCTTGCTTCTTGTGCCTAACTTAAAGGCATTAAAGAAAAGTACTTCTTGGGAGATAACCCAATATTTTTATTGAGTCTTGTAAGTTGTTGCTTCTGTAATAACCTCTTCTTATCCTTTTTATTTGCTTTTTGTGCCAAGAACAACCTCTAATGAGAGGGAAGTAAGATTTGGGGAGTTGTTGTCCCGAAACAGATTTTTGTGCTCTATTGTAAAAGTTCGTGTAAAATCTCTGTAAGTCGGATTGAGATGTAATTTTCTGAATAAATCCCCCTGGTTGTTAGATAACTTTTGTTAGTTCAACACTTTTTGATTTGATAAACAGAAGGTCTTCGAAAAAATCGGTTTCTACCTGCTGGTCTGTTTTGACAGATTTCTGCCATTATTTGCATTTGCTTCTTATTGATTCCTTTTTGGGTTCTTTTTGGGAAATTGAGCTTTTTGAGGGAATTGATACAGTATCTTGTGTTTTTAGTGAAAGTTTTGCTGTTATAAAACCCAAAGGTCTATTATCTTTTGAATACACTAATGTTGCTAATGAAGATTGTGTGAAGTTTTGTATGAAGGAAAATTTTCAGGTGTAGAGGAAGAATGATGTAATGAGATGAAGAATGGACAAAAGCTCAATCTATAGGGGTTCGTAGCATGGAAAACAAAAAATTTCTACCGCATGCACACAAACAAGCGAAGATCTATCTACTAGATTGTAGCAACGAGTCGATAGAGGAACTTACCCTCGAAGATTCCAAAGTGGTTAACGAGAGCAGATTCTCGTGGGTGATGTAGTCGTACACTTGCCGATCTCAAGATCGCGTAGACGATCCTTCTTGCGCTTCGTTCCGGCAGCGCTCCCGCAGTCGGTCACACGTTCGGTACTCGACGAAGACCTTCCTCTCCCTTGTTCCAGCAGGCAGCGGAGGTTGTAGCACTCTCCTCGTGATTCCGGCAGCACAACGGCGTGGTACCGAAAGTAGAGGGGAGATCTCGCAGGGCTTCGCCTTAAGCCAGAGCGAGTATGGTGGACTATGAGAGAGCCCTCGATGATCTAGGGTTTAGCCACGCCGAGGAAGAGGTGCTAGAGCCGGCGGCTAGGGCTTGGTGGTGCCCAAGTCGGCGGCAAGGAGAACCCTGGGAGGCGGTGGCAGCTGCAGGAGGTGGTGGCGCCAAGCTAGGGTTTAGAGGTAGGAACTTGTGTGTCTAGGAAGGGAGCCCTGCCCCTCCTCTTATAGGTGGAGGGAGGCGCGCCTGGGGAGGGGAGTCCCTACCCAACTCGGACCCAAGGTGGGCCGGCGGTGGGAGGAGGAACTCCTCCCCCAAGTCGGTTTCAAACCTCCTTCTCCTCTTTCCAAAAAACTAGCCGTTTGACTTTCAAACTAGCCGTTTGACTTTTCAAACTAGGATTTGAATAAACCCTCTATTTGGTACAGCGATGACACCTAGTACATGATGCAATCATTCCAACTTGCAATGACACATTCATGTACACTTCCCCTCCGGAATGCCGGACATTCCGGAACCTTCTAGAACATTCCCGATAAACACCGGAACCATTCTCCAACTCCGAAACGGGACTTTCCTTATATGAATCTTATTCTCCGGACCATTTCGGATCTCCTCGTGATATCCCGGATCCCATCTGAGACTCCGAACAACATTCGGTCTCTTACTCATCATTCCATAACTACTCAACAACATCGAATCCTTAAGTGTGTCTCCCTACGGTTCGTGAATTATGCGGACATGATCGAGACACTTCTCCGATCAATAACCAATAGAGGAATCTGGAAATTCATATGGCTCCCACATATTTCTACGATTACTTTGCGATCGAATGAACCACTTACATACGATACCAATTTCCCTTTGTCTCACGATAGTTTACTTATCCGAGGTTATGATCGTCGGTATCTCTGCATACCTAGTTCAACCTCGTTACTGATAAGTACTATTTTCTCGTTCCCGTGATATGTGATCCCTTGTGAGCCAGTCACATGCTTGCAAGCTAATTGGATGACATTCCACCGATAGGGCCCAGAGTATATCTATCCGTCATATGGATGGACAAATCCCACTCTTGATCCATGTGCCTCAACACATACTTTCCGAACACTCAATGCCACCTTTATAGCCACCCAGTTACGGTGTGGTGTTTGATGTCATCAAAGCATCCTTCCGGTGATGGTGATTAGCATGATCTCATGGTCGAAGGAATTAGGTTACTATGTATCAGAAAGCTTATAGCAAATGAACTATATTAAATGACTTGATCTTTATGCTACGCTTAACTATAGGAGTATGTCCATCACATCATTCTCCTAATGATATGACCCTGTTGTTAATAACATCTCTATGTTCATGATCAGGAAACCATGATCATATATTAACCAACAAGCTAGTTTAACAAGAGGCTTTACTAGGGACTCTTTTATGTTTACAAAGCACACAAGTATTAATGTTTCCGGTTAATACAATTATAGCATGGTATGTAAACATTTATCATAAGTATGAAGATATGATAATAACCACTTTATTATTGCCTCTTGGGCATATCTCCAACAGTCTCCCACTTGCACTAGAGTCAATAATCTAGTTTCAAACCTTTGTGTATTCAACACCTATGGCTTTCCGGTGTTGTATGTACACGATTGCTAGTGGTCAACTGATCTCCGGATCTGACACTTCCAGTTCCGTGTGTAATTGCTTGTCTTTGCGTCTCTACGCATCACTCATTCTCTAATGAGATGGCTTCGTACAAATTTGGTCCTTTGGTGTGACCTTTAGTTCTTTGGGGTTAAAAACATGTTGATAATATTGTCGTACAATATATTTTCATAGTATTATCCCACTGTGAACTACACCTAGTTTGATAACAAACTACTTGACACAAATGCCCTCTTTTGCTGCTAAAATAGCAGTCATACACTTAGCCTTTTGTTGTAGTATCTGTCACAATGTTTTTAACTTTGGAACTCATCCAATTCCATTATGGAACTCACTTTCCATTATATTGTGCCACCCTTGGTTTAGATTGAGATAAACTTAATTTGTACTTTGTGACAAAACTAGTATCAATGTAGTACTTTTACAATGAACTAACCATCTATTTGTCACTTCTACAAATAATATACTCTTAGTTCTTCCAAAAGATCATAAGAATATCCTTACTATTGTCCAATGATCAACTTATGAATCATTCTGGTATATGCTCATAACATTTAGAGTACAGGACATATCTGGATTTGTACATATCACAATATGATTGATATAAATACTCTTTGTGATTTCATACATCAAGTATCAATCTATACTTGAATCCTTGTTTCACTTACCAAGTGTCAATACACTTGAATATATCATCAATATTGAACTCATTCAATCCTTTCTGTGCAACAAGAACCTTTCTTGTAGTTTCTATATTGAACTTATTCAATATATCATCTATGTACTTTTGGCACAACCATATTAGCGTCTATTGATGCCAAATATTTGGGTTTTGCCTAAGTCTTTCATCGGGATGAAATTCTTAATATGTGTTAATAAAAGATACATCTTTTTCCAATCAACAATATGTCCTCCACATAATGTATTAGAAATATGTCTTAGCGCTCCCACTTAATTTCTTGCAAATGCAAGCATCTTCATTGTCTCTGATGAAATTAAACTCTTTTAACAGTTTCATCATAGTGAAGATTCCAACTCCGCTATGCTTACTTCAACCATTGAAGTTTGCATATGTTTTTAGCATCCCTTGAATTTAACAAAAACCATTTGGACCGTTTCATGCACACGTCCTAGGTAACCCTTCTATTAGAAGAACTTGTTTTTGTTTATCCAACACATAACAAAATTATATGTCGTGGTTGCTACATTAATCCGTCTAGACTAAATATCGCTATGAAAGATCAAATCTTGTCATAGTCAACCCTTGAACATTGTTGTGAACTCTTTCCCAACATGTCGACCATTTCATAGATGCGAAACATCCATGTCTATTTCTTTATAGATCCAAACACAACTGTAAGGTCTTACACCTTTCTCGAGGGTCTTTCAAGTTAAGAACTTGATTTCTCGTGTATGGAACTATCACGGATTTTATGGCTTCAAGCCATTTTACGGAGTCAGGGCCCATCATTGCTTCTTTGCATGTAGTCGGTTCATTATTCTCAAATAATGATTCAACCCTCAAATCTTGGTATTTGATTGTTTACCCGACCTACTTGTTTCAATAGGAACTTAGATCTCTGTGACCACAACCTTTGAGGCACGTGAGCCATGAGCATTGTTGCTGCCTCCGGAACACTTTTCGGCGCTGCGCAACTCTGCACATATAGCTAAGGTTCTTTCAACCTTATCAAAGTTCTATTGTCCTCCCACTTTTCTTTTCACGAAAAATTCCTTCCCAAAGAAACTTGACGTTCTAAGTGACAAACACTTTTGTCTCTGGTGTTATGGAGGAATACTCAGCAGTTATTCGAAATAACATACAAAGACAGGTTCATCCGACTTTGGTTGCAAACATCTTTCTTATGCAAAGCATACCAATGTTTTAAGAAAGGACAACTTGGGTTTTATCCCAAACCATAACATATGGTGTCATTTCAACGGATTATGATGGAGCTCTTTTCAGTGGAAAAAGGTAGTCACTAAAGCTTTTAATCTTTAAAATATAATGGCAGTTTTATGAATTACACCTTCGATCTTACCATTTCAAACAAGGTTTAATTACATATCTCGAACGCTCTATACTCTTATGGTATTTCGGGACATGTAAATCTACGGAACGATTCCTTAAATCTTAGGTATTATGCTAAACTTGTAACTCAAAATATCTTCCTTTATGATCTTATCATAAACTATTTATATTCTTGTTACAATGATCTTGCACTTCTTCTTGAAAGTCTTTGAACTTTTCAAATGTTTCATGCTTCATCCTTATTAAGTAAATATTCATATATTCACTCAAATTCTCGGAGAAAGCATATGAAGTTGAAATCCATCGCTTTTGACTACACATGATGGACTTTGTACAACAATATGTACAATTTCCAATAAGCTAGTCATTCGTTCCCTTTTGGCCTATGAACGAAGTTTTAATTATCTCTAGGAAAGTTTCACAAGCGTCATTTGATCAAAATCAAATAGACTCCAAAATTCCATCCATATGGAGTTTCTTCATGTTTTCTTTCCAATATAATTTAAACTGCGATGTCACTTCCTAAGTGATCTTTCAATCAATTTGTCTTTCGACATTTTTAGCACTAGTTTTATGGATGTGATTTCTCCAACGAGATTTTGTGAATCATCCATCGTTTATGGATTACGGCAATTATTTGAACAACCCTTTTGTTCTCATAATACCTGATAAAACAAATCTTGAAGGCAAGCTTTGATGTTTAACGAGCAACACAATAACCCTTTATTTGTTCTCGATGAACATCATCACATATTCTTTTGCTAGTTACTTAGGCAATTGTAGTTCATGAATTGTGTTGTTTCGTATGACGATTCACACCAACAAATTCAGTATCAAATACTTAAGAACCACATTGTTTAATAAGCAAAGAATATAGCCATAACATGTATATCATCTATATACTTAAACTGAACAATTCTAGTCTTTTCTTTTCTGCCATATATTTATGAGATTCTCTTTCAGTATTTCCTTTTCTGTTTGAAAATAATCTATCAACATCAATAGTGGAGTCATACATATGACACATAGTCCAAAGCGTGTATAGTTAAATACCAATGTCTTTGGACTTGCACTTTGAAGTAGATCACCATTATCAAATGTTTGGTGTTCTTTCAAATTCCTTTCTTTAGTAATCTCTTGGTGTAGTAAACATTTTACCTACATCAAATATTCACCCTCATCATGGATTTATCCATGATCAAGCTACTTTTAGCTTGTAACGGTGAATCGCAAGTATAATGTTGCTCTCCAAAACCTTTTGGAGGATTAGGACAACTAGTGTCTCCAACCTTTTGCAAATTCTCATCAAATATGAGAACATGACTTTTGCCATATTATACTTTATCATGTTGCAACCAAAACTTCGTTTCAGATATCACAATATCTTCCACACATCATGGTTTCTGAAACAACTCTTTCAGATCCTAGATAACCTTGATATTAAGACAATCCTTTGAATATCAAGAATCATGGAGACAAACATGATACTTATATACTAACATTGGAATTGTTACTCTTGATTTTAATACCAACTATTAAACTTCATGGAGTAATCAAAACTTACTGAAAGTTTGCAATGGGACATTTAAACTTTAGATTAACACTTCAAAACAATACGATACCAGTTCGTAAAGTAACTAACCAGAATTCTATAGTTCTATCATCTCAATTATAACTAAGCGTAAGGTGGTAAACGGATGCCAATGACTACAACAACTATGCAAATTCACTTTGATTTAATTTATGATAAATAGTGTTCAACTTTTAATCATATTGCCGTTGAACTCCCACTCAAAACAATATCCCTCACATTGTTTTAGTGATCACACGAACCAAATCCACCATATCAAAACCGATCATCACGAGAGTTGATATAGCTTCAATGGCGAACAATCAACATGTTCATCATATCTACTATATGACTCATGCTTTACCTTTCGGTGATCCGTGTTCCTGAGACCATGTCTGTACATGCTAGGCTCGTCAAGATCAAACCTTAGCTTCCGCATGAGCAAATCTGGCTTGCCCACGTTGTATACACTTGCGGAATCTAACACACCCGATCATCACGTGGTGCTTCGAAACAACAAGCTTTAGCAACGGTGCTAACTAAGGGTGAACACTTTATGACTTGAAATTCATGTGCATGAGGGATCATCTTATAATGCTACCGTCGTCTACTAAGCAATACAAGATGCATAAAGGATTAACATCACATGCAATTCATAATATGTGATATGATATGGCCTTTCTTCTTTGTGCTTCCGATCTCCATATTCTAGCACGAACATGATCTCCATCATCACCGACATTGCATCAAGGTCAATGATGCTTCTCCATGGTTGTCGTCCACCGGCTTCAACTATTACAACTACTTTGAATAGACACGCGGGTCTTAACAGAAATTAAAGACAACCATATGGCTCCTGCCAGTTGCCGGCTTACAATAAGGAACATTGCATACATCATATATAATCACAATCATGGCCATATCACATCACTGCACACCCCTGCAAAACAAAGTTAGACGCCTCTACTTTCTTTGCATATTTTACGTGGTTTGGGGCTTTCAATAAGTGTCGTTCTAACTTACGAACAAGAACCACAACATTGATACTAGTATTGTTAATCACCCGTTGTAAATTGGATCTTAACTATGCTAGGAGAAACAGGCACCCGCAAAGCCACTTATGCAATACAAGTTGCATGTCAAGCGTGGAGCAAGTCTCATGAACGATGTCATGTAAGGTTAGCCCGGGCCGCTTCATCCCAACATACCGCAAGATGCAAAGTACACAAGAAGCAATCGACAATAAAAGCATCAACGCCCACAATTGACCATTGTGTTCTACTCGTGCAAACAGATCTACATACAGACACGGCTCTGATACCACTGTAGGGGTTCGTAGCATGGAAAACAAAAATTTTCTACCGCATGCACACAAACAAGCCAAGATCTATCTACTAGATTGTAGCACCGAGTCGATAGAGGAACTTACCCTCGAAGATTCCAAAGCGGTTAACGAGAGCAGATTCTCGTGGGTGATGTAGTCGTACACTTGCCGATCTCAAGATCGCGTAGACGATCCTTCCGGCGCTTCGTTCCGGCAGTGCTCCCGCAGTCGGTCACATGTTCGGTACTCGACGAAGACCTTCCTCTCCCTTGTTCCAGCAGGCAGCGGAGGTTGTAGCACTCTCCTCGTGATTCCGGCAGCACAACGGCGTGGTACCAGAAGTAGAGGGGAGATCTCGCAGGGCTTCGCCTTAAGCCAGAGCGAGTATGGTGGACTATGAGAGAGCCCTCGACGATCTAGGGTTTAGCCACGCCGAAGAAGAGGTGCTAGAGCCGGCGGCTAGGGCTTGGTGGTGCCCAAGTCGGCGGCAAGTAGAACCCTGGGAGGCGGCGGCAGTTGCAGGAGGTGGTGGCGCCAAGCTAGGGTTTAGAGGTAGGAACTTGTGTGTCTAGGAGGGGAGCCCTGCCCCTCCTCTTATAGGTGGAGGGAGGCGCGCCTGGGGAGGGGAGTCCCTCCCCAACTCGGACCCAAGGTGGGCCGGCGGTGGGAGGAGGAACTCCTCCCCCAAGTCGGTTTCAAACCTCCTTCTCCTCTTTCCAAAAAACTAGCCGTTTGACTTTTCAAACTAGTATTTGAATAAACCCTCTATTTGCTACAGCGATGACACCTAGTACATGATGCAATCATTCCAACTTGCAATGACACATTCATGTACACTTCCCCTCCGGAGTGCCGGACATTCCGGAACCTTCTAGAACATTCCCGATAAACACCGGAACCATTCTCCAACTCCGAAACGGGACTTTCCTTATATGAATCTTATTCTCCGGACCATTCCGGATCTCCTCGTGATATCCCGGATCCCATCTGAGACTCCGAACAACATTCGATCTCTTACTCATCATTCCATAACTACTCAACAACATCGAATCCTTAAGTGTGTCTCCCTACGGTTCGTGAATTATGCGGACATGATCGAGACACTTCTCCGATCAATAACCAATAGAGGAATCTGGAAATTCATATGGCTCCCACATATTTCTACGATTACTTTGCGATCGAATGAACCACTTACATACGATACCAATTTCCCTTTGTCTCACGATAGTTTACTTATCCGAGGTTATGATCGTCGGTATCTCTGCATACCTAGTTCAACCTCGTTACTGATAAGTACTATTTTCTCGTTCCCGTGATATGTGATCCCTTGTGAGCCAGTCACATGCTTGCAAGCTAATTGGATGACATTCCACCGAGAGGGCCCAGAGTATATCTATCCGTCATATGGATGGACAAATCCCACTCTTGATCCATGTGCCTCAACACATACTTTCCGAACACTCAATGCCACCTTTATAGCCACCCAGTTACGGTGTGGTGTTTGATGTCATCAAAGCATCCTTCCGGTGATGGTGATTAGCATGATCTCATGGTCGAAGGAATTAGGTTACTATGTATCAGAAAGCTTATAGCAAATGAACTATATTAAATGACTTGATCTTTATGCTATGCTTAACTATAGGAGTATGTCCATCACATCATTCTCCTAATGATATGACCCTGTTGTTAATAACATCTCTATGTTCATGATCAGGAAACCATGATCATATATTAACCAACAAGCTAGTTTAACAAGAGGCTTTACTAGGGACTCTTTTATGTTTACAAATCACACAAGTATTAATGTTTCCTGTTAATACAATTTTAGCATGGTATGTAAACATTTATCATAAGTATGAAGATATGATAATAACCACTTTATTATTGCCTCTTGGGCATATCTCCAACAGTCTCCCACTTGCACTAGAGTCAATAATCTAGTTTCAAACCTTTGTGTATTCAACACCTATGGCTTTCCGGTGTTGTAAGTACACGTTCGCTAGTGGTCAACTGATCTCCGGATCTGACACTTCCAGGTCCGTGTTCAATTGCATGTATTTGCGTCTCTACGCATCACTCATTCTCTAATGAGATGGCTTTGTATAAATTTGGTCCTTTGGTGAGACCTTTAGTTCTTTGGGGTTAAAACATGTTGATAATATTGTCGTACAATATATCTTCATAGTATTATCCCTCTATGAACTACACCTAGTTTGAAAACTACTTGACCCAAATGCCCTCTTTAGCTGCTATAATAGCAGTCATATACTTAGCCTTTTGTTGTAGTATCTGTCACAATGTCTTAACTTTGGAACTCATCCAAATCCATTATGGAACTTACTTTCCATTATATTGTGCCACCCTTAGTTTAGATTGAGATAAACTTAATTTGTACTTTGTGACAAAACTAGTATCAATGTAGTACTTTTACAATGAACTAACCATCTATTTGTCACTTCTACAAACAATATATTCTTAGTTCTTCCAAAAGATCATAAGAATATCCTTACTATTGTCCAATGATCATATTATGAATCATTCTGGTATATGCTCACATCATTTAGAGCATAGGACATATCTGGATTTGTACATATCACAGTATGATTGATATAAATACTCTTTGTGATCAAGTATCAATCTATACTTGAATCTTGTTTCACTTACCAAATGTCAATACATTTGAATGTATCATCAATATTAAACTCATTCAATCCTTTCTGTGCGACAAGAAACTTTCTTGTAGTTTCTATATTGAACTCATTCAATATCTCGTCAATGTACTTCTGGCACAACCATATTAGCGTCTATTCATGCCAAATATTTGGGTTTTGCCTAAGTCTTTCATCGAGATGAAATTCTTATCTTCTGTTAATAAAAGATACATCATTTCCAATCAACAATATGTCTTCCACATAATGTATTAGAAACATGTCTTAGCGCTCCCACTTAATTTCTTGCAAATGCAAGTATCTTCATTATCTCCGACGAATTTAAACTCCTTTAACAGTTTCATCATAGTGAAGATTCCAACTCCGTAATGCTTACTTCAACCATTGAAGTTTGCATATGCAGTTAGCATCCTTTGAACTAACAAAACCCTTTGGACCGTGTCATGCACACATCCTAGGTAACCCTTCTATTAGAAGAACTTGTTTTGTTTATTCAACTACCATATAACAAAATTATATGTAGTGGTTGCTACACTAATCCGTCTAGACTAAATATCACTATGAAAGATCAAATCTTATCATAGTCAACCTTTGAACAGTGTTGTGAACTTTTTCCCAACATGTCGACTATTTCATAGATGTAAAACATCCATGTCTATTTATTTATAGATCCAAACACAACTATAAGGTCTTACACCTTTCTCGAGGGTCCTTCAAGTTCAAAACTTGATTTCTCGTGTATGGAACTATCACGGATTTTAAGGCTTCAAGCCATTTGACGGAGTCAGGGCCCATCATCGCTTCTTTGCATGTAGTCGGTTCATTATTCTCAAATAATGATTCAACCCTCAAATCTTGGTATTTGATTGTTTACCCGACCTACTTGTTTCAATAGGAACTTGACCACAACCTTTGAGGCACGTGAGCCATGAGCATTGTTGCTGCCTCCGGAACACTTTTCGGTGCTGCGCAACTCTGCACATATAGCTAAGGTTCTTTTAACCTTATCAAAGTTCTATTGTCCTCCCACTTATCTTTTCACGAAAAATTCCTTCTCAAAGAAACTTGACGTTCTAAGTGATAAACACTTTTGTCTCCGATGTTATGGAGGATTACTTAATAGTTATTCGAAATAACATACAAAGACAGGTTCATCCGACTTTGGTTGCAAACATCTTTCTTATGCAAAGCATACCAATGTTTTAAGAAAGGACAACTTGGGTTTATCCCATACCATAACTTTATATGATGTCATTTCAATGGATTATGATGAAGCTCTTTTCAGTGGAAAAATGGCAGTCTCTCAAGCTTTTAATCTTTTCAGTAGTAGAGGTAGTTCCCTCCTTTGCAGCTGTTGCGCTGCCGTCTCCATTACTTGATATTCTTCGTCCTTTGCCCTCTAGGTCCCGCATCATTTCACAGTGAGATGATGATGTGGCGTCAAGACCGTGCCGACACGTGTTGGCGGGCGGGGATATTGGGTGGAAGACTTCGGAGCGTTTGGGGTAGTGGTTTTTTGGGGGTAGGGTGTCAGGAGAAATCTTGGCGGATTTTTAACACCGACAACGTCAGGGTGACACCTGTGGGTATCGCCGTTCGTTCCCAAGGGCGTTGATTGTACCCCTTTCCCACTCACCTCTGCTTAGTGCGTCCGGGCACTAGGGTCGTCATCGTCGTTTCCCTTCTTGAATGTGTTGCTTGATACATGATATTTCGAAGCTCTAGGTGTGCGGTGGGTCATCTACGTTGTGTTTGCGAGCCATATTTGTTTAATGGATCTAGAAGTTTTCTCTTTTATCTCTTTTATTTTGTTTGGGCTTAACCGTGTTTGGCCTCGGTAGTTGTTTCAGTCGTTGTTGCTGCATTAATGTAGTTCCCAGGGCGTGTCCTGGAGACTTCTCCAGGACCGGTACTACCGCTTGTATGTCCGGTACTACCGGTTTGTGAACCGGTACTACCGCTTTCGAGCGGTACTACCGCTTCAATAACCGGTCCTACCGGTCGGTGTTTTCCTGGTATATATTGGTGGCGTTGGGGGAGGCACCCTTCAGTGCCTCATTATCCTCCCCGCCCCCCACATAAACCATCGCCGCCGCCGAAGATCTTGACGCCACTGGAGCCTCGTCGTGTCCTCCTCTCCCCGGATCCTCCTTGGATTCGGATTCCTAGCGGGCTCCCGGTCCCTCTCCACCGCCATGGATCCCGGTACAACCGTCCCCTCCTTCTCACTCTTGATTTCTTTGTAGGATCTAGGTTTTGCTTAGATTCTTGGAGAAACTAGCTTGCTTTGGGGTTGTACCTCCATTCATTCCTTGTTACTTAGTAGAATCAATGTTTTAAGATTGTTGAGGCCAATTTGGACCGTGCCCTACCGTTGATGTGCCTGTACCGCTTGACCGGTAGTACCGGAAGATTTTCCGGTACTACCGCTTGCAAGCGGTACTACCGGTTGCCAGTGTAGAGGTTCGTAGCATGGAAAACAAAAATTTTCTATCGCATACAAACAAAACAAGCCAAGATCTATCTACTAGATTGTAGCAACGAGTCGATAGAGGAACTCACCCTTGAAGATTCCAAAGGGGTTAACGAGAGCAGATTCTCGTGGGTGATGTAGTCGTACACTTGCCGATCTCAAGATCGCGTAGACGATCCTTCCGGCGTTGCGTTCCGGCAGCGCTCCCGCAGTCGGTCACACGTTCGGTACTCGACGAAGACCTTCCTCTCCCTTGTTCCAGCAGGCAGCGGAGGTTGTAGCACTCTCCTTACGATTCCGGCAGCACAACGGCGTGGTACCGGAAGTAGAGGGGAGATCTCGCAGGGCTTCGCCTTAAGCCGGAGCGAGTATGGTGGACTATGAGAGAGCCCTCGACGATCTAGGGTTTAGACACGCCAAGAAAGAGGTGCTAGGGCGGTGGCTAGGGTTTGGGGTTTGCCCAAGTCGGCGCCAAGGGGAGCCCTAGGAGGTGGCGGCAGCTGCAGGAGGTGGCGGCACCAAATTAGGGTTTAGAGGAGAGGATCTTGTGTATCTTGGAGGGGCAGCCCTGCCCCTCCCTTTATAGGTGGGAGGTGCGGCCAAGGGGAGGGGAGTCCCTCCCCAACTCGGCTTGGAGGTGGGCCGCCGGTTGGAGGAGGGAATTCCTCCCCAACTCGGTTTCAAACTTCCTCCTCCTCTTTTCCACTTTCCAAATTTAGCCGTTTGACTTTTCAATTTAGCTATTTGACTTTTCAAACTAGGATTCGATTAATCCTTTATTTGGAACAGCGATGAGACTTAGTACATGATGCAATCTTTCCAACTTGCAATGACACATTCATGTACCCCTTCCCCTCCGGAGTGCCGGACATTCCGGAACCTTCTAGAACATTCCCGATGAAAACACCGGAATCATTCCCAAACTCCGAAACGAGACTTTCCTTATATGAATCTTATTCTCCGGACCATTCTGGATCTCCTCGTGATATCCCGGATCCCATCCGAGACTCCGAACAACATTCGGTGTCTTACTCATCATTCCATAACTACTCAACAACATCGAATCCTTAAGTGTGTCTCCCTACGGTTCGTGAATTATGCGGACATGATTGAGACACTTCTCCGATCAATAACCAATAGAGGAATCTGGAAATTCATATGGCTCCCACATATTTCTACGATTACTTTGCGATCGAATGAACCACTTACATACGATACCAATTTCCCTTTGTCTCACGATAGTTTACTTATCCGAGGTTTTGATCGTCGGTATCTCTGCATACCTAGTTCAACCTTGTTACCGATAAGTACTCTTTTCTCGTTCCCGTGGTATGTGATCCCTTGTGAGCCAGTCACATGCTTGCAAGCTAATTGGATGACATTCCACCGAGAGGGCCCAGAGTATATCTATCCGTCATATGGATGGACAAATCCCACTCTTGATCCATGTGCCTCAACACATACTTTCCGAACACTCAATGTTACCTTTATAGCCACCCAGTTACGGTGTGGTGTTTGATGTCATCAAAGCATCCTTCCGGTGATGGTGATTAGCATGATCTCATGGTCGAAGGAATTAGGTTACTATGTATCAGAAAGCTTATAGCAAATGAACTATATTAAATGACTTGATCTTTATGCTACGCTTAACTATAGGAGTATGTCCATCACATCATTCTCCTAATGATATGACCCTGTTGTTAATAACATCTCTATGTTCATGATCAGGAAACCATGATCATATATTATGTAGGGTTTGCAGCATAGAAAACAAAAATTTTCCTACGATGGGAACAACTATATACCAAGATCTATCTACTAGATACAAACAACGGGCGGATGTATATCCGTAGAGAACATACCCTTGAAGACCGACAAAGCTTAACGAGTCCAAACTCGTGGTTGATGTAGACGATCTCTTGCCGATCTCAAGATCGAGAGGAAGTCCTAGCGCCGCAAAACAGCAGCGCATCCGTGCTCGCACACACGTTCGAGGCACCGAGCAACCTCCGCCTCCTCGCTCCAGCGATGCAGCGGAAGCACAACTCTTTCTTGCCGAATAGCCACCGGGAACATGTATCTCGCTAGTCCGAGACCATGGGGGATAAATTCTAGAGGGGGAGAGAGATCCTTCACGAGGAGGTGTGTTGTGAGAGGAGGAGAGGGGGGCCTTTTATAGGGGAGAGGGGGGGCACCCAAGGGGCATGGCGCCCAGCCATGGGGCTGCCCCCACCTCTTCCACATTCATGTGGGTGGAGCTCCCACTCAAAATGAAAAGCCTCCACTCCCATTAAAAAGCCTCCACTCAAAAATCCACTCACATGCATTAAATTTCCACCAAATTTAATGCAAGCTCTCATTTAAATAAAACTCTTTTATTTATTTATTCAGAATTTTGTTAATTACTTTAATTAACAAACATTCACATAAAACCCCTTGCTAGTATTCCATTTCACATGCAGAACCAGTTTCAGCAATTTCAACCGAAACAGTTTCGGTGTCTAGTGAAATAAATTCCTGCGCTTTCCTTTTCTTTCTGCATGAAACTTTTGCTCCAAATGGATGTCGGTGTCTCTTAAGTGTGTCACCCTACGGTTCGCGAATAATGCGGCATGATCGAGACCCCTCTCGGATCAATAATCAGAAGCGGGATCTGGAGACCCATACTGACTCCCACACATTCAACGATGACTTTCTTGTGATCGTCGGAACCTTTTACGCTAGTATCTTAATCCCTTTATTTCGCGATATATTACATGTCCGAGATTCGATCATCGGTATCTCCATACCTAGTTTGATCTCGTTACTGACATGCACTCTTTTCTCGTTCCCGTGATATAACATTCTAGTGATCAAATCACTTGCTTGCAAGCTAATCAATGTGATATCACCGAGAGGGCCCAGAGTATATCTATCCGTCATCGGGATGAACAAATTCCACTCTCGATCCATGGGCCTCAACATAACACTTTAGTAGTTCTGAATCCATCTTTATAATCACCCTGTTACGGTGTGATGTTTGATGTTATCAAGAAACTCTTCCGGTGTTAGTGATTGACATGATCTCATGGTCTAAGGATTAGGATCACTTCGTAAGTTGTTATAGCAATATAAACTCAATGACTTTGATCGTAATGCTATACTTCGGATGAATGTTCATCACACCATTACACTAATGTTGTGATCCCGTTATTAACAACATCCAATGTCCATGATCAGGAAACCTTGATCATCTTGTTAATCAACGAGCTAGTTTATGAGAGAGGCATAACTAGGAACTTTCTGTTTGTTTATTAAACACATATGTATTATCGTTTCCGTATTAATACAATTATAGCATGCAAAATAAACATCTATCATATACTTGGAATACACATAATAAACACTTTATTATTGCCTCTCAGGGCATATTCCCTTCAGTCTCCCACTTGCACTAGAGACAATAATCTAGTTACATAGTGATAAATCTAACACCCATTGAGTTCTGGTGTTGATCATGTTTTTCTCTAGGGAGAGTTTTAGTCAACGGATCTGCTACATTGAGATCCGTATGTACTTTACAAATCTTTATATCTCCATCCTTGACATGCTCGCGGATGGAGTGAAACCGGCGCTTAATATGTTTGGAATGCTTGTGAGACCTTGGCTCTTTGGCATTGGCAATGGCACCATTGTTGTCACAATAGATCACCATTGGGTCCAACGCGTTTGCCACCACTCCTAGTTCGGATATGAACTCCTTCATCCAAACTGCTTCCTGAGCCGCTTCTGAAGCAGCAACATATTCGGCCTCCGTTGTTGATCCCGCTACCACAGGTTGTTTGGAGCTCCTCCAACTAACCGCTCCGCCATTCATGAGAAATACGTATCCGGATTGAGACTTAGAGTCATCCGGATCGGTGTCAAAGCTAGCGTCAACATAACACTTAGCGACGAGCTCTTCTTCACCTCCGTATACAAGAAACATATCCTTAGTTCTTCGTAAGTACTTAAGGATATTCTTGACCGCTATCCAGTGTTCCGAACCTGGATCCGATTGGTACCTACTAGTCAAACTAATAGCATGTGCCACATCCGGTCTTGTACATAGCATGGCGTACATTATAGAGCCTATGGCTGAAGCATAGGGGACTTTGTCCATTATCTCTCTTTCTTCCGCCGAAGCCGGACTTTGAGTCTTACTCAATGTCTTGCCTTGCAACATAGGTAAGAACCCCTTCTTACTTCCGTCCATTTTAAACTTCTTTAAAATCTTATCAAGGTATGTACTTTGCGATAGCCCTATTAGGCGCCTAGATCTATCTCTATAGATCTTTATGCCTAATATGTATGACGCTTCACCTAGGTCCTTCATTGAAAATTTGCTGTTTAGATAACTTTTAACACTGTTTAAAAGATCTATATCATTTCCGATCAATAATATGTCATCCACATATAATATCAGAAATGCCACATTGCTCCCACTCACTTTCTTGTAAATACAAGCTTCTCCATAAGTTTGGACAAATCCAAACTCTTTGATCACCTCATCAAAGCGGAGATTCCAACTTCGTGATGCTTGCTTCAATCCATAGATGGATCGCTGAAGCTTGCACACCTTGTTAGCATCCTTAGGATCGACAAAACCCTTTGGCTGTATCATATACAACTCTTCTTCAATATTCCCATTGAGAAACGCGGTTTTGACATCCATCTGCCATATCTCATAATCGAAATATGCAGCAATTGCTAACATAATCCTAACTGACTTTAGCATCGCTACGGGAGAGAAAGTCTCATCGTAGTCAACTCCTTGAATTTGTCGAAACCCCTTTGCGACAAGTCGAGCTTTATAGACGGTCACATTACCATCAGCATCAGTTTTCCTTTTGAAAATCCATTTGTTCTCCACGGCCTTTCGGTCGTGAGGTAGTTCCACCAAGTTCCAAACTTGATTTTCATACATGGATTCCATCTCGGATTTCATGGCTTCTAACCATTTGTTGGAATCCGAGCTCATCATCGCTTCTTCATACGTCACAGGGTCATCATTTTCATCAACCATGAAATTCATGACAGGATTTCCGTACAGCTCGGGAGCTGCACGCGTCCTGTTTGACCTGCGAGGTTCGGTAGTACTCTCTTTCGGAGTTTCATGATCATTATCATTAGTTCCCTCTTCAACAGGTGGAGCCAACTCCGGAACAACTTCCGGCGCTGCGCTACTCGCCATACTTTGAAGAGAAGGTTCCACAACCTCTTCGAGTTCTACCTTCCGACTACTCACACCTTTCGCGAGAAACTCTTTCTCTAGAAAGGATCCATTCTTGGCAACAAAAACCTTGCCCTCGGATCTGTGATAGAAGGAATACCCAATAGTTTCTTTAGGGTATCCTATGAAGACGCATTTTTCCGCTTTGGGTTCGAGTTTATCCGGTTGAAGTTTCTTCACATAAACATCGCATCCCCAAACTTTAAGAAATGATAGCTTAGGTTTGTTTCCAAACCACAATTCATACGGTGTCTTTTCAACGGATTTAGATGGTGCCCGATTTAAAGTGAATGCAGCAGTTTCTAGTGCATAACCCCAAAATGACAACGGCAAGTCCGTCAGAGACATCATAGATCGAACCATATCTAATAAAGTACGATTACGACGTTCCGACACACCATTTCGTTGTGGTGTTCCGGCAGGTGTGAGTTGTGAAACAATTCCACACTCTTTCATGTGAGTGCTAAACTCGTAACCTAGATACTCACCTCCACGGTCGGACCGTAGAAATTTGATCTTTCTATTACGATGATTTTCCACTTCATTCTGAAATTCCTTGAACTTTTCAAAGGTTTCAGACTTGTGTTTCATCAAGTAGATATAACCGTATCTACTCAAATCATCCGTGAAAGTAACAAAATAACGATATCCACCTCGCGCCGACACACTCATTGGACCACATACATCAGAATGTATGATTTCCAATAAATCTGTCGCCCGTTCCATTGAACCGGAAAACGGCGTTCTAGTCATCTTGCCCATAAGGCATGGCTCACATGTATCAAATGATTCATAATCAAGTGATTCCAAAAGTCCATCCGAATGGAGCTTCTTCATGCATTTAACGCCAATATGACCTAGACGGCAGTGCCACATATATGCGGATATATCATCATTAAGTTTAATCCTTTTAGCATCAACATTATGAATATGTGTAACATTATCATCGAGATCTAATAGAAATAAACCATTCATCATCGGTGCATGACCATAAAAGATTTCATTCATATAAATGGAACAATCATTGTTCTCGGATTTAAATGAATAACCACTTCGCATCAAACACGATCCAGATACAATGTTCATGCTCAGTGCAGGCACCAGATAACATTTATTTAAGTTTATAACTAATCCCGATGGCAAGTGGAGAGGCAGCGTTCCGACGGCGATCACATCAACGCTTGATCCATTGCCGACACGCATCTTGACCTCACCCCTTGCTAGCGGTCGCTTGTTCCGCAGCCCCTGATTCGAGTTACAAATATTAGCAACTGAACCGGTATCAAATACCCAGGTGCTACTGCGAGCACTAGTCAAGTACACATCAATAACATGTATATCATATATACCTTTGTTTGCCTTGCCGGCCTTCTTGTCTGCCAGATACTTGGGGCAGTTGCGCTTCCAGTGGCCAGTCCCCTTACAATAGTAGCACTCGGAATCAGACTTAGGTCCAACTCGGGGTTTCTTTTCAGGCGCGGCAACCGGCTTGCCGCCCTTACTTCCCTTCCGTTTTCCCTTCTTGTCTTTCTTGAAACCAGTGTTCCTATTGATCATCAACACTTGATGTTCCTTTTTGATCTCCACTTCTGCAGTTTTAAGCATTGACAGAAGCTCGGGGAGAGACTTCTTCATGCCTTGCATATTATAGTTCATCACGAAGCTCTTATAGCTAGGTGGCAGAGACTGCAGAACACGATGGATGCCTAAGTCAATGGGAATCGATATTCCCAAGGACACAAGCTTATCGGTGTAACCCGACATCTTGAGTACATGCTCACTAACGGAGCTGTGCTCTTCCATCATGCAGCTAAAGAACTTTTCTGAAGCGTTGTAGCTCTCTACAGCAGCATGTGTGTCGAAAATCATTTTCAACTCACCCATTGTATCAAATGCATTGCCGTTTTCGAAACGTTTTCGAAGTTCTGGTTCTAGCCCATACAATATGCCGCAATGAACTAAGTTGTGGTCCTCCTGACGAGTCTGATAGACATTCTTCTCCTCGTCAGGGGCATCATCAAAAGGTGGGGGGCCTAACGGCGCTTCTAGCACATATTGCTTTTGTGCAGCAGAGAGGAGAATCCTCAAATTCATGGCCCATTCGGTAAAGTTGCTACCGTTCGTTGCTAGTTTCTCTTTCTCCATGAACACATTGAAATTAAAAGCAGGTGGTGCCATCTACAACAGAATTTGTAAAGTTTAGACTAAGTGTATGATAGATTGAGTTCAACTAATCTTTATTACGAATGAACTCCCACTCAAAAACGACATCCCTCGTGCCTTTTTGGTGATTACATGAACCAAATCCACTACACCAAGTCCGATCATCACGTGAGTCGGTATAGCTTCAAAGGCGAGCATCAAATGGGCATCATATCAACTATATGACTCATGCTTAACCTTTCGGTCCGTGTTCCGAGGCCATGTCTGTACATGCTAGGCTCGCCAAGTTAGAACCTTAGTATTCGCATGTGTAACTGTTTTACACCCGAAATATGGTCGTGCATCCAAGAACACCCGATCATCACGTGATGTCTTGGAGCGACGAAAACATAATCGGTGCATACTAAAGGAAGAACACATTCTTATCTTGATATTTAAATGAGGGATCATCTTATTATGCTAACAAAGCGCTAAACAAGCAATATAAGATGCTATCAAACATCATATGTTTATTAGTGAAATTATATGGTTCCCGCAGATGATCTCTATCATGTGCATCGTGGTATGATCACTATCATACCTATATGTGTAAATCCAAGGTCTATGGATTTTACACGCTATGTGTGTTGTAAGAGTATCATCTCATACTTCTACTTACAACACTACCATATCATAACACTAGCCCAGCAACAATCTAAACTAGACGCCTCTAATTTATCCATTGCAAGTTTTACGTGGCTTAGGGCTTTCGAGATAGAACCGTTCTTACCTACGAACATGAACCACAACGAGGATAATCAAATTGTTGACAACTCGCTTGCAAAATAGATATTGACTATAGTAGGAGAGACAGACACCCGCTAGCCACTTATGCAAACTAGTTGCATGTCAAGCGTGGAACAGGTCTCATGTGCGAGGACATGTAAAGTTTGTCCGGGCCGCTTCATCCCACTATGCCACCAATATCCAAAATTACAACAAAGGAGCAACAACATGATCATCATCGCCCACATACTCATATGTGTACTACCCGTGTAAAGTATCTACGCATAGATCCGGCTCTGATACCACTGTAGGGTTCGCAGCATAGAAAACAAAAATTTTCCTACGATGGGAACAACTATATACCAAGATCTATCTACTAGATACAAACAACGGGCGGATGTATATCCGTAGAGAACATACCCTTGAAGACCGACAAAGCTTAACGAGTCCAAACTCGTGGTTGATATAGACGATCTCTTGCCGATCTCAAGATCGAGAGGAAGTCCTAGCGCCGCAAAACAGCAGCGCATCCGTGCTCGCACACACGTTCGAGGCACCGAGCAACCTCCGCCTCCTCGCTCCAGCGATGCAGCGGAAGCACAACTCTTTCTTTCCGAATAGCCACCGGGAACATGTATCTCGCTAGTCCGAGACCATGGGGGATAAATTCTAGAGGGGGAGAGAGATCCTTCACGAGGAGGTGTGTTGTGAGAGGAGGAGAGGGGGCCTTTTATAGGGGAGAGGGGGGGCACCCAAGGGGCATGGCGCCCGCCATGGGGCTGCCCCCACCTATTCCACATTCATGTGGGTGGAGCTCCCACTCAAAATGAAAAGCCTCCACTCCCATTAAAAAGCCTCCACTCAAAAATCCACTCACATGCATTAAATTTCCACCAAATTTAATGCAAGCTCTCATTTAAATAAAACTCTTTTATTTATTTATTCAGAATTTTGTTAATTACTTTAATTAACAAACATTCACATAAAACCCCTTGCTAGTATTCCATTTCACATGCAGAACCAGTTTCAGCAATTTCAACCGAAACAGTTTCGGTGTCTAGTGAAATAAATTCCTGCGCTTTCCTTTTCTTTCTGCATGAAACTTTTGCTCCAAATGGATGTCGGTGTCTCTTAAGTGTGTCACCCTACGGTTCACGAATAATGCGGCATGATCGAGACCCCTCTCGGATCAATAATCAGAAGCGGGATCTGGAGACCCATACTGACTCCCACACATTCAACGATGACTTTCTTGTGATCGTCGGAACCTTTTACGCTAGTATCTTAATCCCTTTATTTCGCGATATATTACATGTCCGAGATTCGATCATCGGTATCTCCATACCTAGTTTGATCTCGTTACTGACATGCACTCTTTTCTCGTTCCCGTGATATAACATTCTAGTGATCAAATCACTTGCTTGCAAGCTAATCAATGTGATATCACCGAGAGGGCCCAGAGTATATCTATCCGTCATCGGGATGAACAAATTCCACTCTCGATCCATGGGCCTCAACATAACACTTTAGTAGTTCTGAATCCATCTTTATAATCACCCTGTTACGGTGTGATGTTTGATGTTATCAAGAAACTCTTCCGGTGTTAGTGATTGACATGATCTCATGGTCTAAGGATTAGGATCACTTCGTAAGTTGTTATAGCAATATAAACTCAATGACTTTGATCGTAATGCTATACTTCGGATGAATGTTCATCACACCATTATACTAATGTTGTGATCCCGTTATTAACAACATCCAATGTCCATGATCAGGAAACCTTGATCATCTTGTTAATCAACGAGCTAGTTTATGAGAGAGGCATAACTAGGAACTTTCTGTTTGTTTATTAAACACACATGTATTATCGTTTCCGTATTAATACAATTATAGCATGCAAAATAAACATCTATCATATACTTGGAATACACATAATAAACACTTTATTATTGCCTCTCAGGGCATATTCCCTTCATATTAACCAACAAGCTAGTTTAACAAGAGGCTTTACTAGGGACTCTTTTATGTTTACAAATCACAGAAGTATTAATGTTTCCGGTTAATACAATTATAGCATGGTATGTAAACATTTATCATAAGTATGAAGATATGATAATAACCACTTTATTATTGCCTCTTGGGCATATCTCCAACACAATCTTGGGTATTCCACCCCGTGTCACCCCAAGAAATATTCAAGAGGTACAAGCGTCAAATCCAGGGCTGGCCCATAGGCCGGGGCAGCGGGGCGACCGCCCTGGGCCCCCAGGAGGCAGGGGCCCCGGCCCAGGTAGTAGTTCAATACTTAGTTCCAGAAAAACAAGAGAAAAAAGTAAAAAAGGCCTAAGAAGATGGGTCAAAACTACCATGGAGTACTCACGACGAACGGTAGTGCTAAAAAATAGCCAGACCTATTGATCGCTATCTGTCTACTACTAGACTCCTACATAATCGTCGATTCGTCTCCTACCTCCAAATTTCCAATTCCGCATGGGTGCTTTTCCGATTCTGAAAGAAACGATTTAGTTCCCTAATCGGCTTTCTTTTCATTGTCAGTGTTCTACTCGTTCCCCATCAACCAGAAATCCGAGAGATCAAGATTGTACGCCTTCATCTTTCCCCTAATCTGGTTCCTCGATTGGACTCACTTTAAATAGTTCTGCTCTCCTGTTCAGGCTACTCCACATCTCCTGGCTATTATGCATAGGTCTTCTTCTTACTCTTCTAATCTTCATTGGATCTTAGAGTGTACTCAGCTGATTAAGAGTATATAAGGGGAATGGTGAACCCAACCAATATAAGAAAAACATATTTATATGATGAAGTGATAAAAGGTTCAGTTGACAATTTTTAAGTAGTAATCAGTTTTGACAACTGCTATTTGTTTTGCTATTAAATTGATGGTCTCCTTGTCACACTAAGAAAGCGATCATTTGTACAACTTTATTGTTTCCTTACGATCATGATGTACTCTAGTCGATCGTTATAAATAAACATTTTTCTGTGCGAGTTTTAAAGTTCAAAGATCATTGATCTAAGCTTTGTACTGGATTATTTTTGAAATACAACACATTATAATTTTTCGTTTGTCTCAAGGGCCCCTCGTTGTTGTCTTTCCCTAGGGCCCTGAATATGTGTGGAACGGCCCTGTTCAAATCTTGGGGATGCCCAAGACATCCCCTTCTTTATCAATAAAAATCTCGGGTCTTTCTAGACACTTCGTTTTTATTGTTTCATGTGCAAGTTGTGTTGTTCTTGGAGCGTCTTAGTTTTCATTTTTGATTTTTGTTTGCTTAGTTTGCTTGAATAAAGTAGTTTGGACCCCCTTTCTCGCCGTGTTGTTTCAAATAAGTTGATTAGTGTTGGAGAGGAGTAAAAAGTTCTTGCTTGAATAGTACAAGAGGAGCTTGCTTTGACTGTGACTTAGACTTTATCATGTCATGCTAGATGTTTTTTTGACCTTATGCTTAGTGATTATTGCTCTAGCACGACTTGTTCCAAACAATTAGGATTGCTTAATGTGCCTTGAAGGAATCATGCGTTGTTTTAGCATACAAAAGCATAGTATTGTGGTATTCTCCTTTGATGCTTTGTTTGGGTTGACTTGGCACATGCTCACACCATGTTATGACTATGAACCAGTCACCATAGCCTCTATGATCATTTAGTTTTTGACTTGTAGTACCACTTTTTGCTTTGATTAGTAATGTTTTGTTGCTCTACATGATTATGGCCATTATTGCTCTCTTAGTTGGTCGCTCCTAGTCTTTTGCTAGCCTCCACTTGTATGAGTAAGCTCTACTCATGCATCCAACTCCCAAGAAACCAAGTTATTCCAAAGTGTCCACTGTAAATTCCTATGCATGGTGTGTTACACCATTCCAAGTATATTCATGTTTTCATCTACCTTCCAATTAAAAAAGTCATTTTGTTATGTGAAAACTTAGTGATTAAAGCTCTCACAAACTTGATGGCACACTTTATTTTTCTTGACCCTAATAAACTTGAACCATTGTGTCATCTATGTTGTATATGCTTGCACTTATACGTTGGAATTAGCAGAACCGTGTTGTCACGGGGAACGCTTTCAACAATGCACTTGTACATTGTACACAGTTGATATCATGCTCTTTTGTTTATAGATGTCTTTGGTGTGAAATAAAAGTGGAGCTTGTAAGTCCATGGAGTTATGTATGTGTGTTAGAGAAACGCCTGTGCCGCTAGCCTAAGGCATGCCTAATCATGGTGGAAACTTGCAGTATCACCATAGTGGACAATCTATGAAGCGTTCTTCTTATAAAAAAGAGATAGAGATTGAGAAAAAAAGAGACATATTGAAAAGAGGAAAGAGAGAAAAAAGCACCATTTTCCCATGGTAAATAAGAAGATTGCTGAGATGCTCATTGTTTGCTTGCATTGTCATTTTGATTATGGGATAGCTCCTGTATCATGTGCAAGGGGTACCCCGTTGGCGGTTCTCTATGATACACATGTACTTACTATGACAAGAACTTACAGGTAACTAAAGTTGAGTAGCATGAGGAGCGGCCCTCGTATTCAAGGGACATGAGATTGCCAACTTATACTTTGTCAATCATATACTCTATAGTTTGTTCACTTTAACCTTAATCACTTCAAGATGCTTATGATAGGGGCAATGAGAGCTGAAAGCTAACCAGTATAATAATTTTTGGAAGCTCTTTATGAGACTTGAAATCCCTGCTTCCCTTATGAAGGGCCTTTCTTCCACCTATATTGAGTCTCCACCTTCTATGCTTAGGCACCAATTAATAGAGCATAGTTGTCATTCTTAGTTCTATGTGCATTGTCCCAAAACTTATTGGTTAGGTTTATATCTTAATTACTTTCATGTAGTTGCGGATGCTTGCAGGGGGTTTAATCCAAAGTATGTATTATTCCAAGTAAGGTTGGTACATTAGCACAGGTTCACCCACACAACACTTACAACACCAAAGAAGAGTACTCAGCTATATGAAGCGAAAGCACTTGACAGAATTCTCATGTGTTCTCGAGAACGTTTGGTCCTTATAAGTATTTCCACCGGCTTGTCCTTTGCTAAGAAAGGATTGGACCACTTGCTACGTTTGTTCGTTGTCTTTATTACTTGCTCTTTGTTTTGTTGATTTATCAGAAAACCCCTAAAATTCCGTTTGCTAAGTATTTGCAGAGAGTTCCTGCTCCATACCACTAGTCAACACCTTCTGCTCCTTGTTGGGATTGACACTCCTATTTATCGTAAGTACTGCGATACACCCCCCTATACTTGTGGGTCATCAGCTATCTTGGCCAAGTAGTTGCTAGTGACTCCAAGAGGGGGTATTTATGCTCGATAGTGGGTTCATGCCTCTATTTAATCAAGGGAAGTGACAGAAATCTCTAAGGTTGTAGATGTACTGTTGCCACTAGGGGGAAAACAACGGTCTCTTGTTTATGGAACAAGTGGATTGTTTACCTTACACACTTTGCTTAAAGCAGTTGTTTGTTTCTTGCAACTTAATACTGGAGGGGGTTTAGATGATAACCCAAAGGTGGACTTCTAGTCATAGAGGCATTTGGATGGCGGTCTATGTATTGTTGGAGATATGCCCTAGAGGCAATAATAAATATAGTTATTATTATATCTTTGTGTTTATGATAAATGTTTATATTCATGCTATAATAGTATTAACAAGGAAACATTAATACTTGTGTGATTTGTAAACTAAAATAAGAGTCCCTAGTAAAGCCTCTTGTTAAACTAGCTTGTTGGTTGATTGATGATTGTGGTTTCCCTATCATGAACATTGAGATGTTATCAACAACAAGATCATATCGTTAGGAGAATGATATGGTGGACATACTCCTATAGATAAGCGTAGCATAAAGATCAAGTCATTTCAATAGTTCAATTGCTATATGCTTTCTGATACATAGTTATCTAAATTCCTTCGACCATGAGATCATGCATATTGCCTTTACTGGATGGATGCTTTGATGTCATCAAACACCACACCGTAACAGGGTGGCTATAAAAGTGGCATTGGGTGTTCGGAAAGTATTGGTTGAAACACATGGATCAAGAGTGGGATTTGTCCATCCACATGACGGATAGATATTCTCTGGGCCCTCTCGGTGAAATGTCATCCAATTAGCTTGCAAGCATGTGACTTGGTCACAAGGGATCACATATCACGGGAACGAGAAAAGAGTACTTATCAGTAACGAGGTTGAACTAGGTATGCAGAGATACCGACGATCATAACCTCGGATAAGTAACATATCGTGAGACAAAGGGAAATTGGTATCGTATGTAAGTGGTTCATTCGATCGCAAAGTAATCGTAGAAATATGTGGGAGCCATATGAATTTCCAGATTCCTCTATTGGTTATTGTTCGGAGAAGTGTCTCGATCATGTCCGCATAATTCACGAACCGTAGGGAGACACACTTAAGGATTCGACGTTGTTTGAGTAGTTATGGTATTATGAGAAAGAGACCGAATGTTGTTCGGAGTCTCGGATGGGATCCGGGATATCACGAGGTGATCCGGAATGGTCCGGAGAATAAGATTCATATAAGGAAAGTCCCGTTTCGGAGTTCGGGAATGATTCCGGTGTTTTCATCGGGGATATTCTAGAAGGTTCCGGATTGTCCGGCACTCCGGGGGGGAAGGGGTACATGAATGTGTCATTACATGTTGGAATGATTGCATCATGTACTAAGTGTTCTTGCTGTCCCAAATAAAGGATTAAATTGAATCCTAAATTGAAAAAGTCAAACGGCTAGTTTGAAAGTCAAACGGCAGTTTTTGGGAAGTGGGAGGAGAGGAGGAAACCGACTTGAGGGAGGAGTCCTCCTCCCCAAGCCGGCGCCCCACCTAGGCCGAGTTGGGGAGGGACTCCACTCCCTCCCCTTGGCCGGCCAGCCCCTCCCACCTATATAAGGAGGGGCAGGGCTCCCTCCCAACACACACAAGTTTCCTATCCTCTAAACTAAACCCTAGATCTAGACCCCGGTTTAGAGCTATTCGGTTTAGAGCCTTCTAATTGGTTTAGAGCCCTCTAATTGGTGTGTCTAATTACTAGACCACTAATAGCCTCTCTCATAAGCTCCACCATACTCGCACCGGCTTAAGGCGAAGCCCTGCGGGATCTCCCCTCTACTTCCGGTACCACGCCGTTGTGCTGCCGGAATCGCGAGGAGAGTGCTACAACCTCCGCTGCCTGCTGGAACAAGGGAGAGGAAGGTCTTCGTCGAGTACCGAACGTGTGACCGACTGCGGGAGCGCTGCGGGAACGCGGCGCCGGAAGGATCGTCTACGCGATCTTGAGATCGGAAAGAGTACGACTACATCACCCACGAGAATCTGCTCTCGTTAAACACTTTGGAATCTTCGAGGGTGAGTTATTCCATCGACTCGTTGCTACAATCTAGTAGATAGATCTTGGCTTGTTTGTTTGTATGCGATAGAAAATTTTTGTTTTCCATGCTACGAACCCCTTCAGTGGTATCAGAGCCGTGTCTATATGTAGATCTGTTGCACGAGTAGAACACAATAGTCATTGTGGGCGTTGATGCTTTTATTGTAGATTGCTTTGCGTGTACTTTGCATCTTGCGGTATGTTGGGATGAAGCGGCCCGGGCTAACCTTACATGACATCGTTCATGAGACTTGCTCCACGCTTAACATGCAACTTGTATTGCATAAGTGGCTTTGCGGGTGCCAGTTTCTCCTAGCATAGTAAAGATCCAATTTACAACGGGTAATCAACAATGCTAGTATCAATGTTGTGGTTCTTGTTCGTAGGTTAGAACGACACTTATGGAAAGCCCCAAACCACGTAAAATATGCAAAGAAAGTAGAAGCGTCTAACTTTGTTTTGCAGGGGTGTGCAGTGATGTGATATGGCCATGATTGTGATTATATTTGATGTATGCAATGATCCTTATTGTAAGTTGGCAACCGGCAGGAGCCATATGGTTGTCTTTAATTTCTGTTAAGACCTGCGTGTCTATTCAAAATAGTTGTAATAGTTGAAGCTGGTGGACGACAACCATGAAGAAGCGTCATTGACCTTGATGCTACGCCGGTGATGATGGAGATCATGTTCGTGCTTGAAGATGGAGATCGGAAGCACAAAGAAGAAAGGCCATATCATATCACATATTATGAATTGCATGTGATGTTAATCCTTTATGCATCTTGTATTGCTTAGTAGACGACGGTAGCATTATAAGATGATCCCTCATGCACATAAATTTCAAGTTCTAAAGTGTTCGCCCTTAGTTAGCACCGTTGCTAAAACTTGTTGCTTCGAAGCACCACGTGATGATCGGGTGTCTTTGATTCCACGGGTAAATACAACGTAAGCAAGCCAGATTTGCTTATGCGGTAGCTAAGGTTTGATCTTGACGAGCCTAGCATGTACAGACATGGCCTCAGGAACACGGATTACCGAAAGGTAGAGCATGAGTCATATAGTAGATATGATGAACATGTTGATTGTTCGCCATTGAAGCCATATCAACTCTCGTGATGATCGGTTTTGATGTGGTGGATTTGGTTCGTGTGATCACTAAAACAATGTGAGGGATGTTGTTTTGAGTGGGAGTTCACCTAGATTAATTTAATTATTAATTAGAACTCAATTTATCATAAACTAAATCAAAGTGAATTTGCATAGTTGTTGTAGTCATTGGCATCCGTTTACCACCTTGCGCTTAGTTATAATTGAGATGATAGAACTATAGAATTCTGGTTAGTTACTTTACGAACTGGTATCGTATTGTTTTGAAGTGTTAATCTAAAGTTTAAAAGTCCTATTGCAAACTTTCAGTAAGTTCCGGTTACTCCATGAAGTTTAATAATTGGTATTAAATCAAGAGTAACAATTCCAAGTGTTAGTATATAAAGTATCATGTTTGTCTCCGTGATTCTTGATATTCAAAGAATTGTCTTAATATCAAGGTTATCTAGGATCTGAAAGAGTTGTTTCAGAAACCATGATATGTGGAAGATATTGTGATATCTGAAACAAAGTTTTGGTTACAACATGATAGAGTATAATATGGCAAAAGTCATGTTCTCATATTTGATGAAAATTTGCAAAAGGTTGGAGACACTAGTTGTCCTAATCCTCCAAAGTGTTTTGGAAAGCAACATTATACTCATAATTCATCGTTATAAGCTAAAAGTAGCTTGATCATGGACATTCCATGATAAGGTGAATATTTGATGTAGGTAAATTGTTTACTACACCAAGAGATTACTAAAGAAAGGAATTTGGAAGAACACCAAACATTTGATGATGGTGATCTACTTCAAAGTGCAAGTCCAAAGACATTTGTATTTAATTATACACGCTTTGGATTATGTGTCATATGTATGACTCCACTATTGATGTTGATAGATTCTTTCAAATAGAAAAGGAAATATTGAAAGAGAATCTCATAAATATATGGCAGAAAAGAAAAGACTAGAATTGTTCAGTTTAAGTATATAGATGATATACATGTTATGGCTATATTCTTTGCTTATTAAACAATGTGGTTCTCAAGTATTTGATACTGAATTTGTTGGTGTGAATCGTCATACGAAACAACACAATTCATGAACTACAATGGCCTAAGTAACAAGCAAAAGAATATGTGATGATGTTCATCGAGAACAAATAAAGGGTTATTGCGTTGCTTGTTAAACATCAAAGCTTGCCTTCAAAGATTTGTTTTATCAGGTATTGTGAGAACAAAAGGGTTGTTCAAATAATTTCCGTAATCCATAAAAGATGGATGATTCACAAATCTCGTTGGAGAAATCACATCCATAAAACTAGTGCTAAAATGTCGAAAGACAAATTGATTGAAAGATCACTTAGGAAGTGACATCGCCGTTTAAATTATATTGGAAAGAAAACATGAAGAAAATCCATATGGATGGAATTTTGGAGTCTATTTGATTTTGATCAAATAACGCTTGTGAAACTTTCCTAGAGATAATTAAAACTTCGTTCATAGGCCAAAAGGGAACGAATGACTAGCTAATTGGAACTTGTACATATTGTTGTACGAAGTCCATTATGTGTAGTCAAGAGCGATGGATTTCAACTTCATATGCTTTCTCCGAAAATTTGAGTGAATATATGAATATTTACTTAATAAGGATGAAGTATGAAATATTTGAAAAGTTCAAAAGACTTTCAAGATGAAGTGCAAAATCATTGTAACAAGAATATGAATAGTTTATGATAAAGATCATAAAGGAAGATATTTGAATTACAAGTTTAGCATAATACCTAAGATTTAAGGAATCGTTCCGTGGATTTGCATTTTCCCGAAACACCATAAGTGTATGGAGCGTTCGAGATATGTAATTAAACCTTGTTTGACATGGTAAGATCAAAGGTATAATTTATAAAACTGCCATTATATTTTAAAGATTAAAAGCTTTAGAGATTACCGTTTTTCCACTGAAAAGAGCTCCATCATAATCCGTTGAAATGACACCATATAAGGTTATGGTTTGGGATAAAACCCAAGTAGTCCTTTCTTAAACATTGGTATGCTATGCATAAGAAAGATGTTTGCAACCAAAGTCGGATAAACCTGTCTTTGTATTACTGTTAAGTATTCCTCCAAAACACCGGAGACAAAAGTGTTTGTCGCTTAGAACGTCAAGTTTCTTTGAGAAGGAATTTTTCGTGAAAAGTTAAAGTGGGAGGACAATAGAACTTTGATAAGGTTAAAAGAACCTTAGCTATATGTGCAGAGTTGCGCAGCACCGAAAAGTGTTCCGGAGGCAGCAATAATGCTCATGGCTCACGTGCCTCAAAAGTTGTGGTCACGGAGGTCTAAGTTTCTATTGAAACAAGTAGGTCAAGTAAACAATCAAATACTAAGATTTGAGGGTTGAATCATTATTTGAGAATAATGAACGGACTACATGCAAAGAAGCAATGATGGGCCCTGACTCCGTCAAATGGCTTGAAGCCATAAAATCCGTGATAATTCCATACACGAGAAATCAAGTTTTGAACTTGAAGGACCCTCGAGAAAGGTGTAAGACCTTACAGTTGTGTTTGGATCTATAAAGAAATAGACATGGATGTTTCACATCTATAAGTCGACATGTTGGGAAAGAGTTCACAACAATGTTCAAAGATTGACTATGACAAGATTTGATCTTTCATAGCGATATTTAGTCTAGACGGATTAATGTAGCAACCACTACATATAATTTTGTTATGTGGTAGTTGAATAAACAAAACAAGTTCTTCTAATAGAATTGTTACCTAGGACGTGTGCATGACACGGTCCAAAGGGTTTTGTTAATTCAAAGGATGCTAAAAGCATATGCAAACTTCAATGGATGAAGTAAGCATAGCGGAGTTGGAATCTTCACTATGATGAAACTGTTAAAAGAGTTTAATTTCATCAAAGACAATGAAGATACTTGCATTTGCAAGAAATTAAGTGGGAGCACTAAGACATATTTCTAATACATTATGTGGAGGACATATTGTTGATTAGAAATGATGTATCTTTTATTAACACATATTAAGAATTTCATCCTGATGAAAGACTTAGGCAAAACCCAAATATTTGGCATCAATAGATGCTAATATGGTTGTGCCAGAAGTACATAGACAAAGATATTGAATGAGTTCAATATAGAAACTACAAGAAAGGTTCTTGTTGCACAGAAAGGATTGAAAGAGTTCAATGTTGATGATATATTCAAGTGTATTGACATTTGGTAAGTGAAACAAAGATTCAAGTATAGATTGATACTTGATGTATGAAATCACAAAGAGTGTTTATATCAATCATACTGTGGTATGTACAAATCCAGATATGTCCTATGCCCTAAAAGTTATGAGCATATACCAGAATGATTCATAAGATGATCATTGGACGATAGTAAGGATATTCTTATGATCTTTTGGAAGAACTAAGAGTATATTATTTGTAGAAGTGACAAATAGATGGTTAGTTCATTGTAAAAGTACTACATTGATACTAGTTTTGTCACAGAGTACAAATTAAGTTTATCTCAATCTAAATTAAGGGTGGCACAATATAATGGAAAGTGAGTTCCATAATGGATTTGGATGAGTTCCAAAGTTAAGACATTGTGACAGATACTTCAACAAAAGGCTAAGTATATGACTGCTATAATAGCAGCTAAAGAGGGCGTTTGTGTCAAGTAGTTTGTTATCAAACTAGGTGTAGTTCACAGCGGGATAATACTATGAAGATATATTGTACGACAATATTATCAACATGTTTTAACCCCAAAGAACTAAAGGTCACACCGAAAGACCAAATTATACAAAGCCATCTCATTAGAGAATGAGTGATGCGTAGAGACGCAAAGACATGCAATTACACACGGACCTGGAAGTGTCAGATCCGGAGATCAGTTGACCACTAGCAATCGTGTACATACAACACCGGAAAGCCATAGGTGTTGAATACACAAAAGTTTGAAACTAGATTAGATGACTCTAGTGCAAGTGGGAGACTGTTGGAGATATGCCCTAGAGGCAATAATAAATATAGTTATTATTATATCTTTGTGTTTATGATAAATGTTTATATTCATGCTATAATAGTATTAACAAGGAAACATTAATACTTGTGTGATTTGTAAACTAAAATAAGAGTCCCTAGTAAAGCCTCTTGTTAAACTAGCTTGTTGGTTGATTGATGATTGTGGTTTCCCTATCATGAACATTGAGATGTTATCAACAACAAGATCATATCGTTAGGAGAATGATATGGTGGACATACTCCTATAGATAAGCGTAGCATAAAGATCAAGTCATTTCAATAGTTCAATTGCTATATGCTTTCTGATACATAGTTATCTAAATTCCTTCGACCATGAGATCATGCATATTGCCTTTACTGGATGGATGCTTTGATGTCATCAAACACCACACCGTAACAGGGTGGCTATAAAAGTGGCATTGGGTGTTCGGAAAGTATTGGTTGAAACACATGGATCAAGAGTGGGATTTGTCCATCCACATGACGGATAGATATTCTCTGGGCCCTCTCGGTGAAATGTCATCCAATTAGCTTGCAAGCATGTGACTTGGTCACAAGGGATCACATATCACGGGAACGAGAAAAGAGTACTTATCAGTAACGAGGTTGAACTAGGTATGCAGAGATACCGACGATCATAACCTCGGATAAGTAACATATCGTGAGACAAAGGGAAATTGGTATCGTATGTAAGTGGTTCATTCGATCGCAAAGTAATCGTAGAAATATGTGGGAGCCATATGAATTTCCAGATTCCTCTATTGGTTATTGTTCGGAGAAGTGTCTCGATCATGTCCGCATAATTCACGAACCGTAGGGAGACACACTTAAGGATTCGACGTTGTTTGAGTAGTTATGGTATTATGAGAAAGAGACCGAATGTTGTTCGGAGTCTCGGATGGGATCCGGGATATCACGAGGTGATCCGGAATGGTCCGGAGAATAAGATTCATATAAGGAAAGTCCCGTTTCGGAGTTCGGGAATGATTCCGGTGTTTTCATCGGGGATATTCTAGAAGGTTCCGGATTGTCCGGCACTCCGGGGGGGAAGGGGTACATGAATGTGTCATTACATGTTGGAATGATTGCATCATGTACTAAGTGTTCTTGCTGTCCCAAATAAAGGATTAAATTGAATCCTAAATTGAAAAAGTCAAACGGCTAGTTTGAAAGTCAAACGGCAGTTTTTGGGAAGTGGGAGGAGAGGAGGAAACCGACTTGAGGGAGGAGTCCTCCTCCCCAAGCCGGCGCCCCACCTAGGCCGAGTTGGGGAGGGACTCCACTCCCTCCCCTTGGCCGGCCAGCCCCTCCCACCTATATAAGGAGGGGCAGGGCTCCCTCCCAACACACACAAGTTTCCTATCCTCTAAACTAAACCCTAGATCTAGACCCCGGTTTAGAGCTATTCGGTTTAGAGCCTTCTAATTGGTTTAGAGCCCTCTAATTGGTGTGTCTAATTACTAGACCACTAATAGCCTCTCTCATAAGCTCCACCATACTCGCACCGGCTTAAGGCGAAGCCCTGCGGGATCTCCCCTCTACTTCCGGTACCACGCCGTTGTGCTGCCGGAATCGCGAGGAGAGTGCTACAACCTCCGCTGCCTGCTGGAACAAGGGAGAGGAAGGTCTTCGTCGAGTACCGAACGTGTGACCGACTGCGGGAGCGCTGCGGGAACGCGGCGCCGGAAGGATCGTCTACGCGATCTTGAGATCGGAAAGAGTACGACTACATCACCCACGAGAATCTGCTCTCGTTAAACACTTTGGAATCTTCGAGGGTGAGTTATTCCATCGACTCGTTGCTACAATCTAGTAGATAGATCTTGGCTTGTTTGTTTGTATGCGATAGAAAATTTTTGTTTTCCATGCTACGAACCCCTTCATGTATATTGTTGTATTGCCCAATTAAATCTCATAGGATCTTTTTGTCTAGTATTGCATTGTTATGCCTTGCTCAGTCCTGTCAATTGCCCTGCTGTAATTTGTTTACCCAGCATGTCATGTTTGTTTATCTTAAAGAGAACACCTCTAGTGAACTATGGACCCCGGTCCAATCTTTACCATTGATACATCTTCCACCGTTCGTGTTTACTTTCTGTAAACCACTATTACCTTCCACACCATACAGTTAATCCTTTGTTTTCAGCAAACCGGTGAGATTGAAAACCTCACTGTTCGTTGCGGCAAAATTTTGAGTTTGTGTTGTGCAGGTTTCCAGTTGCTAGCAACACCTTTGAGTCGTTTCCTTCCTCCTACTGGTTCGATAACCTTGGTTTCTTACTGAGGGAAAAACTTGCTGCTGTACTCATCATACCTTCCTCTTGGGGTCTCCCAACGAATCTCTACAGTGATCTGAGCCGCATCAACGGAGCTCACAAGATCTAAACATGGTAGCACAAAGGAGGAGAAACAACCATCTAGCTACTGTATGGACCCATAGTCCAAGGTGGAATTACTCACGCATCATACCGGAGGCTGGCATGGTGATGAATAAGGCCTCCGGGATGATCTCTCCCCTCCGGCAGGGTGCCGGGAAGAGCTTCAGATCCCCCCGATCTAGGGACGATGGTGGCGGAGGCTACAGACTGTTTCGTGGAGATCTGATCGGGTACTTAGGGTTTTGGAATCAGGGGCTTCTTATAAAAGAAAGGGGAGACCGAGGGGGTGCCCGAGGTGGCCGCGCCCCCCAGGCGCGGGCCAGGCCTGGCCGCACGGCCAGGGGGTGTGGGCCCCTCGTGTCCCTCCCCCGTCTCGTCTTCTGGTCCGTGTTCTCCTCGATGAAATATTGAATTTGGCTTTTGTCCCGTCCAATTCCGGGAATATTTATTTTCTGGATTTTCTGGAACCAAAAACAGCAGAAAATAGGCAACTGGCACTATGACATCTTGTTAATAGGTTAGTCCCAGAAAGTATATAAAAATACCTCAAAGTGTAGACAAAGCATAGCAAAGTGGATACTAAACAAGCATGGAACATAAAAAATTATAGATACGTTTACGACGTATCAGGGCGCACCCCCCACCCTTGTCCCTTGGCGCCTAACCCTAGCCGCCGCCTCTCTTCTCTCTCGTCCATCGTCCTGCTCCAGTTTAGGCGAAGCCCTGCAGAAATCTCTCCTCCTCCACCACCACCACACCGTCATGCTATTGGGATTCTGAGGAGATCTACAACCTCCGCTTCCCTGCTGACCCCTAGAGCGGAAGGTCTTCATCGACTACCATACATGTGACCGACTGTGGAAGCGCTGCCGGAACGCATCGCTGGAAGGATCATCTACACGATCTTGACATTGGTAAGTGATCGAGTATATCAACCACGAGAATCCGATCTCGTTAAACGCTTTGGATCTACGAGGGTTAGTTCTCTACAATCTCATTACACCGATATCATAGATTAGATCTTGGCTTTTCCATAGATTGGATCTTGGTTTTATGCGTTCTTGCGATAGAATTTGTTTGTTTTCCATGCAACGAACCCTACATTTTTTTTGGAGATTGTGCCATGTTTTGGGTCCCCGGTTATGTAAGACATTCGGAGATTGCCCCCTTTTTGGATCTCATGATATTGTATTGACTTTGGAGATTGCACCCTTTCCATGACAACCAAATATCTTTTATATGGAATCTTGACTGAATTCCAAAATTATCGCATGAACCGATTCTTGGATGATTGAAACATGTTCCAAACAAGACCTAAGAGTTGATAAGAACAAGGGTTGGTCTCCTACGTAGGATTGGAAAACGAATGGATATTTGAATCATCTATCGTTTGTAATCGTGACCTGTTCACGAAGGTATGTATAAACCTGGAGGATAAGACGAGGAATATTTTTATTTAACATGGATTGGAGCGCAATCTACGGACCTCTATCACCTTAGGTGTTTTGCTGTTTCTTCTAGATTACATGTAATTCATCTTTTATCTTTTTTGTGTTTGGACTGATTGCGGTTGTGCGCATCCTACTTATGCAGAGGCATAGTATAATAATTAAACCTTTTAAGTAACAAAGTGCATCTTATAATAAAAGACTATCAGCCGGAAGATTATAGAGCGTTATCGCTTATAAATATGGTTAGCTACTGTCTATATTCAATTTTGGAACACTTCTTTATGAATACAATTCCATGCTAAAATATATATATTTTGGGAAATGTCTACATATAGCAGATCCAAGAGATGCTAACTTTCCCAGCACATTTAACTGAACCCAACCACATGGCTGCATTTTAATAGATGCCCTATTAACTTGAAAGATGCGTTTATTGTTAACTTATGTTATACTTCTAATCTTTTATTAATAGATTGACAATTTTTAAACAATCTAGTACATACTCTATGTTATGCTATTGATGCTATTTAATTATCGTTTCACCTATGGGTTAAATATGTGTGTTGAACCCATCATTATTTACTAGTCTTTATAGTTGGTATATTTGTTTTTAATTCACACAATATTTTGTTAAATATGTGTGACAGAGGACGACCGTCTTGTTAGTTCGTGTTTGATTCATATAAGTGACTACATGTTTCGCACAATTATCCGTGTATGGCTCTGGCTAAGAAACATAGGTAAACTAGCAATATACATATGTATTCACTCTAGATTTACCCATAATGAAGTCTATTATTTCTTAGAATATAAAATATGTGTTGACACTAGAGATTACTTTCCCTTCAATTTTGTACAACTATATATGTATTCGTTTTCAAGGCTTGGTAATAAAGTCCAAAATATTCCACAATATTCCTTTTTTCTAACTAATGTATCCGTGAGCCTTTGTGAAATCTATTCTCGGGTTTAAACGAAAGATTTGGTTAGAAATGATATGCTTCTGTTTCCTTTTTTTTTTTTGCTTGAGTTAAGCTAGCCACGTTTCTATGGCTTCATCCAATGTCCCTAATTTCTTCCATCATAGATAACAAAATCTTGGTCCTAACTTTTTCCAGATTCTCCTAGTTCCTTAACTCTGTCAGACCATCCTCACACAGTCTCCGACAACTCTCTTAGATTGGCCATCCTCACAGCCACCCTCACAACATGTCGCCTCTTCACGTTGCCAGCGCTACATTTGACATCGCGTCCCTTGGTCAGACCTAACTGTATGACGGCATCACCTTCCACCATTGTTTAAGCTTAAGGCGACAGTGGTACTCCTCAGGCACCAAACAATCCGCAGCACAAGAACTCTAACCCGGCTTAACCAATATGGCGAGATCTCTCGGTGGCTCTACACAAGCGCCTTAATTCATTGCTGGATCCCCCTCTAGGTTTTAGGCGACAGATCTCGTTAGTGCTGGTGGACAAGGAGATCAGGTGGTGGTGAAGAGGAAAGATTTTGTTACAAAAAAATTTGACCGTTCACAAAATGCAAAACAACAAACGGCATAATTTTGTAAATTACCTTTTCTGTTTATTCAGGCTATTTGGCGACGGAGAGCCGCCAAAAAAAACAACTCTCTTAAGATCCTAAGTTAATTAATTTATGCTTGTCGAATTACTGACCACTAGGAAATGTTTGTTGTAGATCATTCAAATGTCTCTTCCACTGGTATAGAGCAGCGCAGTGACACACACAGGGGGGATTCCATAGGAAGTGACGCCATGGATCACGAATGTACGCCGTGGACAGAGACAGTACACGTCCTACACAATCTATATGAGATACCTTAAAGAATGTATGTTACATCATCTCGCTTGCTATCTTGCACTGCATGCATGGGTTCAATCACCCATGCACCATGGCCACCCCTCTCTCTCTCTCTCTGTGCAAATCATCCATGGCTCTCTCTTACTAGTAGGGTGTGTGTGTGTGGGTGTGAGTGCATGTGCATGTTTGTGCTTTATTCTCCCAAAGGGGGATACAGAACTGGTCTCTGCTGCTGGGGGGTGGCCTCCCTAGGCCTTCGAGAAAGCAAAGCAGCAACCGCAAAGCAGCAAAGCAGCAGGGAGAATCTGATTCCCCTCCCAGAGTAACATGCGCGTACCGATGCAATATATGTGAGATCGACCATGGTTCCATGGAATTCCCAGATCTTGCTTGCTTGGACCGTACCATTCCCATCTATACGAAGCATTGTGTACCACACCACTACCTAGTAGCTACCGTCTTCTCTCTCTACTACTACTACTACTACTACTAGTCACTTGAAAAAACCAAACCGGCGAACCGACTTATTCTCGTAGAAGGGAACCGGAACATTCTTGGTCGGACCAGCGATTTTGTCACGAACCGGAAAAAACAATGAGATGTTGAGCCGTGAAGCAGCGGGTGGACCGGTTCGACCTCTGAACCGTGGGCTTGAATGGCTCGCTCACCGGTCCGGTTTTTCACACGCACTATCCTACTACTATATATTTTGTTTATCTCTCCTCTCCTCTCTCATCGCATGGAAGTCATCTCTCTCTCTCTACATTCTATCGTACGTTTCTTTCACTTTTGGGCAGTACCAGTCTTGTTGCAGCAGCTTGTGCTTTTGGGGCGCACCGTTTGGGTCCATCGATACTATCCAAGCTACAACAACACTGTAGATTAACTATGCATCTCTGCCTTCTACCTTCTCTTTCTCAGAGGTCCCAAACTTCCATGTAACCGATAATCTCCATGCATGCATATAACTCTTCCAACCATATAGATGACCTTAATAGCGATATCTACTTAACTTTGATGCATGCACACATGTATCTCTCGTGAAGAACTGACTCAATTAAACCTATATAGCACGAGAGTGAATTTTAAGAACATGGGTACTCATGTACCCGTTTATAGTTAACCTACCCCTAAATTATGTAGTTGTCTGATTCTACTATTTAGTCGGGAGGAGGGAGACTTTCCTTCGTAGTACTATTTAGTCGAAACTTTTTATTTTTGTCTAAGCTACATAATTTAGATTCCTAGTAGTACTCTGAAATAATAGTATGAACAATCCCATGGCACTTTGTATAGAAATCTAAAGTATGTGCCATGGGATACTTTTCTAAAGTACCCATGTCCATCCTAGCTAGTAATTCACATATAGCAAGGCATATACCAGAACTGATCGAGCCGGTTTATGAAGTATCCCATGGCACTAATAACCAAATCAAGATCGATATGTGTGTGTGAGAAGTCTATATATCTTGACGTTTCGTACGTTCTGTCACCACTGAAAAAAGGGGGGAAAGGTAAAGGGTAAAAACTAAAGAACCGACCTTGCTTTTGAACGGCCATCTTTGACTAGTCCCTTCGGCAGTCGTGATCAACATGGCAATGCTAACGCTAATTAACTGCATTTTGTGGACTAAATAGTAGAGAGATTAATATACACTATAGATAAATCGATCCATCAATGGCATTGCATGTTAATTTAGAGCCACGCAGGCAATCGTGCATGCATAACCTATGTGTTTCTTTTTGTAACCTATGTGTTACTTATGCATGTATGCCATCTTCACTTTGATTTTTTTTTCTCTTTCTTCTTACACACATGTTCATTTCTAGCTCCTTTGATTAAGTGAGCGAACGATTAGTTGTTGCTAAAACAATTTAACTACTTGCACATGTTGCAAGAAAAATGCATGCATGTGGGAATCCCTCTATGAACTTAAGAAAGAAATGAGAACGTGTGTTCACAAATTACAAGCCACCACATATGAAACATTGAAGAACTATACTATATCGAAGAGAGAATTGATATATAACATGAGTTTTTAAATAACAGTGGTACGGTACACACATAAGTCCAACCGGAATAATGGGCAAAGAAACCTAAAATAAGAAGAAGTAGAAGAAACATAGCAAATGATCATGCTAGCTAAACTAGCTAATTAACACTAATACTTGTCCATGATCATTAAGCAAGCACACAACATTATCCATATCCTCCATGATCTCCTCTACTTCTTGCATGAAACACAATGCAAAGCAAATGCAAAGCCTTTATATATCTCACAACATCCTCCAAGCCCCCATGCATCTAATTGTAATCCGAGCTCGCATTTGGTTAGCTTAGCTCGTTAATTACAAGAGATGGTTACCTGTGGCAGTAGTATTGGAGTAGGCGCTTGTGTACCCAGTAGTAGTGAGATGATGATCGCCACCACCGTACATGCCGATGCCTCCTGATCTTGGGTAGCCTGCTTCCCTCTTCGCTGCCATCATTGCACGAAACTGATGATCTGCACGGTCGTCGTCTTCGCCGTTGCCATGGCCGCCGCTGTCTAGGCCTAGGTAGTGCAACATCCCCGGCATCGCCATTGCCGGAGCTGCAGCTGGTGCCATCGTGTGCTGCTGGTCGGCCATCGCGTGGAAGAACGGGAAGCCTTGCATCTGCTGCACTCTCCACTGCTCCAGCCCAGCCGCCGCCGCGGCGCCGCCTACAGGGTAGAAGCCGGACGGCACGTCCATGGTGGACGGCTTCCCCATCCCCGAGAAGGTGGAGCCGAGGCTCATGGCGTCGAAGTCGGCGAGGCGCAGTAGTGGCGGCAGGAGGCCGGAAAGGTTGCCCCCGCCGCTGCTCAGCATGGACGGGAGAGCGGGTGCCACGTTAGCCGTGGCTGCGGGCGTGCAAGTGGACGACGTCGTGGTCGTGGAACCACCGGAAGCGGCTCCGCTTGCCGCCGGTGCCCCAGCCGCGGCGGTCTGTTTGGGCTTGGCGCGCTTGGCGTGGCGGCGGTACCCGCCGCCGACGGGGACGTTGCGGAGCGCGCCGCCGCGGGTCCAGTAGCGTCGGCAGGCGCGGCAGAAGTGGCGCGGCTGGGTGAGGGAGTAGTTGTTGAAGTAGCAGAACTTGGTGTTCCCGGAGTCGCAGCGCGGGCACTTGAGCCCCTGCTCCGGCAGCGGCACCCGAGCAAGCCGCGCGCGCTCCGACATGGACATGGGCTTCGCCGGCCCCATCGCCTGCCCACCGCCGCTTCCGCCGTCGCCGCCTTCGGAAAGGGTTCCCTGCTGCATGATTGACGGCTGGTGGAGCTCATGATTATTACAGCTGCCGTCGCCGGCGCCGCCACCACCACCACCACAGCTGACCGCCGCGACCTGCTGCTGGTGGTGAGCGTGCTGCTGAAAATCCAGCTAGAGATCAGAAGAAAGAACCAGAATTTAGTCTAAACATTTGGCCAAGTATATACCAAGATAAGTAGCATTTGAATCAGAATATATATCGTGAGAACTGGTATTATTCTCCACTTTGCATCAATTTTAATACTCCTAACAGATTTCTCTTCAACTTTGCTAAAAAGAGAGAGAGTGAACAAAATCTTGCGAAAAGAAAGGGGGAATGAAATTACCTGGTTATCATTCCAGCTTGAGGAATCCAGGAAGGAAGGAGGGAAGATCATGGTGGTTGGTGGGTGGTGATGTTATCTGGAGAAAGTGAGTCTTGTGCTAGCTAGGGTTTGGCAAGCTCTTGTCTCCTTTCCCTTGTGCAGCTCTCTCTTGTTTGTGGTTTCCTTCCCCTGTGGCTAAAGGTTGTGCATGATAGAGGCTTGGAGGTAGCTAGTGGGGGATGAGAGGGCAAGGTAGCTAGCTAAGGCTCCTCCTCATGGTCCTCATGGGATTGGAAAAAAATTATATGGGAATCGCAGAGAAAGAGAAAGGGGAAAAGGAGAGCGAGAGATGGGAGAGTGAGACAGGATTAGTGAGAGTGTGAGGTGGGATGAGGGAGAAAAAGAAGGAAAGGTAGACATGTACCTTCTATGTGGCCCAAATTTTGTGATGCTGTCTCTGCTGTTGGGGAGGAGGAGGGACAACGTGCTGTTTCTTTGTGGTGACAATAGAAACCTCTCGTGGTATATTTGGGTTTGGGAAGAATTTGATCAGAACTTGATCTGATTTGGGTTTGCGAAGAATTTGATTAGAACTAACTTGAGAGTTTGAATGCCCTAGTGGTTGAATGGAAAGATGCGCCGAAATTAAACTTGTGTGAATTATTTGTACTAGTGAGCTCTATATCCAATCCAAATTTCTAGCATTTCAGCTAGCAAGGTGACACATGCATTTGCTTTCGTAATTTCGATACACATTGCTATGGTATTTTGGATATTTGACATGGTCGGCATCATACAACTTTGATGAAACTAATATTTATAAAAGAGCTTGTAATTATCAACATCGCATTATGGAGACTAATCCATGAGTATAAAATCATATTATTTTTTATCAATATATATAGTTTTTATATTAACTGGCATGGTGCCCTCACAAATGTGAGCGCAACATATGAAAATTTTCAAGAAAATATAACTATAATTCCATAGATACGTATATCAGTTAGTATGAATACGTCTCTGGTTAAAGGGGTGGACTATTTTTATCCTGTTGTCTTAAAACCTCAGATGCAACTCTCAGCCACCCCGTACCACGATACAAGGAGTTCAAGAATTGGCGCCCATTGGTTAATGGATATCCGATTTGTATGAACATGCTCGGAATACTCCTTCCGTCCCCAAATATGTTATGTATAAATTTTAGTCGAAGTAATTTTTTAAAGTTTGACTAAACATATGTGAAAATTTATCAAGATCTACAATATCAAACATGTATTATTAGAGTCACCATGAAATATATTTCTTGATGTATTGCAAAGATTGATATGTTTATCTTTAGACATGGTCAAAGTATGCAAAGTTAAGAAATGAGCCGCCGCCCAAGTTAAAGTCCTTATGGACACAAATTTGGATTCTTAATATTTGAAAATCAAACTCGCTGTACGGGTTTCATCCCACCGCTTTCCTTTAAAAAAGTCTTCAAAGTTTGAATCTGACTAAAAATTAGATGCAACATATTTTGGGAAAGAGGGGGTATCTTTGTCCCGATTTCACTCCACAAGCATCTAAAACGGGTCAATATTTAAGCCCACAAGCATATTTTGGGTGCTCCTTTCTTCATAATGATTGCCATTTTCGTTTCCTAGAGTATTTAGACTTGCCAAACTGGATTTAAAGGAACCAACACATCCTTTATCACTATTTACAAACTTTGAAGGCGAAGACGGTACTTATTTTTTTTAATGCGGAGAAGAGAAATGCCTATGTTGGGATGAATGACCAGCTTCGTATATATATTGTTCGACTCTTGGTGAAAACATTTTATTTTAATAAATTGTAGCAAATAACCTATCATTTCTCTTCAAGAAAAATCTAATAATAATAATAATAATAATAATAATATGTTTCTTACCAAAGAATCAGAAGCTATTATGTTTTGCCTTTAGAACCAAAATGCTTGGAAGCCTCGAATTCCTACACATAAACTAAGAATAATAATTGCTAGACTACTAGAATTTATATGGAACTATTGAGAGGCTAGGTCTAACAATTGGTATGAAGATGGAAGTAGTCAATTTTAATAATTATCTTAGATAAAGGGTGCAATATGTGCTTGTAGAATTAACCAAAAAATGTGTAGTCAATAGATAATTATGAAATTTGTGTTCACTAAAATAAATGAAAACAATAATGTAGATTAATTCATGGGCCCATGCTTGGCTACCCCTACAGGAAAACACTAATGTTAATTCTTCCACCAGAAATGGCTAGCGGTCCTTAGAAGATCATATTTCTTGACACAATGAAGATTAGAAATGTGAATTTTGAGATGACAATGTGAGGAAGAGAACTATGATAGGACATGTTGTCTTTGTTTTTAACCTTACAATGAACCGGTGAATGTATTCTAGGTAGATGTGAAGAATCATATAAGTCTTCAGTTTTTTAATGATGGGGATCTATTATATTGGCTATGATAAAAAAATTGTATGTGCAAGGTTAACTAACAAATAATGTAAGGTAGAAGAGATGTAATCACTGGAAGACTGATTGCTTTTTTTAGGTAGGTTCATCTTTTGGAAATATATGAGGAGATAAAATAGAAGATGAGCGGTACAACTGGGTAGAACAATGGTACATATAACCGGTTGTGGATTTAATGCATATGCCCTAACTTATGCTCTCGAGATGCATGGAGATTCAAAGGGATATTAGCATTGTTAAGCATGGTGCTACCGGGAATAACCACTGTTATCCGAAAGATTTATGGAACCTTATCCTTGAAGGATTCCCTAAGAACATGTCTCTTCTGTCACTATGCTCTAATTAAAGCACCAGGTGACATTGGGTTAACACGTTAATGCCCATAGTTTATGGAGTTGGGCTTGAGGTAGAACGGGGGATGAAGACTTTGTCGACTAACACACAAAAAAATCGAGGACACGAGGTTTACCCAGGTTCAGGCCATCGGAGGAAAAACCCTAATCCTGCTTGCCTGTTCTTGATTGATGAAGGAACCGAAGATTTACAATGGTGCCTTGATGGCGATGGTGCGCATATGTAATCTGGCGATGTATGTGCTAGGGTTTGTGATGCCCTTCTCACTGCTCCCTCCTAGCCTTTATATGGGGAGGCCAGGTCTCATGACGCAGTCGAGTCGGTTACAGATTAGGTTTTGCTTTTTAAACTTTCTATCCAAAGCTTGTTGTATCCTCTAAAGAGTCGTGTCCTCTGTGGGCCTAGGCCATCCAAATCTTCATGAGCTTCGCCTCCAGATATGGATCATCGCGTGGGCCTCCGCTAGGCCTAGACAGATAGACCAATCATAGGCACCCGTAGGGTATAACCATGTCACAAGTAATATTAACATTTTAAGGATTGTAGCATGGCAATTGTTAGTGTGAACGTGCAACCATTGGTGGAATCGTATGTGTAAAAGGATAGTTTTTGGCTTTGCATGTATAAGGATCCAACCCTTGAAGGATAGTGTTGACGACTTTGTGGAAATATTTCTAGATCTAATTTTTGTTACAAGATTCCCCTCTCTCATTTCTTGATAAATCTTTCATGGGAAAATAGTTGATCTTAGCTGGCCATGAAGCAAGAGCATGTTCTAATCTTAAAAATCTTCACTTGTTAATCTTGAAAAGTTCGCATCTCCTCGCCGGCTAGGCGTCACTTAGAGCATGTGTTTGCGATTCTCCTCAAGAAGTTTGTACATGTGCAGAGGCCGCTTCAAGACCTACCTCGAGTGACTGAGCTAGTTCCAATAAACTTGATCTCAAGAAGAAGAAAGCCAAGTCCGAGGACTTCAGGGGGGGGGGGGGGGTGACTAACCTCTCAAAACAAATATGCAGGACTAGTGCAAACAACTTGAACTACGAGATTTGATCATGTCTCTTCGTGTCTCTAGTACATACTTGTTTGATTTCCTAAAGTTTATTTCTGGATCCGAGAGTTATCTGAATGATGCTTCACTTCTCATTTATGGTGCATCAACAATTGTCATGTTTCATATAGTTTCTTCTCATATTTGAAGTAATTTGCATACTCTCCTATTCATTCCCTCAAGTCAATAAACATCGATCTGTCAAAGAGAATGATATATTTCAATGAAATATACACGTGACTGTATTTTTTTTTGCAGATTTAACTATAGAACTTTAGTTCATTCCGTTGTTCTAGTGAACAATAGTAGGTAAATCTATAAAATAAAGGTACCTCTTAAAGTTAGAATCTTTATGTGGTATTTTCGTAGAGGTTTCTTCTAACTAAGGATAAACTTTCAAAACACAACTAGCCCGCGAGCATGAAATGTTGTGTTTTTTTACCACGATGAGACAATCAAACATATTTTCATCAAGTGCAATTTTTCCCATGCTATAAAGTCAGTTATTTGCATGGTTTCGAACTTGTATCTGTCTCGTAGTGTTGAAAATATTTTTGGCACTAGGTGATACGGAACTGATCGCGAGTTTAGAAATCCTCATTCGGGTGGCAGTGTTAGCTCTGATTTCATGGTCATGGCTCTGTTCAAATGAATCTCATGAAGTTGTACAGGATCAACTGCAGCCAACATGTGCATGCAGGAACAAAACTGCAGTGGCGGTTGAAGCTGGGCTAACTAGGGATGCAGACATTTTGGCGACAGTTCTGCGTGGGCATACAAGCCATTTTCCTAGGCTTGGGCTTTTTTGCTGTAGCTGTCTAGCTCCACTGTTCATGACAATTGACAAACAATGAATTGTCCGGCTTTTGACAATTTTATTGTCCTCTCCTCCTCCCCCTTTCCCTTGGTGTTATAAACAAGTAGGAGAGCATAATCATAACCACTGCTGCATTTACCTGGAACTCTTCAATCCATCATGAATCTTTTATTTTGTCCCCTTGACAAAGCAAGTACATATTTGTAAGAAACTTTTATTTTGTGTTACAGTGTGCTCTAACCAAATAACTGTGTTTTACTCACACGTGTGATGTGATGGGTGCATCTTCGAGAGAGAGTAGAATTTTTATATGATTTGGAGTGGTACATACCCATCACTTAGCAGTAATGAGGACCCCATTTTTCACACCACTAGCTAGCGTCTGCTCTTCAGCTCAGCATATATGTGAGGATGCTGAAAATATGTATGCACCGGAGGGGGTGTTTTGGCTCGCAGCTGCTTATGAACCTATTATAAAAAATGCACAAAAAGAAAATTTTAATGTCAACAAACTTCTGAAAACATAATTTCACATGTATATCCAGACATTCTATTTTTGCACACAAGTTCTCAGGAAAAAGAACATTTTATTTGGTTTGTGTAAAAAGACAAAAAAAGTCCATGAATAGCTAGGTTAGCATTAAATTTGTCTTTATACACGGGACACAAAAAACTTCCTTTTTCCAAAAACTTGTGCAAGAACCAAGAATGTCGAGATGTACATACGGATATTTCTTTCAGATTTTTTAACATTCTAAAATGTTTTTCAGACAATATATAGGTTTATATGACCCGTGAGCCGAATTGGATTTTCGATATGCACCTATATCTAGAGTTGGCCACCAAAAGAAATATGTAAACCTGGGGTGACTCCGGCCGTGCTCCGTGCTGTGCTGGAAATATTAGTGAAGACATGCATAGACATGATTGCTTGAAAAGTAAATAAAGGCGACGGGAGGGAGCGAATGGTGAGTTTGGAGCAGCCGTCGTGGTCGTCAGATTTATGCATGTGTGTATCACTGTTTCGGATGGATCTGTCATTTGTCCTGTAGCCAACGACCATCCTACCTAGCTTCCATGCTAAGCCTACTTTAATTTTGTTTGTGCCAGTTGCTTCAGCAACAAATTTTTTTGGTTATCTTAATGGAAGTCCTTACAAGTACACTTTGGGAGGACCGGTGCTTGCTTGTATAAAAATCACAAGTTAGCAAGAATAAAAAAAGAGAACATTCGACCGACTATCTGATGATCCAATGCATATGCAGCTTCTCCTCAGCCGTTAGCTTTTTCTCTCAATCTTTTATCATCTGGAAAAGACATTTTAATTTTGTGAAAAGATCCAGATCTATTATAGAGGTTCAATAGAAGTACATAACATCCTACACATAATAGAAATTACATCGAGGTTTTTGACCACCTAACGATCACTACTACCACTACAGAGAGTCATAAACTCGCCGTTGTCGTTGCTCCCCTATCAGAGCTGGCCTGACGTTGTTGACGACAGTCGGAAAGACTTCATGCAAATGCCCCCAAGGACCAACGCCCTAGAGTCGAGGCCGTCGCTAGTGAACTTCTGAATTGATCTGAATCTTCTGACACCTAACCTATAACACACATAGACTAAAGATCCACCACTCTATGAGAGCAGGGACCAGACGATTCCCCTCCTTCCTCAAACCAATTGACAAGATGGCTGCTGACGAGGTGGATGAGGAGGCGGGTATACCTTATCCCTGCCATGTACAACGTCACCATAGCCACCATCACATTGCTACCGGTTAATAACCAAACTCTACTTTTTAGGGACCTTACTACAACGTCGAGAGCAGATCCAAAATCCCCAACCCTCCCGCTACTGGAGCGGCAAATAGAGGATGCATGGACCCGTCGTCTCCTAGATGAAGAAGCCAGAGACAGGGAAAATGGTGGCGATGGCTAGGATGGAACCCTAGATCATCGCCGTCTTTTCACGCGAGAGGCAAACATTTCGTCCATCTGGAAAAGACATTGGCGCCATGGAAACCGCAGAAAATAGAAAAATACAAGCAACACTAGCCATAAGATAAAAGTAGACAAAAAATGAAAATAAAATAGACCAAAGCTGGTGGAGCAAGCGGACTATGAGAATGTATCGCAATGCCAAACCCATCTCTAATTAAGTATGAAACCAATTGCATAGAAAACACATGAAAACGTATTTACTCGGTTCATATATATACACGTAAACTTTATGTAGTGCAAATCCAAATGAACACACAATTGAGATATCCACGTGAATAAGTCTATTGGCCAATAGCATCACGGCCCAAGGTTTTGCTTTCTAGCTAGTTCATTAAGGGTTTTATTTATTTATATTTATTCAGGAGATGTTCATTTGGAAGGTATACCTATATGGAACCTTCAACTATATTACGTATATGCTTTTGATTATACTGGGTCGTGACCACACTGATAACAACGAGGTACGGTGGATAGACCGATCGAGTGTCCACTCTAGTACGTGAGCTACAGCAGTCTGGTTTTCACGTAACCAATAGTGTGTACGTGCTTAACTATAGAGTATAGACATATCAACTTTTTTAGGAGAAACTTCATGAAGTATATTGTCAAAAAAATAAAATAATATGCATGCATTGAGAGAAAAAAATATTGCACGCTCTGTGATTCATACTCCATCTGATTCAAATTAATTGACTCAAGTTTGTCTAGATTTGGATGTATCTAATAATAAACCATGTCTAAATACATTCTAATTTAGACAAATCTGAGTCAATTAATTTGGATCGAAGGAAGTAGTATATTCAGACTGAAAAAATTGCTGGTAATTTTTTTTGGCCATCAATACTAAAAAATAGTAATATGTATAATATTAAATTGATATTGTTAGATATTTGATGATATATATTCCACAGTATATAAAAAATTCTTTAAACAACATATCTTCAAAATAAATAATGTTCCAAATGTTACTTTCAAGACCATGCAATTGTTTTAAACTACTTATATTGTGAATCTAATGGAATGTTGACGAAATGTTATGTAAAAAAGAGAATTTATAAACACGAATAAATTTGGATAGCAGCCTTTTTTTTGCGATGTTGGATAGCAGCCTTTTTGTTTACCACTGCATGAGCAGCAAGTTTCATTTTACAGTAAACCACGTGCTCATTTGTAAAGAGACACAACACATACACACATAGGCCTTTTTTAGGTTATAAAGCTCAAATAGGCCCGGCCAAACCATTACAGTATTAAGTAATCATGTGTGGGCCCATTCGTCGCCTGGCTAGGCTTCGGCCCACGGGAGTACATGCTGTGTACCTGACCGAGCTTGTCCCACCATTGACGCTACCTATGCTGGCTGTCGCTAGTCAGTCATTGCCGCGGCAACTTTTCATCTTGCTTAAGGATGCATACTGAAATATTAATTAAGCTATGTGAGAAACAATATTTTGCAGATGCACCAGGCTAAAAAATAGACAATTAAAATGTGCAAATTTTGTGGGAAAAAACATACATGTACTGATGTACATATCCATGTTTTATGTGCATGTATAAATTTTAGTTTTAAAAGTAAAATTTTGGTCCGATTTTTGTTGCGAAATTCCACCGATTTATTAATAATCATCAATAACAGTATAGAAAGTCTTAAAAGTAATAGAAATTACAAATTGATCATCAGACGACCTAGCGACGACTAAAGACACTAGCACATGCCAAAGGAGCGCCACCGTCCTCGCCTCTCTATCACCGGAGCCAGTTGTCCAAAAATTGATGTATACAACATATACTTTAGTAATTTTAGAACATCATACATGTCTTTCTTCATGAAACTTTTAAGCCATGTCAAACACACTAACATGTACTCTACATTGTAAAACGAATTCAGATTCTTTTGTAATTTTAAATATTTTTACAAAATTCATTGTCCACAACGGGTTCAGATGCACCCACTTGCCAAAGCAACGCTCCTCTGTGAGAAATGCTTGTCTACCTGATACGCCACATTTATGGTGATCCATGCGCTTACCTAGAGCTCTTATTTTAGTGATATAATAAATGATAAAAGCATTACAATACACTATTACAAAAAAAACACGAATGCATAGTCTTCCTTTTTTGGCACACGATGAAATATCATGACACGGTCCAAAACAAGCACGAATCTTGATAAATCTAGAGATAATATTACAAATCTCTAGGTCAACACGGATGGCGAATCAACATGGAGTAGCTTTTATAGTAGATAAACCAGTCTTGCATAAATGTGCGCAATGATGCATTTTTTTTTCTTTTCTTGGTTTGCCTTTGCAAATTCTGTGACGTGAGCAACCTTGAGAGCATGATCAACCTGTTAAAATAAACGTCTCAAGAAACAAGGTCCTTCATCCAACCGGCGCAATCATGTGTCGTACACAACACTCTCCCTCGCGTCTAGACTGAAGGGAGGGTCTTGAGATGCGACAACCACGTGCGGAAATGCCATGGCACCTGTCATCCAGAGTATTATTTCAAGCCTAGGGTTACAAAGTCTAACCTCTAGACTTCCAGCTGCAAGGACAAATGGCACGTTCTAAGCACGGATTAGACAGTCGATGGCACAGTTTTGTCAGGTTGCTGTCTGGTGGCTCGTCACCTGTCGAACACTGCAGAGTGGACGAACCATACATCATCAATCAGTCAGTAGCTTGTACAGCCAAATTTGAACGTTCAGCACACCTTACCAGACATGCAAATAATAAGCCATGAACAGCAACTGGCATCGATCTCATTCAGATACTGTGCCTGGTTGCCCTACAAACAGAGATGGTACAACAACAACTTAAGCCTCGAGAGCCTAGATCATCAATCAGTAACTTGCACTGTTAAATCTGTACACTCAAAACAGAAACCAACACAGGCATTCGGATTAACACATCAACAACAGCAAATGACATCTCATTCAAACACTGTGCTTGGTACCTTAAAAAGAAAGATGGCAATGTACATAAAAAGAAAGATGGTAATGTACATAAGAAGATGGTAATCATTTCTCTTTCTAGCAACAAGGCAAGTGCCCAGCCTAGAGGACATTTGATTTCATCATGTGGCAAGGCTGAGAAGCAATCCCAAACCAACCGACAATGTGGAAAGACATCGATATCAGTATTGCCACAACAAGGAGTGATTGCAACTGAAACAAACAAGCCGGAGCAAAATCTCCATGGGCCATAGCAACCATGTACAGCAGAGTGACATAACCCAGACCAGCAGAAAAACAGGATAATATTCACGAAGAAAATTTTAGGAATGAGCAAAGTACTTTTGTCTGTTAAACCCGGCTAAACGGCCATCAACTCTGATGGACTACATTACAAGAGATAAGCTACTGGTCTCACTGAATTTTTTCCTTGGGAGCTCAAACAGACTCATGACGATGATGGAGACGGCGGCGGCGGCGGCGGTCGCGATGCTGATGATTTTGTTGGGTCATCGCCTTGCTGACCTTTTCCAGCGGTCTTCTCGTCCAAGACATCCTTCAGCCCTTCCTGGTAGGTCTCCACATAGTTCTTCACCGCGCTCGTGTAGGTCGAGGCACGGGTCATGTATATGCGCTTCAGCGCGGGCTTCAGCGTCTCGGCCCCGCCCCTCGCCGCCATCGCGAGATCCTCAAGCACGCTAGGCTCACCTGTACTTTTCCCCTCTTTGGCGCTGCTGGGTTCAGATTCCTCTTTAGCCTTCTTGTAGTCGTTCGGCCTCAGCTCAGGACCGATGTCCCTGACCCAGGATGCCCCATAGAGCCTGCTTGCCTCCTTGAGGATACACCATTTCTCTTTCAGTGTGAGCTTAGGACGCCGTATGGTGCCTGGAGGGTCTGGCAGAGAAGACGGGAAGGCGATCTCTCTAAGATCATACCTCACGTAATCGTACAGCTTCCTGCAAACCACTCTGAGCTTCATCCTGGTTGCTTTTACAAGGAAGCCTTTTGACGAGGATTAATCTGCGCCATGGTAAGAATATAAATCTTGTCAAGCTCTGCATATCTGGTCCCACATTACTAACACGACATGTCTTAAAAAAAGAGGAAAATGCATCAGAAATTATGAAACTTGTCCGTATTAATCAGTTTGGTCATTGTATTCCAGAAAGTTAAATTTACGGTCATCAAAGAAGCGTTGCCTGCTCACGTATACCCCAACTCCAGTTCTCCATCTGGCGCAGCCACATTGGTGGCACTCGGGTACAGCAATGGTGTGGAGGACGAGCATGGTACGCGTGTCGCTGACCCCGCCTAATCGCCAGCATGCCACTGCCACGGTGACAAGGAACTCCTCCGCCATGCCAACATCTATGCCTTGAAGCCCGAAGATCTCGCCATGCAGTCTGCGCCCGTGCCGCATGCCGTGAGCACCGACCACCAATTCTTCTTCACAACGTGCAAGCGCAAGAACGGGAGCGGCATCCAGAGCGTGTGCGTTGCCGTCGTCGGCACCTGGGTTGTCCAGAAGAGTGAGAACATCTATGGAGGAGTACAGGTGGTTGCGGCCAGACGCCACCACCTGCAACCCAGGGCTGTTCGCCACATCACTACCTCCACACGGATCTTGTGTCACGCTCCTGACGGACTTCGCCTCCTCAAACGTGCCCGCGCCCCGTAAAGCTGTCGTGCTCGCCATGGCGTTCCCGGCGCGCATGCGGTGTGTGCACGTGCAGCCAAGCTAAAGACGTCGGATTGCACGCGAGCTGCTGGGCTGATGCGAAGCAGCAGGCACAAGCTTAGCCGTGTGTGTGCGTGGATGATGCCTGTGTGCTTCTATTGGTAGCTTGTGTGGGTTGCTCTGCTAGCCAGCAGATCGAGGTGTGCACAGCAGATAACGCGAGTACGACGGGCTCCTTGGTCATGGCATCCACCACGCTGCAGCTGGCTCCGACCACCGTGTCGAATAAATTAGGGTCAGCGCCATGGTCTGCACATGGCAAGCACGACCACCCCAAGCTGTCGGGCACTGGTGCGCGCATCCACGACGGCACTCCTACCCTCCCTTGGGCTCCACATCCTCCTCGACAATCGCCAACAGGAGTTCACCATGGCATGCAGCATTCTCAAGAAGGCGCATGCTCAGCCTGCACCAGCTCAGCGACCAGGGTCTCTAGCCACATGGCAGCCTGGCACCTTGCCCTCCGCACATACAGCCCTGCCATGTTCAGTTGTGCACCCACTGCAACGCCGCGGGGGCCGGTGAGGTTGAGGACCACATGGACGTGGAGGGGTCATGCCCAAGGAGACCAGGCTGGCCGTGCAACTCCCCGTTAATGCTGGCAAGACACCGCCTCCTCCACCGCAGTTCAGGCCCCGCCGCCGGACAAGCACTGCCGCCACCCCGACGCCCCTGGCTTGCTGCAAACCCGCGTGCGCACCATGGTGTGGGTCCAGCCAGACGCCGAGCTTCGCCTGCACACAGTGCACATGCCGCCATGGCGTCCTTCATGCTGGCCACCACCTCCGCAGGCACAGGGATTCCATCGAGGCCTGTCATGGCGTGGAAGACGACGGCGAGGACCGAGTGCACGAAGAAGGGTTGATTTCAGAAATAAGAGATCCTCAGGTGGTTTTCTGTAGAAAACTACAGCTGGTCAGAACGGCGCTACAACGTGTCAGCCAGGTCCCACAATGCCACATCACCCAATACATAGCTGCACCGTCTGCGGTGATGGTACATGAACCCATTTGATGACCGTAAATTGAACTTTCCAGGATACAATGACCACCGCTAAAAAAAAAAAAAAGGATACAATGACCAAACTGATTTAAACAGACAAGTTCCATCATGTCCAATGCATTTTCCTACTACAAAAAATAGCACATTCACGAAAATATAGCTTGGACTCAGCATGAGTGTGCCCAGAAAACCTAGCGGATCATATGTTATTGAACACGTACACAGAAGCATTTGACCGAACACCCTTCCGTCATTCAGAAGCATTCAAGCGAACACACTAATAATGAGATGCGATGCGGATGTGGTCGCAGTGCATAGAAATGGAAGAAACTAATAAGAAAATAAACGATAAAGCGGAACTAAGTTCTCAATCTCGCATCCACGAATCCACAAATCCGTACTCTCATGATCTATTGGAAATCGAATGCTCGCTCAGTTTCCGGAGAGGAATCAACTGCTAGAGATGCAAACCTGGCGGCCTGTTAGTAGGAGGTCGGTGTGATAAGCTGCGATATCTTTATATCTAGGAGCCAAATATCCGTGCGTTGCTGCGGATATATCTTAACTAACTATCTTCTAAATTTATCGGCAGGCACAGTACATATAAATTCGGTTGCAGCTTATTTCAATATCAAAGTTTAAGTCAAAAGTGTCAAAGTAAAGAGGAAGACGGAGGAGAAAAATGTGATTGCTTTGTCAAACAGAACGGCACGGCGAGTAAGAGCAGGAGGAATATGACACAGAAAGGCGTAATTGTATAATTGTTTGCGAGTTGACCGCTGGGCCGGAGGCCGGGCAAGGGAGAACAAAAATGGAGGAGAAAGATGTGCCATTGACGTCCACGGTGATACTTTAATTTCATCTCTTTTTTGTTTGATTATTAGTTCAAAAAATCTTGTTTTGGTGCAAATCTTTGTACACTTGTTGTTGTTGTCAAGAGGTCTCAACTTTTTGAGGATTATGATCTATGGTCAACTATTATTGGAGGGAAGGAGAGTGTGAGAATTAATGTGACAAGTTATCATTGCGATAATATGTAATGTTTTAACTATGGATATAAATACAGTAAAAAAAACTATTATTTACATTTGGAATGAAGATACATGGTCAAAAACCAATTAAATCACATTTATAATATTATGAATTGAGATAGTTCCGTGAGGTACAAAAATAGATGCGCATCACGCGTGCAAGATTTCACGTACAATTTTAATCTAAACACGGAAGGAGTAATAATATAAGTATCAACAAATCATGGAACCAATTTACACATACAGTTTTTTTATCTAAACACGGCAAGATCATTAAGATTCACTTCAATAAATTCAATCGAGTGATAATAACAAGACACGACCAATAAAACACCAACCACTAAACTTATTATCTATTTCAGACCTCCCTAATCAATTTGCTCCATCTTTTTTAACTTGATTTGGCGAGGAGCAATATTCATCACCTCTGCGCTAGGGTAGTTGAAGATGTATTCATGGAGCTTGAATATGTATTTGAACAACGTTCTGCCCGTTCGCTAGGCATTTGAGTATCTCTCCTAAAAAGTACTATATTTTTTATCGGCTCATGGATAGAAGAGTCATTATCAATTTGTTCGCGCACACCTAAAACCTAGAAAATTTATTACGACTAGTCATCGGAAATGGTGAAATACTAACAAAAACTCTACTCACCTTCAAGCATGTCAAACTGATTGCATGCTAAGTACCGATGATAAGTTATAGTGGATGTCGCCATACTTAGAAGACTTTTTGTTTATCAAATCTCTGGTAAGTAAAAATATATGAAATGAATCTGGTATAAAAATTTTCATAGTTCAGACTTACATAAGTTTTGGTCAACCTTCATAAAGGTTGCCATGATGAATATAGCATGCCTCTCATCAAACAATATTTATTCTATCTATGACGCTCAGCAAATTCATCCAAAATATGGATAAACACAATATGGTTATTGAAATGAACCACGACTACTTCCCTAATGCCTGGAGTGAATATGTCTAATGCTTCAGAGGGCTAACATACATGATAACACCTACGATATCTACATTTCATATATTATATTATTACACGGAACATGAAGATGACACTCACTCGATATAATGTATTAATTCGTTTATTCATACATGACTACATTATATTGAGTGTGTGTCAACTTCATGTGTATGTAACAACATGATACATGAAATGCAGATTACGGGAGTTATCACATATGTAGACCTCTTGAGCACGAGACATATCCTCTCTTGGCATGAGGGAAATAGCAATGGTTGATTCCTGTAATCATGTTGTGTTCCTCCGTATTTCGGATGAACTTGCTAAACGTCAGAAAAAACAACTATTGTTTGATGAGGCATGCTATATTTCGTCATGTCAACCTCTATGAAGGTTGACCAAGCATTAAGTAAGTCCGGACTATGAAAATTGATATACCAGATCCATTTTGCATTTTTTATTTAACAAAGATTTGATAAACAAGAAGTCTTCTAAGTATGGCGACATCCTCTATAAATTTTTATTGGTGCTTAGCATGTCAACAGTTTAACATGCTTGAAATTGAGTAGAATTTTTTATTAGTATTTCACCATTCTCGGTGACTAGATTTTTTATGTTCCAGGTGTGCACGAACAAATTGATAATGATTCTTCTATCCGTGAGGCGGTAAAAAATGTAGTATTTCTTACGAGGGATACTCAGAAGCCAGCAAACGAGTAAAACATTCAACTAATGGTCAAGATTCCTCGGTGAAATACATCTTCAACTATCTGACGCATAGAACACCCTAGACCCATAGCGTCGAGGTGATGAATAATTGCTTCTCACTAGATCAATTTAACAAGATAAACCAAGTTGATTAGGCACACAGGTCTAGAATAAATAATAAGTTGAGTGGTGGGTGTTTTTTTTGTCATGTATTGTTATTATCGCTCAATTAGATTTTACTAAAGTGAACCTTAATGATTTTGCTGTGTTTAAATAAAAGCCATATGGGTAAATTGGTTCCATGGTTTGTTGCTACATATATTATTGCATATGCATGGTAGGTGCACCTTTACTTCGATTATATGAGTTCTACAGAAATGGGACCAAAAGTAAAGACAAACTATAAAGTAGTTCAACTTGCACTAACTTGATATTATTTGAATTTTTACTACCAACGGGAAGTGAGAAGTGGTACCGAAGATAATATAATTAGCTTGACATTCTTTTTTTGCTATATTAATATATTGTTCTCATATGCAATTAGGGATATTATAACTGAGCCAAACATGAGGCCTCTCAGTCCGATGGCCTGCTTAACCTCATGATTTTGTTGTGCCCTCTATTATTGCGAGATCTAAACTGGACGGATCGTTAAAGTTGCATTTGGTAAAGTGAGATTCTGTTCAGGATTGTGCAAGAATTTTCTCATGGGATTGCTGAAGTCTTTCTTCAGGCACAATGTTAAGCATATCTACTTTGTGTATTCGTGTTAACCATGGTTTCGTTTTCAGCGCTACGTTGATCTAGAGGAAGTATATCTATATAAGTAATTTTGTTTATTCCAGAGTGGCAGTAAACAAACAAAATATTTGCGCAACTATGCAATAGACGAAAATAAAGCATGGACCCAGCCTATGAGTGTGCCCAAACAACCTAGCGGATCATTTGTGTTATCGGACAGAAGCATTTGACCGAACACCCTGCCTTCATTCAGAAGCATTCAAGGGAACACAGTAAGAATCAGATGCGATGTGGTCTCAGTGCATAGACATGGAAGCAGAAACTAAGAAAATATACGATAGGGCGGAACTAAAAAGTTCTCAATCTCGCATCCAGTAGTCCACAAATCCGTACTCTCTTGATCTACTGGAAATCGAATGCTAGAGATGCAAACCTGGCGGTCTCTCGGTTGGAGGAGGTCGGGGGTGGCCGCGCCGTCGCGGGAAAAGAGGATCGGGGAGCCGAAGGCGGCGCAGTTCCTTCCTCACGAGGCGAGGCGAGGCGGTGGAGCGGGATCTACTGCGGAGCCGGGAGCATATATATGATCTATTTCCAGCCCATTTAGTAGATCGCTAGATCCAAATACTAACTCGGCCCTGAGCGTGCTTCCTTACAGATCAAGTCTGGCCCATGCCATTTTGTTTTTATTTTAGGGCGAAGGCTGCTGTGATATTTTCTGAAATGCGCCTGATGTTTTTTTTCGATTCAGTCACTTTTTCCAAACAGTGTTTAATTCACTTTTGCAAAGTTTTTGACGTGAGAGGAAGCCAGCCCTGGAGTGAAGATTTGGTACACATGGGCACCTATGATCCTGGTTTAAACAAAAAATCGAAACATATTTTTAAGTTTCAAAAATTTGGGGATGTAGTCCAAGATTTATCCTACAGACGTGCAAAATATCAATTTCAAATACTTTGTATTCTAAGCTGTACAAAAATGATAAAATTTTAAATCTGTGCAAGTATGTTTTCAAATCCCTAAATTTTATTAGATTTGCCATTTTTGTGTAGGCCGAAGTATAAGAATTTTGGGTTGTGATTTATCATGTTATAGGATACAATATTAACTATGTTCAAAATTTATTTTAGATTTTTCTAAAAATTATAAATATGGATGTCGTGGTGTGGAACACGGCAGAGCCATCGGGGATGGCAAAAAAAGGGACACATGGTTGCATTGGGTGCCTCACGCAACGGGTTGGGCACGGTACACTACAAACACAGGGACGTACCTAGGTTCGGGGCCCTCTTGGCGAGGTAACGCCCCTACTCCTGCAAGATGAACTATGAATGGAAGCTGATGCTCAGTACAAATACTCCTTGAGCTGTTTCCTTAGCTACTATCGAGAGCTAGGGGGAGATGGGAACTTGATGCTAACACTTCTCTCCTTCTATTGTTGCCTACCTAGAACCCTGGCTCTACCCTCCCTTATATACTGGTCTGGGGGGCAGATTACAGATCGGGTCCTAGGGTTTACTATTTGGATATGGGTTTACAGGGCAGGGCCGGCTGCAGGGCCCAGCCGGTGGGCCAGGACCCAGTCAGCCCTTCTTTTAGCGTCATTCTTCTCTTTAGCGGTCACCCGGGCTTCCTTTGGGGCGTCATCCCTGCTTTAACGGTCACCCGGACTGCTTTCGCCAGTCCGGCCGACCATCTTGCTTTATCTTTGTCGGGTAGCGCTGGTCATGACGGCATGGCAGCTTCCTTGATGACAAGGGAGAGCCAGAAGCATACCCCGCATGGAGCGTCAGCCCTTCCGTGCTCTCCATCGAATCCGAGGTGAGCCGGGTGGAAACGGTCACTCGGCCGGTTCTTCTGGCCACCGGCTAGACGGGCCAGCCGGGAAGGTTATAAGCCCAGCTGGGCTTGCTTGCCAGTCGGCTAGAGTTGTCTTTCCTGGAGGCCAGGCGGCATGCATCTTCTGGAGCCGGCCTACTTATGTCTGGCCTTCCCCACCCGGGGGTTATCCCCCCGACACTAGTCCCTGAGCAAGTATTGGCTTGGCCGGTGGGCAAGATCTTCTGTGCTCCTTCTTGTCCTGAGAGAGTTGTTTTATTTCCTTCGGCTGCAGCTTTTGCTTTTGCTTTCCGGCTGGAATTAACCGGTTGCGGAATCGATGGCCGTCCACTGGGTGTAAACAGCGAAGGCAGGTACCGGCTGGCGCAGCTGAAGACGAAACGTTTGGCTGGATGACGTCGTTGATGTCGTCACCCACGACTGTGGCTCTGGCGCACGTCGCGTTAGTTTGACTTCCGCGTCGCTGCGTCAGTTTTTGGCAACTGCGCACGCAAACTTGACGCACCGTTTTCTCGGGGAAAGTGCGCACGCCTCGTCTCCTGCTAACGCCCGGGGATCTTCTGTGGCAATTACGACGGCGCAGAGGATCTGGAGCTGAAGCGTCGTGTGGCTGTGGTTCCGTGACGCCACGCGTCGCGCAGAAGCCGAAGGGGCGACGATGCCGTTTGCGGGGATAAAAAGATCTCTAAGGGGGATCAGTTCCCGCACTTATCCATCCTCCGGCTCATCTTCCCCTCGTGCCCCAGCACTCTTTGTTCTTGTGCGTCCTCTCCTTGCCGTCGCCGACCACTTCTTACCCATCCACCACGGCTACCTCCTCTATCGAGATGCTGCCGGAGCAATGCGGCGGCTGGTGCGGGTCCTTTGTGACCGACGAGCTCGTCAACAAGTACCGGTGGGGGAGGTTTCTTCCCTCGTCGATGCTTGTGAAGCACCGGCTCGCGCCGGAGGGGGAGCGGGTGCCGAACCCTCGGTCGGGGGAGCGTGTCGTCTTCCTCGCGCATTTTGCCTGCGGCTTCGGGCTTCCCGTTAGCCCCTTCCTCCTCCAGCTCTTTGTCTTCTTCGACCTCCAGCTTCATCACTTGGGCGCCAACGCCATGGCGCAGCTGTCGCATCATGCGGCCTGCTGCGAGTCATACCTTGGGGTGTGGCCCGAGGTGGCGAACTTCCTCAAGTTCTTCCACTTCAAGGCCCAGAACACCACCAAGGGTGGCTCGCTGACGCAGACGGGCTGCTGCGCCGTCTACCCGCGGACCTCCTCACCGATGCCGCGGTTCGAGCTCCCCGACACCGTCAAGCTGTGGCAGCGCTCATATTTCTATGTGAGCAATGCCACAGAGGTTGACTGGATCTGCCTTCCACCCTTCGCCAACTTGCCCTCGACGCAGAGGGGTTGGACGACGAAGGGAATGGGCGTGGCGGCGGACCTTGACCGGATGGCCACCCGGCTGGAGACGATGGTGGAGACGGAGAGGCTCACCGCCCGGGACATCACCTTGTTGTGGATGGTGCGTCGCGTGATTCCAATGCAGAAGCGGTCGCATAAGATGTGCCATCTCTCGACTGCCAATGACCCGACGAGGACGTCGCGGAAGGATGTGCCCTACCAGGACCTATGGAACTGGGTCTCCATGATCTCCAAGTTCCGCATCGAGGCCAACTAGACATACTCCTGCCCCCCGTATCATCGCGGCCGCCTGCCGCCTCGGGTAAGTTTTTTGTTGGTTGTCTTGCGTCTCGCCTCTTGTTATTGCTAGCTTTCCTTGGGTGCCTTATGCTCCCCTTTCTGATTAGTTGTTCACGGCGCATCTAGCTGAGGATGGCATGGGTGACTTCCCGCTTCCGCCGTTCTTGGAGGATAGGAAGCCGAAGAAGTACCCCTAGACGGAGCTCGAAGGGTTTCCCGTCCGGGCGGACGACGGCCCCTCGGATCCTCATGGTAGGTTGCTGACCGTAGCTTTTTCTTTCTCCTTTGTTTTTGAGGTTGTGGTTTTTACTCTTTGCTTGTGCTGTAGTCGATGTCACTGACGAGGATGGTGGCTGAGAGAAACTCGCGGCGAGAGCCTGGGGAAAGAGGGCGACACCTGTTGCCGCTCCCGCTCCAGTTGAAGCGAAAAAGACGCGCCGAGGGCGTCAGGTCGTAGCTCCACCGTCCGTCGTTGGGTTAGTATCTCTCTTTCCCTTGCTTGCCGCTCTGTGGTTTTGCTGGTTCCTCTTTTGACTCTTTACTCTATGCAGCGAGGCGATGGTGCTTGGCGACGGTGGTCCTGCCGTCGTTGCTCCTCCCCCTCCTCCGCCCGCTGAAGAGGTGGCGAGGTCGCCGGCTGCGCCAGCCCCTCCGTCTCCGCCTAGGGCCCCTGAGGGCTCCCCAACCACGGGGCTACTGCACCAGGCACCTACGTCTTCGCGGTTGGGGCAGCTGTTTGCGGCTGCGCAGGACCCGGAGACCCCCCTCCTTCGTCCCGGGGCTGGCGTGAACCCGGCCTGGAGCGATGCTCCAAGCAGCTCCGCCAGGCCCATGATCACGAAGGTGACGGAGGAGGCTGGGGCTGCGCAGGCGGCTGTGGCGGATGGCAGCCAGCCGGATGGTGGTCATCCAGTTGGCAGGGAGTTGGTGGTGGCTACGCCTTCGGGTGTGGCTGCCGATGATGACGAGGTTATCGTCACCGGCTCGAGGCCAGATATGGCTATGCCGACGCCGGGTGCGATCCTTGCCCAGCTCTCGGGCTCGGCGCCCGTCGCACTCAGCCAGGTTCGCCACCTGGTTGAGGGAATGGAAAAGGGCCTTGGCGAGGCCAAAAATTTGTCCGTTTTGATGGAGATAAGTCGTTGCCCTTCACATGTTTTCCATTCTTCCATCCGGTTTGCTTCTCTGTTGCTCATTTGTGTTTCTTGCTGCAGAAAGCTTTTGCGGAGTCTGTGAAGAACACCCGGGATCTTGGTCGTAAGATTGCTTCTTCAGATCTGTCTTGGCGATTGGCTCCCTTTTCCCGTTTTTTGTTGACCATCGGGTATCCTCCTACAGCCATGATCCAGGACAAGGAGAGGGAGGTGGAGCGCCTCAAAGTTGAGGTCGCCCGGCAGAAAGAATCGAACAAGGCGCGACAAGCGCAGTTCGATCAACTTTCTGTGGCCAAGCATCAGCTTGAGTTTAGCGTGGAGCGGGGCAAGAAGGCGGCTGACATCCGGGCGGAGGCGCTAAAGAATTTGAGACGATCTCCACCCAATAGGAGGAGACAATCAAGATTCTTTGCGGCCGGGAGGGAGAGCTTACTCAGCACCTCCAGGACATCTCGGAGATGGTCGTCAGTAAGTTCTTCAGCTTCCTTCTTCCATTGTGTCGTGAATTGCTCGGCCTTGTCCGTTTATTCTGCTTTGTGCTTGGCTGCAACTCAATATCTTGAAGCGACCGAGATGGCCATGGAGAAGCTGCCCGTGGATGAGGTTGGACGTGACCTGACTGCCTTCGACCTGGTCAAGGTGCTGGCGGAGGAGAGCAATGGCATAAAGATCATGAACATTGAGATGTTATTAACAACAAGATCATATCGTTAGGAGAATGATATGGTGGACATACACCTATTGATAAGCGTAGCATAAAGATCAAGTCATTTTAATAGTTCAATTGCTATATGCTTTCTGATACATAGTAACCTAATTCCTTTGACCATGAGATCATGCATATCACCTTTACCGGATGGATGCTTTGATGACATCAAACACCACACCGTAACTGGGTGGCTATAAAGGTGGCATTGAGTGTTCGAAAAGTATTGGTTGAGACACATGGATCAAGAGTGGGATTTGTCCATCCATATGACGGATAGATATACTCTGGGCCCTCTCGGTGAAATGTCATCCAATTAGCTTGCAAGCATGTGACTGGTTCACAAGGGATCACATATCACGGGAACGAGAAAAGAGTACTTATCGGTAACGAGGTTGAACTAGGTATGCAGAGATACCGACGATCATAACCTCGGATAAGTAAACTATCGTGAGACAAAGGGAAATTGGTATCGTATGTAAGTGGTTCATTCGATCGCAAAGTAATCGTAGAAATATGTGGGAGCCATATGAATTTCCAGATTCCTCTATTGGTTATTGTTCGGAGAAGTGTCTCGATCATGTCCGCATATTTCACGAACCGTAGGGAGACACACTTAAGGATTCGACGTTGTTTGAGTAGTTATGGAATGATGAGAAAGAGACCGAATGTTGTTCGGAGTCTCGAATGGGATTCGGGATATCACGAGGAGATCCGGAATGGTCCGGAGAATAAGATTCATATAAGGAAAGTCCCGTTTCGGAGTTGGAGAATGGTTCCGGTGTTTTCATCGGGAATGTTCTAGAAGGTTCCGGAATGTCCGGCACTCCGGAGGGGAAGGGGTACATGAATGTGTCATTGCAAGTTGGAATGATTTCATCATGTACTAGGTGTCATCGCTGTCCAAAATAAAGGGTTTATTCAAATCCTAGTTTGAAAAGTCAAACGGCTAGTTTGAAAGTCAAACGGCAGTTTTTGGAAAGAGGAGGAGAGGTGGAAACCGAGTTGGGGAGGAGTTCCCTCCTCCAACCGGCGGCCCACCTCCAAGCCGAGTTGGGGAGGGACTCCCCTCCCCTTGGCCGCGCCTCCCACCTATAAAGGGAGGGGCAGGGCTGCCCCTCCTAGCACACAAGTCCCTTGCCCCGAAAACCCTAACCCTAGCCGCCGCCGCCCTCCAAGTCGCCGCCGCCTAGGGATCTCCTTGCCGCCGACTTGGGCACCTCCAAGCCCTAGCCGCCGGCCCTAGCACCTCTTCCTCGACGTGTCTAAACCCTAGATCGTCGAGGGACTCTCTCATACTCCACCATACTCGCTCCGGCTTAAGGCGAAGCCCTGCGAGATCTCCCCTCTACTTCCGGTACCACGCCGTTGTGCTGCCGGAATCGCGAGGAGAGTGCTACAACCTCCGATGCCTGCTGGAACAAGGGAGAGGAAGGTCTTCGTCGAGTACCGAACGTGTGACCGACTGCGGAAGCGCTGCCGGAACGCAGCGCCGGAAGGATCGTCTACGCGATCTTGAGATCGGGAAGAGTACGACTACATCACCCACGAGAATCCGCTCTCGTTAAACACTTTGGAATCTTCGAGGGTGAGTTATTCTATTGACTCGTTGCTACAATCTAGTAGATAGATCTTGGCTTGTTTGTTTGTATGCGGTAGAAATTTTTTGTTTTCCATGCTACGAAACCCTACAAATACTAGTGTTGGTCTGTGGGGTTAGTCTAGAGATCCTATTGAGCTGCTAGAAGTGACAGTCGTCGGTCCGGAGTGACCGAGGGTGTTACAATCATCTCCGTCTTTTTGGATTCTTGTTTCAATAGTACATATTCTGCAACGAGTTGGAACGAACCCAATATACTACTTTGTAGGTGTGCTTATGATGTTATGTTGTGTTCTATGCCATGGTAGCTCTCCTTAGTACATGTACAATGGTTGATAAGACTATTTTTCTTATTTGTTCCACGCACTTAGGTAAGACAAAAAAATATAGCATACAATAGATCATCTTTTTAAGTTATCTCTAGTAATTATTGTTTGCGTCCTCCTAGAATTGTAGGGTAAAATTAAACAAGAAAGCATGTGAGTAAGAGAGGCATCTTGTATGAGAGCGACTTGTCTTGTCTGATCTTATGGAGAGATCATCTCTTAACTAAAAGAAGGAAAACATTTTTTCAGTTCCTATCTCATCCAAATCACCAATTACCTACGTGACAATGGTAATATAAGAACATTGCACATACACTTAGGGACTAGTGATTTATGTTGTTTTACCTCTTGGAGAGTTCGAAGATTTTGTTTTTGTTCTTTGGATGTTCGTCATGTTTGTCCGGTCCTTAGTTAAGAAGATAATTGTTTGAGGGGACACATCGCTGAACCTTGTTCGAAGTACCCTCACGCTTCATATGATCTCTCTTCTTATTCTTGATGAAGCACCCTCACCCTCCGAGTGAAGGCCTCACGCAGGCTCATTGGATCCCCTTCACACTCGGGGGGCTCATATGCCCGAAAGGTACCATGGTAACATCACATTAGTTTTCACTGTGTCCAAGAGCATTGACAAGGTACCATGCAATATTCTTATAAGTATAAAGAAACACCCATTGATCGTGTCAAAAAGTCTAGCAACATCGTTCTAATCTTCCTAGAGGCTTGACAAATACTACGATTGTCTCCGATTAATAGAGAAGCACCCTCTCCGACTCAAATGAGGGCATTTGATCAAGGGAAGCAGGGGCAGATGTACACCCCGGGCCATGATTTTCAGCTATATATTAGTAGAAATACACTAATTTCTCTAGGATTTAGCATAATTTTAACATATAATACAATCTTGGCCCTCTTGCAAGACATTTTATTGAGATAAGCTACTCCTCTCCTCTCCTCTTTGTCTTGTCCCCTTCGCCTCTACAGTTTGAACGATTTTTTAGTATTTTGAACTTGCCTTTAATTGTTTATCATTTATATTCATTTATCAAGTTATATATTTGATTTTTCTGTATTTGATGCATTTGCAAGTTTTTGTTGATCAGATACTGCAATTTAGTGGGGTATAGAAGTGGACGAAAGTTCTGAAATTTTCAATCACCTACTCCCAAAGTGTAAACTAGAAAGTCCCAAGCCCCAAGGTGAGATAATGTGCAAAGAAACACTAACAATTACACAAATTACCATAGTCACAGAAGAACACTTATTTTCTAGACACCCTAGCTAAGTACAACGTTGATACACGGACCGTCAATACAGACACACAGCCACATATATAGCACGTGCACGAAATCCACAAAGATTGACCAAGTCAATGTAGGTGACTTTGTTATCTATAGCCACGGCACATGCACACTCACGCTAGCTAGCTCTGAGATGGCAAAAAATTCAGATCTGGAATTTGATGTTGGGCTCGAGATCGAGAAGATCTTTTTATAAGAAAACATGGACAAGGAAACATGGATGGTTTTTTGTTTATTACACGTAAACCGAAACATGCATGCATGCATGTGGCTGCTGAAATTATTTAGATTCTTCGCTAGCTACAAGCTAGCCACGCACTAACAAATGGATCCATCACCACCACGCACGTACGTACAAACAGACACCCATCACGGATGATTCAAGATGATCTTGTCTTGGTGGCCGGCCTGGTCCTGGTCAGGCGCCTTCCCGCCGTCGACGGGGAAGAAGAACGGGTAGACCTCGTAGCGCGCCATGCAGCTGCTGTAGATGACGCGGCAGCCGCGGCGGTACCGGCAGTAGTTGGGGAACTCCGCGACGGCCTGCGCCACGCACAGGCCGCAGTCCGCCGCCGTGATGTCCCTGGTGCACCAGCCGAGCCCGTAGATGGTCGTCTTGGCAGCAGCTCCACCACCGCCTCCTCCAAGCTTCGTGGTGTCCGTCGCCAGCCCCTTGCGCGATGCTTCCCCGGCCTCGGCGGCGACGCGGGACATGAGCTTGGTCTGCGCCTTGTCGAAGGCGGCGAGGTCGACGCCGGTGGCGTTCTGCGTGTTGAGGAGGATGAGCGTGTAGCCGGTGTCGGGCAGGCCGAGGAAGTTGGCGTCGGAGTAGCGGAGGAGGCAGTAGTCGTAGAAGACCCGCCCGTCCGCGCTTCCGCGGCAGGAGGAGGCCAGCTCCTGCTCCGCGGCGGCGATGCAGAGCGCGCAGTCCTGCTTCGGCACGTCCCCGCGGCACTGCGCCAGGCCGTAGATGGTGGACGGGGACTTGCCGGCGGTGGCCGTGGCGTAGTAGGAGGCGGAGGCGCGCGGGACGAGGGACGCCAGGACCGCGTCGATGCTGGCCTGCGTCTGCGCGCTCGTGCCGTTCTTGGAGCACTCCGTGGCGATCGGGTCCACGCCGGCGCTCGGCCGCGCCGCCATGAGCAGAAGGAGCGGCAGCACGAGGAGGAGGAGCGGCGAGGAGGACGCCATTGTGGGATCTGATTATTGACGTCTGGCTAGCTAGGTAGTAGTACTTTGGTTGCATGCATGGGTGAGATTCTTATAGAGTGAGGCGACTGAGTGACAGGTGCTTGGTCCATGCATGGTTCCCAAAGTGCGCAGCCAGAATTGACGAGATGCATGCAGATGCAAGTCGCTTGTGTTTTAATGGATGGAGACCGTGTGCGTGGCAGCACTTGCTCCTGTCATGTCACCCCTAGATAGATCGTGCAGACTGGTCCATGCATGAAAATTATTGTTGTTTGGGTAGTAGTACGTGGTGCTGCCGGTGTGGTCAACTAAATTTCCCACGTCGGCACGCACATTCACCAATAATATCTTCCACGCTGTTGACTTGTCGACGATGGATCCATCCATGCATCTGATGAGCTAGCTAGGTCATGGCGGTAACTGCAAGAGAACGACTGAAACTATATATACTTCTAGAAAGTTAATTAATTTCAGCGTTATATTAGGCCTTAGCATATATAGCTACCTCCATCCATCATAATTATTCAACCATGGCTTAGTGAGATTAAGATCAATCAATCAATCCGTGGACTGGGCTAGCTAGTGTTGGAAACGGCCGGATTGTTAGGATCGAGTCAACATCGCCGCGCGGCGCCGACACACCAACGCCGCGCGCGCGTTACTGGTCAACGCTTTCTGGATGGATGCGTAGAAAACTACTATGTTCAACCAGTGATCAAATCGATAGCGACACTAAAATTAGGTCGCCGCCTTGCTCTGTCGGGCACTTAGATAACCCCCACCTTTGATGAGCAGAAGAAAAGACATGGATTTCATTTGCCAATGTCTAAGTTTTCCCATCACGCCAGGCCGGCACTCATCGTCGTCTGGGTTTGTTTGGATCCAAGCTTTTCATTTTTCTTTACTTTTAGATTTCTAGAAAAGGTTCAGCTTTATTTTATGAGGTTTAGCTAAATCCTAGTCGATCGAAGAATTAAGTTAGAGCTCATTCCACTCTAAATCTGTTATATTTGTACCGAGATTCGTGCATCATCGTATAAGTTGCAAATGGTGTTCGGACTAAGTTTTTTTTTGTTGCAAATAAGGTTGCAATTGCAACTGAGATTTTTCAGTAGCAAATAAGGTTACAATTTAGTCTTTTTTTGGTTGCAAGTGGGGTAGTCGCCCGCGCCACTTCCGGCCCGTGTAACCGGAGTTGGGCTACATGCTTCTGCGTGCAACTGGTCATTCTTCGCCATCGTCGCTGCTTCGCTCATCTAGCGATAATGCTCCTCCAAAGAAGGGCAGCCTCGCGAGCGGCGGCAACTGCCCATTCTACGCTATTGGACCGTGTCAGACAAACACGGTCTTTGGAGCACCAAGCCAGGTGTGGTTTTCCGTCCGGCATGCCTATACGTCTTTGGGGCCCTTGTTACCCCCGTAGCGATCCGGCTCACTGCCCTCCACCACTGTGTCGCTGGCCCGAGTCTCCTACTCCCTGACCACCTATCCCGCCCCTCCACGATTCCATCGTGCGATCGCCCTTAACCACCAACAGGCCAGGAAACAACTGGCGGGAACTGTAGTTGTGTAGGCGCCTAAGTGTCAAGTGGGATCACACCTAAATCACACTTGTAGTTCTTGCATCTCTAAAGGCGGCCAACCAGTATCAAATTACTAGTGAGACACCGTAGGTCTTGGTTGTCGGATCTGATGAGTCTTGTGGTGTCTTAATCCATCCATGCTCGTATTGTCAATTGTCGGCCCGACCGACCACCGCGAGCTCCACCGCCTAGGAGCACAGGATGTGGGCACACTACCGGCAGGGGGGATGCAAGGGCAGGCTGGCCTCAACGGGTCTCACTGTTAGTGGCGGCGGAAGCGCGTTCGCGTCGAACACATCCGTTCCCGTCCCGTCCTGGCATACCACGGATCCGGCGGCTACTACTAGTAGAAGCAGAGCAACCTCTATCCCGTCCTGCATTCTCAGTGTATTGCCTGTGAATAATACCCTGATCTGATCAGGAGAGTGGATTGCCCATGATTTGCCATGAAAATTATCATATTATTACTAGAAATGATTTGATCATTGCTCGAACGATGGAGTAATCATGGTGACCGAAATCGATCCTTAGAGAGGGACTGGAAATATAAAAAAGCTCTCCGTTTCTTTTGCATTTGAGTTTGATGGATCATCCTCGTCTCCTTGACACTTGGAATTTGCTGGTGTAATCTTCATGCTAGTTTCTTATTATTGTTTTGACAGTGATAGATTTTGTTATGATTTCTATCATTACTTCCACCATCTTTCCATAGATTGTCATGATCTGATGGTGATTTGGTTGGGGTGCAGGTTAATAGGTATCTTGAAATTTAGGTGGGAGCATCGAGGTATCCATTTCTGATGGTTAATTAGTGATTTGTTAATGTTATCAAACAAATCTAGAATAACGCATGACGCATTGCAATGCTAGTTTCAAATGTACTACACCTCTACTAACGTCTCATGGGATTTGGCGATGATAATATGCTGCAGTACATTTCGTTCAAAAGAATAATAGAAGGCTTCTGTCTCCAAGAGCATTCAGGCGAGGTGAAGTCAACGCATGGTGTGCACACATGGTTGACAAGTGTATATTCTGTGTGCTCACCGACTTTTTTGAATCTGCAACCACTGGGCTTATAGCTCCTATGCGACGTCTTTATGTGGAATTGGAAGGAACACGGCATCGTTGAAAAGAATAGCTCGCATGCGACGGTTGTGAGGCCGCTAATATCCCAGGGCCACACCGGCCATAAAACGGTCGTTAAGGACACATTTAACTTTGTTCCAAGATTAGGGTTAAGCCAAACCGGTCGGTTGGGACATCCAGTCAAGCCAGTCAAACCAACCGCTTCCGACCGAGAGCGCGCATCACACTGACTGTAGCTTCCCCGACGGCGGCGGCCGACCTCACCCATCGTTCTCGACGCCGGCAGCGACACGACAATTAATTTAGGCGGCGGCGCTTTCGTTCAACGGCGAAGGTGGTGAGTGCCATTTGAAAGATAATTCCTCTCCCATTATTCTCAATTCGAGATCTGAGCGTGCCCATTGATGCTAGATTGTGGAGGCGAGGGTGTGCTGAACGGGGCGAGGGGGAACGAGATGGAGCATGGAGAGGGGACTTCTAATCGGTATATCCCGTATATCGGCCCTTAATTTCTCTAAGGTTGAGCTCTTTGTTCGCTTCCGCTAGCTCACAGTGCCCGCCAAAAACAGGGGAGACGATGTTGCACGCCAAACCTTCGAATTTCGCATCAATTTCTTTCCCTCTAGGGATGTTTTAGTTGATGGCAGCACACAGCTAATTGAGAGAGACGCAATTTTTAAATGGGAGGTGGAATTAGAACATGTTGATCCCCAAGAGCTAATAAACATGGGAGAGGAGGCGGTGAGGAAAATGGTGGAAAAAATTGGGGATAGTGTGGTTTGGGGGCCAGAGCAAGAAGTTTCTTTGTTACAATTTGATGATTGCAAATGTGACTATGTTAGGGTTGAGACAGGGGAACATATGGTTGATGAAATCGATGAGCGAAACGGTTGGACAAGCAAAACTGTTCTGTTTTTAGCAGAGCTCATTGATCTGAAACCTGATTCGAGGGTTGGATATGTGGCCTCGAAGCTGGCTGCTCAGATGGTCGAGGATGATTGGGCTGCACAAAGGCAAGTAATGCCTATACTTACTGAGTTGGAAGTGTTAATAGTGGAGGATGATGCTAATGTACAAGGGGATGCTGCAGATGCTAATGCACAAAGGATTGTAACTGTTGACTGGAATTCAGTTGAGATACATGACCGGACTGATTTGGTCATTACACCAATAGATGACATTGAAATGGCAAAGCTTTTTGGCATTCCTATAGATGTCAGAGACAAGGAGAAGAAGAGGGATGAAGCTGCAAATGATGGTAACAACCATTTAAGAGATGAAGAGGCAGATGTAAATCTAGAGTTGTTGGAAAATGCTGCAATTCATGTAGATGATGCACATGATGATGAGCTAGTAACAGTTTATGACATAGAGGACACAGTTATTGAAGTTGGGAGATTGTTTCCAAGCATGGATGAATTCAGGATGTGTTTCAGGACATATGCAGTCAAACGTGAGTTTGCTACCAAGACTATGTGGACTGATAAAAAGAAGTTCTATGCAAAATGCGTAGGTTATGATGGTGGTGCCAAGCCTTGCAAGGACGCCAACCTGATGGAAGGACAATAAGAGTGAATCAAATTCCAAAACCTCATACTTGCATTACAAGTTCTCAAACAGTTACAAAGATGACATCACAATTATGGGTTGCAGAAAAGATCAAGCCCATTTTAGCCACAACACCAAACATCACTGCAAAGAGACTGAAAATAGACTTGGAAAAGCAGTACCCCATTAAGCTGAATTATACTACAATGTGGAAGGCAAAGCAAAGGGCAATGAAAGAGCTATATGGTGATTGGGCAAATACTGAGGTAACAGCTGATGGGAAAGTCTTTTTCTCTAAATTCTTCATGGCTTTAAAGCCTTGCATCGATGGCTTCAAAGCAGGGTGCCGTCCATATTTGAGTATAGACTCATCTTTCTTGACTAGAAAGTGGAATGGTCAACTAGCAGCATGCAATGCTTTAGATGGACACAATTGGATGTTCCCTGTAGCTACTGGCATGTTTCAGTCTGAGACAGAGGCATCATGGACATGGTTCATGATGCAGTTGAAAAGATGCATAGGGCCAGTCTCTCCATTGGTAGTGCACACAGATGCATGTAAAGGTTTAGAAAATGCAGTGAAGATTGTTTTCCCTCATGCTGAGCAGAGGGAGTGATTCGGCTATATATGGATGAATTTGATCAAAAAATTCAGAGGAGATGATTTTGGACGCATGTGGCCAGCAACAAGATCTTAAACCAGACAGACACATTCATATCACCTTGAGAAGATTAAGGCGGCATGCTCTGAGGAGGATAGGGTCAAGTTTTGTACATGGTTGGAAACCTACCATTCTCTTTTATGGTACAGGTCTGGTTTTAACACTGCCATCAAATGTGATCATATCAACAATAATTTGGCAGAAAGTTGCAACAACAAAGTGAAGGAGTTAAAAGACTTGTCTGTCCATGACATGGTTGACCAGATCAGGATCATGATCATGAGGTTGTGGGAATTGAGAAGAAGGCTTGGTGATGTTCTTCAAGGAGATAAGCTTCCTGATGTTGTACAGCAGGTGGTCAACAGGAGAAGAAATCTTGCACATTTGCGTGTTGAGAAGTCCTCATTGTGGGATGCTGAAGTCAGAGATACAAAGACTAGCAGGAGGCATGTTGTCGACACTCAATTGCATGAATGCACATGCCTTGAGTGGCAACACACTGGGAAGCCTTGTAAGCATGCCATACTTTTCTTGGCCTCCAAACACAAGCTAAATATGCACCCATATTTGCATGAGTATTATTCTGTAGCAAAATTTAAGGCTGCATATGGAACACCAATTCCAGCACTTACAGATCAGTCTCAGTGGCCTGAAGTGGACATTCAGTTCTCCTTATGTCCTCCTTTGATGAAAATAAAGGCTGGCATGCCCAAGTAGAGTAGATTCAAGGCTTGGTTTGAGAAAGGTGGGAGCAGCAAGAAGGGAAAGAAAGATTCCAAGTCAAAAAGGGCCCAAAAAGGTAACAAGAATAGATGCAAACTCTGTGAAGAACTTGGACACCGAGCTGGCTCTACCAAGTGCAGATACACTGCTGAAAAGCCAAAGTATGTTCATCCAAAATCTATCCCATTTCTTGTTGATGATTTTTCTCCCCCAGCTAACTTGCTTGTTTCCAGTAGGAAGCGTGGAGAAAAAGGCCCACCTCTTGTTGCTGACGAATGCTAGCCAGTGAAAAGGGCAAGAATCAATGGCCAAAGAAAGAAGAGAAGTAACTAGATCATGTTTGGTGCTGCTGAGGTGCAATCTGAACTTGTTTTGGCGGATGATGTGCAAACTGTTGAGGCTTTAGGGCACACCGTTTCTGATTTGGAAGCTCTGGTGAAAAATGAGGGGCAAAATGAGCATGTTGTTGAGGCTCTAGTGCAAAATGAGCCTGTTGTTGAGGCTCTGGTGCAAAATGAGCCTGTTGTTGAGGCTCTGGTGCCAGATTGTGTTGTTGAGGAGGTGCAGGAGGTGAAAGAGACTCTTGGACGTGCTGTGGAGAGGCCAGATGGTAATGGTAAGAAAAAGAAGAGCATAAACCTGTTGTGTGGTGTGAAACTTGTGAAGGAGAAGAAAACGAGGGGTAAGAAGAGCCAAAAGAAATAGACTTTGAATTTGGCACTTGTTGTAAACATTTTTTATTGTAATAATTTGGCAGTTGTTGTTGTAAACATTTGTTATTATAATAATTTATCACTTGTTGATAATTTGGACAAAATTCAAATATGATGGTAAATTTGAATTTCAACAAATGTAGCTATGTCACTTTTCTATGTTTGTATGAGCTTCCAACGTTTTTCTCCTATGTACAGTACAACTCATCCTCACCCTGATCCCTTTTGTGAAGTACAACTCACCCTCACCCAAAATGTGGTAGAAATGGGCTCCAAAGCTAGGGTAAACCACCCCATTTCTAAGAAGTTTTTTTTCGACCATTTCTAAAACCAAGTTTGGTATTTTTCCTCAGAACTATGTCACATAACATGACACCATGCGAAGGTTTTGTATTTTTTTGATTTTTTTGAATTAGTTATACACATTTGAATGTCTGGTCAAACTTTTTGAAGGGTTTTCATAAATATTCTTAGCTAGGGGCTGAGGCTCACAAAACTGGCACTGGATCTTTGATGAAATAGCATGTTGTGAACCTAAAAATGATTTTTACAAAAAATCATCAGCATGAAATCATGTACCTGTAGTTCATATCTTACCCACTTCCAACCGATTCGGCAGGATTTGTCTTTTTCACCAGGGATGGAATAAAAGGTTTGAGATACTCAAGTTGGGAAATTGTACATGCTAGGTGGTCTAGTATTTTTTAAAAATAGGATGTTACCATTTTTAAACTTCAATTTGGTGGTTGCTTCACAAATCCCCCCTCTTTCGGCACTCAGAAAATAGAAAATGGATTTTCTGTGCGTAGAAAAGGAAAACTTTGTACTACAACATTGTTAGTCATCCCATTATACACATGCATGCCCAATATGGGCACATTATCAAAAACTATGCCTTGATTCTAGCCATATCATTGGTCATTTGACCCGAAAGCCAGAAAACCTCGGAGGAGATAGGTCATTTTGTAAAGGGGTTTTTGAAATATGATCAATAGACCAAGTTTGATATTTTTCCTCACAACTATGTCACATAAGATGACACCATGCGAATGTTTTGTATTTTTTTGATTTTTTTGAATTAGTTATGCACATTTGAATGTCTGGTCAAACTTGTGAAACCCCGTTGACTGCATCCTAAACCCAGCTAACCCTAAGGCCGAATGAGGAACGTAGATCTAACCCTAGCGCGACACTGTGGCCATCCGATCGCGTCTTATAGAAGGATTCCGCGGGTGGCTCTGGGCGATCTGTGGAAGGGCTTGTTCTGCAACCTGATTGGTTGACGTCTCTTAGAAGGATTTCGCGCTAGCTCTTGGCGATCCGTGGGATGGATGATTCTGGAATCTGATTGGCTTCATCGTTTTTCCATGAACAGATAAGATACAGCGTGGCACACTTCATTGATCGTTGGACCGAGAGTGGCATGCGAGGGCGCTGGGCGGGGCAGGCTGCACCATGCATGCAGCTGCCTCTAGCATCACAGTCTAGCTATTTTGCGTGCAACAGCGCTGCAGCGTATTTACTCCCTCCGTCGCATTAAATAAGTGTACGTCTAACAACTTTTTTCAGTTAAACTTACTCCCCTCAGGTTCATGCGCCATAGAAAAAGTCAATATTTATAAACTTTGACTATGTATATAAGGCTAGTCATAGTGGGAGTAATTTGGATAGTAATATAGTCCTACATGTATTGTCAACTAAGCATTTAGATGACATGACATGCAATTAAATAATGAGAGAGAGGTTTGTGGTAACTAGCAATGTTACCATAACATCACAAATTTCAAGACAAAATGAGTGAACATTGTAATAAATGAGACTTTGCATGATACCACATCTACTCCCTCCGTCCCAAAATAGATGTCTCAAATTTATCAAAATTTGGATGAATCTAGACACTATTTAGTATATAGATTCATCCAAAATTTGAAAAACTTAAGACTATATTTTGAGACGGAGGGAGTATGTTATTTTGCACTATGGAGTATGCATGTCACTATGACCAGACTAAGAAAAAATATCAAAATCTAAAATATGTAATAAATATAACGTACAACATGGCACACTCCATTGACCGTTGGACCAAGCGTGGCATGTGAGGGCGCTGGGCGGGGCGGGCTCCACCATGCATGCATGCTATGCAGCTGCCTCTCGCGTCGCAGTCAAACTTACTCCCATCCGGTTCATGCGCCATAGAAAAAGTCAATATTTATAAATCTAAAATATCAACTTTGACTACGTATATAAGAAAAAAATCAAAATCTAAAATATTATAAACTTAGTTTTATACTCCCTCTATTCCCTCCAATTGACATCCCTCTGATTACTTCCACCGATTTTTCTTGCGTGTGTAAAAATAAACGAGTTTGTTGCATGCGGTGTGTAAAAACGAACGAGTACCTTGCTACTAGATTCCTGCATTTATTACCGAGTAAATCAAGGCCAAATTCTATTTTCTCTTTTATTTTTCACTGCCAATGAATAACTACCTTGAATGTTTTTTCTCTCTTTCGCATTAATGCATGCATGCATGCAGGGGCGGGGGCGACGGTGCAAGGGTCACGTCGCATCCTAGCAATTTTTTTTGCACTGACCGCATTGATCACGCACGCGGCTACGCCCGCTGCCTACGCGCAACGCAGCGCATGCGGTTGCGCCAACGCTGGATTCCCACACCGCCCTTCACGCCCCGCCCTCAATAAATAGGCAAAATGCCTTTGCCTCCTTATCTCATCTTGCCCCTCATCTTCAACCTCGAGCCCGTCCCTTTGCCTCCTCCCAGCCCCAAAACACTCCGGCGACCATGGCGACCTCCCCCCATTCGCTTCCCTTCCGATACCGAAGTTAGCGACGAGGACAACCACCCGGACCACAAGCAGGTCTGGGAGCAGGAGGCGCCCACGCGCCCTAAGCATGGCAAAAAGGGGGGGGCGACGCAAAGCCCCGCCCTGCCCCTGGGCGGAGGGCCCCTTCGTCCATAACCCCCTCCCCGACGGGGGCAACCTCCTCGACGACGGCCCCTCCGAAGAGTACTGGAAGGCGGCGGAGAAGCAGGAGGCAAAGGAGGAGGCTGCTTACGCCAAGTGGGAGGAGAAGCAGGCCAAGCGCGCCTTGAAGAAAAAGCGCAAACGGGAGGACGAGGAACGACGGGAGGCCAATCGCTGGGCCTTCCAGGAGGAGCAGCGGCGACGGGAGCAGTGGGAGAGGCTAGCGGATTGGAATGCTGCGGGGGCTCGGAGGGCGGCGGCACCGGCACCGCCTCCACCGTCGATGGAGTAGGGTAGCTAGGGTTAGGGTTTAGCCCAGGGTTTAGGCGCCTAGTTGCCCTTCCCTTCTATATTATTGTACCCCTTTTCTTTTTATTGTAATGTTATCGGGCTATATAATATAAATGTTATCTAATATATTATCTATCCCGTGTTTTATTATAATCTGTGTTTTATTGTATTTTCATTTGTCAAAACACCCAAAACAACAAGTGCATAAAATAAAAGACACAAAAACAAGTTCTCATATAATACTCGTGCAATATTTATAAAATAAGTGAAATTAAAAATCTCAAAAGGAAGAATAAGTTAACGTTATGATGGTTGATTATTTTCAAACAACACATGGTTTATTTTCAAACAAGACATTTACATATTTACATAAGTTAAATGGGCGTCCAAGTTATGTTAGTTAAATGGATGCCCTTGGACTTCATTTATATATTTATTTTCGCAAAAAATAAAAGATTGCAACCTGAGCACGAGTATCTGCAGATCCACACGTCCCTATTTAGACTGTAACGTGAGTACCATTTTTTTCCCAATCTACATTTAGTTACTATTGGGCCTGGATACGACCATTTTGGCCTGGCTAAGTTCTATTTGGACCTAGCCTTTTCAATCACTCCTCGTCAATTGTTTTTTTAACTTTTCAACCCCGCCCCCTCCTCTGCACACGGGCATCCCCTGCACACTGATAAAACTGAAGGAACACTGACGAAACTGAAGGAACACTGATTTCAAAAACAGAGCAGCTCAAAATTAACCCGAATTTGTGTTGCATTTTATTCAAGCCAAAGACATAGACCATTACATCCATTACAAAGCATCACTTGAACACTGATTGATCAGGAGATAAACTAATCCGAGAGAAATTACACTAAAATAAAAAAAACCGGCCATCAGATTGTCCTTCTTCTTCAATTCGGTGGTTTGCCTTAGCTGCTTGTTCATCTTCTTCAGCTCGGCCTTCACTTCCGCATCCACCGTAGTACCAGCGGAAATGGGGTTGCCACATCCCAATTTCTCCATCACGGACGGGTTTTCGAGCTCCCGGGATGCTACCTCCATCCCAATTCGCTCGATGTACTCATCAAGCCACTCAAAATGCCCACATTTTGGCAGTTCCTGAAATCGCAGAGATGAAACCTAAATCCCAAATTCGATGAAATGCATTAAATTTCGAAAGAAAAGCGAGAAATTGGCGCTCGGAACACTCAGATCTCACCTTTACCGGCTCGGTCTTGCTCTCACACTTCACAAATTCCCGGCCAATGTTGCTGTTCTTGTCGGTGGATATGACAAGCTGCTTCAGGGGCGCGGTACGGGGTCAATCGAGGAACCTCCTCATCGGCACCGCACCATACCGAGGCCATGAGCGGTGGGAGGCTGAAGCAGAGCTCGACATCCCTCGCCGGCGTTGCCGCACTTGCTCGCTGGAGAAGAAAAAGGAAGGGGATGAGATGCTGGAACGGTGGCGGGAGTGCTCGGGTGCGGGGACGGATCGGGGCCAACGGTTCTCTTCAACCACAGCGTAGGTCCCACGATATGAGGTGGACATCAGGTGAGTTCCGCCGTGACGTGGAGAGGCTGTGGGTCCTACTGTGCTCAGCTGATTCGAATTCGTTGACGGTCTCGTGGGGTTAACTGGAAGTGTCGCACGGGAGCTATTTGCCGCTTCAGAAGTGTCGCATGCGAGCTATTTTTTACAACAATGTCGCGTTCCTTCCAATTCCACGTAAAGACGTCACATGGGAGCTATAAGCCCGCAACCACCATCTAAAATTTCTGAATGTCAGATTTAGTGAAATCCCCATGCTCAATGTGCAGGCTCAGCTGTGGGTTGCTAGCCTCTGTTCGCGTCAGTTTCCTTTCAAAGCTGTTAATTCCTCTGTGGTTGATTTTTCCAGCTCTTTTTTGGATTTTCTAATTTTTCCTTGTTGATCAAGACGTCCAGTTTTGTTTTTGGTTTTCTCCAACCAGTGTGGCGTCATTTTGTTTCATCTATGATGCGTCACATCAGAAATATTCAAATACAGAATTGTATTCTATAGTTTGCCTTAGACTGGATGCATGTGCCAATGCCTTGTAGCCAGGAACTCCATCTGTCAACAACACAAGACATTGACTTTTAATCAAGGGCCAAAGTACCGTGTATTGTTTGTAGAATCTGTTTTATCAGACAGACTAACTTGGATGGCGACGGTGACGGCAACGCCTGCAACAGAAACCAACATGTCACTGCCCAACTAGGCAACTACTACTACCTTTTTTTTTATAGGGAAAACTTAACTCTTTATTGATCTACCACATTGTTCTTGATATAAAGACCTTCAGGGGGTTGGAGGAGCCAAACCTGACATCCGACGCTAGTAGACACAGCTGATCGAGCTAGCCTATGAGCTTCCATGTCCGACAATCTATTCTCATGGATGAAACACACCTCCTCGAAACTGCCTGACTCCGCTTTGATCTTAGCTAGAATCATACTGTAACTTCCTGCGAATGGCTGCGACATGTTGCTCACCACCGAGAGATAATCCGTCACCACCGTCGCTCTTCTGATCTGCAGGTCTTGGGCAAGAGCCAAAGCCTCCCTGCAGCGCCTCCAACACGGCCGGGTCGGAGATACCTGGGATCGTGAGCGTGGATGCTCCGATGTAGTTGCCCTCTCCGTCCCTGCACACCTACTACTACTACCCTGAATCCATCGAACGTCAGCAGAGAGATGGCCCATCTGGCAGCACAGGAAATTCGGCTAAGGCCAGCCCAGGCCCACAGTGGGGAAGTGAAGGCAATGGTTATTTTCGATGTTTGAGTCCATGAAGGCAGAAGACATGATCCGTATGTCTCATTCGTGAACAAGTTCCTGGCTGATCTGGCTTTCTACAAGGAGCAACCGAGACCTGTCCAGAGAGGAAGTTGGCCTCAGGCGACAAGGCCTCCGGAGGGTAGAGCCAAAATTAACGCCGATGCAGCTGTCGCTAAGTCGTCAGTGAAAATAATTCTATGATCAACAACGAAATCGGAAAATAATTCTACCACAATAGATAATTAATCCATGCATTTCCCACTGTCGTCGACCGTACGTATGCAAGACACCATCTGTACATGCATAATTATTTTTTCACGGAATCACCATCTATACATAGTTGAAGGCGAGAAACATAAATAAGTCCAACACGTTATTGACACATGGACTTGATTGTGTTTCGTTTTGGGAGAAACCGATTTCGAAACCACAAGGGCACACACCACCACCACCACCACAGACTTGCACTCTCACAACTTGTTTATCCGTCTTCTGAATAATCATGGAATTCCTCTAAAAAAGAAATAATCGTGGAGCTTCAAGGTTGAAGAAGCTACTATGGTATCAACGAAAGCAGCCCTCCCATGGGAAGAATATTTCGTTTTAATGAGACACGCATGGTGTAAATTTTATATACTTCCTCCGTCCAAAAATAGATGTCTTAGATTTTTTAAATTTTGAATGAATCTATATACTAAATAGTGTCTAGATTCATTTAAATTTTGACAAATTTGAGACATCTATTTTAGAACGGAGGGATTATGTATTTACTTGGCTCATTGAATTATCAATTTAACTACCCAAAATCTAAGGAGAAAATGTTTCCTCCGTAGTCTCTCGGAGCACACACAAACATAAGTTGCTAAGATATTTTTTATTTTTTTCATGGCACTTTTTTATTTTTCTTGGGCTTTTTGCGGTTTTTTCTCAGAGCATGGACCCACGATACATGACTCTTTAACCAAAGGTGATTTATTTCCTAGCACTTTTCGGAGAATTTATGTAGTGTAACATAACAAGACTAGTATGCAGATATGCCAAATGGGCCCATCATTTTCTATAGCTGGGCCTCGTTTCGTTGAGCTTACCTTTGTTTCATGGATATATCTTTCTATCACTCAACTGCTTCATTCCCCTAAAAAAGACTTAACTGCTTCATGTACGGGTTTGGTAATTTTAAAATTCAATCACAACTCTGCTCCGGCCAGCCCCTTGTTTCCGTACGTTGCTTTAAACATACAACTTGCATGCATCATCATAGTGACATATAGACTATCATGTATGTAGACATGCAATGTCCATGGTTGGTCGTGATTTTGCGTGACCAAAGTGTGAGTAACGTTAACACATGATACGATGGTATATAAGCATGTAGCTAGTCGCACTCAAAATAAAATCCATATGATTTATCTAAGGCATATGTATAACTTGGGATATTAGAGGACAACTGAGGTGTTTCACCAAGCTTGACGGCGAAGTGGTTCGTGTGGGACATGTGCCCCGCCATTCTGACTTCTTTCCTCCCTGCTCATGATCAATGGAGTTCACATCAGCGGTGTGAAGTAATGGGGGGCATGGCCAAACACGGTACAACACGCACATGGCATGTATTTTGCTTTGGTTTGGGGCTTTGCCCTGTCGCTGAAGAAAATTCCAATGTAGTTTTATTGTCTTCTAAATGCTATATGTAAAAGCAAAACACCCGTTGGTTGGTGAACAAAATGATACATCGTGTATGTATGATGGTACTTTTTGCTTTGTTTTGCAAATGACACTATACTAGCTAGTCCACCTGATGTGTATGCGCGTTTGGCATTTGTCAGTCCAATACATTCAAGTTTGACCATCAGAAACAAATTGACAGCTAGAAAAGTATAAATCGATGCTTCTAGATTCTCCATGAACTATACATTCATAATTCATTTAGTTTGAAATGACACAATCAACAACAATTAACTGTTACATTGAAATATAAATATATATCACACACTACTTATTATATTTTTTTAAAGAGAGAGCCGTTCCATTTTTTGTTGGTTGATACATGTCTCAACCTTAGCTTATCCGTGATTGTAATAAATACTATAACTAAACTCTGCAATAAATGAAAAAAGGCTATGTGCATCACTTGATGCAGAGGCCGGGGCTATGCTCCCCATTTCTAAAAAAGTGATGTTCATGCATGAACATATATAAACAAACCATTGTTCGTGCATAAAGGGAAGTATGTATGATGAATGACTGTTAATGATGCATAACTAAAGCATGAACACCACCCAATGAGTATATATAAATCAAGGAGATTTTTTGGGATACACAAGTGCTCGGCATACATATGCACGGATGCATGTGAACTATTCAATATGCATATGGGGTGAGATATTAGAAGTTAATTGATAGGTTACATTTAGCTTGTCTAGAAGCTTTCTTATGCGAGTAATTGGATCTGACAATTTGTACGATATTTCATTGTCATCAAAGAAAATTATGGTTGATGTCTTCGGTGTAATCAAATGTGGGCTCTGCACAACGAGAACATGTATTTTCTTGGACCCATGAATAACATCCATGGCTGCAGATGGATGGTTGTGTTCTAAAATAGTAGGCCAGTAGAAGTTGACTTGACTATATATGGATGTTGTCTTTGTGTGTTCGAAGTCCAGGTTTAGTAGGTTTCATTAATATAGGTTAATGGAAAGTTCTTACAGTAGGGTTAGGTTTGCTACAAAGTTAAGCGGCGTCTACTGTGGTTAGCCACCATGCCCTTTTATTATCATTGTGTCTGTATGTCTTGTACTATTTCGGTAATAATTATTTCAAAAGATAAAGAGAATATACTGATATCAAGATACTACCATTTATATTTGGCTGCCAAGTATGACGATGAACATCATCGAGGTGCTCCCATCGCTAGATCATCACAATGTTGTTGTCGTGGTATTGTCGACAAGTATGCCACGAGGAAGGTCAAGTAAGAGGTGTAAGGCGAGTGGATGTCTGGGACGGTGATGTACAAAAGTTACCCGGCTAGGTCTAAGTTCCACAACGATGGCGGAACTCAACTACTGTTATAGATTACTATAAGGGCATCAAATGCACAAGTTTACAAAGATTATGAATCATGCCCTAAGGTCTCCCGCATGCCGTTTATATACGTTCCTAGGGTTTACAGAGGAATCATATTTGGCAATGGTACATAATCATAGACTAAGGCGGCTATGATCGTGTCTTGTACTTCAAGGCATATATTCTTTTGGGCAAGGCAGTAATTTTCTAGGCCTTCCCATTACTAGCTAGACATTCATCTTGTCATCAACAACTAGGCCACCTACTACGCCAGCCGGCTACACCAACAATGCGCTACCCCAGCTTTCTACAACAGGTCCTCATGGTGGTTATACCCATTTGGTATATCTCCAATAATAACCCATGTAGAGCTTTAAGATCATCAGACGGCTTGCTAATAATGCTGCTGTAAATCAGCCTTATGTCACCCGGCGAACCGTACAGAGAATCTTGAAGGTCTCCTTTTCCTTCCTTTTCCTTGAGACTCAGCGAAACCCCCTAGCAATATCATCATTGCAAAGTTTCCGTGCACGGAGCACGAATGGTTGGTGCGATAAGAAAAAAATACAAATAGGTCCTTAGACCACCTAGCGATGACTATAGACAATAGCATGAGCTGAAGGCACGTCGATTCCCTCGCACCTCCATCATCGGAGCTAGGCAATGCTTGTCATAGTAGAGCTTGTTGTAGTTGAAAGCCGGAAATTCGTTGTGCAAAGGCCCTAAAAGACCAGCGTAGCAGAGCGACAACCATCGTTGATGATGACAACCGTAGATCGGAAGATACTTACTTGAAACCACACGAACATAGCCGAAAAATCGACGAGATCGCGGAAGACACGCTGGACACAAAACTCCACGTGCCCTCGTTGGCACTAGAGGCACCATCAAAACATGGATAGGGCGGAGACAACTTTATTTTGACACCAAGATGTAGCCACCGCCTTGCCATCCAAGTGAAGACACAAAAGCTTGCTAAAACAAAAAACATAGACCCTCGGCTGACGAGAGGCCGAGATATGCCACCACTCCAAGGCTAAGAGGCAATCGAAGGTGGAGCTGACCAACGACATCATCCGTGGAAGGCACGTGAACCCTAGCCACCGCCGATGAGTATCTCCTATTTTTTTTGTCCTGGTACCGGTTCGGTGTCACTTTCTTATTGTATTGTTGATGTAACATTTCATGTTTTCATTGACATTAGGATATGCATATATATATCGATAATATCTACCACTGAGGTATCCTTGATGAATCTCCAATATTTATTTTCTATAGATAAATGACTATAAACATACAATTTACATGCATGACCATACTGGCCTAGAAACTATCATGTATGAAGACATGCAATCTCCGTGCATGGCCATGACTTTGCATAAAAGTATGAATAGCGTGAACACATCACATGAGTCTATAAATTACTCTACCTTGGTGTCTAGCCCGTAAACAATTCAGAGATTATGATGATATATAAGCACGTAGCAAGTCACGATACAAAAGAAAATCCATACGATTTATCCGAGGCATAAGTTTGTGTTGGGATATTAGAAGACAACTGAGATGTTTCACTGAGATTGCCAGGGAAGCTGTCCCCTTGTGATAGGCTCCACGTCAAGCAGATTTCTTCCCTCAATGCTCACAATCTGTGTGGTTCAGAGTAGTGGTGTGACCAAATAGCGCCTATGGCTGGACGGCGTGGTTGATCTTTGTTGGAGCCAACGTTGTACAACTAATACATGATATGTATTTTGCTTCGATTGCAGCCAATGGCGCTGTTGAAGCGGGCTCGCCACTGATTTGATGAGAAGATGGCATAGGATGTATTCTGTAAAAGGCTGGTGGCGGAGGATTTTCAGAGCCAATGACGAAGAATATAGTGGTGATAAATCAGTTTGACCATAAATGACCACCTGCAAGAGGCGCGCGCCGAGTAGCTCCCTGTGTACCTTTATTATCGAGAAAAAGCTCCATGTGTACCACAGCGAACTGGCCTGTTCCAGATGGTATAGCTGCCAATGTGATTGTCTTCTCTTCTTAATGCTAAATTTAAAAGCAGAGCTACTCTCGAATCAGGCTCACGCCCCGCTTTATAAATAAAGCACAATCCCAAGTACATAGACGGACATACAACCACAACATGGCCGATGCCAAAAAGATAGAAAAAAAAGAAGTCACACACCGCTGGGGCCACAACACATCACCGCCCAAGGAAAATAAACAAAAGAGGGGGACACGGAAGTTCCCTCAGGACGACGCAGGACGCGGCGACCGGGGGGGGGGGGGGGGACGCCGCCGACCGCAGAGACTGAAGGGAGGCCTCGAAAGCCGTCCGGTCACGCTGCCGCACCAAGGGGGACCACTGCTGTAAGAGAGCAAGCAAAGAGTACAAATACTCCTTGAGCTGTTTCCTTAGCTACTATCGAGAGCTAGGGGGAGATGGGAACTTGATGCTAACACTTCTCTCCTTCTATTGTTGCCTACCTAGAACCCTGGCTCTACCCTCCCTTATATACTGGTCTGGGGGGCAGATTACAGATCGGGTCCTAGGGTTTACTATTTGGATATGGGTTTACAGGGCAGGGCCGGCTGCAGGGCCCAGCCGGTGGGCCAGGACCCAGTCAGCCCTTCTTTTAGCGTCATTCTTCTCTTTAGCGGTCACCCGGGCTTCCTTTGGGGCGTCATCCCTGCTTTAACGGTCACCCGGACTGCTTTCGCCAGTCCGGCCGACCATCTTGCTTTATCTTTGTCGGGTAGCGCTGGTCATGACGGCATGGCAGCTTCCTTGATGACAAGGGAGAGCCAGAAGCATACCCCGCATGGAGCGTCAGCCCTTCCGTGCTCTCCATCGAATCCGAGGTGAGCCGGGTGGAAACGGTCACTCGGCCGGTTCTTCTGGCCACCGGCTAGACGGGCCAGCCGGGAAGGTTATAAGCCCAGCTGGGCTTGCTTGCCAGTCGGCTAGAGTTGTCTTTCCTGGAGGCCAGGCGGCATGCATCTTCTGGAGCCGGCCTACTTATGTCTGGCCTTCCCCACCCGGGGGTTATCCCCCCGACACTAGTCCCTGAGCAAGTATTGGCTTGGCCGGTGGGCAAGATCTTCTGTGCTCCTTCTTGTCCTGAGAGAGTTGTTTTATTTCCTTCGGCTGCAGCTTTTGCTTTTGCTTTCCGGCTGGAATTAACCGGTTGCGGAATCGATGGCCGTCCACTGGGTGTAAACAGCGAAGGCAGGTACCGGCTGGCGCAGCTGAAGACGAAACGTTTGGCTGGATGACGTCGTTGATGTCGTCACCCACGACTGTGGCTCTGGCGCACGTCGCGTTAGTTTGACTTCCGCGTCGCTGCGTCAGTTTTTGGCAACTGCGCACGCAAACTTGACGCACCGTTTTCTCGGGGAAAGTGCGCACGCCTCGTCTCCTGCTAACGCCCGGGGATCTTCTGTGGCAATTACGACGGCGCAGAGGATCTGGAGCTGAAGCGTCGTGTGGCTGTGGTTCCGTGACGCCACGCGTCGCGCAGAAGCCGAAGGGGCGACGATGCCGTTTGCGGGGATAAAAAGATCTCTAAGGGGGATCAGTTCCCGCACTTATCCATCCTCCGGCTCATCTTCCCCTCGTGCCCCAGCACTCTTTGTTCTTGTGCGTCCTCTCCTTGCCGTCGCCGACCACTTCTTACCCATCCACCACGGCTACCTCCTCTATCGAGATGCTGCCGGAGCAATGCGGCGGCTGGTGCGGGTCCTTTGTGACCGACGAGCTCGTCAACAAGTACCGGTGGGGGAGGTTTCTTCCCTCGTCGATGCTTGTGAAGCACCGGCTCGCGCCGGAGGGGGAGCGGGTGCCGAACCCTCGGTCGGGGGAGCGTGTCGTCTTCCTCGCGCATTTTGCCTGCGGCTTCGGGCTTCCCGTTAGCCCCTTCCTCCTCCAGCTCTTTGTCTTCTTCGACCTCCAGCTTCATCACTTGGGCGCCAACGCCATGGCGCAGCTGTCGCATCATGCGGCCTGCTGCGAGTCATACCTTGGGGTGTGGCCCGAGGTGGCGAACTTCCTCAAGTTCTTCCACTTCAAGGCCCAGAACACCACCAAGGGTGGCTCGCTGACGCAGACGGGCTGCTGCGCCGTCTACCCGCGGACCTCCTCACCGATGCCGCGGTTCGAGCTCCCCGACACCGTCAAGCTGTGGCAGCGCTCATATTTCTATGTGAGCAATGCCACAGAGGTTGACTGGATCTGCCTTCCACCCTTCGCCAACTTGCCCTCGACGCAGAGGGGTTGGACGACGAAGGGAATGGGCGTGGCGGCGGACCTTGACCGGATGGCCACCCGGCTGGAGACGATGGTGGAGACGGAGAGGCTCACCGCCCGGGACATCACCTTGTTGTGGATGGTGCGTCGCGTGATTCCAATGCAGAAGCGGTCGCATAAGATGTGCCATCTCTCGACTGCCAATGACCCGACGAGGACGTCGCGGAAGGATGTGCCCTACCAGGACCTATGGAACTGGGTCTCCATGATCTCCAAGTTCCGCATCGAGGCCAACTAGACATACTCCTGCCCCCCGTATCATCGCGGCCGCCTGCCGCCTCGGGTAAGTTTTTTGTTGGTTGTCTTGCGTCTCGCCTCTTGTTATTGCTAGCTTTCCTTGGGTGCCTTATGCTCCCCTTTCTGATTAGTTGTTCACGGCGCATCTAGCTGAGGATGGCATGGGTGACTTCCCGCTTCCGCCGTTCTTGGAGGATAGGAAGCCGAAGAAGTACCCCTAGACGGAGCTCGAAGGGTTTCCCGTCCGGGCGGACGACGGCCCCTCGGATCCTCATGGTAGGTTGCTGACCGTAGCTTTTTCTTTCTCCTTTGTTTTTGAGGTTGTGGTTTTTACTCTTTGCTTGTGCTGTAGTCGATGTCACTGACGAGGATGGTGGCTGAGAGAAACTCGCGGCGAGAGCCTGGGGAAAGAGGGCGACACCTGTTGCCGCTCCCGCTCCAGTTGAAGCGAAAAAGACGCGCCGAGGGCGTCAGGTCGTAGCTCCACCGTCCGTCGTTGGGTTAGTATCTCTCTTTCCCTTGCTTGCCGCTCTGTGGTTTTGCTGGTTCCTCTTTTGACTCTTTACTCTATGCAGCGAGGCGATGGTGCTTGGCGACGGTGGTCCTGCCGTCGTTGCTCCTCCCCCTCCTCCGCCCGCTGAAGAGGTGGCGAGGTCGCCGGCTGCGCCAGCCCCTCCGTCTCCGCCTAGGGCCCCTGAGGGCTCCCCAACCACGGGGCTACTGCACCAGGCACCTACGTCTTCGCGGTTGGGGCAACTGTTTGCGGCTGCGCAGGACCCGGAGACCCCCCTCCTTCGTCCCGGGGCTGGCGTGAACCCGGCCTGGAGCGATGCTCCAAGCAGCTCCGCCAGGCCCATGATCACGAAGGTGACGGAGGAGGCTGGGGCTGCGCAGGCGGCTGTGGCGGATGGCAGCCAGCCGGATGGTGGTCATCCAGTTGGCAGGGAGTTGGTGGTGGCTACGCCTTCGGGTGTGGCTGCCGATGATGACGAGGTTATCGTCACCGGCTCGAGGCCAGATATGGCTATGCCGACGCCGGGTGCGATCCTTGCCCAGCTCTCGGGCTCGGCGCCCGTCGCACTCAGCCAGGTTCGCCACCTGGTTGAGGGAATGGAAAAGGGCCTTGGCGAGGCCAAAAATTTGTCCGTTTTGATGGAGATAAGTCGTTGCCCTTCACATGTTTTCCATTCTTCCATCCGGTTTGCTTCTCTGTTGCTCATTTGTGTTTCTTGCTGCAGAAAGCTTTTGCGGAGTCTGTGAAGAACACCCGGGATCTTGGTCGTAAGATTGCTTCTTCAGATCTGTCTTGGCGATTGGCTCCCTTTTCCCGTTTTTTGTTGACCATCGGGTATCCTCCTACAGCCATGATCCAGGACAAGGAGAGGGAGGTGGAGCGCCTCAAAGTTGAGGTCGCCCGGCAGAAAGAATCGAACAAGGCGCGACAAGCGCAGTTCGATCAACTTTCTGTGGCCAAGCATCAGCTTGAGTTTAGCGTGGAGCGGGGCAAGAAGGCGGCTGACATCCGGGCGGAGGCGCTAAAGAATTTGAGACGATCTCCACCCAATAGGAGGAGACAATCAAGATTCTTTGCGGCCGGGAGGGAGAGCTTACTCAGCACCTCCAGGACATCTCGGAGATGGTCGTCAGTAAGTTCTTCAGCTTCCTTCTTCCATTGTGTCGTGAATTGCTCGGCCTTGTCCGTTTATTCTGCTTTGTGCTTGGCTGCAACTCAATATCTTGAAGCGACCGAGATGGCCATGGAGAAGCTGCCCGTGGATGAGGTTGGACGTGACCTGACTGCCTTCGACCTGGTCAAGGTGCTGGCGGAGGAGAGCAATGGCATAAAGATCATGAACATTGAGATGTTATTAACAACAAGATCATATCGTTAGGAGAATGATATGGTGGACATACACCTATTGATAAGCGTAGCATAAAGATCAAGTCATTTTAATAGTTCAATTGCTATATGCTTTCTGATACATAGTAACCTAATTCCTTTGACCATGAGATCATGCATATCACCTTTACCGGATGGATGCTTTGATGACATCAAACACCACACCGTAACTGGGTGGCTATAAAGGTGGCATTGAGTGTTCGAAAAGTATTGGTTGAGACACATGGATCAAGAGTGGGATTTGTCCATCCATATGACGGATAGATATACTCTGGGCCCTCTCGGTGAAATGTCATCCAATTAGCTTGCAAGCATGTGACTGGTTCACAAGGGATCACATATCACGGGAACGAGAAAAGAGTACTTATCGGTAACGAGGTTGAACTAGGTATGCAGAGATACCGACGATCATAACCTCGGATAAGTAAACTATCGTGAGACAAAGGGAAATTGGTATCGTATGTAAGTGGTTCATTCGATCGCAAAGTAATCGTAGAAATATGTGGGAGCCATATGAATTTCCAGATTCCTCTATTGGTTATTGTTCGGAGAAGTGTCTCGATCATGTCCGCATATTTCACGAACCGTAGGGAGACACACTTAAGGATTCGACGTTGTTTGAGTAGTTATGGAATGATGAGAAAGAGACCGAATGTTGTTCGGAGTCTCGAATGGGATTCGGGATATCACGAGGAGATCCGGAATGGTCCGGAGAATAAGATTCATATAAGGAAAGTCCCGTTTCGGAGTTGGAGAATGGTTCCGGTGTTTTCATCGGGAATGTTCTAGAAGGTTCCGGAATGTCCGGCACTCCGGAGGGGAAGGGGTACATGAATGTGTCATTGCAAGTTGGAATGATTTCATCATGTACTAGGTGTCATCGCTGTCCAAAATAAAGGGTTTATTCAAATCCTAGTTTGAAAAGTCAAACGGCTAGTTTGAAAGTCAAACGGCAGTTTTTGGAAAGAGGAGGAGAGGTGGAAACCGAGTTGGGGAGGAGTTCCCTCCTCCAACCGGCGGCCCACCTCCAAGCCGAGTTGGGGAGGGACTCCCCTCCCCTTGGCCGCGCCTCCCACCTATAAAGGGAGGGGCAGGGCTGCCCCTCCTAGCACACAAGTCCCTTGCCCCGAAAACCCTAACCCTAGCCGCCGCCGCCCTCCAAGTCGCCGCCGCCTAGGGATCTCCTTGCCGCCGACTTGGGCACCTCCAAGCCCTAGCCGCCGGCCCTAGCACCTCTTCCTCGACGTGTCTAAACCCTAGATCGTCGAGGGACTCTCTCATACTCCACCATACTCGCTCCGGCTTAAGGCGAAGCCCTGCGAGATCTCCCCTCTACTTCCGGTACCACGCCGTTGTGCTGCCGGAATCGCGAGGAGAGTGCTACAACCTCCGATGCCTGCTGGAACAAGGGAGAGGAAGGTCTTCGTCGAGTACCGAACGTGTGACCGACTGCGGAAGCGCTGCCGGAACGCAGCGCCGGAAGGATCGTCTACGCGATCTTGAGATCGGGAAGAGTACGACTACATCACCCACGAGAATCCGCTCTCGTTAAACACTTTGGAATCTTCGAGGGTGAGTTATTCTATTGACTCGTTGCTACAATCTAGTAGATAGATCTTGGCTTGTTTGTTTGTATGCGGTAGAAATTTTTTGTTTTCCATGCTACGAAACCCTACAAATACTAGTGTTGGTCTGTGGGGTTAGTCTAGAGATCCTATTGAGCTGCTAGAAGTGACAGTCGTCGGTCCGGAGTGACCGAGGGTGTTACAATCATCTCCGTCTTTTTGGATTCTTGTTTCAATAGTACATATTCTGCAACGAGTTGGAACGAACCCAATATACTACTTTGTAGGTGTGCTTATGATGTTATGTTGTGTTCTATGCCATGGTAGCTCTCCTTAGTACATGTACAATGGTTGATAAGACTATTTTTCTTATTTGTTCCACGCACTTAGGTAAGACAAAAAAATATAGCATACAATAGATCATCTTTTTAAGTTATCTCTAGTAATTATTGTTTGCGTCCTCCTAGAATTGTAGGGTAAAATTAAACAAGAAAGCATGTGAGTAAGAGAGGCATCTTGTATGAGAGCGACTTGTCTTGTCTGATCTTATGGAGAGATCATCTCTTAACTAAAAGAAGGAAAACATTTTTTCAGTTCCTATCTCATCCAAATCACCAATTACCTACGTGACAATGGTAATATAAGAACATTGCACATACACTTAGGGACTAGTGATTTATGTTGTTTTACCTCTTGGAGAGTTCGAAGATTTTGTTTTTGTTCTTTGGATGTTCGTCATGTTTGTCCGGTCCTTAGTTAAGAAGATAATTGTTTGAGGGGACACATCGCTGAACCTTGTTCGAAGTACCCTCACGCTTCATATGATCTCTCTTCTTATTCTTGATGAAGCACCCTCACCCTCCGAGTGAAGGCCTCACGCAGGCTCATTGGATCCCCTTCACACTCGGGGGGCTCATATGCCCGAAAGGTACCATGGTAACATCACATTAGTTTTCACTGTGTCCAAGAGCATTGACAAGGTACCATGCAATATTCTTATAAGTATAAAGAAACACCCATTGATCGTGTCAAAAAGTCTAGCAACATCGTTCTAATCTTCCTAGAGGCTTGACAAATACTACGATTGTCTCCGATTAATAGAGAAGCACCCTCTCCGACTCAAATGAGGGCATTTGATCAAGGGAAGCAGGGGCAGATGTACACCCCGGGCCATGATTTTCAGCTATATATTAGTAGAAATACACTAATTTCTCTAGGATTTAGCATAATTTTAACATATAATACAATCTTGGCCCTCTTGCAAGACATTTTATTGAGATAAGCTACTCCTCTCCTCTCCTCTTTGTCTTGTCCCCTTCGCCTCTACAGTTTGAACGATTTTTTAGTATTTTGAACTTGCCTTTAATTGTTTATCATTTATATTCATTTATCAAGTTATATATTTGATTTTTCTGTATTTGATGCATTTGCAAGTTTTTGTTGATCAGATACTGCAATTTAGTGGGGTATAGAAGTGGACGAAAGTTCTGAAATTTTCAATCACCTACTCCCAAAGTGTAAACTAGAAAGTCCCAAGCCCCAAGGTGAGATAATGTGCAAAGAAACACTAACAATTACACAAATTACCATAGTCACAGAAGAACACTTATTTTCTAGACACCCTAGCTAAGTACAACGTTGATACACGGACCGTCAATACAGACACACAGCCACATATATAGCACGTGCACGAAATCCACAAAGATTGACCAAGTCAATGTAGGTGACTTTGTTATCTATAGCCACGGCACATGCACACTCACGCTAGCTAGCTCTGAGATGGCAAAAAATTCAGATCTGGAATTTGATGTTGGGCTCGAGATCGAGAAGATCTTTTTATAAGAAAACATGGACAAGGAAACATGGATGGTTTTTTGTTTATTACACGTAAACCGAAACATGCATGCATGCATGTGGCTGCTGAAATTATTTAGATTCTTCGCTAGCTACAAGCTAGCCACGCACTAACAAATGGATCCATCACCACCACGCACGTACGTACAAACAGACACCCATCACGGATGATTCAAGATGATCTTGTCTTGGTGGCCGGCCTGGTCCTGGTCAGGCGCCTTCCCGCCGTCGACGGGGAAGAAGAACGGGTAGACCTCGTAGCGCGCCATGCAGCTGCTGTAGATGACGCGGCAGCCGCGGCGGTACCGGCAGTAGTTGGGGAACTCCGCGACGGCCTGCGCCACGCACAGGCCGCAGTCCGCCGCCGTGATGTCCCTGGTGCACCAGCCGAGCCCGTAGATGGTCGTCTTGGCAGCAGCTCCACCACCGCCTCCTCCAAGCTTCGTGGTGTCCGTCGCCAGCCCCTTGCGCGATGCTTCCCCGGCCTCGGCGGCGACGCGGGACATGAGCTTGGTCTGCGCCTTGTCGAAGGCGGCGAGGTCGACGCCGGTGGCGTTCTGCGTGTTGAGGAGGATGAGCGTGTAGCCGGTGTCGGGCAGGCCGAGGAAGTTGGCGTCGGAGTAGCGGAGGAGGCAGTAGTCGTAGAAGACCCGCCCGTCCGCGCTTCCGCGGCAGGAGGAGGCCAGCTCCTGCTCCGCGGCGGCGATGCAGAGCGCGCAGTCCTGCTTCGGCACGTCCCCGCGGCACTGCGCCAGGCCGTAGATGGTGGACGGGGACTTGCCGGCGGTGGCCGTGGCGTAGTAGGAGGCGGAGGCGCGCGGGACGAGGGACGCCAGGACCGCGTCGATGCTGGCCTGCGTCTGCGCGCTCGTGCCGTTCTTGGAGCACTCCGTGGCGATCGGGTCCACGCCGGCGCTCGGCCGCGCCGCCATGAGCAGAAGGAGCGGCAGCACGAGGAGGAGGAGCGGCGAGGAGGACGCCATTGTGGGATCTGATTATTGACGTCTGGCTAGCTAGGTAGTAGTACTTTGGTTGCATGCATGGGTGAGATTCTTATAGAGTGAGGCGACTGAGTGACAGGTGCTTGGTCCATGCATGGTTCCCAAAGTGCGCAGCCAGAATTGACGAGATGCATGCAGATGCAAGTCGCTTGTGTTTTAATGGATGGAGACCGTGTGCGTGGCAGCACTTGCTCCTGTCATGTCACCCCTAGATAGATCGTGCAGACTGGTCCATGCATGAAAATTATTGTTGTTTGGGTAGTAGTACGTGGTGCTGCCGGTGTGGTCAACTAAATTTCCCACGTCGGCACGCACATTCACCAATAATATCTTCCACGCTGTTGACTTGTCGACGATGGATCCATCCATGCATCTGATGAGCTAGCTAGGTCATGGCGGTAACTGCAAGAGAACGACTGAAACTATATATACTTCTAGAAAGTTAATTAATTTCAGCGTTATATTAGGCCTTAGCATATATAGCTACCTCCATCCATCATAATTATTCAACCATGGCTTAGTGAGATTAAGATCAATCAATCAATCCGTGGACTGGGCTAGCTAGTGTTGGAAACGGCCGGATTGTTAGGATCGAGTCAACATCGCCGCGCGGCGCCGACACACCAACGCCGCGCGCGCGTTACTGGTCAACGCTTTCTGGATGGATGCGTAGAAAACTACTATGTTCAACCAGTGATCAAATCGATAGCGACACTAAAATTAGGTCGCCGCCTTGCTCTGTCGGGCACTTAGATAACCCCCACCTTTGATGAGCAGAAGAAAAGACATGGATTTCATTTGCCAATGTCTAAGTTTTCCCATCACGCCAGGCCGGCACTCATCGTCGTCTGGGTTTGTTTGGATCCAAGCTTTTCATTTTTCTTTACTTTTAGATTTCTAGAAAAGGTTCAGCTTTATTTTATGAGGTTTAGCTAAATCCTAGTCGATCGAAGAATTAAGTTAGAGCTCATTCCACTCTAAATCTGTTATATTTGTACCGAGATTCGTGCATCATCGTATAAGTTGCAAATGGTGTTCGGACTAAGTTTTTTTTTGTTGCAAATAAGGTTGCAATTGCAACTGAGATTTTTCAGTAGCAAATAAGGTTACAATTTAGTCTTTTTTTGGTTGCAAGTGGGGTAGTCGCCCGCGCCACTTCCGGCCCGTGTAACCGGAGTTGGGCTACATGCTTCTGCGTGCAACTGGTCATTCTTCGCCATCGTCGCTGCTTCGCTCATCTAGCGATAATGCTCCTCCAAAGAAGGGCAGCCTCGCGAGCGGCGGCAACTGCCCATTCTACGCTATTGGACCGTGTCAGACAAACACGGTCTTTGGAGCACCAAGCCAGGTGTGGTTTTCCGTCCGGCATGCCTATACGTCTTTGGGGCCCTTGTTACCCCCGTAGCGATCCGGCTCACTGCCCTCCACCACTGTGTCGCTGGCCCGAGTCTCCTACTCCCTGACCACCTATCCCGCCCCTCCACGATTCCATCGTGCGATCGCCCTTAACCACCAACAGGCCAGGAAACAACTGGCGGGAACTGTAGTTGTGTAGGCGCCTAAGTGTCAAGTGGGATCACACCTAAATCACACTTGTAGTTCTTGCATCTCTAAAGGCGGCCAACCAGTATCAAATTACTAGTGAGACACCGTAGGTCTTGGTTGTCGGATCTGATGAGTCTTGTGGTGTCTTAATCCATCCATGCTCGTATTGTCAATTGTCGGCCCGACCGACCACCGCGAGCTCCACCGCCTAGGAGCACAGGATGTGGGCACACTACCGGCAGGGGGGATGCAAGGGCAGGCTGGCCTCAACGGGTCTCACTGTTAGTGGCGGCGGAAGCGCGTTCGCGTCGAACACATCCGTTCCCGTCCCGTCCTGGCATACCACGGATCCGGCGGCTACTACTAGTAGAAGCAGAGCAACCTCTATCCCGTCCTGCATTCTCAGTGTATTGCCTGTGAATAATACCCTGATCTGATCAGGAGAGTGGATTGCCCATGATTTGCCATGAAAATTATCATATTATTACTAGAAATGATTTGATCATTGCTCGAACGATGGAGTAATCATGGTGACCGAAATCGATCCTTAGAGAGGGACTGGAAATATAAAAAAGCTCTCCGTTTCTTTTGCATTTGAGTTTGATGGATCATCCTCGTCTCCTTGACACTTGGAATTTGCTGGTGTAATCTTCATGCTAGTTTCTTATTATTGTTTTGACAGTGATAGATTTTGTTATGATTTCTATCATTACTTCCACCATCTTTCCATAGATTGTCATGATCTGATGGTGATTTGGTTGGGGTGCAGGTTAATAGGTATCTTGAAATTTAGGTGGGAGCATCGAGGTATCCATTTCTGATGGTTAATTAGTGATTTGTTAATGTTATCAAACAAATCTAGAATAACGCATGACGCATTGCAATGCTAGTTTCAAATGTACTACACCTCTACTAACGTCTCATGGGATTTGGCGATGATAATATGCTGCAGTACATTTCGTTCAAAAGAATAATAGAAGGCTTCTGTCTCCAAGAGCATTCAGGCGAGGTGAAGTCAACGCATGGTGTGCACACATGGTTGACAAGTGTATATTCTGTGTGCTCACCGACTTTTTTGAATCTGCAACCACTGGGCTTATAGCTCCTATGCGACGTCTTTATGTGGAATTGGAAGGAACACGGCATCGTTGAAAAGAATAGCTCGCATGCGACGGTTGTGAGGCCGCTAATATCCCAGGGCCACACCGGCCATAAAACGGTCGTTAAGGACACATTTAACTTTGTTCCAAGATTAGGGTTAAGCCAAACCGGTCGGTTGGGACATCCAGTCAAGCCAGTCAAACCAACCGCTTCCGACCGAGAGCGCGCATCACACTGACTGTAGCTTCCCCGACGGCGGCGGCCGACCTCACCCATCGTTCTCGACGCCGGCAGCGACACGACAATTAATTTAGGCGGCGGCGCTTTCGTTCAACGGCGAAGGTGGTGAGTGCCATTTGAAAGATAATTCCTCTCCCATTATTCTCAATTCGAGATCTGAGCGTGCCCATTGATGCTAGATTGTGGAGGCGAGGGTGTGCTGAACGGGGCGAGGGGGAACGAGATGGAGCATGGAGAGGGGACTTCTAATCGGTATATCCCGTATATCGGCCCTTAATTTCTCTAAGGTTGAGCTCTTTGTTCGCTTCCGCTAGCTCACAGTGCCCGCCAAAAACAGGGGAGACGATGTTGCACGCCAAACCTTCGAATTTCGCATCAATTTCTTTCCCTCTAGGGATGTTTTAGTTGATGGCAGCACACAGCTAATTGAGAGAGACGCAATTTTTAAATGGGAGGTGGAATTAGAACATGTTGATCCCCAAGAGCTAATAAACATGGGAGAGGAGGCGGTGAGGAAAATGGTGGAAAAAATTGGGGATAGTGTGGTTTGGGGGCCAGAGCAAGAAGTTTCTTTGTTACAATTTGATGATTGCAAATGTGACTATGTTAGGGTTGAGACAGGGGAACATATGGTTGATGAAATCGATGAGCGAAACGGTTGGACAAGCAAAACTGTTCTGTTTTTAGCAGAGCTCATTGATCTGAAACCTGATTCGAGGGTTGGATATGTGGCCTCGAAGCTGGCTGCTCAGATGGTCGAGGATGATTGGGCTGCACAAAGGCAAGTAATGCCTATACTTACTGAGTTGGAAGTGTTAATAGTGGAGGATGATGCTAATGTACAAGGGGATGCTGCAGATGCTAATGCACAAAGGATTGTAACTGTTGACTGGAATTCAGTTGAGATACATGACCGGACTGATTTGGTCATTACACCAATAGATGACATTGAAATGGCAAAGCTTTTTGGCATTCCTATAGATGTCAGAGACAAGGAGAAGAAGAGGGATGAAGCTGCAAATGATGGTAACAACCATTTAAGAGATGAAGAGGCAGATGTAAATCTAGAGTTGTTGGAAAATGCTGCAATTCATGTAGATGATGCACATGATGATGAGCTAGTAACAGTTTATGACATAGAGGACACAGTTATTGAAGTTGGGAGATTGTTTCCAAGCATGGATGAATTCAGGATGTGTTTCAGGACATATGCAGTCAAACGTGAGTTTGCTACCAAGACTATGTGGACTGATAAAAAGAAGTTCTATGCAAAATGCGTAGGTTATGATGGTGGTGCCAAGCCTTGCAAGGACGCCAACCTGATGGAAGGACAATAAGAGTGAATCAAATTCCAAAACCTCATACTTGCATTACAAGTTCTCAAACAGTTACAAAGATGACATCACAATTATGGGTTGCAGAAAAGATCAAGCCCATTTTAGCCACAACACCAAACATCACTGCAAAGAGACTGAAAATAGACTTGGAAAAGCAGTACCCCATTAAGCTGAATTATACTACAATGTGGAAGGCAAAGCAAAGGGCAATGAAAGAGCTATATGGTGATTGGGCAAATACTGAGGTAACAGCTGATGGGAAAGTCTTTTTCTCTAAATTCTTCATGGCTTTAAAGCCTTGCATCGATGGCTTCAAAGCAGGGTGCCGTCCATATTTGAGTATAGACTCATCTTTCTTGACTAGAAAGTGGAATGGTCAACTAGCAGCATGCAATGCTTTAGATGGACACAATTGGATGTTCCCTGTAGCTACTGGCATGTTTCAGTCTGAGACAGAGGCATCATGGACATGGTTCATGATGCAGTTGAAAAGATGCATAGGGCCAGTCTCTCCATTGGTAGTGCACACAGATGCATGTAAAGGTTTAGAAAATGCAGTGAAGATTGTTTTCCCTCATGCTGAGCAGAGGGAGTGATTCGGCTATATATGGATGAATTTGATCAAAAAATTCAGAGGAGATGATTTTGGACGCATGTGGCCAGCAACAAGATCTTAAACCAGACAGACACATTCATATCACCTTGAGAAGATTAAGGCGGCATGCTCTGAGGAGGATAGGGTCAAGTTTTGTACATGGTTGGAAACCTACCATTCTCTTTTATGGTACAGGTCTGGTTTTAACACTGCCATCAAATGTGATCATATCAACAATAATTTGGCAGAAAGTTGCAACAACAAAGTGAAGGAGTTAAAAGACTTGTCTGTCCATGACATGGTTGACCAGATCAGGATCATGATCATGAGGTTGTGGGAATTGAGAAGAAGGCTTGGTGATGTTCTTCAAGGAGATAAGCTTCCTGATGTTGTACAGCAGGTGGTCAACAGGAGAAGAAATCTTGCACATTTGCGTGTTGAGAAGTCCTCATTGTGGGATGCTGAAGTCAGAGATACAAAGACTAGCAGGAGGCATGTTGTCGACACTCAATTGCATGAATGCACATGCCTTGAGTGGCAACACACTGGGAAGCCTTGTAAGCATGCCATACTTTTCTTGGCCTCCAAACACAAGCTAAATATGCACCCATATTTGCATGAGTATTATTCTGTAGCAAAATTTAAGGCTGCATATGGAACACCAATTCCAGCACTTACAGATCAGTCTCAGTGGCCTGAAGTGGACATTCAGTTCTCCTTATGTCCTCCTTTGATGAAAATAAAGGCTGGCATGCCCAAGTAGAGTAGATTCAAGGCTTGGTTTGAGAAAGGTGGGAGCAGCAAGAAGGGAAAGAAAGATTCCAAGTCAAAAAGGGCCCAAAAAGGTAACAAGAATAGATGCAAACTCTGTGAAGAACTTGGACACCGAGCTGGCTCTACCAAGTGCAGATACACTGCTGAAAAGCCAAAGTATGTTCATCCAAAATCTATCCCATTTCTTGTTGATGATTTTTCTCCCCCAGCTAACTTGCTTGTTTCCAGTAGGAAGCGTGGAGAAAAAGGCCCACCTCTTGTTGCTGACGAATGCTAGCCAGTGAAAAGGGCAAGAATCAATGGCCAAAGAAAGAAGAGAAGTAACTAGATCATGTTTGGTGCTGCTGAGGTGCAATCTGAACTTGTTTTGGCGGATGATGTGCAAACTGTTGAGGCTTTAGGGCACACCGTTTCTGATTTGGAAGCTCTGGTGAAAAATGAGGGGCAAAATGAGCATGTTGTTGAGGCTCTAGTGCAAAATGAGCCTGTTGTTGAGGCTCTGGTGCAAAATGAGCCTGTTGTTGAGGCTCTGGTGCCAGATTGTGTTGTTGAGGAGGTGCAGGAGGTGAAAGAGACTCTTGGACGTGCTGTGGAGAGGCCAGATGGTAATGGTAAGAAAAAGAAGAGCATAAACCTGTTGTGTGGTGTGAAACTTGTGAAGGAGAAGAAAACGAGGGGTAAGAAGAGCCAAAAGAAATAGACTTTGAATTTGGCACTTGTTGTAAACATTTTTTATTGTAATAATTTGGCAGTTGTTGTTGTAAACATTTGTTATTATAATAATTTATCACTTGTTGATAATTTGGACAAAATTCAAATATGATGGTAAATTTGAATTTCAACAAATGTAGCTATGTCACTTTTCTATGTTTGTATGAGCTTCCAACGTTTTTCTCCTATGTACAGTACAACTCATCCTCACCCTGATCCCTTTTGTGAAGTACAACTCACCCTCACCCAAAATGTGGTAGAAATGGGCTCCAAAGCTAGGGTAAACCACCCCATTTCTAAGAAGTTTTTTTTCGACCATTTCTAAAACCAAGTTTGGTATTTTTCCTCAGAACTATGTCACATAACATGACACCATGCGAAGGTTTTGTATTTTTTTGATTTTTTTGAATTAGTTATACACATTTGAATGTCTGGTCAAACTTTTTGAAGGGTTTTCATAAATATTCTTAGCTAGGGGCTGAGGCTCACAAAACTGGCACTGGATCTTTGATGAAATAGCATGTTGTGAACCTAAAAATGATTTTTACAAAAAATCATCAGCATGAAATCATGTACCTGTAGTTCATATCTTACCCACTTCCAACCGATTCGGCAGGATTTGTCTTTTTCACCAGGGATGGAATAAAAGGTTTGAGATACTCAAGTTGGGAAATTGTACATGCTAGGTGGTCTAGTATTTTTTAAAAATAGGATGTTACCATTTTTAAACTTCAATTTGGTGGTTGCTTCACAAATCCCCCCTCTTTCGGCACTCAGAAAATAGAAAATGGATTTTCTGTGCGTAGAAAAGGAAAACTTTGTACTACAACATTGTTAGTCATCCCATTATACACATGCATGCCCAATATGGGCACATTATCAAAAACTATGCCTTGATTCTAGCCATATCATTGGTCATTTGACCCGAAAGCCAGAAAACCTCGGAGGAGATAGGTCATTTTGTAAAGGGGTTTTTGAAATATGATCAATAGACCAAGTTTGATATTTTTCCTCACAACTATGTCACATAAGATGACACCATGCGAATGTTTTGTATTTTTTTGATTTTTTTGAATTAGTTATGCACATTTGAATGTCTGGTCAAACTTGTGAAACCCCGTTGACTGCATCCTAAACCCAGCTAACCCTAAGGCCGAATGAGGAACGTAGATCTAACCCTAGCGCGACACTGTGGCCATCCGATCGCGTCTTATAGAAGGATTCCGCGGGTGGCTCTGGGCGATCTGTGGAAGGGCTTGTTCTGCAACCTGATTGGTTGACGTCTCTTAGAAGGATTTCGCGCTAGCTCTTGGCGATCCGTGGGATGGATGATTCTGGAATCTGATTGGCTTCATCGTTTTTCCATGAACAGATAAGATACAGCGTGGCACACTTCATTGATCGTTGGACCGAGAGTGGCATGCGAGGGCGCTGGGCGGGGCAGGCTGCACCATGCATGCAGCTGCCTCTAGCATCACAGTCTAGCTATTTTGCGTGCAACAGCGCTGCAGCGTATTTACTCCCTCCGTCGCATTAAATAAGTGTACGTCTAACAACTTTTTTCAGTTAAACTTACTCCCCTCAGGTTCATGCGCCATAGAAAAAGTCAATATTTATAAACTTTGACTATGTATATAAGGCTAGTCATAGTGGGAGTAATTTGGATAGTAATATAGTCCTACATGTATTGTCAACTAAGCATTTAGATGACATGACATGCAATTAAATAATGAGAGAGAGGTTTGTGGTAACTAGCAATGTTACCATAACATCACAAATTTCAAGACAAAATGAGTGAACATTGTAATAAATGAGACTTTGCATGATACCACATCTACTCCCTCCGTCCCAAAATAGATGTCTCAAATTTATCAAAATTTGGATGAATCTAGACACTATTTAGTATATAGATTCATCCAAAATTTGAAAAACTTAAGACTATATTTTGAGACGGAGGGAGTATGTTATTTTGCACTATGGAGTATGCATGTCACTATGACCAGACTAAGAAAAAATATCAAAATCTAAAATATGTAATAAATATAACGTACAACATGGCACACTCCATTGACCGTTGGACCAAGCGTGGCATGTGAGGGCGCTGGGCGGGGCGGGCTCCACCATGCATGCATGCTATGCAGCTGCCTCTCGCGTCGCAGTCAAACTTACTCCCATCCGGTTCATGCGCCATAGAAAAAGTCAATATTTATAAATCTAAAATATCAACTTTGACTACGTATATAAGAAAAAAATCAAAATCTAAAATATTATAAACTTAGTTTTATACTCCCTCTATTCCCTCCAATTGACATCCCTCTGATTACTTCCACCGATTTTTCTTGCGTGTGTAAAAATAAACGAGTTTGTTGCATGCGGTGTGTAAAAACGAACGAGTACCTTGCTACTAGATTCCTGCATTTATTACCGAGTAAATCAAGGCCAAATTCTATTTTCTCTTTTATTTTTCACTGCCAATGAATAACTACCTTGAATGTTTTTTCTCTCTTTCGCATTAATGCATGCATGCATGCAGGGGCGGGGGCGACGGTGCAAGGGTCACGTCGCATCCTAGCAATTTTTTTTGCACTGACCGCATTGATCACGCACGCGGCTACGCCCGCTGCCTACGCGCAACGCAGCGCATGCGGTTGCGCCAACGCTGGATTCCCACACCGCCCTTCACGCCCCGCCCTCAATAAATAGGCAAAATGCCTTTGCCTCCTTATCTCATCTTGCCCCTCATCTTCAACCTCGAGCCCGTCCCTTTGCCTCCTCCCAGCCCCAAAACACTCCGGCGACCATGGCGACCTCCCCCCATTCGCTTCCCTTCCGATACCGAAGTTAGCGACGAGGACAACCACCCGGACCACAAGCAGGTCTGGGAGCAGGAGGCGCCCACGCGCCCTAAGCATGGCAAAAAGGGGGGGGCGACGCAAAGCCCCGCCCTGCCCCTGGGCGGAGGGCCCCTTCGTCCATAACCCCCTCCCCGACGGGGGCAACCTCCTCGACGACGGCCCCTCCGAAGAGTACTGGAAGGCGGCGGAGAAGCAGGAGGCAAAGGAGGAGGCTGCTTACGCCAAGTGGGAGGAGAAGCAGGCCAAGCGCGCCTTGAAGAAAAAGCGCAAACGGGAGGACGAGGAACGACGGGAGGCCAATCGCTGGGCCTTCCAGGAGGAGCAGCGGCGACGGGAGCAGTGGGAGAGGCTAGCGGATTGGAATGCTGCGGGGGCTCGGAGGGCGGCGGCACCGGCACCGCCTCCACCGTCGATGGAGTAGGGTAGCTAGGGTTAGGGTTTAGCCCAGGGTTTAGGCGCCTAGTTGCCCTTCCCTTCTATATTATTGTACCCCTTTTCTTTTTATTGTAATGTTATCGGGCTATATAATATAAATGTTATCTAATATATTATCTATCCCGTGTTTTATTATAATCTGTGTTTTATTGTATTTTCATTTGTCAAAACACCCAAAACAACAAGTGCATAAAATAAAAGACACAAAAACAAGTTCTCATATAATACTCGTGCAATATTTATAAAATAAGTGAAATTAAAAATCTCAAAAGGAAGAATAAGTTAACGTTATGATGGTTGATTATTTTCAAACAACACATGGTTTATTTTCAAACAAGACATTTACATATTTACATAAGTTAAATGGGCGTCCAAGTTATGTTAGTTAAATGGATGCCCTTGGACTTCATTTATATATTTATTTTCGCAAAAAATAAAAGATTGCAACCTGAGCACGAGTATCTGCAGATCCACACGTCCCTATTTAGACTGTAACGTGAGTACCATTTTTTTCCCAATCTACATTTAGTTACTATTGGGCCTGGATACGACCATTTTGGCCTGGCTAAGTTCTATTTGGACCTAGCCTTTTCAATCACTCCTCGTCAATTGTTTTTTTAACTTTTCAACCCCGCCCCCTCCTCTGCACACGGGCATCCCCTGCACACTGATAAAACTGAAGGAACACTGACGAAACTGAAGGAACACTGATTTCAAAAACAGAGCAGCTCAAAATTAACCCGAATTTGTGTTGCATTTTATTCAAGCCAAAGACATAGACCATTACATCCATTACAAAGCATCACTTGAACACTGATTGATCAGGAGATAAACTAATCCGAGAGAAATTACACTAAAATAAAAAAAACCGGCCATCAGATTGTCCTTCTTCTTCAATTCGGTGGTTTGCCTTAGCTGCTTGTTCATCTTCTTCAGCTCGGCCTTCACTTCCGCATCCACCGTAGTACCAGCGGAAATGGGGTTGCCACATCCCAATTTCTCCATCACGGACGGGTTTTCGAGCTCCCGGGATGCTACCTCCATCCCAATTCGCTCGATGTACTCATCAAGCCACTCAAAATGCCCACATTTTGGCAGTTCCTGAAATCGCAGAGATGAAACCTAAATCCCAAATTCGATGAAATGCATTAAATTTCGAAAGAAAAGCGAGAAATTGGCGCTCGGAACACTCAGATCTCACCTTTACCGGCTCGGTCTTGCTCTCACACTTCACAAATTCCCGGCCAATGTTGCTGTTCTTGTCGGTGGATATGACAAGCTGCTTCAGGGGCGCGGTACGGGGTCAATCGAGGAACCTCCTCATCGGCACCGCACCATACCGAGGCCATGAGCGGTGGGAGGCTGAAGCAGAGCTCGACATCCCTCGCCGGCGTTGCCGCACTTGCTCGCTGGAGAAGAAAAAGGAAGGGGATGAGATGCTGGAACGGTGGCGGGAGTGCTCGGGTGCGGGGACGGATCGGGGCCAACGGTTCTCTTCAACCACAGCGTAGGTCCCACGATATGAGGTGGACATCAGGTGAGTTCCGCCGTGACGTGGAGAGGCTGTGGGTCCTACTGTGCTCAGCTGATTCGAATTCGTTGACGGTCTCGTGGGGTTAACTGGAAGTGTCGCACGGGAGCTATTTGCCGCTTCAGAAGTGTCGCATGCGAGCTATTTTTTACAACAATGTCGCGTTCCTTCCAATTCCACGTAAAGACGTCACATGGGAGCTATAAGCCCGCAACCACCATCTAAAATTTCTGAATGTCAGATTTAGTGAAATCCCCATGCTCAATGTGCAGGCTCAGCTGTGGGTTGCTAGCCTCTGTTCGCGTCAGTTTCCTTTCAAAGCTGTTAATTCCTCTGTGGTTGATTTTTCCAGCTCTTTTTTGGATTTTCTAATTTTTCCTTGTTGATCAAGACGTCCAGTTTTGTTTTTGGTTTTCTCCAACCAGTGTGGCGTCATTTTGTTTCATCTATGATGCGTCACATCAGAAATATTCAAATACAGAATTGTATTCTATAGTTTGCCTTAGACTGGATGCATGTGCCAATGCCTTGTAGCCAGGAACTCCATCTGTCAACAACACAAGACATTGACTTTTAATCAAGGGCCAAAGTACCGTGTATTGTTTGTAGAATCTGTTTTATCAGACAGACTAACTTGGATGGCGACGGTGACGGCAACGCCTGCAACAGAAACCAACATGTCACTGCCCAACTAGGCAACTACTACTACCTTTTTTTTTATAGGGAAAACTTAACTCTTTATTGATCTACCACATTGTTCTTGATATAAAGACCTTCAGGGGGTTGGAGGAGCCAAACCTGACATCCGACGCTAGTAGACACAGCTGATCGAGCTAGCCTATGAGCTTCCATGTCCGACAATCTATTCTCATGGATGAAACACACCTCCTCGAAACTGCCTGACTCCGCTTTGATCTTAGCTAGAATCATACTGTAACTTCCTGCGAATGGCTGCGACATGTTGCTCACCACCGAGAGATAATCCGTCACCACCGTCGCTCTTCTGATCTGCAGGTCTTGGGCAAGAGCCAAAGCCTCCCTGCAGCGCCTCCAACACGGCCGGGTCGGAGATACCTGGGATCGTGAGCGTGGATGCTCCGATGTAGTTGCCCTCTCCGTCCCTGCACACCTACTACTACTACCCTGAATCCATCGAACGTCAGCAGAGAGATGGCCCATCTGGCAGCACAGGAAATTCGGCTAAGGCCAGCCCAGGCCCACAGTGGGGAAGTGAAGGCAATGGTTATTTTCGATGTTTGAGTCCATGAAGGCAGAAGACATGATCCGTATGTCTCATTCGTGAACAAGTTCCTGGCTGATCTGGCTTTCTACAAGGAGCAACCGAGACCTGTCCAGAGAGGAAGTTGGCCTCAGGCGACAAGGCCTCCGGAGGGTAGAGCCAAAATTAACGCCGATGCAGCTGTCGCTAAGTCGTCAGTGAAAATAATTCTATGATCAACAACGAAATCGGAAAATAATTCTACCACAATAGATAATTAATCCATGCATTTCCCACTGTCGTCGACCGTACGTATGCAAGACACCATCTGTACATGCATAATTATTTTTTCACGGAATCACCATCTATACATAGTTGAAGGCGAGAAACATAAATAAGTCCAACACGTTATTGACACATGGACTTGATTGTGTTTCGTTTTGGGAGAAACCGATTTCGAAACCACAAGGGCACACACCACCACCACCACCACAGACTTGCACTCTCACAACTTGTTTATCCGTCTTCTGAATAATCATGGAATTCCTCTAAAAAAGAAATAATCGTGGAGCTTCAAGGTTGAAGAAGCTACTATGGTATCAACGAAAGCAGCCCTCCCATGGGAAGAATATTTCGTTTTAATGAGACACGCATGGTGTAAATTTTATATACTTCCTCCGTCCAAAAATAGATGTCTTAGATTTTTTAAATTTTGAATGAATCTATATACTAAATAGTGTCTAGATTCATTTAAATTTTGACAAATTTGAGACATCTATTTTAGAACGGAGGGATTATGTATTTACTTGGCTCATTGAATTATCAATTTAACTACCCAAAATCTAAGGAGAAAATGTTTCCTCCGTAGTCTCTCGGAGCACACACAAACATAAGTTGCTAAGATATTTTTTATTTTTTTCATGGCACTTTTTTATTTTTCTTGGGCTTTTTGCGGTTTTTTCTCAGAGCATGGACCCACGATACATGACTCTTTAACCAAAGGTGATTTATTTCCTAGCACTTTTCGGAGAATTTATGTAGTGTAACATAACAAGACTAGTATGCAGATATGCCAAATGGGCCCATCATTTTCTATAGCTGGGCCTCGTTTCGTTGAGCTTACCTTTGTTTCATGGATATATCTTTCTATCACTCAACTGCTTCATTCCCCTAAAAAAGACTTAACTGCTTCATGTACGGGTTTGGTAATTTTAAAATTCAATCACAACTCTGCTCCGGCCAGCCCCTTGTTTCCGTACGTTGCTTTAAACATACAACTTGCATGCATCATCATAGTGACATATAGACTATCATGTATGTAGACATGCAATGTCCATGGTTGGTCGTGATTTTGCGTGACCAAAGTGTGAGTAACGTTAACACATGATACGATGGTATATAAGCATGTAGCTAGTCGCACTCAAAATAAAATCCATATGATTTATCTAAGGCATATGTATAACTTGGGATATTAGAGGACAACTGAGGTGTTTCACCAAGCTTGACGGCGAAGTGGTTCGTGTGGGACATGTGCCCCGCCATTCTGACTTCTTTCCTCCCTGCTCATGATCAATGGAGTTCACATCAGCGGTGTGAAGTAATGGGGGGCATGGCCAAACACGGTACAACACGCACATGGCATGTATTTTGCTTTGGTTTGGGGCTTTGCCCTGTCGCTGAAGAAAATTCCAATGTAGTTTTATTGTCTTCTAAATGCTATATGTAAAAGCAAAACACCCGTTGGTTGGTGAACAAAATGATACATCGTGTATGTATGATGGTACTTTTTGCTTTGTTTTGCAAATGACACTATACTAGCTAGTCCACCTGATGTGTATGCGCGTTTGGCATTTGTCAGTCCAATACATTCAAGTTTGACCATCAGAAACAAATTGACAGCTAGAAAAGTATAAATCGATGCTTCTAGATTCTCCATGAACTATACATTCATAATTCATTTAGTTTGAAATGACACAATCAACAACAATTAACTGTTACATTGAAATATAAATATATATCACACACTACTTATTATATTTTTTTAAAGAGAGAGCCGTTCCATTTTTTGTTGGTTGATACATGTCTCAACCTTAGCTTATCCGTGATTGTAATAAATACTATAACTAAACTCTGCAATAAATGAAAAAAGGCTATGTGCATCACTTGATGCAGAGGCCGGGGCTATGCTCCCCATTTCTAAAAAAGTGATGTTCATGCATGAACATATATAAACAAACCATTGTTCGTGCATAAAGGGAAGTATGTATGATGAATGACTGTTAATGATGCATAACTAAAGCATGAACACCACCCAATGAGTATATATAAATCAAGGAGATTTTTTGGGATACACAAGTGCTCGGCATACATATGCACGGATGCATGTGAACTATTCAATATGCATATGGGGTGAGATATTAGAAGTTAATTGATAGGTTACATTTAGCTTGTCTAGAAGCTTTCTTATGCGAGTAATTGGATCTGACAATTTGTACGATATTTCATTGTCATCAAAGAAAATTATGGTTGATGTCTTCGGTGTAATCAAATGTGGGCTCTGCACAACGAGAACATGTATTTTCTTGGACCCATGAATAACATCCATGGCTGCAGATGGATGGTTGTGTTCTAAAATAGTAGGCCAGTAGAAGTTGACTTGACTATATATGGATGTTGTCTTTGTGTGTTCGAAGTCCAGGTTTAGTAGGTTTCATTAATATAGGTTAATGGAAAGTTCTTACAGTAGGGTTAGGTTTGCTACAAAGTTAAGCGGCGTCTACTGTGGTTAGCCACCATGCCCTTTTATTATCATTGTGTCTGTATGTCTTGTACTATTTCGGTAATAATTATTTCAAAAGATAAAGAGAATATACTGATATCAAGATACTACCATTTATATTTGGCTGCCAAGTATGACGATGAACATCATCGAGGTGCTCCCATCGCTAGATCATCACAATGTTGTTGTCGTGGTATTGTCGACAAGTATGCCACGAGGAAGGTCAAGTAAGAGGTGTAAGGCGAGTGGATGTCTGGGACGGTGATGTACAAAAGTTACCCGGCTAGGTCTAAGTTCCACAACGATGGCGGAACTCAACTACTGTTATAGATTACTATAAGGGCATCAAATGCACAAGTTTACAAAGATTATGAATCATGCCCTAAGGTCTCCCGCATGCCGTTTATATACGTTCCTAGGGTTTACAGAGGAATCATATTTGGCAATGGTACATAATCATAGACTAAGGCGGCTATGATCGTGTCTTGTACTTCAAGGCATATATTCTTTTGGGCAAGGCAGTAATTTTCTAGGCCTTCCCATTACTAGCTAGACATTCATCTTGTCATCAACAACTAGGCCACCTACTACGCCAGCCGGCTACACCAACAATGCGCTACCCCAGCTTTCTACAACAGGTCCTCATGGTGGTTATACCCATTTGGTATATCTCCAATAATAACCCATGTAGAGCTTTAAGATCATCAGACGGCTTGCTAATAATGCTGCTGTAAATCAGCCTTATGTCACCCGGCGAACCGTACAGAGAATCTTGAAGGTCTCCTTTTCCTTCCTTTTCCTTGAGACTCAGCGAAACCCCCTAGCAATATCATCATTGCAAAGTTTCCGTGCACGGAGCACGAATGGTTGGTGCGATAAGAAAAAAATACAAATAGGTCCTTAGACCACCTAGCGATGACTATAGACAATAGCATGAGCTGAAGGCACGTCGATTCCCTCGCACCTCCATCATCGGAGCTAGGCAATGCTTGTCATAGTAGAGCTTGTTGTAGTTGAAAGCCGGAAATTCGTTGTGCAAAGGCCCTAAAAGACCAGCGTAGCAGAGCGACAACCATCGTTGATGATGACAACCGTAGATCGGAAGATACTTACTTGAAACCACACGAACATAGCCGAAAAATCGACGAGATCGCGGAAGACACGCTGGACACAAAACTCCACGTGCCCTCGTTGGCACTAGAGGCACCATCAAAACATGGATAGGGCGGAGACAACTTTATTTTGACACCAAGATGTAGCCACCGCCTTGCCATCCAAGTGAAGACACAAAAGCTTGCTAAAACAAAAAACATAGACCCTCGGCTGACGAGAGGCCGAGATATGCCACCACTCCAAGGCTAAGAGGCAATCGAAGGTGGAGCTGACCAACGACATCATCCGTGGAAGGCACGTGAACCCTAGCCACCGCCGATGAGTATCTCCTATTTTTTTTGTCCTGGTACCGGTTCGGTGTCACTTTCTTATTGTATTGTTGATGTAACATTTCATGTTTTCATTGACATTAGGATATGCATATATATATCGATAATATCTACCACTGAGGTATCCTTGATGAATCTCCAATATTTATTTTCTATAGATAAATGACTATAAACATACAATTTACATGCATGACCATACTGGCCTAGAAACTATCATGTATGAAGACATGCAATCTCCGTGCATGGCCATGACTTTGCATAAAAGTATGAATAGCGTGAACACATCACATGAGTCTATAAATTACTCTACCTTGGTGTCTAGCCCGTAAACAATTCAGAGATTATGATGATATATAAGCACGTAGCAAGTCACGATACAAAAGAAAATCCATACGATTTATCCGAGGCATAAGTTTGTGTTGGGATATTAGAAGACAACTGAGATGTTTCACTGAGATTGCCAGGGAAGCTGTCCCCTTGTGATAGGCTCCACGTCAAGCAGATTTCTTCCCTCAATGCTCACAATCTGTGTGGTTCAGAGTAGTGGTGTGACCAAATAGCGCCTATGGCTGGACGGCGTGGTTGATCTTTGTTGGAGCCAACGTTGTACAACTAATACATGATATGTATTTTGCTTCGATTGCAGCCAATGGCGCTGTTGAAGCGGGCTCGCCACTGATTTGATGAGAAGATGGCATAGGATGTATTCTGTAAAAGGCTGGTGGCGGAGGATTTTCAGAGCCAATGACGAAGAATATAGTGGTGATAAATCAGTTTGACCATAAATGACCACCTGCAAGAGGCGCGCGCCGAGTAGCTCCCTGTGTACCTTTATTATCGAGAAAAAGCTCCATGTGTACCACAGCGAACTGGCCTGTTCCAGATGGTATAGCTGCCAATGTGATTGTCTTCTCTTCTTAATGCTAAATTTAAAAGCAGAGCTACTCTCGAATCAGGCTCACGCCCCGCTTTATAAATAAAGCACAATCCCAAGTACATAGACGGACATACAACCACAACATGGCCGATGCCAAAAAGATAGAAAAAAAAGAAGTCACACACCGCTGGGGCCACAACACATCACCGCCCAAGGAAAATAAACAAAAGAGGGGGACACGGAAGTTCCCTCAGGACGACGCAGGACGCGGCGACCGGGGGGGGGGGGGGGGGGGGGGACGCCGCCGACCGCAGAGACTGAAGGGAGGCCTCGAAAGCCGTCCGGTCACGCTGCCGCACCAAGGGGGACCACTGCTGTAAGAGAGCAAGCAAAGCGAAAATAGAGTCAGTTGCCCGGGTGGGAAACACACGTTCAATCACCACCTTATTGCGCACATTCCAAAGGGTCCATGACAGAGCCGCAAAGAGGAACCAAAAGAACCGTCGGCCTCCGCCGGTCTTGGTGGCCTGGGACTGCAGGAACTCCCCCAGTTCCTGCGCCTGCCACGCCGGACCCAGAGCTTCACGAATAAAGCTCCACAAGAACTGGGCGGCCGAGCAAGAGAACATAATATGGGCGCACGTCTCCGGGGTCCCACATAGGGGACACCGACCATCACCAGGGCCATTACGTTTGGCGACCTCCGTTCCCGAGGGAAGGCGATCACGGAGGAGCTGCCAAAGAAAGATCTGAATACTAAGGGGGAGGGGGGCCTTCCATAGGGGTGCCGCCCACCGAAGCTCAGGGCCCTGGAACAGGGCCCTATATGCCGAGCCCACTGAGAACTCCCCGGAGGGTAAAAGCTGCCAGGAGGCCACGTCCTGCGCCTCGGAGAGAGATGCCGGAAGGGAATCCAACAGGTCTTGATATTCCCCCGCCTCCACCTCATTAAAGGTGCGGCGGATGATCAAGTCCCACTGATCCCCCCAGAAATTCTCAGCCACAAGCGAAGAAGGGGACGTGGCGATGGCAAACAAGGCGGGGAACCGCACACCCAGGGGAACAGGGGACAGCCAGGCATCAAGCCAGAAGCGGGAGCCCCTGCCATTGCCAGCCACGAAAGCAATGCCCCGGCCAATGTAGTGCTTAATGTCCTGGATCGACCTCCAGAACTGCGACCCCTGCCGATGCTCGCAAGCCAAGAGGGGGCGACCCCGGAGGTATTTAGCCTTGATAAGCTGCAGCCAAAGGCCCCCGTCCTCCCGCAGAATGCGCCAAACCCATTTGAACATCAGCGCCACATTGAAGCGGCGCGAGTCAAGGATACCTATGCCCCCAACATATTTGGGGGCGCAAACGTCCGCCCACTTCACCATATGATATTTTTGGTGGCCATCCCTAGCCGTCCAAAAGAATCGAGACAACTCCTTGGCGAAATCGGCATGGAATCATTCAGGGAGCAGGTACAGCCCCATCTGGTACATGGTAAGGCTCGAGAGACATGAGTTGATCAGTACCATTTTGCTCCCCTTTGTTGTGAGTCGTGCACGCCAAGGTTCGGCTCTAGCGCGGACTCTCGTGACTAGGGGCGCAAGATCCCTGATCAAAACTCGCGTTTCCCGAATGGGCATCCCCAGATAAGTAATGGGGAACTCCGCCAACCTGCAGTTGAGGTTGTCGGCGAATCGCTGCCGATCGACCTCGTCGAAGCCAAGCACCATGACTTCACTCTTGTCGAAGTTGATCTTGAGCCCAGACATCTCCTCGAAGCAAAGCAGGAGGAATTTCAGATTCCTAATGTCGGACTCCGAGCCATGCACCATGATCATGGTATCATCTGCGTACTGGAGATGGGAAACGCCCCCTCCCGGAATGAGATGCCCTACCACACCATAAATGTGGCCAGAGAGTTTGGCTCTATCCAAAATCTCTGCAAGGGCATCCACCGCGGCATTAAAGAGGAGGGGGGAGATCGGGTCGCCTTGCCTAACCCCACACGAAGGGGAGAAGTAGGGGCCAATCACCCCATTGATGTTGATCGCCGTCCTACCACTCATCACGAACTGCATGATCCAACAGATCACGTGGTCATCGAAGCCCCTTCTTTCCAGGACTAGTCTCAAGAAAGCCCAGTCCAGACGGTCATAGGCTTTCTGAAAATCCAGTTTTAGGAACACCCCTTTCAGATGACATGGCTTGACCTGATGAATAATCTCATGGAGGGCAAGGACATCATCATGAATGAGGTGTCCCTTCAGGAAAGCAAACTGAAGAGGATGAGTGAGCCTCTCAAGCACCGGGGCCAGACGGAGAGCACAGACCTTCGCAAAGAGCCGCTGGACGACATTAATAACTGTGATGGGACAGAACTGGCGGATATCAGTGGCCCCAACTACTTTGGGGATCAGAGTTATCACACCAAAGTTCAACCGAGCCATCACCAGGGTCCCAGTGTAGAATTCCTGGAACATCAACAGGATCACCGGCCTCAACTGATCCTAGAAGGACTGTAGGAAAATCACCGGCAGCCCGTCAGGACCCGGGGCCGACCCCGTCTTCATGGATTTCAAGGCCGCAAAAATCTCCTCCGCGAGAAACGGGCGGGTGAGGTCCGCGTTCTCAGCAGGGGTGACTCGCGCCCCTGACGGCCAGAAGTCCGGGGCGAGGGAGATGCCCGAGGGATCCGCCGCCGAGAAGGGGGACTTGTAGAAGCTATAAATATGGGCAGAGAGAGCCTGAGGAGATTCCAGCAGGGACTCACCCTCCCAGAGGCAGGGGATCGAACGCTTCCTCCTTCGTCCATTCGCAATGGCGTGGAAGTAGGCCGTGTTCCACTCCCCTTGAACCGTCCAGTTCTGGCGACTCCGCTGATGCCATAAAGCCTCCTCGCCCCTGTAAATTTCCATAATCGAGGTCTCCAGGGAATATCTATGAGACCAGGCATCCGCCGAGAGGCCATGAGCGTCAGCCTCTCGATCTAGCGCCTGAATCTCCTACAGGATGGACCTCTTCCGGGCCCGGAGGTCCGCCCCCAGGTTGGCGCCCCAACCTCGCATAAATTGACGGGATACCTTGGCACAGTGGTGCCATATATCAACCGCCGAGTATACACGGGGAAGGGAGGAGGCGGCCTCAAGCCACCTAGATCGAACAGCCTCCACGAATCCTTGTTTCTGAAGCCAGAAGGATTCAAAGTGGAATCGGTTCAGTCTAGGCAGAGGGCCCCCACCCGATAAAGCAGAGCTACTGTTAGTTCATGAAAAGGATATGTCGTGTATGTACGACTGTCCTTTTTTGTTTTTACAAATGAGAGTACTAGATGCTCCACCTGATATGCAAGCCCTCTTAGCATTTGTCGGCCCAATAAATTCAAGGTTAGACCGTCAATATAAACAAATTGCCAACATGAACAATATTAGTTGATGCTACTAGATGTTTCATGAACTATCGTTAAACTAGTGGTGTACGAGATCTTTTTTGTCATTAAGTATTCTACTAGTGTTACGGCATGTACAATGCTAGAAAAGGCATACCTTCTCCTAGCTCTCCACATCATTTAGTGAAGACATAATATATAACTTGTACAATACTTATTTCTTGCTATCTTTAGTAATTAATGAAAATTAACTATTTTTAGTAAGAAATTCGTTTATTGAGAAAAGACATATGATATAATGGAGAAAATAGTCTTCTCTTATCTTTTCAATATTATTCCTTAGTTAAGGGAAGACAACCTTATCTTTTTTATTTCTCTTTCCTCCAATTAAGCAAAAATCTCACGTGGCAAGCATAATAAAAGACTGACGTCACCGTATTATACGTGTTCTATGATACTGTATCATACTATGATACTATAACCACTTCTCACTTCATTAATTGAGGTGCCATGTCAGTTTTTTGCCAACTTAACATGCATGATACTCACTCCATTCCGGAATATTGAGCAAATCATGTTTTTGTAGATATTCCAAAAAATTAGGCTGATGTATAATTACTCTCACCTATTCCTTTCTCTCGCCTGTTCAGTTTCCTTTTGTGAAAACGATTGAGTTTTGCTGCATGACCGTGTAAAAACGAAGGAGGAGGGAGGTGCTGATCCGCATGCGGAAGGATCTACCGGTGCATGCGCGGACGTCACGTGCGCGCGCCATGCAGAAGGCCAAATTCCTTTATTTATTAGGATTGTTGGGATTTATGCATTTACTATCGAATACATCAAGCCTAAATTCTTGTTCCTCACTCGTGTTTTTACAGCTAATAAGCAACCACCTTGATTCTAGAGTTTTGCTAGTCCCGAATAGAGGGAGTACTGCTTATGATACTACCACTAGGAACATCCTGAACCATTCTCTACCAGAGTTATAAATATAGTACTAAATTGTTTTAAGAGAAAAACACCAATCTATCTATTATATACTAAAAGCAATATAAAGGTGTGTTTAGTGGCACCAGGTTGATCCACATCATCTGAATTATATTGATCGTTGGATTTAGAATTGAAGGCTAGAATTTAACGTAAGATTATTAAGAGCATAACCATGTAGTTATTTGTTTGACACGTACCTTTTTTTTTAGGGATTGACACGTACCTTTTCTATGTTGAGGACAATGTAGTTTGGATACGTGCCTTTGGTTTTTCTTTTAGACGTGGTGGACTCCCGTAATTCATTAACCGTGCAAAGAAATATTCCGGAAATCTCTTAGACGTAGACTCCTGCAATTGATTAAACATGGAATATCGCAGTCCGTTTGGAAGTGGACTCCCGTAACAGATTAAACGTGAATATCGTTTTATTCAGGGAACACATTCCGCAGGAATAGTTGGCTCTATTAAAAAAAAATGCATGTACAGTACTAGATACATAGCCTAATCCATTCAGGAAAAGAACACGTACACGTACGGGCTAGCTATTGTAGCTGCGTAGGAATGTACCTGTTAAGAAAAAAATACACTATCTAACTTGGCGTACGGTTTATATGTTGGAGACAACTTTTGATAGGTGCTCATGGTTTTCCTTTTAGATGTGGACTCCCGTAACTTTGTTTTTTGTGAAATTACACCAATTTATTAATAATCATTAACAGTAGTATAAAAAAAACCTAAAAGTAATAAAAGTTATACATAGGTCCATGGACCACCTAGCGACGATTACAAACACTTGTATATAGAAATTTTCTAGCACTTTTGCTTCAGTGTCTCCACCTCCTTTTCAAACTTTGACAACAAAAACTCGACACCGATTCGTTTAGAAGACCGTACAAACCCCACCCGAAGCCTATATGATCCTCTTAAACGTATAGACGCAGAAATCGGGAGATATATAACAGCAGCAACAATTTTAAAAAAAAATGACATGCAAAGACATATATCGCGATAACAAAAGGTAGGATCAGCCGGTGGGAACATGGAGTATACTCAGCTCGACCAAGTACACCTATATGGAGGTATACATAGACTAGATATGGGTTTGACGGGTCAAAAAAAGGGTCCATGCAAACTTAAGTTTGAGGTGTGTGGGGGGGGGGGGGGGGGGGGGCGAAGCGTAAATTCTTGCAGTTTTTTTAGATCATAAATTCTTGCAGTTGATTAGACATGAACATCGCAGAGATCCTTTTAGACATGGACTTCCGTGACTTCTTTTAACCGATTAAATCGTAAATATATATTTTTTCCAACGAAGATATTCTGTAAGTATAGCCGCCCCCTTTCAGAAATAAAAAGTGCAATAGCTACATATCAAAACAAAAAATACAGATATTCGAAAATTCAGTTTGCGAGATCACTCAGTGAAATGCTACAATATGATAGTATTTGAGCATTAATTAGAAAAGGTGCAAACACCTAATTATTTAATTTTTTTAGTTTAAGCTATGGTCTATATCGTTATATAGTGGCACGCTGATTATTATTGAAAAAGCTATATATTAAGATATCTCTTTATGTAGCCCCAAATAATCAAATTTCGTATCTAATTACCTTACCATTAGCTAAGGCTAGAAATAATTGATACAACGATTTAAAAAATTACATCAAAATTAAGTACATCAAAATTCATGATTTTCATTTGCTTTTTATAACACTTTTATAAGGAAGTGGTCAAAGTTACATCTTATAGATAATGTCTATGTCAAGATGTCGCTTACTCTTACACATGTGGAGATCTTAGAGCATTTTAAAAACCATGGAGTAAATAAGGGAGGAAATTTATTTGGACAAGACTTCAACAAAAATGATAATAGTGTAGTTTCCTTTCATGTCAACCAACAACTTTTATTCAATTCACCAACAATTTTTTTTCATGCACACATCATCAACCTTTTCATCGATACCCAATAACTAATACATATTATCACCTCAACATTATCTTTAATGTTCGATATTTTTATGGAATGCGGTAAATAGATCTTGGTAAATATACCTAAGTGTCAACTATTATTATGTAGACATCATTTTTTTAACTCCAAATACATCTTATACATTAGGGAATTATAATGATAGTCTAACCATCCATTGATGTAACATCCATAAGAAATATATGCTAGCTTTCCATGTAAATTTTAGTTGTTTGAAATGATCTAATGGCACAACAGACAAATAGTATAATATGTCATTGATATGTTTTTAAAATCTTCAAAGTAATCACCCTCGCATAAATTGAATATGATTAAAGAGGTTTCACGTGCATGCAATGTTTCTAATTTGGCACATATTTTAATACAAATTTTATATGTTTCCCTCGCATTTTGCGAGGGCCACCCTGCTAGTTTAGTCTATAAAGTTGCCACGTATGTTAAGTTTTGGTCACAAACTTCGTGAATTTCGGATCACGAAGTTGCCACACATGTGCATTCTGGTCAGTCCATGACGGTACCGTCAAAACCATGCCAGAACTTGATGACATGGCATGTCGGTGTCATTATATTAACACAAGTGACTGGATACTATAAAAAAACACCGTCCTAACTCAATATTCCGTCCCCAACCAAAGAAGCCTAGGTAAAAAAAAAATACAAACATAGCGATCCTTCCTATCCCCAAAGAGAGCCAGCCCAGGTAAAAAAGACAAATGTAGCGAGCCGACGCATAGGGAGCAACTCGCCTCTGGCGATTCGAGGTCCACCACCGCCCATCGATAGGTCAGCGATGGAGGCACATCGCATCCCTCCAGGAAGATGGCTACTGCACCACCAGATCACGAGCCCGTACCCGTGCAACGATGAGACCCTCGTGCCAGCTTGCCCTTGTGACAATTTCTGTGAATTGCAACATCTGAAACTATGTGAGACACGTGTGTGTCAATTTGTTGTATTTTGCACACTACTATCTATATTTTTTGAGTAAATTGAATATGAAATTTATCAAATTTTACACACTGCTATCTATATTTATTGACTGAATTGCATATCAGATTTATCAAATGCTTGAAATATCTATACACAGTCTGCTATCTATGGGTAGATCATACAAACTTTTATATGGACATACCTGTTATTTATCTACGGCATGATGTTACATAATTGGATTTAAAATGCTTGAAATATACATTAAGCACTGAAATCTAAGTGAATTTAAACCAGCTAGAAATATCTATTACATAACTACTAAATTTAAACCTGCTCTAAATATCCATTACATGACTGAATTTAATCTAGAAGTAAAAATCAAGGGGTTTCCCATAACATCACAACCAGAGATGTCCTACACGTGATACTCATGTGTTGTCTTAACATCCGTTTTGACAGCACCAGCACGGTTTGACCAGAATGCACGAGCGTGGCAACTTCATGATCCGAAATTCACGATTTGCAAGTTTGTGACCAAAACGCATATCCGCGGCAACTTCATAGACCAAACTGGGGGTTTTCTCTTGTTTTAAACATGTAACTTGCATGACCATATTGACAAATAGACTATCAGGTATGTAGACATGCAATACCCATGCTTGGGTATGATTTTGCGTGACCAAAGTCTGAGAAGCATTAACGCATCACATCGGTCTATAAATTCTGTTGATGTCTAGCCTACAAATTAACAATTCAGAGAATACGATGATATATGATATATATAAGCACGTAGCTAGTCCCGCACAACATAAAATCCATATGATTCATCTAAGGCATATGTATGAGTTGAGGTATTAGAGGAACACTGAGATGTTTCACCGAGATTCACAGGGAAGTGGTTGCTGTGGGATATGTGATTCGTTTTGGTGGTTTGCCCCGTCGCTGAAGGATCGTGGTTGCCCGTGACCACCGACATTGAGGCGAAGATGGCAAGAACGACCCTCTACATCTCAAAGGCCGGTGGTAGAGGATTTTCGAAGTTTATGAATAAAAAACGAGGAAGATTGTGGTGAGAATTGAGAAATGGATTTCTCATCTTCAGACGGTGGTGGCAACACTGAGTACAAATGTCCTCGTGCGCGAGGCGCGCTTAGAGTTTCTCCCATGGCTAAGTATCCTGTTACCAAATTGGTATATATAGCTGGCATCCTCCTAGGCATGTGGAAAATACATACTTGTTGTAACATTTGACTAGTTTTTTTATTTTTTTAGATTTTTATCGGTTCTATCAGCTGTGTGCATCTTAGTTATGCAGAGGCTAAGTGTAAACATTAATATTCTGAATACTATATATATGCACAAGCAAGTTTCCCTTTGCTACGTAAAGAAACTGATACGTCGTGTTTGTATGAAGGTATTTTTGTAGTTCCTCTGTCTTAAAATAGATGACACAATTTTTCTAAAATTTGGATGTATCTAGCACTAAATAGTGTCTAGATACATTTAAATTTAGACAATTTTTTTACATTTATTGAGACTGAGGGAGTACTGTTTTGGAAGTGACAGTAATAGCTACTCCTTGTGATGTGTATGCCCCCTTAGCATTTTTTAACCCAATACATTCAAGCTTTGACGGTAGAAACACATTGACAACTAGAACAATACTAATAGAAAGAAGTCCTACATACCCTCCATAAGTTTCACAAAACAGAAAACTCACCCCCTGGTGTTTAAAACAGGAAACATAACCCCCTCATGTTTGCAATACCGGGCAAAACATCCCCTAGACAAAATCTAAGCTGTGTTGGCCAGCGGTTTTGGAGACGCGGCAATGAAACATAAATAGCCTAAAGTACTTATATTGTGAAGCAGAGGGAGTCCTTACTTTCCATCAACTAGAATTTCTATAGGCATATGATGCTCATGCATGAACATATACAGACGAGCCATTATGCGTGTACAAATGGCTGCACCATGCATGGCCATTAGTGTTTCATAACAAAGACATGAACACCACCCCCCATTGGTATATAAATTGATGTAGTCTATACAATGCGTCAATTCAATGGAGATTTTTCAGAATACACAAAAGCTTCTTTTCAAGGCATACATATGCACGGTTTCATATGGACTATACTTAGTATGTGGGTGAGATATTAGAAGATAATGTTGGATAGATCTCTCTCACGTTCGGGCCCAATGGCCCGAACGGAGTCCCTCACGCGCCCTAATCGGGGGCACCCAACCCTATCCATGGTTGTGGGCCCCTGTCGCCAGTGCGTATATAAATAGGTAGGGGGGCCGGACGCACAGGGTACGAGGTTCACCGTGCGCCGCAGCCCCCCACAAACATACCCACCGATTAGGGTTTCGCACTAGGCCGACGGGAAGCTACACCGCCACCGCTCTCAACCTCCCACGCTCACGCCGTCGCCCCTTTTCCCATGGCCAACGACGGCGGATCCAGCTCCGGCTCTGGCTCCGGAATCCCCTCCGGTTCCTGCTTGTCGAGCCAGGGCGCAGGTAGTCTCTCTCTCCCTCTCAGATCTTCTAGATCCAAACCCCATAGTGCATCTACCGAGAAGTGTCTAGTTCTAACAATGGTATCAGAGCGTCTTAGATGCTAGTTTCTATTTTCGGTAGAAAAGTAAAAGTGAAAGAAAACACTAGAGCCAACAGTGCGCCTTGCCCCTCTGGCCGCGCCGTCCCCCTCGATCCCTATGCGCATCGGCAAGCCGAGGCATAGGGAAGAAGGACACACCCCTTCGGGGGCAAAGCAAATCCCAAGTTGTAACCCTTGTTCTTCCCCTGCACAATCCCAATGCGACACAGACAGAAAGATCCCCGCAGATCCCAAATCAAAAGAAACCCCAAACCCCGAAAACCCCAGAGGAAAAGAGGGGAGAAAGAATCACCGGCCGCCGACGTGCGCTGGCAAATAGGCACCACTACTACGTCGCTTGGCGGGCGTGCGCCCACCCTCGGGTGGACGCACCGCCGCCAAGGGAGGCAGAAGGGGGCCGCGGCTCCGCCGCTCGTCGCCGCATCTCCTCTCTCTCTCGTCGCTCGAGGGGTGGGTAAAGGGTTCAGAGAGTGGGGTAGAGGGAAGCTCGAGGGAGGGGCCTGCCGGAGCGCCGGCCGCCTCGCCTCTTGCCGCTGGGAGAGGGGAGCTCGCAGGGAGGGGCGCAGCCGCCTCACAGGAGGGGCGCACCCGCCTCGCAGAAGGGGCGCAGCCGCCTCGCAGGGAGGGGCGCAGCCGCCTCACTCGAAGGAGGGACGCAGCCGCCTCGGGTTGCTCGCCCACCTCGCCGCCGCGGAGAAAACGCGGCGCCGCCGCAGTAGGGAACGCGTGGCGGACGCGCCGCCGACGCGGGGTGGACGCGGGGCGAGTGAGGAGAGAATGGGGGCTAGGGTTTGCGGGAGGGGGGGGGGGGGCGCCGACCCCGGTTTTGATGCGGCAAAAATCCCTCCTGGCCGCTCGATCTAGGGTGACAGCGGCGAACGGCTGAGATCAAGCGGCTCTGGCGGCTGGGCGCTGGCGGGCTGGGCGGCCAGGCCGCGGGCCGTTGGGCCGCGTGCCGCTGGGCCATGCGCGAGCGCACGCTGCAGCGCGCGAGCGGCAGCTAGCAGGGGGCGCGCGCGGGCGGGCCAGGCACTGGCAGGCCGCTGGCGGCCCGCGCCGGGTGGCCGCGCTGGCAGGCCGCGCTGGCGCTGGACGCTGGCCCGGCCGGCGGTGGGCCACCGCAGGCCGCCCAGTGTTGGCCCAGTTAACCAGTTTCTCTGTTTTATTTTTATAGAGTCGTTTTTTAATGTTTTTTGCTTAGTTTTAAGCAAAATTTTGCATAGTTTTTTCTAGTCTTTTATTTAACAGAATATTTGACTAGAGAATATGTTATAAAGGCAGTTTTTTCCTGCAAAGTATAAGTTTTCTATGAAAGTTTCCGCTGCAAATAGTGCTTTTACATTGAAATGTATGGTTTGAAATTGCACCAAATGCAATAAAAGTTGATTAAATCTTGACATAAAGATGTGATTAAAGTGATTATGCCTCATGCTATTAATTGACCAACGTTATTAATAATCATGACCATAATCTTTTCCTATTAAGTATTAAAGGTGCATTTAAATTTATTTCTGCCCAACGGTGATATAACTTTAAACAGCACGAAACGATTGCATGCTTAATTTATACCAACGTTGAATTAACGCATACAGTTGTTTTCCTTGGTGATCTCACATCTTTTGTGATTTTCAGGAGGTCTCAACCTCATGGCATGTTTGAAGGACGTCCCGCTCCTCAGGGGGGACAACTACTCCGAATGGAGGAAGAAAGTTGACTTGGCGTTCGTTTGCGCCGAAGTGGATTGGGTGGTTGACACCAAGCAACCAGTCAAGCCCGCAGACCCAGTCAGGGGAGATGCTGACGAAAGTGTTGACTTTGAGAAAAGGAAGAGGGACCATGCTCCATTGGAGCTGGCTTACTCTATCGATAACCAGAAATGGGTGAACGCCAACAAGAAGTGTCTGGCCTTCGTAAAGAACACAATTGAGAACGCAATCGTGGGCTCAATTGGAGAGTGTGCTACCGTGGGCGAGTATCTCGCCAAGATAAAGAGCCAGTTTACTGGCTCTTCAAAGATGTATGCGACCCAGCTGTTAAAGCAGCTGGTTACTGAAAAGTATACGGGAGGACCCCACGGAATAAGAGAGCACATCTTGAGGATGTCAAACATGGCAGCAAAGCTCAAGCCAATGGATGAGGACCTCGATTTAAAGCCAGCACTCTTGGTGCACCTTGTGATGGCCTCACTTCCACAGCCTTTTGAAAACTTTGTGATAAACTATAATATGTCCCCTGAAAAGTGGGACATAGAAAAGACCATTGGGATGTGCTCCCAGGAAGAGGAAAGGCTGAAAGCCCTTCACGGCGGTTCTCTGAACTTCGTGAAGGACAACAGGAAGAGAGGCTTCATAGGCGGCAACCATGGTGGCTCACCCTCCAAGCCCCATGGCAAGGGCCCAATCCAGCACCAGTACCAGCATCACCAGTCCACCCCTGGGGAGAAGGATCAGTGCCATCACTGTAAAAAGCCGGGCCACTACAAGAAAGACTGCCCGATTTGGCTAAAGTACATCATGGCCAAAAATGGTAAAGATGTTGTTTCTTTTGTTAATGAATCTTTGTATGAAAAGTTTACTAGATCCACTTGGTGGATTGATTCTGGAGCAACTGTTCATGTTACCAACTCTTTACAGGGGTTCCATTCGACAAGGACCACGCCAAGAAGAGAAAGACACATTGAAGTGGCGAATGGAATAGAAGCAGAAGTGGAGGCCATTGGTGACGTCCCTCTGGAGCTGGCTGATGGCTCTTTGCTTTTGCTCAAAGATGTGCTTTTCGTTCCTTCATTACATAGGAATTTAATAAGTGTTTCCTGTTTGGACAAAGATTCTTACGAATGTTATTTTGGTAATGGCAAGTGTGCCATTTGGTTGAAAGACAAATGTGTGGGTGTTGCTACATTATTTGATAAGTTATATTTGTTATCCCTGCATGAGAAAGTTCTTTCTGTGTGTGATGTGAATGAAAAAGCTTCCTTGTCGAACAAAGAACAAAAGAAAAGAAAGCGAACTCTTGACTCCTCGAGACTATGGCACTGCAGACTAGGCCATATTTCGAGGGGAAGAATTGAAAACCTCGTTAAAAATGACATTCTTCCTCCGTTAGAGTTCTCCGACATAGAACAATGCATATATTGCATTAAAGGAAAGTATGTCAAACAAATTAAAAAGGGTGCAAACCGAAGCATAGCTACACTAGAAGCAGTGCTGCTAGTCTACTACTAGAAACAAAGAAATTCTTGTCATCAAACTTTGACATGAAAGACCTTGGTGAAGCATCTTATGTTTTGGGCATAGAAATTCACCGAGACAGAAAGAATGGAGTGTTAGGACTGTCGCAGAAAGCGTATTGTGAAAAGATTTTAAAGAAATACAATATGCATGCGAGTAATTCAACACCTGCTCCCATAGTCAAGGGCGATAGTTTTGGGAAATCCCAATGTCCAAAGAATCAATATGAGATCGATCAAATGAAGTCAGTACCATATGCTTCGGCTGTTGGAAGCTTACAGTATGCACAAGTGTGCACTCGCCCTGACTTAGCATTTATCACCGGGGTACTCGGTAGATATCAAGAGAATCCAGGCACAGAGCACTGGAAGATGGTAAAGAAAGCTTTGCGTTATGTGCAAGGCACAAAAGGCCTCATGCTAACATACAGAAGATCTGATTCCCTAGAGTTAAAAGGGTATTCAGATGCAGATTTTGCGGGAGATAAAGACGACCGAAAGTCCACGACAGGGTATGTCTTTACTCTCGCAGGAGGTGCTATTTCGTGGAGAAGCGCCAAACAGTCGATAGTTGCATCATCTACGATGTATGCAGAATTCATAGCATGTTATGAGGCCATGGGGCAGACGTTATGGTTAAAGAAATTCTTACCCGACTTGAAAGTGGTTGACTGCATCAGCAGGCCACTAAAGATGTACTGTGACAATGAGCCCGCAGTATTCTATGCTCACAACAACAAGTCGAGTAATGCTTCAAAGTCTATAGATATAAAGTATTATGTTGTGAAGGACAAAGTCCAGGATCAAACTATAAGTCTCGAGCATATAAGGACAAAGGATATGCTTGCGGATCCGCTGACGAAAGGCTTACCACCCAATGTGTTCAAGGAACACATAGCCGGCATGGGTTTAACGGGAAGCCTATGATTCCTGGACCATAGAGGCCCAAAAGTAACAGAATTTGTTTCAGAACATGAAGGTATATAGTGGCTGTCTGATTCTATCGGCAATTGAGCTGAGACGATAAAACATGCTCTATGTATCATTCTGTGACGAAATAAGTAAAGTATAAAGTTAAAAGTAAAGTCGAGATCTAGGGGGAGAATGTTGGATAGATCTCTCCCACGTTCGGGCCCAACGGCCCGAACGGAGTCCCTCACGCGCCCTAATCGGGGGCGCCCAACCCTATCCATGGTTGTGGGCCCCTGTCGCCAGTGCGTATATAAATAGGTGGGGGGGGGGGGGGGGGCGGACGCACAGGGTACGAGGTTCACCGTGCGCCGCAGCCCCCCACAAACATACCCACCGATTAGGGTTTCGCACTAGGCCGACGGGAAGCTACACCGCCACCGCTCTCAACCTCCCACGCTCACGCCGTCGCCCCTTTTCCCATGGCCAACGACGGCGGATCCAGCTCCGGCTCTGGCTCCGGAATCCCCTCCGGTTCCTGCTTGTCGAGCCAGGGCGCAGGTAGTCTCTCTCTCCCTCTCAGATCTTCTAGATCCAAACCCCATAGTGCATCTACCGAGAAGTGTCTAGTTCTAACAGATAACTGATAGGTTAGTTTGCAATTTTTTAGGAGTATGTTTACACGACTAATAGGATCTGGTAAGGTGTACAGAATTTCATGGCCGTCCAGCTGGTGAGGCAGACCATGGTTCATCTCTCTACTATAATCAGCTGTGTGGGAGGTGCGCAAAGCCAAATCAATATTTGCTTGGATTCATGAATAACATCCACAGATGTAGAGACCTTACTATATCCTAATGTAGCATGTCAGTTGAAGTTCCATGTTGATGTCGTCTCAACGATTTGAGCAAGGCGACATTCAGTAGGCTTTATTTGATATATATCATTGCAATGTTCTTCTGGTGGGGGATTAGTTTTGCTGAAAACTTATGCAACATCTTCAGTCAACCACAAGATCTTTAATTCTCATTGTGCTTGAACTTTGTTTGTATGCTTGTACGATTTTGCACATAGTTTTGGCAAATAATTATGAAGAAAACATATAGTTCAAAATATTCCTAATTACGTCTGGTCTCGGCTCTCGGTTACGGCACGAACATAAAAGTGCTCCCAACCTAGAGCATCCCAACGCTGCACGGACGGGGACGGGTGAAAATTTGCACGGGAAGCCAGAGACTGCAAGCTGCGCTTGTAGAGACGGGGAGCAACCTTTCACGGCATGCACCGGTCCTTTGGCACGGGAGCTGCCTTACAATAGGTAACGGCGAAGGCGGTGTCCGGAGAGCAAGCTATGTGGCATGGCCTGTGCCCCCTTCCTGGCACTCTCCGGCCCTGATGCCACGGTGGTTAGCATCACTAGCGGCATGGCGGCCGTCGTACAGATGGCGGAGACCGAGCTGGCACATGTAGAAAAGCCTGACGCCATAGTGGTTGGCGTGCCTGGCGGTATCGGGGCACTCAATGGGCTCTATGGCGAAGCAGAAACTCCATCTGTCACCAACACAGGACATTGCCTTTTTATCAAAGGCCAAACTACCAAATGACATCCTTTTTAGAATTTGTTTTATTAGAAGGAATCGACTGGATGGTGATGGTAAACCCTACACTAGAAACCGGCACCTAGGATTTATTATTTGCAAACAAATCACTCTTGGCAAAAATTGCTATGATAAAAAACAAAACTGGACTCAGTAAAAACGAATTGGACGAAGATTTTAAGTATCAGTGGAAAATTAATACATGTACTTCCCCAGTGTCAGCCCACCATATTCAAGACATCATCCGTATATAGTAAAAGGTGAGAAATATAATAGTATTTTGCTAGGTCCTATGGAAAACTACCCTTGTGCCAGGGGCAGTGATGCAGCTAGTGAGGTTCTACCGAGGAGTGTCAATTGCTGGTTGAAAACTATTCTCCCTCGTTTGTCCTCACGGGTCACTGAGAATTTGGGGAAGGGTTTCCTCCTTGTTTGAGCAAAGCCCACAAATATAATCACAAAACTTGCAAATTTATTCAAGTATTCTCGTTTCAGTATTTACATTCTACACGGTTACAATCAGTGTTGATGATGAATATGAAGCTAGACTTGACTTAAGATAGCCCATGCTGCAGTTACCTTCGAAACATGATCTAGTACAAACAGGAACAAATAAGGTCGACTGTTCATCCTTGATAATTGGGATTTTGCTGGCCTAATTTTGATTCTAGTTTGGTTGTTGACATGATAGTGATAGAGTGTAATATGATGGGAATCTGGTTGGCTGTAGGCTAAGAGCATGTACAATAAGCTTATGTCAGTGGGATCTAGATTAAGAGTCGGCTACAATATGACTGATCCCGGGCACCTTGTGAGAGTGTGATGGGTTGTATATTAATATAGAAGTACTTCTTTGTATCTAAGTATTGTACATATTTAACATGGCAACGGCTGCCAGCAGCCGACTCTTCTATTAAACTTTCTCTAAAAGGTACTCTATGTTCCAATAAATCAAGGTTATCAATTTAGTCAAGAGTCAAACACGTCTAAGTATTAACAATTGTTTTGAACAAAAATATGAATAATTGCAATAAGAAATCAATATTCACCAAAAAATATATTTATAATGTATTTATGTTATATCGTAGATGATTTTGTGTGTGTATGTTTAGCCAAACTTAACAAGGTTTAACTTTCAACTAAATTTATGCCTTAATTCTGGTACTATATGGTAACTCGTCATGGGGCCAATAGATCCATATTTCAGATTGTTAATTAGTGATTTATTATTGTTAACAGACACGATCGATATCATGCCCGAGGTAATGTACTGTTGACTACATATACCTCTGCTAAGTATCATGGGAATTGACGATAAGCTGTGGCACATATCCTCCAAACGATAATACTACACAGGTTTCTGCCCCGATGGGATGCAGGCCGCATCTTAGAACCTTCTTAAAACCTTGTTGAATTCAATTCCTGTCAGCATGTCGGCATCATGATGTGCACACATGGATGGAAGTATATAATTGATGGGATTGTCTTTTCGTGTAGTCAGTGATTATCTTGAATATGTATTAGCCTTCTAGAGCTTCTGATTGAAAATTTAGTTCAGTGTCATGCTCATTTTTCAGGTTCAACAGTGTATGCTAGGTTGCTAGCCTCTATTCGCATCACTTTCACTTCAGGATTGTTAATTTCTTATTGTGGAAAACCTGTTATTTTCTCAAGCTCGTTTTTGCATGACCATATTGAGATATACACCTATCATGTATGAAGACATGCAATGTCCATGCTTTTGCATAACAAAAGTATGAATAACATTAAAATGATCTATAAGTTAAGTTGGTGTGTAGCCCTCAAATAATTCAAAGAATATGATGATATATAAGCACGTAGCTAGTGACGTACACAAGAAAATCCATATGATTTATCAAAGAATAAGTTTGATTTGGGATATTAGATGACAACTGAGATGTTTTGCCTAGCTTGACGGGAAAGTGGTTCCTGTGTGATAGGTGCCCGGTCAAGCAGATTTCTTTCCTCAATGCTCATGTTTTGTTTGGTTCAGATTAGTGGTGCAACGTAATAGCGCTTATGGCTGAACGGTGTGGCTGATCTTGGTTGCAGCCAACGCCATCATCCGTGGAAGGCACGTGAACCCTAGCCACCGCCGATGAGTATCTCCTATTTTTTTTTGTCCTGGTACCGGTTCGGTGTCACTTTCTTATTGTATTGTTGATGTAACATTTCATGTTTTCATTGACATTAGGATATGCATATATATATCGATAATATCTACCACTGAGGTATCCTTGATGAATCTCCAATATTTATTTTCTATAGATAAATGACTATAAACATACAATTTACATGCATGACCATACTGGCCTAGAAACTATCATGTATGAAGACATGCAATCTCCGTGCATGGCCATGACTTTGCATAAAAGTATGAATAGCGTGAACACATCACATGAGTCTATAAATTACTCTACCTTGGTGTCTAGCCCGTAAACAATTCAGAGATTATGATGATATATAAGCACGTAGCAAGTCACGATACAAAAGAAAATCCATACGATTTATCCGAGGCATAAGTTTGTGTTGGGATATTAGAAGACAACTGAGATGTTTCACTGAGATTGCCAGGGAAGCTGTCCCCTTGTGATAGGCTCCACGTCAAGCAGATTTCTTCCCTCAATGCTCACAATCTGTGTGGTTCAGAGTAGTGGTGTGACCAAATAGCGCCTATGGCTGGACGGCGTGGTTGATCTTTGTTGGAGCCAACGTTGTACAACTAATACATGATATGTATTTTGCTTCGATTGCAGCCAATGGCGCTGTTGAAGCGGGCTCGCCACTGATTTGATGAGAAGATGGCATAGGATGTATTCTGTAAAAGGCTGGTGGCGGAGGATTTTCAGAGCCAATGACGAAGAATATAGTGGTGATAAATCAGTTTGACCATAAATGACCACCTGCAAGAGGCGCGCGCCGAGTAGCTCCCTGTGTACCTTTATTATCGAGAAAAAGCTCCATGTGTACCACAGCGAACTGGCCTGTTCCAGATGGTATAGCTGCCAATGTGATTGTCTTCTCTTCTTAATGCTAAATTTAAAAGCAGAGCTACTCTCGAATCAGGCTCACGCCCCGCTTTATAAATAAAGCACAATCCCAAGTACATAGACGGACATACAACCACAACATGGCCGATGCCAAAAAGATAGAAAAAAAAGAAGTCACACACCGCTGGGGCCACAACACATCACCGCCCAAGGAAAATAAACAAAAGAGGGGGACACGGAAGTTCCCTCAGGACGACGCAGGACGCGGCGACCGGGGGGGGGGGGGGGGGGGGGACGCCGCCGACCGCAGAGACTGAAGGGAGGCCTCGAAAGCCGTCCGGTCACGCTGCCGCACCAAGGGGGACCACTGCTGTAAGAGAGCAAGCAAAGCGAAAATAGAGTCAGTTGCCCGGGTGGGAAACACACGTTCAATCACCACCTTATTGCGCACATTCCAAAGGGTCCATGACAGAGCCGCAAAGAGGAACCAAAAGAACCGTCGGCCTCCGCCGGTCTTGGTGGCCTGGGACTGCAGGAACTCCCCCAGTTCCTGCGCCTGCCACGCCGGACCCAGAGCTTCACGAATAAAGCTCCACAAGAACTGGGCGGCCGAGCAAGAGAACATAATATGGGCGCACGTCTCCGGGGTCCCACATAGGGGACACCGACCATCACCAGGGCCATTACGTTTGGCGACCTCCGTTCCCGAGGGAAGGCGATCACGGAGGAGCTGCCAAAGAAAGATCTGAATACTAAGGGGGAGGGGGGCCTTCCATAGGGGTGCCGCCCACCGAAGCTCAGGGCCCTGGAACAGGGCCCTATATGCCGAGCCCACTGAGAACTCCCCGGAGGGTAAAAGCTGCCAGGAGGCCACGTCCTGCGCCTCGGAGAGAGATGCCGGAAGGGAATCCAACAGGTCTTGATATTCCCCCGCCTCCACCTCATTAAAGGTGCGGCGGATGATCAAGTCCCACTGATCCCCCCAGAAATTCTCAGCCACAAGCGAAGAAGGGGACGTGGCGATGGCAAACAAGGCGGGGAACCGCACACCCAGGGGAACAGGGGACAGCCAGGCATCAAGCCAGAAGCGGGAGCCCCTGCCATTGCCAGCCACGAAAGCAATGCCCCGGCCAATGTAGTGCTTAATGTCCTGGATCGACCTCCAGAACTGCGACCCCTGCCGATGCTCGCAAGCCAAGAGGGGGCGACCCCGGAGGTATTTAGCCTTGATAAGCTGCAGCCAAAGGCCCCCGTCCTCCCGCAGAATGCGCCAAACCCATTTGAACATCAGCGCCACATTGAAGCGGCGCGAGTCAAGGATACCTATGCCCCCAACATATTTGGGGGCGCAAACGTCCGCCCACTTCACCATATGATATTTTTGGTGGCCATCCCTAGCCGCCCAAAAGAATCGAGACAACTCCTTGGCGAAATCGGCATGGAATCATTCAGGGAGCAGGTACAGCCCCATCTGGTACATGGTAAGGCTCGAGAGACATGAGTTGATCAGTACCATTTTGCTCCCCTTTGTTGTGAGTCGTGCACGCCAAGGTTCGGCTCTAGCGCGGACTCTCGTGACTAGGGGCGCAAGATCCCTGATCAAAACTCGCGTTTCCCGAATGGGCATCCCCAGATAAGTAATGGGGAACTCCGCCAACCTGCAGTTGAGGTTGTCGGCGAATCGCTGCCGATCGACCTCGTCGAAGCCAAGCACCATGACTTCACTCTTGTCGAAGTTGATCTTGAGCCCAGACATCTCCTCGAAGCAAAGCAGGAGGAATTTCAGATTCCTAATGTCGGACTCCGAGCCATGCACCATGATCATGGTATCATCTGCGTACTGGAGATGGGAAACGCCCCCTCCCGGAATGAGATGCCCTACCACACCATAAATGTGGCCAGCGAGTTTGGCTCTATCCAAAATCTCTGCAAGGGCATCCACCGCGGCATTAAAGAGGAGGGGGGAGATCGGGTCGCCTTGCCTAACCCCACACGAAGGGGAGAAGTAGGGGCCAATCACCCCATTGATGTTGATCGCCGTCCTACCACTCATCACGAACTGCATGATCCAACAGATCACGTGGTCATCGAAGCCCCTTCTTTCCAGGACTAGTCTCAAGAAAGCCCAGTCCAGACGGTCATAGGCTTTCTGAAAATCCAGTTTTAGGAACACCCCTTTCAGATGACATGGCTTGACCTGATGAATAATCTCATGGAGGGCAAGGACATCATCATGAATGAGGTGTCCCTTCAGGAAAGCAAACTGAAGAGGATGAGTGAGCCTCTCAAGCACCGGGGCCAGACGGAGAGCACAGACCTTCGCAAAGAGCCGCTGGACGACATTAATAACTGTGATGGGACAGAACTGGCGGATATCAGTGGCCCCAACTACTTTGGGGATCAGAGTTATCACACCAAAGTTCAACCGAGCCATCACCAGGGTCCCAGTGTAGAATTCCTGGAACATCAACAGGATCACCGGCCTCAACTGATCCTAGAAGGACTGTAGGAAAATCACCGGCAGCCCGTCAGGACCCGGGGCCGACCCCGTCTTCATGGATTTCAAGGCCGCAAAAATCTCCTCCGCGAGAAACGGGCGGGTGAGGTCCGCGTTCTCAGCAGGGGTGACTCGCGCCCCTGACGGCCAGAAGTCCGGGGCGAGGGAGATGCCCGAGGGATCCGCCGCCGAGAAGGGGGACTTGTAGAAGCTATAAATATGGGCAGAGAGAGCCTGAGGAGATTCCAGCAGGGACTCACCCTCCCAGAGGCAGGGGATCGAACGCTTCCTCCTTCGTCCATTCGCAATGGCGTGGAAGTAGGCCGTGTTCCACTCCCCTTGAACCGTCCAGTTCTGGCGACTCCGCTGATGCCATAAAGCCTCCTCGCCCCTGTAAATTTCCATAATCGAGGTCTCCAGGGAATATCTATGAGACCAGGCATCCGCCGAGAGGCCATGAGCGTCAGCCTCTCGATCTAGCGCCTGAATCTCCTACAGGATGGACCTCTTCCGGGCCCGGAGGTCCGCCCCCAGGTTGGCGCCCCAACCTCGCATAAATTGACGGGATACCTTGGCACAGTGGTGCCATATATCAACCGCCGAGTATACACGGGGAAGGGAGGAGGCGGCCTCAAGCCACCTAGATCGAACAGCCTCCACGAATCCTTGTTTCTGAAGCCAGAAGGATTCAAAGTGGAATCGGTTCAGTCTAGGCAGAGGGCCCCCACCCGATAAAGCAGAGCTACTGTTAGTTCATGAAAAGGATATGTCGTGTATGTACGACTGTCCTTTTTTGTTTTTACAAATGAGAGTACTAGATGCTCCACCTGATATGCAAGCCCTCTTAGCATTTGTCGGCCCAATAAATTCAAGGTTAGACCGTCAATATAAACAAATTGCCAACATGAACAATATTAGTTGATGCTACTAGATGTTTCATGAACTATCGTTAAACTAGTGGTGTACGAGATCTTTTTTGTCATTAAGTATTCTACTAGTGTTACGGCATGTACAATGCTAGAAAAGGCATACCTTCTCCTAGCTCTCCACATCATTTAGTGAAGACATAATATATAACTTGTACAATACTTATTTCTTGCTATCTTTAGTAATTAATGAAAATTAACTATTTTTAGTAAGAAATTCGTTTATTGAGAAAAGACATATGATATAATGGAGAAAATAGTCTTCTCTTATCTTTTCAATATTATTCCTTAGTTAAGGGAAGACAACCTTATCTTTTTTATTTCTCTTTCCTCCAATTAAGCAAAAATCTCACGTGGCAAGCATAATAAAAGACTGACGTCACCGTATTATACGTGTTCTATGATACTGTATCATACTATGATACTATAACCACTTCTCACTTCATTAATTGAGGTGCCATGTCAGTTTTTTGCCAACTTAACATGCATGATACTCACTCCATTCCGGAATATTGAGCAAATCATGTTTTTGTAGATATTCCAAAAAATTAGGCTGATGTATAATTACTCTCACCTATTCCTTTCTCTCGCCTGTTCAGTTTCCTTTTGTGAAAACGATTGAGTTTTGCTGCATGACCGTGTAAAAACGAAGGAGGAGGGAGGTGCTGATCCGCATGCGGAAGGATCTACCGGTGCATGAGCGGACGTCACGCGCGCGCGCCATGCAGAAGGCCAAATTCCTTTATTTATTAGGATTGTTGGGATTTATGCATTTACTATCGAATACATCAAGCCTAAATTCTTGTTCCTCACTCGTGTTTTTACAGCTAATAAGCAACCACCTTGATTCTAGAGTTTTGCTAGTCCCGAATAGAGGGAGTACTGCTTATGATACTACCACTAGGAACATCCTGAACCATTCTCTACCAGAGTTATAAATATAGTACTAAATTGTTTTAAGAGAAAAACACCAATCTATCTATCTATTATATACTAAAAGCAATATAAGGGTGTTTTTCGAGGCACCACGTCGATCCACATCATCAAAATTATTTTGACAGTTGGATCTGTAATTAGTGGCTCAGATTTAAATAGATATAGAAACAAAAAATCACGTAAACACAGCGCCAACACGTTACAACATGTCGTACTTAGGAAAACTTTGTTCAAACGAAAAAAAAAATTCACGTGCACCATCCGCTTAGACCCTAATTCTTTCTGCGCAGAGAAAAGAACTACTGCCGCCGAGCCGCCATGGCATGCACCGATCAAAGGAGGCAACGGAAAAAGGCAGTGCTCGAAAGTTCAGGTAAAAGGCCAAAGGCTGGCCGGTCAGCAGGGATCCATACGCGACATAGATTGATAGTATGACCGGCTGATGCAAAACTTCCAATTCCCGTAAGTACACTTCTACTACTTGGGATGCAGTAGAACTTTTTTAATCCTTTAAGACGACAGATGGCCATCTTTGATCTGCATCATCAGGACGGATGCTCATCACAGATTGGATCGAGGAGTAAAATAAAATATATCTGAAGAAGCACAGAAAAAAGAGTGTTCCATTGACTGAGGCAGATGAGATCAGCGAGCACAAAATATCTGAAGACTGTTTCTGCGGTTGAATATGTTTGCTAATTTTGCTAGATGGATGACAAGAAGTTGTCGGTTGAATGGTATAACACATGAGCTGATTTTCTTGAAGATCATCTATCTTAATATGCGAGATACAACAAGAAGTTGCTTTTCAGCTATACATATATGACCGTCTCTATTCGATATGTATTATTGCTTGCCTCTAGATGACCATATTATTACTATTTTTGTTGAGATGGTGGTGCCGCACAACAACAACGAGATCCCTTCTCAGGTATGTGCCTATCTTTTTAAAATTAGTACATTATGATATAGCCAGCCAAACTAAATTCTATAATTCAGGATTATCAAGAAAATTATTAAACATCGTGTAATTTGGTAGATGCTAAATTCTAAAATTCAGGATCTCATAAAAAACATATTGTGTATTTAATCTATATTATAAGAAAGTATTTTAATAAAGTTCTACCTATAACACAATGAGTAAGAGAAATATATAAATTGCAAATATAGGATACAACAAGAAGTTGCTTTTCAGCTATACATATATGACCGTCTCTATTCGATATGTATTATTGCTTGCCTCTAGATGACCATATTATTACTATTTTTGTTGAGATGGTGGTGCCGCACAACAACAACGAGATCCCTTCTCAGGTATGTGCCTATCTTTTTAAAATTAGTACATTATGATATAGCCAGCCAAACTAAATTCTATAATTCAGGATTATCAAGAAAATTATTAAACATCGTGTAATTTGGTAGATGCTAAATTCTAAAATTCAGGATCTCATAAAAAACATATTGTGTATTTAATCTATATTATAAGAAAGTATTTTAATAAAGTTCTACCTATAACACAATGAGTAAGAGAAATATATAAATTGCAAATATAGGATACAACAAGAAGTTGCTTTTCAGCTATACATATATGACCGTCTCTATTCGATATGTATTATTGCTTGCCTCTAGATGACCATATTATTACTATTTTTGTTGAGATGGTGGTGCCGCACAACAACAACGAGATCCCTTCTCAGGTATGTGCCTATCTTTTTAAAATTAGTACATTATGATATAGCCAGCCAAACTAAATTCTATAATTCAGGATTATCAAGAAAATTATTAAACATCGTGTAATTTGGTAGATGCTAAATTCTAAAATTCAGGATCTCATAAAAAACATATTGTGTATTTAATCTATATTATAAGAAAGTATTTTAATAAAGTTCTACCTATAACACAATGAGTAAGAGAAATATATAAATTGCAAATATAGGATACAACAAGAAGTTGCTTTTCAGCTATACATATATGACCGTCTCTATTCGATATGTATTATTGCTTGCCTCTAGATGACCATATTATTACTATTTTTGTTGAGATGGTGGTGCCGCACAACAACAACGAGATCCCTTCTCAGGTATGTGCCTATCTTTTTAAAATTAGTACATTATGATATAGCCAGCCAAACTAAATTCTATAATTCAGGATTATCAAGAAAATTATTAAACATCGTGTAATTTGGTAGATGCTAAATTCTAAAATTCAGGATCTCATAAAAAACATATTGTGTATTTAATCTATATTATAAGAAAGTATTTTAATAAAGTTCTACCTATAACACAATGAGTAAGAGAAATATATAAATTGCAAATATAGGATACAACAAGAAGTTGCTTTTCAGCTATACATATATGACCGTCTCTATTCGATATGTATTATTGCTTGCCTCTAGATGACCATATTATTACTATTTTTGTTGAGATGGTGGTGCCGCACAACAACAACGAGATCCCTTCTCAGGTATGTGCCTATCTTTTTAAAATTAGTACATTATGATATAGCCAGCCAAACTAAATTCTATAATTCAGGATTATCAAGAAAATTATTAAACATCGTGTAATTTGGTAGATGCTAAATTCTAAAATTCAGGATCTCATAAAAAACATATTGTGTATTTAATCTATATTATAAGAAAGTATTTTAATAAAGTTCTACCTATAACACAATGAGTAAGAGAAATATATAAATTGCAAATATAGGATACAACAAGAAGTTGCTTTTCAGCTATACATATATGACCGTCTCTATTCGATATGTATTATTGCTTGCCTCTAGATGACCATATTATTACTATTTTTGTTGAGATGGTGGTGCCGCACAACAACAACGAGATCCCTTCTCAGGTATGTGCCTATCTTTTTAAAATTAGTACATTATGATATAGCCAGCCAAACTAAATTCTATAATTCAGGATTATCAAGAAAATTATTAAACATCGTGTAATTTGGTAGATGCTAAATTCTAAAATTCAGGATCTCATAAAAAACATATTGTGTATTTAATCTATATTATAAGAAAGTATTTTAATAAAGTTCTACCTATAACACAATGAGTAAGAGAAATATATAAATTGCAAATAAAGTTCTACCTATAACACAATGTGTGATATAATACCACCAAATAGTTCCACAATAAAAGCACAATATGACACAAAATATAGAGAAAGCATAGAGATTATCCAAATAAAGTAAAAACATTTGGCCAGTAATTGGGTAGATCCAAATTCAGTTGAAGAAGTATAATTATTTGATCTTCCTTGCTATACCTAATCATACCTATCTATTGGTTTTCGTTGATCAGGTGGGGTATATCATTGTTAATTACACCATAACAATATATTCCACTTAGTTTTAAGCATGGAACAAAACATTAGATAGATGCATGTATAAGTATCTCAGGTGAACATAGGAGAGCACAAATATGTTTTTTTGTTTATGTCAAAACCCGTTCAAGTGTATACCCTTGCTACTCAATTTTTAGGGACTCGGATTAGGAATTTTTTAAATATGGACATTGTAGTGAACAAGATGTGTAACTATCGACGCATGTATAAGTATCTCGGATGAACATAGGAGAACACAAATATTTTTTCCGTTTATCTCAAAACCCGTTCAGGTGTATACCTAGCTACGCAATTTTGAGAGACTAGATCCAGAATTTTTAAATTTTGGTCGCTTTAGTGAACAAGATGTGTAACTAAACAACAACCTATAGATGTACAAAACTTTTATCGATGCATGTAGTGTCGATAGTGAGTACAAAAAATGGATTTAAATGGGTACTATATCACACACTCCCATCCCATAAAGTATTAACTTTTAAGTGAATCTCGGAGGTAAAGAACACTAGATGTTGATACGGATCCCTTTTGCGTCATCTCATAAATTGGAACAATACATAGATGTTTAACATGGTGTCTATAGAGATGTCACTAACAAAAAAAGACAATGACATAGAAGCAGATAGTACAAACATAAAGTAAATAGATATTGTTGTCGATGTAAATTTCAGTCACACATGCGGAGCAAACAGAATATGCAACCTTGCAACGGAATATCTCTATAAATATACACATATTTTACATTAGAACTAGAACTTTGCTTGCATATGCAAAATAGCCCCTGTAAATTCTCTTTTATGAATTCTAAATTGGCAAGGTGTTTGAGTGACTTTAATATGAGATGAAACCAAAATAGATTATAAAGTAGGATTAGTTGGCATTATTTTATGGTGTTCAATGCAAGACATAACTGGTTGTTCTAAGAAAAAAATCTTTTGGTCCATGGTTAAGGTGATTATAAATTAAATACAAATGTTTCTTTATTAGTCGTATAGATTGACACTCATTATGACTTGACATAGTAAACATGTGTCAATGATAAAGTACAATCCATAGATTGAAAAGCAAAAGATGGGGGATATTAGGAAGAGAGTAAAAGCATATTAAAATAGCACTACATACCTAAGTTAGAAGATAGATGCCATTCAAGACCTTGACATGGTGTTTTCGTAATTTCAAAATAAATACTTGACGTAAAGTAAAAGGATTGAAAATATGTTCCGCACATGTGGTATTTATAACTAACATTTGCAAAAGATGTACAATGTGGTGCTTTAGAATTCCCTGTACTTGGAATATGTTAAACCAAAAATTGCTTCATGAATATATTTGACAAGCGAAAGATGATGCCCTCGCATTTGCGAGGGCCACCTTACTAGTTATATACTAAAAGCAATATAAAGGTGTGTTTAGTGGCACCAGGTTGATCCACATCATCTGAATTATATTGATCGTTGGATTTAGAATTGAAGGCTAGAATTTAACGTAAGATTATTAAGAGCATAACCATGTAGTTATTTGTTTGACACGTACCTTTTTTTTTAGGGATTGACACGTACCTTTTCTATGTTGAGGACAATGTAGTTTGGATACGTGCCTTTGGTTTTTCTTTTAGACGTGGTGGACTCCCGTAATTCATTAACCGTGCAAAGAAATATTCCGGAAATCTCTTAGACGTAGACTCCTGCAATTGATTAAACATGGAATATCGCAGTCCGTTTGGAAGTGGACTCCCGTAACAGATTAAACGTGAATATCGTTTTATTCAGGGAACACATTCCGCAGGAATAGTTGGCTCTATTAAAAAAAAATGCATGTACAGTACTAGATACATAGCCTAATCCATTCAGGAAAAGAACACGTACACGTACGGGCTAGCTATTGTAGCTGCGTAGGAATGTACCTGTTAAGAAAAAAATACACTATCTAACTTGGCGTACGGTTTATATGTTGGAGACAACTTTTGATAGGTGCTCATGGTTTTCCTTTTAGATGTGGACTCCCGTAACTTTGTTTTTTGTGAAATTACACCAATTTATTAATAATCATTAACAGTAGTATAAAAAAAACCTAAAAGTAATAAAAGTTATACATAGGTCCATGGACCACCTAGCGACGATTACAAACACTTGTATATAGAAATTTTCTAGCACTTTTGCTTCAGTGTCTCCACCTCCTTTTCAAACTTTGACAACAAAAACTCGACACCGATTCGTTTAGAAGACCGTACAAACCCCACCCGAAGCCTATATGATCCTCTTAAACGTATAGACGCAGAAATCGGGAGATATATAACAGCAGCAACAATTTTAAAAAAAAATGACATGCAAAGACATATATCGCGATAACAAAAGGTAGGATCAGCCGGTGGGAACATGGAGTATACTCAGCTCGACCAAGTACACCTATATGGAGGTATACATAGACTAGATATGGGTTTGACGGGTCAAAAAAAGGGTCCATGCAAACTTAAGTTTGAGGTGTGTGTGTGGGGGGGGGGGGGGGGGGGCGAAGCGTAAATTCTTGCAGTTTTTTTAGATCATAAATTCTTGCAGTTGATTAGACATGAACATCGCAGAGATCCTTTTAGACATGGACTTCCGTGACTTCTTTTAACCGATTAAATCGTAAATATATATTTTTTCCAACGAAGATATTCTGTAAGTATAGCCGCCCCCTTTCAGAAATAAAAAGTGCAATAGCTACATATCAAAACAAAAAATACAGATATTCGAAAATTCAGTTTGCGAGATCACTCAGTGAAATGCTACAATATGATAGTATTTGAGCATTAATTAGAAAAGGTGCAAACACCTAATTATTTAATTTTTTTAGTTTAAGCTATGGTCTATATCGTTATATAGTGGCACGCTGATTATTATTGAAAAAGCTATATATTAAGATATCTCTTTATGTAGCCCCAAATAATCAAATTTCGTATCTAATTACCTTACCATTAGCTAAGGCTAGAAATAATTGATACAACGATTTAAAAAATTACATCAAAATTAAGTACATCAAAATTCATGATTTTCATTTGCTTTTTATAACACTTTTATAAGGAAGTGGTCAAAGTTACATCTTATAGATAATGTCTATGTCAAGATGTCGCTTACTCTTACACATGTGGAGATCTTAGAGCATTTTAAAAACCATGGAGTAAATAAGGGAGGAAATTTATTTGGACAAGACTTCAACAAAAATGATAATAGTGTAGTTTCCTTTCATGTCAACCAACAACTTTTATTCAATTCACCAACAATTTTTTTTCATGCACACATCATCAACCTTTTCATCGATACCCAATAACTAATACATATTATCACCTCAACATTATCTTTAATGTTCGATATTTTTATGGAATGCGGTAAATAGATCTTGGTAAATATACCTAAGTGTCAACTATTATTATGTAGACATCATTTTTTTAACTCCAAATACATCTTATACATTAGGGAATTATAATGATAGTCTAACCATCCATTGATGTAACATCCATAAAAAATATATGCTAGCTTTCCATGTAAATTTTAGTTGTTTGAAATGATCTAATGGCACAACAGACAAATAGTATAATATGTCATTGATATGTTTTTAAAATCTTCAAAGTAATCACCCTCGCATAAATTGAATATGATTAAAGAGGTTTCACGTGCATGCAATGTTTCTAATTTGGCACATATTTTAATACAAATTTTATATGTTTCCCTCGCATTTTGCGAGGGCCACCCTGCTAGTTTAGTCTATAAAGTTGCCACGTATGTTAAGTTTTGGTCACAAACTTCGTGAATTTCGGATCACGAAGTTGCCACACATGTGCATTCTGGTCAGTCCATGACGGTACCGTCAAAACCATGCCAGAACTTGATGACATGGCATGTCGGTGTCATTATATTAACACAAGTGACTGGATACTATAAAAAAACACCGTCCTAACTCAATATTCCGTCCCCAACCAAAGAAGCCTAGGTAAAAAAAAAATACAAACATAGCGATCCTTCCTATCCCCAAAGAGAGCCAGCCCAGGTAAAAAAGACAAATGTAGCGAGCCGACGCATAGGGAGCAACTCGCCTCTGGCGATTCGAGGTCCACCACCGCCCATCGATAGGTCAGCGATGGAGGCACATCGCATCCCTCCAGGAAGATGGCTACTGCACCACCAGATCACGAGCCCGTACCCGTGCAACGATGAGACCCTCGTGCCAGCTTGCCCTTGTGACAATTTCTGTGAATTGCAACATCTGAAACTATGTGAGACACGTGTGTGTCAATTTGTTGTATTTTGCACACTACTATCTATATTTTTTGAGTAAATTGAATATGAAATTTATCAAATTTTACACACTGCTATCTATATTTATTGACTGAATTGCATATCAGATTTATCAAATGCTTGAAATATCTATACACAGTCTGCTATCTATGGGTAGATCATACAAACTTTTATATGGACATACCTGTTATTTATCTACGGCATGATGTTACATAATTGGATTTAAAATGCTTGAAATATACATTAAGCACTGAAATCTAAGTGAATTTAAACCATCTAGAAATATCTATTACATAACTACTAAATTTAAACCTGCTCTAAATATCCATTACATGACTGAATTTAATCTAGAAGTAAAAATCAAGGGGTTTCCCATAACATCACAACCAGAGATGTCCTACACGTGATACTCATGTGTTGTCTTAACATCCGTTTTGACAGCACCAGCACGGTTTGACCAGAATGCACGAGCGTGGCAACTTCATGATCCGAAATTCACGATTTGCAAGTTTGTGACCAAAACGCATATCCGCGGCAACTTCATAGACCAAACTGGGGGTTTTCTCTTGTTTTAAACATGTAACTTGCATGACCATATTGACAAATAGACTATCAGGTATGTAGACATGCAATACCCATGCTTGGGTATGATTTTGCGTGACCAAAGTCTGAGAAGCATTAACGCATCACATCGGTCTATAAATTCTGTTGATGTCTAGCCTACAAATTAACAATTCAGAGAATACGATGATATATGATATATATAAGCACGTAGCTAGTCCCGCACAACATAAAATCCATATGATTCATCTAAGGCATATGTATGAGTTGAGGTATTAGAGGAACACTGAGATGTTTCACCGAGATTCACAGGGAAGTGGTTGCTGTGGGATATGTGATTCGTTTTGGTGGTTTGCCCCGTCGCTGAAGGATCGTGGTTGCCCGTGACCACCGACATTGAGGCGAAGATGGCAAGAACGACCCTCTACATCTCAAAGGCCGGTGGTAGAGGATTTTCGAAGTTTATGAATAAAAAACGAGGAAGATTGTGGTGAGAATTGAGAAATGGATTTCTCATCTTCAGACGGTGGTGGCAACACTGAGTACAAATGTCCTCGTGCGCGAGGCGCGCTTAGAGTTTCTCCCATGGCTAAGTATCCTGTTACCAAATTGGTATATATAGCTGGCATCCTCCTAGGCATGTGGAAAATACATACTTGTTGTAACATTTGACTAGTTTTTTTATTTTTTTAGATTTTTATCGGTTCTATCAGCTGTGTGCATCTTAATTATGCAGAGGCTAAGTGTAAACATTAATATTCTGAATACTATATATATGCACAAGCAAGTTTCCCTTTGCTACGTAAAGAAACTGATACGTCGTGTTTGTATGAAGGTATTTTTGTAGTTCCTCTGTCTTAAAATAGATGACACAATTTTTCTAAAATTTGGATGTATCTAGCACTAAATAGTGTCTAGATACATTTAAATTTAGACAATTTTTTTACATTTATTGAGACTGAGGGAGTACTGTTTTGGAAGTGACAGTAATAGCTACTCCTTGTGATGTGTATGCCCCCTTAGCATTTTTTAACCCAATACATTCAAGCTTTGACGGTAGAAACACATTGACAACTAGAACAATACTAATAGAAAGAAGTCCTACATACCCTCCATAAGTTTCACAAAACAGAAAACTCACCCCCTGGTGTTTAAAACAGGAAACATAACCCCCTCATGTTTGCAATACCGGGCAAAACATCCCCTAGACAAAATCTAAGCTGTGTTGGCCAGCGGTTTTGGAGACGCGGCAATGAAACATAAATAGCCTAAAGTACTTATATTGTGAAGCAGAGGGAGTCCTTACTTTCCATCAACTAGAATTTCTATAGGCATATGATGCTCATGCATGAACATATACAGACGAGCCATTATGCGTGTACAAATGGCTGCACCATGCATGGCCATTAGTGTTTCATAACAAAGACATGAACACCACCCCCCATTGGTATATAAATTGATGTAGTCTATACAATGCGTCAATTCAATGGAGATTTTTCAGAATACACAAAAGCTTCTTTTCAAGGCATACATATGCACGGTTTCATATGGACTATACTTAGTATGTGGGTGAGATATTAGAAGATAATGTTGGATAGATCTCTCTCACGTTCGGGCCCAATGGCCCGAACGGAGTCCCTCACGCGCCCTAATCGGGGGCACCCAACCCTATCCATGGTTGTGGGCCCCTGTCGCCAGTGCGTATATAAATAGGTAGGGGGGCCGGACGCACAGGGTACGAGGTTCACCGTGCGCCGCAGCCCCCCACAAACATACCCACCGATTAGGGTTTCGCACTAGGCCGACGGGAAGCTACACCGCCACCGCTCTCAACCTCCCACGCTCACGCCGTCGCCCCTTTTCCCATGGCCAACGACGGCGGATCCAGCTCCGGCTCTGGCTCCGGAATCCCCTCCGGTTCCTGCTTGTCGAGCCAGGGCGCAGGTAGTCTCTCTCTCCCTCTCAGATCTTCTAGATCCAAACCCCATAGTGCATCTACCGAGAAGTGTCTAGTTCTAACAATGGTATCAGAGCGTCTTAGATGCTAGTTTCTATTTTCGGTAGAAAAGTAAAAGTGAAAGAAAACACTAGAGCCAACAGTGCGCCTTGCCCCTCTGGCCGCGCCGTCCCCCTCGATCCCTATGCGCATCGGCAAGCCGAGGCATAGGGAAGAAGGACACACCCCTTCGGGGGCAAAGCAAATCCCAAGTTGTAACCCTTGTTCTTCCCCTGCACAATCCCAATGCGACACAGACAGAAAGATCCCCGCAGATCCCAAATCAAAAGAAACCCCAAACCCCGAAAACCCCAGAGGAAAAGAGGGGAGAAAGAATCACCGGCCGCCGACGTGCGCTGGCAAATAGGCACCACTACTACGTCGCTTGGCGGGCGTGCGCCCACCCTCGGGTGGACGCACCGCCGCCAAGGGAGGCAGAAGGGGGCCGCGGCTCCGCCGCTCGTCGCCGCATCTCCTCTCTCTCTCGTCGCTCGAGGGGTGGGTAAAGGGTTCAGAGAGTGGGGTAGAGGGAAGCTCGAGGGAGGGGCCTGCCGGAGCGCCGGCCGCCTCGCCTCTTGCCGCTGGGAGAGGGGAGCTCGCAGGGAGGGGCGCAGCCGCCTCGCAGAAGGGCGCAGCCGCCTCGCAGGGAGGGGCGCAGCCGCCTCACTCGAAGGAGGGACGCAGCCGCCTCGGGTTGCTCGCCCACCTCGCCGCCGCGGAGAAAACGCGGCGCCGCCGCAGTAGGGAACGCGTGGCGGACGCGCCGCCGACGCGCGGTGGACGCGCCGCCGACGCGGGGTGGACGCGGGGCGAGTGAGGAGAGAATGGGGGCTAGGGTTTGCGGGGGGGGGGGGGGGGGGCCGACCCCGGTTTTGATGCGGCGAAAATCCCTCCTGGCCGCTCGATCTAGGGTGACAGCGGCGAACGGCTGAGATCAAGCGGCTCTGGCGGCTGGGCTCTGGCGGGCTGGGCGGCCAGGCCGCGGGCCGTTGGGCCGCGTGCCGCTGGGCCATGCGCGAGCGCACGCTGCAGCGCGCGAGCGGCAGCTAGCAGGGGGCGCGCGCGGGCGGGCCAGGCACTGGCAGGCCGCTGGCGGCCCGCGCCGGGTGGCCGCGCTGGCAGGCCGCGCTGGCGCTGGACGCTGGCCCGGCCGGCGGTGGGCCACCGCAGGCCGCCCAGTGTTGGCCCAGTTAACCAGTTTCTCTGTTTTATTTTTATAGAGTCGTTTTTTAATGTTTTTTGCTTAGTTTTAAGCAAAATTTTGCATAGTTTTTTCTAGTCTTTTATTTAACAGAATATTTGACTAGAGAATATGTTATAAAGGCAGTTTTTTCCTGCAAAGTATAAGTTTTCTATGAAAGTTTCCGCTGCAAATAGTGCTTTTACATTGAAATGTATGGTTTGAAATTGCACCAAATGCAATAAAAGTTGATTAAATCTTGACATAAAGATGTGATTAAAGTGATTATGCCTCATGCTATTAATTGACCAACGTTATTAATAATCATGACCATAATCTTTTCCTATTAAGTATTAAAGGTGCATTTAAATTTATTTCTGCCCAACGGTGATATAACTTTAAACAGCACGAAACGATTGCATGCTTAATTTATACCAACGTTGAATTAACGCATACAGTTGTTTTCCTTGGTGATCTCACATCTTTTGTGATTTTCAGGAGGTCTCAACCTCATTGCATGTTTGAAGGACGTCCCGCTCCTCAGGGGGGACAACTACTCCGAATGGAGGAAGAAAGTTGACTTGGCGTTCGTTTGCGCCGAAGTGGATTGGGTGGTTGACACCAAGCAACCAGTCAAGCCCGCAGACCCAGTCAGGGGAGATGCTGAAGAAAGTGTTGACTTTGAGAAAAGGAAGAGGGACCATGCTCCATTGGAGCTGGCTTACTCTATCGATAACCAGAAATGGGTGAACGCCAACAAGAAGTGTCTGGCCTTCGTAAAGAACACAATTGAGAACGCAATCGTGGGCTCAATTGGAGAGTGTGCTACCGTGGGCGAGTATCTCGCCAAGATAAAGAGCCAGTTTACTGGCTCTTCAAAGATGTATGCGACCCAGCTGTTAAAGCAGCTGGTTACTGAAAAGTATACGGGAGGACCCCACGGAATAAGAGAGCACATCTTGAGGATGTCAAACATGGCAGCAAAGCTCAAGCCAATGGATGAGGACCTCGATTTAAAGCCAGCACTCTTGGTGCACCTTGTGATGGCCTCACTTCCACAGCCTTTTGAAAACTTTGTGATAAACTATAATATGTCCCCTGAAAAGTGGGACATAGAAAAGACCATTGGGATGTGCTCCCAGGAAGAGGAAAGGCTGAAAGCCCTTCACGGCGGTTCTCTGAACTTCGTGAAGGACAACAGGAAGAGAGGCTTCATAGGCGGCAACCATGGTGGCTCACCCTCCAAGCCCCATGGCAAGGGCCCAATCCAGCACCAGTACCAGCATCACCAGTCCACCCCTAGGGAGAAGGATCAGTGCCATCACTGTAAAAAGCCGGGCCACTACAAGAAAGACTGCCCGATTTGGCTAAAGTACATCATGGCCAAAAATGGTAAAGATGTTGTTTCTTTTGTTAATGAATCTTTGTATGAAAAGTTTACTAGATCCACTTGGTGGATTGATTCTGGAGCAACTGTTCATGTTACCAACTCTTTACAGGGGTTCCATTCGACAAGGACCACGCCAAGAAGAGAAAGACACATTGAAGTGGCGAATGGAATAGAAGCAGAAGTGGAGGCCATTGGTGACGTCCCTCTGGAGCTGGCTGATGGCTCTTTGCTTTTGCTCAAAGATGTGCTTTTCGTTCCTTCATTACATAGGAATTTAATAAGTGTTTCCTGTTTGGACAAAGATTCTTACGAATGTTATTTTGGTAATGGCAAGTGTGCCATTTGGTTGAAAGACAAATGTGTGGGTGTTGCTACATTATTTGATAAGTTATATTTGTTATCCCTGCATGAGAAAGTTCTTTCTGTGTGTGATGTGAATGAAAAAGCTTCCTTGTCGAACAAAGAACAAAAGAAAAGAAAGCGAACTCTTGACTCCTCGAGACTATGGCACTGCAGACTAGGCCATATTTCGAGGGGAAGAATTGAAAACCTCGTTAAAAATGACATTCTTCCTCCGTTAGAGTTCTCCGACATAGAACAATGCATATATTGCATTAAAGGAAAGTATGTCAAACAAATTAAAAAGGGTGCAAACCGAAGCATAGCTACACTAGAAGCAGTGCTGCTAGTCTACTACTAGAAACAAAGAAATTCTTGTCATCAAACTTTGACATGAAAGACCTTGGTGAAGCATCTTATGTTTTGGGCATAGAAATTCACCGAGACAGAAAGAATGGAGTGTTAGGACTGTCGCAGAAAGCGTATTGTGAAAAGATTTTAAAGAAATACAATATGCATGCGAGTAATTCAACACCTGCTCCCATAGTCAAGGGCGATAGTTTTGGGAAATCCCAATGTCCAAAGAATCAATATGAGATCGATCAAATGAAGTCAGTACCATATGCTTCGGCTGTTGGAAGCTTACAGTATGCACAAGTGTGCACTCGCCCTGACTTAGCATTTATCACCGGGGTACTCGGTAGATATCAAGAGAATCCAGGCACAGAGCACTGGAAGATGGTAAAGAAAGCTTTGCGTTATGTGCAAGGCACAAAAGGCCTCATGCTAACATACAGAAGATCTGATTCCCTAGAGTTAAAAGGGTATTCAGATGCAGATTTTGCGGGAGATAAAGACGACCGAAAGTCCACGACAGGGTATGTCTTTACTCTCGCAGGAGGTGCTATTTCGTGGAGAAGCGCCAAACAGTCGATAGTTGCATCATCTACGATGTATGCAGAATTCATAGCATGTTATGAGGCCATGGGGCAGACGTTATGGTTAAAGAAATTCTTACCCGACTTGAAAGTGGTTGACTGCATCAGCAGGCCACTAAAGATGTACTGTGACAATGAGCCCGCAGTATTCTATGCTCACAACAACAAGTCGAGTAATGCTTCAAAGTCTATAGATATAAAGTATTATGTTGTGAAGGACAAAGTCCAGGATCAAACTATAAGTCTCGAGCATATAAGGACAAAGGATATGCTTGCGGATCCGCTGACGAAAGGCTTACCACCCAATGTGTTCAAGGAACACATAGCCGGCATGGGTTTAACGGGAAGCCTATGATTCCTGGACCATAGAGGCCCAAAAGTAACAGAATTTGTTTCAGAACATGAAGGTATATAGTGGCTGTCTGATTCTATCGGCAATTGAGCTGAGACGATGAAACATGCTCTATGTATCATTCTGTGACGAAATAAGTAAAGTATAAAGTTAAAAGTAAAGTCGAGATCTAGGGAGAGAATGTTGGATAGATCTCTCCCACGTTCGGGCCCAACGGCCCGAACGGAGTCCCTCACGCGCCCTAATCGGGGGCGCCCAACCCTATCCATGGTTGTGGGCCCCTGTCGCCAGTGCGTATATAAATAGGTGGGAGGGGCGGACGCACAGGGTACGAGGTTCACCGTGCGCCGCAGCCCCCCACAAACATACCCACCGATTAGGGTTTCGCACTAGGCCGACGGGAAGCTACACCGCCACCGCTCTCAACCTCCCACGCTCACGCCGTCGCCCCTTTTCCCATGGCCAACGACGGCGGATCCAGCTCCGGCTCTGGCTCCGGAATCCCCTCCGGTTCCTGCTTGTCGAGCCAGGGCGCAGGTAGTCTCTCTCTCCCTCTCAGATCTTCTAGATCCAAACCCCATAGTGCATCTACCGAGAAGTGTCTAGTTCTAACAGATAACTGATAGGTTAGTTTGCAATTTTTTAGGAGTATGTTTACACGACTAATAGGATCTGGTAAGGTGTACAGAATTTCATGGCCGTCCAGCTGGTGAGGCAGACCATGGTTCATCTCTCTACTATAATCAGCTGTGTGGGAGGTGCGCAAAGCCAAATCAATATTTGCTTGGATTCATGAATAACATCCACAGATGTAGAGACCTTACTATATCCTAATGTAGCATGTCAGTTGAAGTTCCATGTTGATGTCGTCTCAACGATTTGAGCAAGGCGACATTCAGTAGGCTTTATTTGATATATATCATTGCAATGTTCTTCTGGTGGGGGATTAGTTTTGCTGAAAACTTATGCAACATCTTCAGTCAACCACAAGATCTTTAATTCTCATTGTGCTTGAACTTTGTTTGTATGCTTGTACGATTTTGCACATAGTTTTGGCAAATAATTATGAAGAAAACATATAGTTCAAAATATTCCTAATTACGTCTGGTCTCGGCTCTCGGTTACGGCACGAACATAAAAGTGCTCCCAACCTAGAGCATCCCAACGCTGCACGGACGGGGACGGGTGAAAATTTGCACGGGAAGCCAGAGACTGCAAGCTGCGCTTGTAGAGACGGGGAGCAACCTTTCACGGCATGCACCGGTCCTTTGGCACGGGAGCTGCCTTACAATAGGTAACGGCGAAGGCGGTGTCCGGAGAGCAAGCTATGTGGCATGGCCTGTGCCCCCTTCCTGGCACTCTCCGGCCCTGATGCCACGGTGGTTAGCATCACTAGCGGCATGGCGGCCGTCGTACAGATGGCGGAGACCGAGCTGGCACATGTAGAAAAGCCTGACGCCATAGTGGTTGGCGTGCCTGGCGGTATCGGGGCACTCAATGGGCTCTATGGCGAAGCAGAAACTCCATCTGTCACCAACACAGGACATTGCCTTTTTATCAAAGGCCAAACTACCAAATGACATCCTTTTTAGAATTTGTTTTATTAGAAGGAATCGACTGGATGGTGATGGTAAACCCTACACTAGAAACCGGCACCTAGGATTTATTATTTGCAAACAAATCACTCTTGGCAAAAATTGCTATGATAAAAAACAAAACTGGACTCAGTAAAAACGAATTGGACGAAGATTTTAAGTATCAGTGGAAAATTAATACATGTACTTCCCCAGTGTCAGCCCACCATATTCAAGACATCATCCGTATATAGTAAAAGGTGAGAAATATAATAGTATTTTGCTAGGTCCTATGGAAAACTACCCTTGTGCCAGGGGCAGTGATGCAGCTAGTGAGGTTCTACCGAGGAGTGTCAATTGCTGGTTGAAAACTATTCTCCCTCGTTTGTCCTCACGGGTCACTGAGAATTTGGGGAAGGGTTTCCTGCTTGTTTGAGCAAAGCCCACAAATATAATCACAAAACTTGCAAATTTATTCAAGTATTCTCGTTTCAGTATTTACATTCTACACGGTTACAATCAGTGTTGATGATGAATATGAAGCTAGACTTGACTTAAGATAGCCCATGCTGCAGTTACCTTCGAAACATGATCTAGTACAAACAGGAACAAATAAGGTCGACTGTTCATCCTTGATAATTGGGATTTTGCTGGCCTAATTTTGATTCTAGTTTGGTTGTTGACATGATAGTGATAGAGTGTAATATGATGGGAATCTGGTTGGCTGTAGGCTAAGAGCATGTACAATAAGCTTATGTCAGTGGGATCTAGATTAAGAGTCGGCTACAATATGACTGATCCCGGGCACCTTGTGAGAGTGTGATGGGTTGTATATTAATATAGAAGTACTTCTTTGTATCTAAGTATTGTACATATTTAACATGGCAACGGCTGCCAGCAGCCGACTCTTCTATTAAACTTTCTCTAAAAGGTACTCTATGTTCCAATAAATCAAGGTTATCAATTTAGTCAAGAGTCAAACACGTCTAAGTATTAACAATTGTTTTGAACAAAAATATGAATAATTGCAATAAGAAATCAATATTCACCAAAAAATATATTTATAATGTATTTATGTTATATCGTAGATGATTTTGTGTGTGTATGTTTAGCCAAACTTAACAAGGTTTAACTTTCAACTAAATTTATGCCTTAATTCTGGTACTATATGGTAACTCGTCATGGGGCCAATAGATCCATATTTCAGATTGTTAATTAGTGATTTATTATTGTTAACAGACACGATCGATATCATGCCCGAGGTAATGTACTGTTGACTACATATACCTCTGCTAAGTATCATGGGAATTGACGATAAGCTGTGGCACATATCCTCCAAACGATAATACTACACAGGTTTCTGCCCCGATGGGATGCAGGCCGCATCTTAGAACCTTCTTAAAACCTTGTTGAATTCAATTCCTGTCAGCATGTCGGCATCATGATGTGCACACATGGATGGAAGTATATAATTGATGGGATTGTCTTTTCGTGTAGTCAGTGATTATCTTGAATATGTATTAGCCTTCTAGAGCTTCTGATTGAAAATTTAGTTCAGTGTCATGCTCATTTTTCAGGTTCAACAGTGTATGCTAGGTTGCTAGCCTCTATTCGCATCACTTTCACTTCAGGATTGTTAATTTCTTATTGTGGAAAACCTGTTATTTTCTCAAGCTCGTTTTTGCATGACCATATTGAGATATACACCTATCATGTATGAAGACATGCAATGTCCATGCTTTTGCATAACAAAAGTATGAATAACATTAAAATGATCTATAAGTTAAGTTGGTGTGTAGCCCTCAAATAATTCAAAGAATATGATGATATATAAGCACGTAGCTAGTGACGTACACAAGAAAATCCATATGATTTATCAAAGAATAAGTTTGATTTGGGATATTAGATGACAACTGAGATGTTTTGCCTAGCTTGACGGGAAAGTGGTTCCTGTGTGATAGGTGCCCGGTCAAGCAGATTTCTTTCCTCAATGCTCATGTTTTGTTTGGTTCAGATTAGTGGTGCAACGTAATAGCGCTTATGGCTGAACGGTGTGGCTGATCTTGGTTGCAGCCAACGCCATCATCCGTGGAAGGCACGTGAACCCTAGCCACCGCCGATGAGTATCTCCTATTTTTTTTGTCCTGGTACCGGTTCGGTGTCACTTTCTTATTGTATTGTTGATGTAACATTTCATGTTTTCATTGACATTAGGATATGCATATATATATCGATAATATCTACCACTGAGGTATCCTTGATGAATCTCCAATATTTATTTTCTATAGATAAATGACTATAAACATACAATTTACATGCATGACCATACTGGCCTAGAAACTATCATGTATGAAGACATGCAATCTCCGTGCATGGCCATGACTTTGCATAAAAGTATGAATAGCGTGAACACATCACATGAGTCTATAAATTACTCTACCTTGGTGTCTAGCCCGTAAACAATTCAGAGATTATGATGATATATAAGCACGTAGCAAGTCACGATACAAAAGAAAATCCATACGATTTATCCGAGGCATAAGTTTGTGTTGGGATATTAGAAGACAACTGAGATGTTTCACTGAGATTGCCAGGGAAGCTGTCCCCTTGTGATAGGCTCCACGTCAAGCAGATTTCTTCCCTCAATGCTCACAATCTGTGTGGTTCAGAGTAGTGGTGTGACCAAATAGCGCCTATGGCTGGACGGCGTGGTTGATCTTTGTTGGAGCCAACGTTGTACAACTAATACATGATATGTATTTTGCTTCGATTGCAGCCAATGGCGCTGTTGAAGCGGGCTCGCCACTGATTTGATGAGAAGATGGCATAGGATGTATTCTGTAAAAGGCTGGTGGCGGAGGATTTTCAGAGCCAATGACGAAGAATATAGTGGTGATAAATCAGTTTGACCATAAATGACCACCTGCAAGAGGCGCGCGCCGAGTAGCTCCCTGTGTACCTTTATTATCGAGAAAAAGCTCCATGTGTACCACAGCGAACTGGCCTGTTCCAGATGGTATAGCTGCCAATGTGATTGTCTTCTCTTCTTAATGCTAAATTCAAAAGCAGAGCTACTCTCGAATCAGGCTCACGCCCCGCTTTATAAATAAAGCACAATCCCAAGTACATAGACGGACATACAACCACAACATGGCCGATGCCAAAAAGATAGAAAAAAAAGAAGTCACACACCGCTGGGGCCACAACACATCACCGCCCAAGGAAAATAAACAAAAGAGGGGGACACGGAAGTTCCCTCAGGACGACGCAGGACGCGGCGACCGGGGGGGGGGGGGGGGGACGCCGCCGACCGCAGAGACTGAAGGGAGGCCTCGAAAGCCGGCCGGTCACGCTGCCGCACCAAGGGGGACCACTGCTGTAAGAGAGCAAGCAAAGCGAAAATAGAGTCAGTTGCCCGGGTGGGAAACACACGTTCAATCACCACCTTATTGCGCACATTCCAAAGGGTCCATGACAGAGCCGCAAAGAGGAACCAAAAGAACCGTCGGCCTCCGCCGGTCTTGGTGGCCTGGGACTGCAGGAACTCCCCCAGTTCCTGCGCCTGCCACGCCGGACCCAGAGCTTCACGAATAAAGCTCCACAAGAACTGGGCGGCCGAGCAAGAGAACATAATATGGGCGCACGTCTCCGGGGTCCCACATAGGGGACACCGACCATCACCAGGGCCATTACGTTTGGCGACCTCCGTTCCCGAGGGAAGGCGATCACGGAGGAGCTGCCAAAGAAAGATCTGAATACTAAGGGGGAGGGGGGCCTTCCATAGGGGTGCCGCCCACCGAAGCTCAGGGCCCTGGAACAGGGCCCTATATGCCGAGCCCACTGAGAACTCCCCGGAGGGTAAAAGCTGCCAGGAGGCCACGTCCTGCGCCTCGGAGAGAGATGCCGGAAGGGAATCCAACAGGTCTTGATATTCCCCCGCCTCCACCTCATTAAAGGTGCGGCGGATGATCAAGTCCCACTGATCCCCCCAGAAATTCTCAGCCACAAGCGAAGAAGGGGACGTGGCGATGGCAAACAAGGCGGGGAACCGCACACCCAGGGGAACAGGGGACAGCCAGGCATCAAGCCAGAAGCGGGAGCCCCTGCCATTGCCAGCCACGAAAGCAATGCCCCGGCCAATGTAGTGCTTAATGTCCTGGATCGACCTCCAGAACTGCGACCCCTGCCGATGCTCGCAAGCCAAGAGGGGGCGACCCCGGAGGTATTTAGCCTTGATAAGCTGCAGCCAAAGGCCCCCGTCCTCCCGCAGAATGCGCCAAACCCATTTGAACATCAGCGCCACATTGAAGCGGCGCGAGTCAAGGATACCTATGCCCCCAACATATTTGGGGGCGCAAACGTCCGCCCACTTCACCATATGATATTTTTGGTGGCCATCCCTAGCCGCCCAAAAGAATCGAGACAACTCCTTGGCGAAATCGGCATGGAATCATTCAGGGAGCAGGTACAGCCCCATCTGGTACATGGTAAGGCTCGAGAGACATGAGTTGATCAGTACCATTTTGCTCCCCTTTGTTGTGAGTCGTGCACGCCAAGGTTCGGCTCTAGCGCGGACTCTCGTGACTAGGGGCGCAAGATCCCTGATCAAAACTCGCGTTTCCCGAATGGGCATCCCCAGATAAGTAATGGGGAACTCCGCCAACCTGCAGTTGAGGTTGTCGGCGAATCGCTGCCGATCGACCTCGTCGAAGCCAAGCACCATGACTTCACTCTTGTCGAAGTTGATCTTGAGCCCAGACATCTCCTCGAAGCAAAGCAGGAGGAATTTCAGATTCCTAATGTCGGACTCCGAGCCATGCACCATGATCATGGTATCATCTGCGTACTGGAGATGGGAAACGCCCCCTCCCGGAATGAGATGCCCTACCACACCATAAATGTGGCCAGCGAGTTTGGCTCTATCCAAAATCTCTGCAAGGGCATCCACCGCGGCATTAAAGAGGAGGGGGGAGATCGGGTCGCCTTGCCTAACCCCACACGAAGGGGAGAAGTAGGGGCCAATCACCCCATTGATGTTGATCGCCGTCCTACCACTCATCACGAACTGCATGATCCAACAGATCACGTGGTCATCGAAGCCCCTTCTTTCCAGGACTAGTCTCAAGAAAGCCCAGTCCAGACGGTCATAGGCTTTCTGAAAATCCAGTTTTAGGAACACCCCTTTCAGATGACATGGCTTGACCTGATGAATAATCTCATGGAGGGCAAGGACATCATCATGAATGAGGTGTCCCTTCAGGAAAGCAAACTGAAGAGGATGAGTGAGCCTCTCAAGCACCGGGGCCAGACGGAGAGCACAGACCTTCGCAAAGAGCCGCTGGACGACATTAATAACTGTGATGGGACAGAACTGGCGGATATCAGTGGCCCCAACTACTTTGGGGATCAGAGTTATCACACCAAAGTTCAACCGAGCCATCACCAGGGTCCCAGTGTAGAATTCCTGGAACATCAACAGGATCACCGGCCTCAACTGATCCTAGAAGGACTGTAGGAAAATCACCGGCAGCCCGTCAGGACCCGGGGCCGACCCCGTCTTCATGGATTTCAAGGCCGCAAAAATCTCCTCCGCGAGAAACGGGCGGGTGAGGTCCGCGTTCTCAGCAGGGGTGACTCGCGCCCCTGACGGCCAGAAGTCCGGGGCGAGGGAGATGCCCGAGGGATCCGCCGCCGAGAAGGGGGACTTGTAGAAGCTATAAATATGGGCAGAGAGAGCCTGAGGAGATTCCAGCAGGGACTCACCCTCCCAGAGGCAGGGGATCGAACGCTTCCTCCTTCGTCCATTCGCAATGGCGTGGAAGTAGGCCGTGTTCCACTCCCCTTGAACCGTCCAGTTCTGGCGACTCCGCTGATGCCATAAAGCCTCCTCGCCCCTGTAAATTTCCATAATCGAGGTCTCCAGGGAATATCTATGAGACCAGGCATCCGCCGAGAGGCCATGAGCGTCAGCCTCTCGATCTAGCGCCTGAATCTCCTACAGGATGGACCTCTTCCGGGCCCGGAGGTCCGCCCCCAGGTTGGCGCCCCAACCTCGCATAAATTGACGGGATACCTTGGCACAGTGGTGCCATATATCAACCGCCGAGTATACACGGGGAAGGGAGGAGGCGGCCTCAAGCCACCTAGATCGAACAGCCTCCACGAATCCTTGTTTCTGAAGCCAGAAGGATTCAAAGTGGAATCGGTTCAGTCTAGGCAGAGGGCCCCCACCCGATAAAGCAGAGCTACTGTTAGTTCATGAAAAGGATATGTCGTGTATGTACGACTGTCCTTTTTTGTTTTTACAAATGAGAGTACTAGATGCTCCACCTGATATGCAAGCCCTCTTAGCATTTGTCGGCCCAATAAATTCAAGGTTAGACCGTCAATATAAACAAATTGCCAACATGAACAATATTAGTTGATGCTACTAGATGTTTCATGAACTATCGTTAAACTAGTGGTGTACGAGATCTTTTTTGTCATTAAGTATTCTACTAGTGTTACGGCATGTACAATGCTAGAAAAGGCATACCTTCTCCTAGCTCTCCACATCATTTAGTGAAGACATAATATATAACTTGTACAATACTTATTTCTTGCTATCTTTAGTAATTAATGAAAATTAACTATTTTTAGTAAGAAATTCGTTTATTGAGAAAAGACATATGATATAATGGAGAAAATAGTCTTCTCTTATCTTTTCAATATTATTCCTTAGTTAAGGGAAGACAACCTTATCTTTTTTATTTCTCTTTCCTCCAATTAAGCAAAAATCTCACGTGGCAAGCATAATAAAAGACTGACGTCACCGTATTATACGTGTTCTATGATACTGTATCATACTATGATACTATAACCACTTCTCACTTCATTAATTGAGGTGCCATGTCAGTTTTTTGCCAACTTAACATGCATGATACTCACTCCATTCCGGAATATTGAGCAAATCATGTTTTTGTAGATATTCCAAAAAATTAGGCTGATGTATAATTACTCTCACCTATTCCTTTCTCTCGCCTGTTCAGTTTCCTTTTGTGAAAACGATTGAGTTTTGCTGCATGACCGTGTAAAAACGAAGGAGGAGGGAGGTGCTGATCCGCATGCGGAAGGATCTACCGGTGCATGCGCGGACGTCACGTGCGCGCGCCATGCAGAAGGCCAAATTCCTTTATTTATTAGGATTGTTGGGATTTATGCATTTACTATCGAATACATCAAGCCTAAATTCTTGTTCCTCACTCGTGTTTTTACAGCTAATAAGCAACCACCTTGATTCTAGAGTTTTGCTAGTCCCGAATAGAGGGAGTACTGCTTATGATACTACCACTAGGAACATCCTGAACCATTCTCTACCAGAGTTATAAATATAGTACTAAATTGTTTTAAGAGAAAAACACCAATCTATCTATTATATACTAAAAGCAATATAAAGGTGTGTTTAGTGGCACCAGGTTGATCCACATCATCTGAATTATATTGATCGTTGGATTTAGAATTGAAGGCTAGAATTTAACGTAAGATTATTAAGAGCATAACCATGTAGTTATTTGTTTGACACGTACCTTTTTTTTTAGGGATTGACACGTACCTTTTCTATGTTGAGGACAATGTAGTTTGGATACGTGCCTTTGGTTTTTCTTTTAGACGTGGTGGACTCCCGTAATTCATTAACCGTGCAAAGAAATATTCCGGAAATCTCTTAGACGTAGACTCCTGCAATTGATTAAACATGGAATATCGCAGTCCGTTTGGAAGTGGACTCCCGTAACAGATTAAACGTGAATATCGTTTTATTCAGGGAACACATTCCGCAGGAATAGTTGGCTCTATTAAAAAAAAATGCATGTACAGTACTAGATACATAGCCTAATCCATTCAGGAAAAGAACACGTACACGTACGGGCTAGCTATTGTAGCTGCGTAGGAATGTACCTGTTAAGAAAAAAATACACTATCTAACTTGGCGTACGGTTTATATGTTGGAGACAACTTTTGATAGGTGCTCATGGTTTTCCTTTTAGATGTGGACTCCCGTAACTTTGTTTTTTGTGAAATTACACCAATTTATTAATAATCATTAACAGTAGTATAAAAAAAACCTAAAAGTAATAAAAGTTATACATAGGTCCATGGACCACCTAGCGACGATTACAAACACTTGTATATAGAAATTTTCTAGCACTTTTGCTTCAGTGTCTCCACCTCCTTTTCAAACTTTGACAACAAAAACTCGACACCGATTCGTTTAGAAGACCGTACAAACCCCACCCGAAGCCTATATGATCCTCTTAAACGTATAGACGCAGAAATCGGGAGATATATAACAGCAGCAACAATTTTAAAAAAAAATGACATGCAAAGACATATATCGCGATAACAAAAGGTAGGATCAGCCGGTGGGAACATGGAGTATACTCAGCTCGACCAAGTACACCTATATGGAGGTATACATAGACTAGATATGGGTTTGACGGGTCAAAAAAAGGGTCCATGCAAACTTAAGTTTGAGGTGTGTGGGGGGGGGGGGGGGGGGGGGGGGCGAAGCGTAAATTCTTGCAGTTTTTTTAGATCATAAATTCTTGCAGTTGATTAGACATGAACATCGCAGAGATCCTTTTAGACATGGACTTCCGTGACTTCTTTTAACCGATTAAATCGTAAATATATATTTTTTCCAACGAAGATATTCTGTAAGTATAGCCGCCCCCTTTCAGAAATAAAAAGTGCAATAGCTACATATCAAAACAAAAAATACAGATATTCGAAAATTCAGTTTGCGAGATCACTCAGTGAAATGCTACAATATGATAGTATTTGAGCATTAATTAGAAAAGGTGCAAACACCTAATTATTTAATTTTTTTAGTTTAAGCTATGGTCTATATCGTTATATAGTGGCACGCTGATTATTATTGAAAAAGCTATATATTAAGATATCTCTTTATGTAGCCCCAAATAATCAAATTTCGTATCTAATTACCTTACCATTAGCTAAGGCTAGAAATAATTGATACAACGATTTAAAAAATTACATCAAAATTAAGTACATCAAAATTCATGATTTTCATTTGCTTTTTATAACACTTTTATAAGGAAGTGGTCAAAGTTACATCTTATAGATAATGTCTATGTCAAGATGTCGCTTACTCTTACACATGTGGAGATCTTAGAGCATTTTAAAAACCATGGAGTAAATAAGGGAGGAAATTTATTTGGACAAGACTTCAACAAAAATGATAATAGTGTAGTTTCCTTTCATGTCAACCAACAACTTTTATTCAATTCACCAACAATTTTTTTTCATGCACACATCATCAACCTTTTCATCGATACCCAATAACTAATACATATTATCACCTCAACATTATCTTTAATGTTCGATATTTTTATGGAATGCGGTAAATAGATCTTGGTAAATATACCTAAGTGTCAACTATTATTATGTAGACATCATTTTTTTAACTCCAAATACATCTTATACATTAGGGAATTATAATGATAGTCTAACCATCCATTGATGTAACATCCATAAGAAATATATGCTAGCTTTCCATGTAAATTTTAGTTGTTTGAAATGATCTAATGGCACAACAGACAAATAGTATAATATGTCATTGATATGTTTTTAAAATCTTCAAAGTAATCACCCTCGCATAAATTGAATATGATTAAAGAGGTTTCACGTGCATGCAATGTTTCTAATTTGGCACATATTTTAATACAAATTTTATATGTTTCCCTCGCATTTTGCGAGGGCCACCCTGCTAGTTTAGTCTATAAAGTTGCCACGTATGTTAAGTTTTGGTCACAAACTTCGTGAATTTCGGATCACGAAGTTGCCACACATGTGCATTCTGGTCAGTCCATGACGGTACCGTCAAAACCATGCCAGAACTTGATGACATGGCATGTCGGTGTCATTATATTAACACAAGTGACTGGATACTATAAAAAAACACCGTCCTAACTCAATATTCCGTCCCCAACCAAAGAAGCCTAGGTAAAAAAAAAGACAAACATAGCGATCCTTCCTATCCCCAAAGAGAGCCAGCCCAGGTAAAAAAGACAAATGTAGCGAGCCGACGCATAGGGAGCAACTCGCCTCTGGCGATTCGAGGTCCACCACCGCCCATCGATAGGTCAGCGATGGAGGCACATCGCATCCCTCCAGGAAGATGGCTACTGCACCACCAGATCACGAGCCCGTACCCGTGCAACGATGAGACCCTCGTGCCAGCTTGCCCTTGTGACAATTTCTGTGAATTGCAACATCTGAAACTATGTGAGACACGTGTGTGTCAATTTGTTGTATTTTGCACACTACTATCTATATTTTTTGAGTAAATTGAATATGAAATTTATCAAATTTTACACACTGCTATCTATATTTATTGACTGAATTGCATATCAGATTTATCAAATGCTTGAAATATCTATACACAGTCTGCTATCTATGGGTAGATCATACAAACTTTTATATGGACATACCTGTTATTTATCTACGGCATGATGTTACATAATTGGATTTAAAATGCTTGAAATATACATTAAGCACTGAAATCTAAGTGAATTTAAACCAGCTAGAAATATCTATTACATAACTACTAAATTTAAACCTGCTCTAAATATCCATTACATGACTGAATTTAATCTAGAAGTAAAAATCAAGGGGTTTCCCATAACATCACAACCAGAGATGTCCTACACGTGATACTCATGTGTTGTCTTAACATCCGTTTTGACAGCACCAGCACGGTTTGACCAGAATGCACGAGCGTGGCAACTTCATGATCCGAAATTCACGATTTGCAAGTTTGTGACCAAAACGCATATCCGCGGCAACTTCATAGACCAAACTGGGGGTTTTCTCTTGTTTTAAACATGTAACTTGCATGACCATATTGACAAATAGACTATCAGGTATGTAGACATGCAATACCCATGCTTGGGTATGATTTTGCGTGACCAAAGTCTGAGAAGCATTAACGCATCACATCGGTCTATAAATTCTGTTGATGTCTAGCCTACAAATTAACAATTCAGAGAATACGATGATATATGATATATATAAGCACGTAGCTAGTCCCGCACAACATAAAATCCATATGATTCATCTAAGGCATATGTATGAGTTGAGGTATTAGAGGAACACTGAGATGTTTCACCGAGATTCACAGGGAAGTGGTTGCTGTGGGATATGTGATTCGTTTTGGTGGTTTGCCCCGTCGCTGAAGGATCGTGGTTGCCCGTGACCACCGACATTGAGGCGAAGATGGCAAGAACGACCCTCTACATCTCAAAGGCCGGTGGTAGAGGATTTTCGAAGTTTATGAATAAAAAACGAGGAAGATTGTGGTGAGAATTGAGAAATGGATTTCTCATCTTCAGACGGTGGTGGCAACACTGAGTACAAATGTCCTCGTGCGCGAGGCGCGCTTAGAGTTTCTCCCATGGCTAAGTATCCTGTTACCAAATTGGTATATATAGCTGGCATCCTCCTAGGCATGTGGAAAATACATACTTGTTGTAACATTTGACTAGTTTTTTTATTTTTTTAGATTTTTATCGGTTCTATCAGCTGTGTGCATCTTAGTTATGCAGAGGCTAAGTGTAAACATTAATATTCTGAATACTATATATATGCACAAGCAAGTTTCCCTTTGCTACGTAAAGAAACTGATACGTCGTGTTTGTATGAAGGTATTTTTGTAGTTCCTCTGTCTTAAAATAGATGACACAATTTTTCTAAAATTTGGATGTATCTAGCACTAAATAGTGTCTAGATACATTTAAATTTAGACAATTTTTTTACATTTATTGAGACTGAGGGAGTACTGTTTTGGAAGTGACAGTAATAGCTACTCCTTGTGATGTGTATGCCCCCTTAGCATTTTTTAACCCAATACATTCAAGCTTTGACGGTAGAAACACATTGACAACTAGAACAATACTAATAGAAAGAAGTCCTACATACCCTCCATAAGTTTCACAAAACAGAAAACTCACCCCCTGGTGTTTAAAACAGGAAACATAACCCCCTCATGTTTGCAATACCGGGCAAAACATCCCCTAGACAAAATCTAAGCTGTGTCGGCCAGCGGTTTTGGAGACGCGGCAATGAAACATAAATAGCCTAAAGTACTTATATTGTGAAGCAGAGGGAGTCCTTACTTTCCATCAACTAGAATTTCTATAGGCATATGATGCTCATGCATGAACATATACAGACGAGCCATTATGCGTGTACAAATGGCTGCACCATGCATGGCCATTAGTGTTTCATAACAAAGACATGAACACCACCCCCCATTGGTATATAAATTGATGTAGTCTATACAATGCGTCAATTCAATGGAGATTTTTCAGAATACACAAAAGCTTCTTTTCAAGGCATACATATGCACGGTTTCATATGGACTATACTTAGTATGTGGGTGAGATATTAGAAGATAATGTTGGATAGATCTCTCTCACGTTCGGGCCCAATGGCCCGAACGGAGTCCCTCACGCGCCCTAATCGGGGGCACCCAACCCTATCCATGGTTGTGGGCCCCTGTCGCCAGTGCGTATATAAATAGGTAGGGGGGCCGGACGCACAGGGTACGAGGTTCACCGTGCGCCGCAGCCCCCCACAAACATACCCACCGATTAGGGTTTCGCACTAGGCCGACGGGAAGCTACACCGCCACCGCTCTCAACCTCCCACGCTCACGCCGTCGCCCCTTTTCCCATGGCCAACGACGGCGGATCCAGCTCCGGCTCTGGCTCCGGAATCCCCTCCGGTTCCTGCTTGTCGAGCCAGGGCGCAGGTAGTCTCTCTCTCCCTCTCAGATCTTCTAGATCCAAACCCCATAGTGCATCTACCGAGAAGTGTCTAGTTCTAACAATGGTATCAGAGCGTCTTAGATGCTAGTTTCTATTTTCGGTAGAAAAGTAAAAGTGAAAGAAAACACTAGAGCCAACAGTGCGCCTTGCCCCTCTGGCCGCGCCGTCCCCCTCGATCCCTATGCGCATCGGCAAGCCGAGGCATAGGGAAGAAGGACACACCCCTTCGGGGGCAAAGCAAATCCCAAGTTGTAACCCTTGTTCTTCCCCTGCACAATCCCAATGCGACACAGACAGAAAGATCCCCGCAGATCCCAAATCAAAAGAAACCCCAAACCCCGAAAACCCCAGAGGAAAAGAGGGGAGAAAGAATCACCGGCCGCCGACGTGCGCTGGCAAATAGGCACCACTACTACGTCGCTTGGCGGGCGTGCGCCCACCCTCGGGTGGACGCACCGCCGCCAAGGGAGGCAGAAGGGGGCCGCGGCTCCGCCGCTCGTCGCCGCATCTCCTCTCTCTCTCGTCGCTCGAGGGGTGGGTAAAGGGTTCAGAGAGTGGGGTAGAGGGAAGCTCGAGGGAGGGGCCTGCCGGAGCGCCGGCCGCCTCGCCTCTTGCCGCTGGGAGAGGGGAGCTCGCAGGGAGGGGCGCAGCCGCCTCGCAGAAGGGCGCAGCCGCCTCGCAGGGAGGGGCGCAGCCGCCTCACTCGAAGGAGGGACGCAGCCGCCTCGGGTTGCTCGCCCACCTCGCCGCCGCGGAGAAAACGCGGCGCCGCCGCAGTAGGGAACGCGTGGCGGACGCGCCGCCGACGCGCGGTGGACGCGCCGCCGACGCGGGGTGGACGCGGGGCGAGTGAGGAGAGAATGGGGGCTAGGGTTTGCGGGGGGGGGGGGGGGGGGGGGGGCGCCGACCCCGGTTTTGATGCGGCGAAAATCCCTCCTGGCCGCTCGATCTAGGGTGACAGCGGCGAACGGCTGAGATCAAGCGGCTCTGGCGGCTGGGCGCTGGCGGGCTGGGCGGCCAGGCCGCGGGCCGTTGGGCCGCGTGCCGCTGGGCCATGCGCGAGCGCACGCTGCAGCGCGCGAGCGGCAGCTAGCAGGGGGCGCGCGCGGGCGGGCCAGGCACTGGCAGGCCGCTGGCGGCCCGCGCCGGGTGGCCGCGCTGGCAGGCCGCGCTGGCGCTGGACGCTGGCCCGGCCGGCGGTGGGCCACCGCAGGCCGCCCAGTGTTGGCCCAGTTAACCAGTTTCTCTGTTTTATTTTTATAGAGTCGTTTTTTAATGTTTTTTGCTTAGTTTTAAGCAAAATTTTGCATAGTTTTTTCTAGTCTTTTATTTAACAGAATATTTGACTAGAGAATATGTTATAAAGGCAGTTTTTTCCTGCAAAGTATAAGTTTTCTATGAAAGTTTCCGCTGCAAATAGTGCTTTTACATTGAAATGTATGGTTTGAAATTGCACCAAATGCAATAAAAGTTGATTAAATCTTGACATAAAGATGTGATTAAAGTGATTATGCCTCATGCTATTAATTGACCAACGTTATTAATAATCATGACCATAATCTTTTCCTATTAAGTATTAAAGGTGCATTTAAATTTATTTCTGCCCAACGGTGATATAACTTTAAACAGCACGAAACGATTGCATGCTTAATTTATACCAACGTTGAATTAACGCATACAGTTGTTTTCCTTGGTGATCTCACATCTTTTGTGATTTTCAGGAGGTCTCAACCTCATTGCATGTTTGAAGGACGTCCCGCTCCTCAGGGGGGACAACTACTCCGAATGGAGGAAGAAAGTTGACTTGGCGTTCGTTTGCGCCGAAGTGGATTGGGTGGTTGACACCAAGCAACCAGTCAAGCCCGCAGACCCAGTCAGGGGAGATGCTGAAGAAAGTGTTGACTTTGAGAAAAGGAAGAGGGACCATGCTCCATTGGAGCTGGCTTACTCTATCGATAACCAGAAATGGGTGAACGCCAACAAGAAGTGTCTGGCCTTCGTAAAGAACACAATTGAGAACGCAATCGTGGGCTCAATTGGAGAGTGTGCTACCGTGGGCGAGTATCTCGCCAAGATAAAGAGCCAGTTTACTGGCTCTTCAAAGATGTATGCGACCCAGCTGTTAAAGCAGCTGGTTACTGAAAAGTATACGGGAGGACCCCACGGAATAAGAGAGCACATCTTGAGGATGTCAAACATGGCAGCAAAGCTCAAGCCAATGGATGAGGACCTCGATTTAAAGCCAGCACTCTTGGTGCACCTTGTGATGGCCTCACTTCCACAGCCTTTTGAAAACTTTGTGATAAACTATAATATGTCCCCTGAAAAGTGGGACATAGAAAAGACCATTGGGATGTGCTCCCAGGAAGAGGAAAGGCTGAAAGCCCTTCACGGCGGTTCTCTGAACTTCGTGAAGGACAACAGGAAGAGAGGCTTCATAGGCGGCAACCATGGTGGCTCACCCTCCAAGCCCCATGGCAAGGGCCCAATCCAGCACCAGTACCAGCATCACCAGTCCACCCCTAGGGAGAAGGATCAGTGCCATCACTGTAAAAAGCCGGGCCACTACAAGAAAGACTGCCCGATTTGGCTAAAGTACATCATGGCCAAAAATGGTAAAGATGTTGTTTCTTTTGTTAATGAATCTTTGTATGAAAAGTTTACTAGATCCACTTGGTGGATTGATTCTGGAGCAACTGTTCATGTTACCAACTCTTTACAGGGGTTCCATTCGACAAGGACCACGCCAAGAAGAGAAAGACACATTGAAGTGGCGAATGGAATAGAAGCAGAAGTGGAGGCCATTGGTGACGTCCCTCTGGAGCTGGCTGATGGCTCTTTGCTTTTGCTCAAAGATGTGCTTTTCGTTCCTTCATTACATAGGAATTTAATAAGTGTTTCCTGTTTGGACAAAGATTCTTACGAATGTTATTTTGGTAATGGCAAGTGTGCCATTTGGTTGAAAGACAAATGTGTGGGTGTTGCTACATTATTTGATAAGTTATATTTGTTATCCCTGCATGAGAAAGTTCTTTCTGTGTGTGATGTGAATGAAAAAGCTTCCTTGTCGAACAAAGAACAAAAGAAAAGAAAGCGAACTCTTGACTCCTCGAGACTATGGCACTGCAGACTAGGCCATATTTCGAGGGGAAGAATTGAAAACCTCGTTAAAAATGACATTCTTCCTCCGTTAGAGTTCTCCGACATAGAACAATGCATAGATTGCATTAAAGGAAAGTATGTCAAACAAATTAAAAAGGGTGCAAACCGAAGCATAGCTACACTAGAAGCAGTGCTGCTAGTCTACTACTAGAAACAAAGAAATTCTTGTCATCAAACTTTGACATGAAAGACCTTGGTGAAGCATCTTATGTTTTGGGCATAGAAATTCACCGAGACAGAAAGAATGGAGTGTTAGGACTGTCGCAGAAAGCGTATTGTGAAAAGATTTTAAAGAAATACAATATGCATGCGAGTAATTCAACACCTGCTCCCATAGTCAAGGGCGATAGTTTTGGGAAATCCCAATGTCCAAAGAATCAATATGAGATCGATCAAATGAAGTCAGTACCATATGCTTCGGCTGTTGGAAGCTTACAGTATGCACAAGTGTGCACTCGCCCTGACTTAGCATTTATCACCGGGGTACTCGGTAGATATCAAGAGAATCCAGGCACAGAGCACTGGAAGATGGTAAAGAAAGCTTTGCGTTATGTGCAAGGCACAAAAGGCCTCATGCTAACATACAGAAGATCTGATTCCCTAGAGTTAAAAGGGTATTCAGATGCAGATTTTGCGGGAGATAAAGACGACCGAAAGTCCACGACAGGGTATGTCTTTACTCTCGCAGGAGGTGCTATTTCGTGGAGAAGCGCCAAACAGTCGATAGTTGCATCATCTACGATGTATGCAGAATTCATAGCATGTTATGAGGCCATGGGGCAGACGTTATGGTTAAAGAAATTCTTACCCGACTTGAAAGTGGTTGACTGCATCAGCAGGCCACTAAAGATGTACTGTGACAATGAGCCCGCAGTATTCTATGCTCACAACAACAAGTCGAGTAATGCTTCAAAGTCTATAGATATAAAGTATTATGTTGTGAAGGACAAAGTCCAGGATCAAACTATAAGTCTCGAGCATATAAGGACAAAGGATATGCTTGCGGATCCGCTGACGAAAGGCTTACCACCCAATGTGTTCAAGGAACACATAGCCGGCATGGGTTTAACGGGAAGCCTATGATTCCTGGACCATAGAGGCCCAAAAGTAACAGAATTTGTTTCAGAACATGAAGGTATATAGTGGCTGTCTGATTCTATCGGCAATTGAGCTGAGACGATGAAACATGCTCTATGTATCATTCTGTGACGAAATAAGTAAAGTATAAAGTTAAAAGTAAAGTCGAGATCTAGGGGGAGAATGTTGGATAGATCTCTCCCACGTTCGGGCCCAACGGCCCGAACGGAGTCCCTCACGCGCCCTAATCGGGGGCGCCCAACCCTATCCATGGTTGTGGGCCCCTATCGCCAGTGCGTATATAAATAGGTGGGGGGGGGCGGACGCACAGGGTACGAGGTTCACCGTGCGCCGCAGCCCCCCACAAACATACCCACCGATTAGGGTTTCGCACTAGGCCGACGGGAAGCTACACCGCCACCGCTCTCAACCTCCCACGCTCACGCCGTCGCCCCTTTTCCCATGGCCAACGACGGCGGATCCAGCTCCGGCTCTGGCTCCGGAATCCCCTCCGGTTCCTGCTTGTCGAGCCAGGGCGCAGGTAGTCTCTCTCTCCCTCTCAGATCTTCTAGATCCAAACCCCATAGTGCATCTACCGAGAAGTGTCTAGTTCTAACAGATAACTGATAGGTTAGTTTGCAATTTTTTAGGAGTATGTTTACACGACTAATAGGATCTGGTAAGGTGTACAGAATTTCATGGCCGTCCAGCTGGTGAGGCAGACCATGGTTCATCTCTCTACTATAATCAGCTGTGTGGGAGGTGCGCAAAGCCAAATCAATATTTGCTTGGATTCATGAATAACATCCACAGATGTAGAGACCTTACTATATCCTAATGTAGCATGTCAGTTGAAGTTCCATGTTGATGTCGTCTCAACGATTTGAGCAAGGCGACATTCAGTAGGCTTTATTTGATATATATCATTGCAATGTTCTTCTGGTGGGGGATTAGTTTTGCTGAAAACTTATGCAACATCTTCAGTCAACCACAAGATCTTTAATTCTCATTGTGCTTGAACTTTGTTTGTATGCTTGTACGATTTTGCACATAGTTTTGGCAAATAATTATGAAGAAAACATATAGTTCAAAATATTCCTAATTACGTCTGGTCTCGGCTCTCGGTTACGGCACGAACATAAAAGTGCTCCCAACCTAGAGCATCCCAACGCTGCACGGACGGGGACGGGTGAAAATTTGCACGGGAAGCCAGAGACTGCAAGCTGCGCTTGTAGAGACGGGGAGCAACCTTTCACGGCATGCACCGGTCCTTTGGCACGGGAGCTGCCTTACAATAGGTAACGGCGAAGGCGGTGTCCGGAGAGCAAGCTATGTGGCATGGCCTGTGCCCCCTTCCTGGCACTCTCCGGCCCTGATGCCACGGTGGTTAGCATCACTAGCGGCATGGCGGCCGTCGTACAGATGGCGGAGACCGAGCTGGCACATGTAGAAAAGCCTGACGCCATAGTGGTTGGCGTGCCTGGCGGTATCGGGGCACTCAATGGGCTCTATGGCGAAGCAGAAACTCCATCTGTCACCAACACAGGACATTGCCTTTTTATCAAAGGCCAAACTACCAAATGACATCCTTTTTAGAATTTGTTTTATTAGAAGGAATCGACTGGATGGTGATGGTAAACCCTACACTAGAAACCGGCACCTAGGATTTATTATTTGCAAACAAATCACTCTTGGCAAAAATTGCTATGATAAAAAACAAAACTGGACTCAGTAAAAACGAATTGGACGAAGATTTTAAGTATCAGTGGAAAATTAATACATGTACTTCCCCAGTGTCAGCCCACCATATTCAAGACATCATCCGTATATAGTAAAAGGTGAGAAATATAATAGTATTTTGCTAGGTCCTATGGAAAACTACCCTTGTGCCAGGGGCAGTGATGCAGCTAGTGAGGTTCTACCGAGGAGTGTCAATTGCTGGTTGAAAACTATTCTCCCTCGTTTGTCCTCACGGGTCACTGAGAATTTGGGGAAGGGTTTCCTGCTTGTTTGAGCAAAGCCCACAAATATAATCACAAAACTTGCAAATTTATTCAAGTATTCTCGTTTCAGTATTTACATTCTACACGGTTACAATCAGTGTTGATGATGAATATGAAGCTAGACTTGACTTAAGATAGCCCATGCTGCAGTTACCTTCGAAACATGATCTAGTACAAACAGGAACAAATAAGGTCGACTGTTCATCCTTGATAATTGGGATTTTGCTGGCCTAATTTTGATTCTAGTTTGGTTGTTGACATGATAGTGATAGAGTGTAATATGATGGGAATCTGGTTGGCTGTAGGCTAAGAGCATGTACAATAAGCTTATGTCAGTGGGATCTAGATTAAGAGTCGGCTACAATATGACTGATCCCGGGCACCTTGTGAGAGTGTGATGGGTTGTATATTAATATAGAAGTACTTCTTTGTATCTAAGTATTGTACATATTTAACATGGCAACGGCTGCCAGCAGCCGACTCTTCTATTAAACTTTCTCTAAAAGGTACTCTATGTTCCAATAAATCAAGGTTATCAATTTAGTCAAGAGTCAAACACGTCTAAGTATTAACAATTGTTTTGAACAAAAATATGAATAATTGCAATAAGAAATCAATATTCACCAAAAAATATATTTATAATGTATTTATGTTATATCGTAGATGATTTTGTGTGTGTATGTTTAGCCAAACTTAACAAGGTTTAACTTTCAACTAAATTTATGCCTTAATTCTGGTACTATATGGTAACTCGTCATGGGGCCAATAGATCCATATTTCAGATTGTTAATTAGTGATTTATTATTGTTAACAGACACGATGGATATCATGCCCGAGGTAATGTACTGTTGACTACATATACCTCTGCTAAGTATCATGGGAATTGACGATAAGCTGTGGCACATATCCTCCAAACGATAATACTACACAGGTTTCTGCCCCGATGGGATGCAGGCCGCATCTTAGAACCTTCTTAAAACCTTGTTGAATTCAATTCCTGTCAGCATGTCGGCATCATGATGTGCACACATGGATGGAAGTATATAATTGATGGGATTGTCTTTTCGTGTAGTCAGTGATTATCTTGAATATGTATTAGCCTTCTAGAGCTTCTGATTGAAAATTTAGTTCAGTGTCATGCTCATTTTTCAGGTTCAACAGTGTATGCTAGGTTGCTAGCCTCTATTCGCATCACTTTCACTTCAGGATTGTTAATTTCTTATTGTGGAAAACCTGTTATTTTCTCAAGCTCGTTTTTGCATGACCATATTGAGATATACACCTATCATGTATGAAGACATGCAATGTCCATGCTTTTGCATAACAAAAGTATGAATAACATTAAAATGATCTATAAGTTAAGTTGGTGTGTAGCCCTCAAATAATTCAAAGAATATGATGATATATAAGCACGTAGCTAGTGACGTACACAAGAAAATCCATATGATTTATCAAAGAATAAGTTTGATTTGGGATATTAGATGACAACTGAGATGTTTTGCCTAGCTTGACGGGAAAGTGGTTCCTGTGTGATAGGTGCCCGGTCAAGCAGATTTCTTTCCTCAATGCTCATGTTTTGTTTGGTTCAGATTAGTGGTGCGACGTAATAGCGCTTATGGCTGAACGGTGTGGCTGATCTTGGTTGCAGCCAACGCCGCTATAGAACTGGAGTCACCACTGATTTGAGGAGAAGATGGAATTCTATCAAATGCTAGTAGTGATGCTGACCAGAAATGACCTGCCAAGATCGCGGAGTTGGTCCCTGCATCAACGGCTAACTGAGCTGTTAGGAGATGATATAGCTTTCCAATGTAATATTATTGTTCCCCTGTCAAGAGCTGATCGCCCGTTCGGTTCATTCAAGAATGAGTCGTCAGTGTATGTATGACCATACTGTTTTGTAGAAATGACGGTACTCTAGCTTCTCTACCTGATATACATTGTCGTGTAGTATTTGTCAGTCCAATATATTCATGTTTTACCATGAACAATATTAATTGATGCTACCAGATTTTCCATGAACTACACTTGATAATTTTTGAACTTCAAACAACAGTACAAATATAGTTAAATGTCAATTAGAAATATAAATCTCCTAAACTACGTATATTGTAGAACAGATGGAGTTGTTACTTCCGCTCCACTAAATTGCAATAGGCATGTGATGTTAATGCATGTAGATATAGTGACGAACCATTATGTGTGTACAAAGGGGATGCATTGTGCATGTCCGTTAATGTTGCATAAGGAAAGCATGAACGTCACCCCCAGTAGTATATATTGTCTGCCCATGCATCAAATTCGAAGGAGATTATTTGTGATACACAAGTGTTTTCTTCCAAAGAATACATATATACACATGGATATGCATATGCGGGGTGTGATATTAGAAGATAACTGAAATGTTAAGTTAAGCTTGTCCGAGAGCTTGTTTACACAAGTTGAGGCATTTGGTATGGCGTATGGTATTTCACGGCGGGCAAGATGCCAAAGTCGAACATGGTTCGTCTCTCCGGTGTAATCAGATGTGCGCGCTGCGCAACGAAAAAATGTATTTGCTTGGATTCATGAATAACATCCACAATTGCACAGGCCTGACTGGCCGTGTTCTAAAGTAGCAGGTCACTCGATGTTCCATGGACTATGTCGATGTTGTCTCGTTGTGTGAGAGAAGTCGACAGTCGGTAGTTTTTATTAATACATCCAAACAAAAAAAGGCATACGACAGGGGGATCCGTTGTCACCTATGTTATTTAACATTGTTGCTGATATGCTGGCTATTCTTCTAGCAAGAGCTAAGGAAGAAGGTCAAATTGGTGGTCTTATACCTCATCTTGTTGATGGGGGGATATCCATTCTGCAGTATGCTGATGACACAATATTGTTTATGGAACATGACCTTATGAAGACGGTAAACATGAAATTAATTTTATGCATTTTCGAGCAACTGTCGGGGCTCAAAATTAACTTTCACAAAAGTGAATTTTTTTTGTTTTGGTAAGGCAAAGGATCATGAGCATGAATATAGGGATATATTCAGATGCGAGTCAGGATCCTTGCCCTTTAGATACCTTGGGGTGCCTATCCATCACAGAAAACTCAGAAACTCTGAGTGGAACCCAGTAGAGGATCGTTTTCAAGGAAAGTTAGGATGTTGGCAAGGAAAATTGTTATCTTATGGAGATAGATTAGTGCTAATCAACTCTGTGTTAACAAGCATGCCTATGTTCATGCTATCTTTCTTGGAAATCCCAAAGGGGGTTATTAAAAGATTAGACTTTTATCGTTCACGATTCTTTTGGCAAAGTGATGAACATAAGAAGAAATATAGACTAAAGAAATGGAATATTATTTGCCGTCCCAAGGATCAGGGGGGGTTTGGGAATTGAAGTGTTGGAAATAAAAAATAAATGTCTACTGAGCAAATGGTTGTATAAATTAATGTCCGAGCAAGGGGTATGGCAGGAACTTCTTCATAATAAGTATTTGAGAACCAAAACGTTGGCACAAGTGCAAGCTAAGCCCATGGATTTCCCATTTTGGAAAGGCCTAATGCAGGTAAAAGATAGTTTTTTCGCCAGAGGGGTTTTTAAAGTAGGGAACGGGGCTATAACTCGCTTTTGGGAAGATATTTGGTTAGGGGATGTACCTCTTGCCCAACAATATACTACTCTATATAATATTGTGCATAGAAAGAACATTTCTGTGCATGATGTACTTTCTCATAATCCTCTTAATATTGGTTTTAGGAGGAATTTGCATGGGTCAAAATGGGATGCATGGCTGTATTTATGTCAGAGATTAATGCAAGTTACCTTAACTAATGAACCAGATGTGTTTTGGTGGAATTTGACCACAAATGGGGTGTTCACAGTTAAATCTATGTATGAGGATTGGATGAACGATCATCAAAATCCTCCTAAGAAATACCTTTGGAAACTTAAAATACCTCTAAAAATTAAGATATTTATGTGGTTTCTGCAGAAAAAGGTTTTATTAACAAAAGATAATTTATCAAGAAGAAATTGGAACGGTTGCAAGAAATGTTGTTTTTGTGATGGAGATGAGACAATTGAACACTTGTTTATTTCGTGCCCCTTTGCTAAAATTATCTGGCGTATTGTTTTCTTTACTTATAATCTTCCACCTCCGACCAATATTACTAATATGTTTGGGAATTGGTTAAATGGAATGGATAAGGCTAATAAAGCTAGTATACGTATAGGGGTATCAGCTTTATGTTGGGCTATATGGAAATGTCGCAATGATGTTATTTTTAACAAGGTTCGAGTTCCATCTTTTTTGCAGGTTATTATCTCGGCATCATGATGGATCCAGCTCTGGGCTTTTTTGCTCCCGGAGCAGTTACGCCCCATGATGGTTTCTGGATGCAGCCGTCTGGTGATGGTCGCTCAGGATATTTACTACCAGGCTATGTGGCGTCATGCTAGTAGATTGACAGATGTTTAGCCTTTGCTATGCTGTCCTTTTTTTAGCATTCCTTGATTGTTCTGAGGTTTGGTTGTTCCAATCTTCATGATTGTCCAATTGTAACTTCAAAGTTTTAGACTCTAAAGTAATAAAAAGGGCTGTGTGCATCCTTTGGATGCAGAGGCCGGGGCACACCCCCATTTCGAAAAAAAAAGATCCATGCGAAGGTCTTATCGTGGAGTTTGGTTTGCTGCAAAGCTAGGGGTATCTCCCGTGTAACCACCAGCTCTTTAATATTTATTATTTTTGCAAGTTTGGATGCCTTCTACTGTTTGGGAATCAATCTTGAATTTTGTTTGGTAAATAACACAAGGCACTCTTGACGCTGGAGCGTAACAACGCTGGCAGCCGGGTTGGCATATGGCCGGTGAAAGATTTTGCTGCTGGGCATTTGAGAAGTGTTCTGGTCGATCGACTTGAGGTAGTGTCAGATCACGGTGGAATTTCGTGGATTTTGATCTCGCCGCGCTGAAACTCTCCCTGCGAAGAACACTGAAACAATACAGAGGGCAGGAGGTTTCTGTGACGCGTACGTATTTTCTGTTCTTCCCTTTTATTCGGTCGATCCACGTATCTCGGAGCGTGACCACTCAATCGCTAGCACACCTCCACGATCCTGTTGACGCGCGCCATCCCACAGAAGATCGAGAGGAGCTGACCAAAATAGCTACGACTAACTGCTATGCCTCTACGTGAACGTTCACGTATCAGGCTCTTTATTTTGTTCTACAAAAGAAAACAACAACCTGTGAATCACGATGACAGACCGCTATGTGTCACGATAGATAAGTGATTAACAAACTAATATAACCTAGACAAAGTACAACGAGAATAATGACTCACAAGAAGCACGCAGCGAGAGCTGAGACGAGCATTGGAACATGCTAGCTCTCACTCTCTTCTCTCTGGCAAAGTGCGGCTGGGTCGCGTTCCTATCGAATGATGACGCCTCCAAGGCAGCGATGGAGACTTCCGTGTGGCAGAACATGGGATTGTCAAGATTTCTGGGATGCACAACCATGGCCGCACGACCTGACAATATACGTATCCATGCCAATGCCCATGTAGTAATCGCGAGGTTACTGGGATGTGGGCGCAGTACTAGCAGGATGGGATGCCTCAACAGGCTAGGCGGCTAGCTGTGGGCAGCTGCGGGAGCGGTGGTCGCGTCCAATATCTCCGTGCCAATGCCCACAACATCTTCTCTTTCTTCACTATCTTATCTACGAATAATACTCTAATCAAAGAGTGGAGTGTTCCTGAATTGCCACGGAAATTATCATATCATATCTTATCATTGTTGGATGTGATTTGGTCATGGTCGATATCGGGAGTTGCTACCGAGATTTGGTCATGCTCGATATCGGGAGTTGCTCCCATGTCGTCCCCAGGGCGACACTGGGGCGACCTCTCTCCACCGCCCGAACCACCTCGGGCGGTCCCCGTTTCTGCCGCTGCCGGCGGCCCCTAGTACCTAAGGTGCCGGGGAGGGGAGGCTGCGGCGATTCCTTCCAAGGGGCGGCACCGACGAAGTGGATCATGGGCGGTGGCCAAGGAGGCGCTCTCGGTCAGGCGGTGGTGGTTGCTTCCGTCTGCAAGATGTGGGTGGCGGCAACATATCGTGGGCCTAGGATGTCCGCCTAGGCCCATCGTCTCCCTGACGGTGCGGATTGAGGGATGGTGGAGGAGGAGATGTTGTCGTCACTGCGATGGATGCGGTTCGACGAGGATCTCCTCGGTGGAGCCATCCTATCTGGGCCTAACGGAGGCACCTGCGTACTGGGTTCTAGCGGATTGCCTCTGTGGCAAGCTGGACCATCTTCTCCTCTACCTCCAGCAGGTGGCGTGGGGGCGGCTAGCTCGGATTGAATAAAGGAGGCGGTAATTTATGGTGCTTAGAAGCTTCGTTGGGAGACCCCAAGAGAAAGGTATAATGAGCACAACAACAAGTTTTCCCTCAGTTAGAAACTAAGGTTATCGAACCAGCAGGAGGAAGGAAACAGCTCAAAGATGTTGCTAGCAACTTGGAAACCTGCACAACACAAACTCAAGACTTTGCCCCAACGAACAGTGAGGTTGTCAATATCACTGGTTCACTAAAAACAAAGGGTTAACTGCATGGTGTGGAAGGTAATAGTGGTTTGCAGAAAGTAAACAGTAACAGTGGAAGATGTACCAATGGTAAATATTGGACCGGGGTCCATAGTTCACTAGAGGTGTTCTCCTTAAGGTAAACAAACATGGCATGCTGAGTAAACAAATAACAGCAGGGCAATTGACAGGACTGAGCAAGGAATAACAATGCAATACTAGACATTCATGATCTTATGAGATTCGATTGGAAAATACAACAAGATACATAGACCGCCATCCAACTGCATCTATGACTAGTAATCCACCTTCAGGTTATCATCCGATCCCCCTTCAGTATTAAGTTGCAAGCAGCGGATAACTGCTTTAAGCAAAGTGTGTAAGGTAAACAATCCACTTGTTCCATGAACAAGAGACCGTTGTTTTCTTCCTAGTGGCAATAGCAAATCTACAACCTTAGAGATTTCTGTCATTTTCCTTAGATTAAATAGAGGCATGAACCCACTATTGAGCATAAATACCCCCTGTTGGAGTCACTAGCATCTACTCGGCCAAGATAGCTAATAGAAACGGAGAGCATGCAAGATCACAAACAACACATATATGATAGAATCAATAGGACAAAACCATTAATCAATCTGACATAGTAATCTCAATATCCATCGGATCCCCGCAAACACAACATGCATGATTACAAATAGATGATCTTGATCATGAACAGATCTCACAAGATCTAAACATGGTAGCACAAAGGAGGAGATACAACCATCTAGCTACTACATGGACCCGTAGTCCAAGGTAGAACTACTCACACTTCATACCGGAGGCTGGCATGATGAAGAAGAAGGCCTCCGGGATGATCTCCCCTCCGAGAGGGTGCCGGGAAGAGTTTCATATCCCCCCTCCCCCCGGATTTAGGGACGATGGTGGCGGCGACCACAGACGGTTTCGGGGAATATTGATCAGGTCCTTACGGTTTCTGCATCGGGGGGTCTTTATAGGCGAAGAGGCGAGGAAGGGGCAGCCAGGGCGGCCATACACCCCCCCCCCCCAGGCGCGGGCTGGGCCTAGCCGCGCGGCCAGGGGGTGTGGACCCCTGGTGGATCCCCTCCGTCTCGTATTTAGGCTTCATGCTCCCCACGGTAAAATATTGACTTTGGCTTTTGTCCCATCCAATTCCGATAATATTGATTTTCTGTCTTTTTGGAAAAAACATAGAAGAAAACAGGCAAGTGGCACTATGACATCTTGTTAATAGGTTAGTACCATAAAACATATAAACACACCTCAAAGTGTAGACAAAGCAAAGCAAAGTAGATACTAAACAAGCATGGAACATCAAAAATTATAGATACGTTTCCGACGTATCAGTCATAGGGTTACCCTCACGCCAAGGCGAAGGTCTGCCTAATGTTTGTCTTCATTGATCTGGTTGTAGTGTTGTGTTTCGGAAGGCTCCACCTACGAGCTTTATAGTGCGTTCATGCCGAGAGATTGCTAGATCAGGTGGGATTTGGTCGCGCACAACCATGTTTTACTCTGACCGTTTGGGTTGAAAGGGAGCGCTTCAAAGTTTTGTTGGCTGTTAATATCATGGGGCATGTTCTTGTTCCATGGTGCTGATGAAGAATGTCATGGGGACTGAGATCTGAGGACTGACAATGGTGGCTCGAGTCTGGGTCATCGTTTTGAGGAATTGGCTTGGTGACTCTTGACTTTCTTTAGGGTGAGAACCTAGATCTATGATCGGGCAATGATGGTGTTTGTACACTGTTCTCTCCTTGGAGGCATCGATTTTGGAGAAGCTGGACTTATGGTGCTGTCTTGGTGGTGGTAGCACCACTGTTTTAAGGAATGAATCACTATAGCATGACTTTTTTTTGTAATTCTTTTTTCTTTTTTTGCCTGTGTGCATCTGTAATGCCGCTAGGGTAGTGCGTTGTTACATAGACTGGGTGTATTTGGTATCTTCGCGATATTAATATATACTCCTTTCCAAAAAAAACCGAGATTGATCGTCAACGACACAGACTGGAAATACAAGTATATGATACAGTAAACTGCTCATATGCCACATTTTTAATTTTTGTTGTTATTACTATATACATCTCGATTTCCGCCTCCCACATGAACGTGAGTATACGTGTAATTATATGTCTAAAAGGACCATACGTGTTTTGGCTGGATTTGTACGGTGTTTAAGACGAATCGGTATCAAGTTTTGTATGTCAACGTTTGAAGAGGAGGGGTGACACCCAATCAGCTTCATCCTTCGTACTAAATAATGTGCCCATCTTTTTCTATGGTTGGGCTGGGTTTTGTTGAGCTTACGTTTGTTTCACCGAGATATCTTTCTCTCACTTAACTGCTTCATGTACCGGGGTTTGGTAAATCGAAAATCCAGTTACAACTCTACTCCGGCCAGCCCCCTATTGCCCCGTATGTGATTAACTCATTTCAATTGGAATCTTGATGCACATTTCATCTTGCCTTTGACATCACACTATGCATATTGACGAATGCCTAGCATTGAGATAGTCTAAGACTTGGGCAATCTCCACCATTTGTTTTCTGTTGTGATAACAAAAAAAATACTATATAGCAGATTGATTTAAACATATAACTTGCATGCATGACCATACTGATATATAGAATATCATGTATGTAGACATGGTATGCCCATGCTTCGCCATGATTTTGCGTGACTCGAAAGTATGAATAACGTTAACACATCACATCGGTCTATAAATTTCATTGGTGTCTAGCCCACACAATTCAGAGAATAGTAGATAGTCAAACACGGAGTAAAATCCATATGATTTATCTAACACGTGTAGGTATGCCTTGGGATATTATAGGACAACTGATATGTTTCACCAAACTCGACGGGAAAGTGGTTCCTGTGGGATATGTGCCCCGCCACTCTGACTTCTTTCCTCCCCGCTCATGATTTGTGGGGTTTAGTGTAGTGGTGTGAAGTAATGGGGCGTATGGCCAGACGGCATGGTTGATCTTCGTTCCAGCCAATGCAATACGAGAGGAACATGTCATATATTTTGCTTGGTCATGTGGCGGGTTTCCCCGTCACCGAAGAAACGTGGTCGCCACCGACTTTGATGGGAAGTTGGCAAAACCGGCACTGTATTCTATCTCCAAGGTTGATGGCAGAGGATTTTAAATGTATAGAAATAAAAAGTTTGTGGCCCTATGGTGGTGGCGACGCTGAGTAGAAATGTCCTCCTAAGGCCTTGTTTTTGTTGTAGAGTATTGACCGGTTTCTGTGGGTCTAAACCTGGCCGGTTTTGATCCACCCGAAACCCCGATAGAACCGTTTTGTAGACTGGTTTCGGTTGGCCTCAACCCAGCCCAACCCGATAGAACCACGCAGGGTCCATGGTGTTCGAGGTGGAGCCCAAAATCACCCCCACCCTCGCGTTTCTCTCCGCTGGTGGCGACGCTCGCAACCACCACTCGCGGAACGTTGACGCCCCGCAGCCCACCAACGCCGACGAACGCCGACGCTTCCTTCTTCCCATCCCGCAGCCGACCAACACCGCCGCCGCCTTCTTCCCATCCCGCAGCCGACCGACGCCGGCGCCGCCTTCTTCCCATCCCGCAGTAGCCAGGCGCTCCATCCGTTCCGGCATCACCGGCGCCGCCTTCTTCTCCGGCATTTCTGGATTTCTCTCAGGTAAGTCCATCCACTTCGTCCCCTCCTCTCCCATCTACTGCTATATGATTCCTCTGTAGATATAACTTTACCTAGGGTTCTTGATTCAATCCGATGGATGAGGATGAGTTCTTGATTAAGAACAAATTCGGATCCACTAATCTAAGCACCTCTAAATACCCTTTGTGTTCTTTGATCTGTGTAGTAGTAGTCAGTCTAGCAGATCGAGTCGATGAAGCTTTTTTTTCTTGTGCTGTACGTGAAGTACGTGATCACGAAGTGCGGCATCGCCATGCTCCCCTGTCATGCATGATTGAGTTCTTGAAAAACTTAGTAGGCCAATTCAATGATGTAGGGAGTCGTTTATATCCTTCCACGAACCTACTATTTGGTCAACACTGAAGCATTTTACATTCACGATCACGTACAGCAGATCGAGTCAGTCTAGAAGATCGAGTCGATCGAGCACTAGTGGAAACGAGGGCTTTTGTTGATCCCGAAAATGGGCTTTAACACCGGTTCTTCTACGAACCGGTGTTAAAGGGGGGGCCGTACCAGCGTGGCCTCTGCGGCATTAAAGGAGCCCCCCCTTTAACACCGGTTCGTGGCACGAACCGGTGTTAAAGGTCCCTGCACCAGTGGCCCGCGCACCCCCCCTTTAACACCGGTTCGTGGCACGAACCGGTGTTAAAGGGGGGGGGGGCTATATAAGACACCACCCCAGCCCACACACACCCCACTCTTCCATTCTTTCACATTTTGGAGCCTAGCAAGAGGGTGTGAAGAGTGCTAGTTTGTGTTTTTTTCATATGCACTAGAGGTGTTCGGTGAAATGCCCGAGAGCTCAAAATAAGCTTTCTTGTTGCTCTTTCCGTCTCGGTCGAGGTCGGCAACTATAGTTTCATGTGTCATTGATGTACTATATATATAAATGGTCATCTCCCTATTATTTTTTGATATATACTACATATTAATGCAGATGAATCGGCAATGGATGTACGGTGACCGCCGCACTTCCGAGTACATTACGGGCCTCCAAAATTTCATCGTTGTGGCTAATGCAAACCGTGGTCACAATGGTTTTATGTGCTGTCCGTGTGTTCACTGTCAGAACAAGAAAGACTACTCAAATACCAGAACCATTCACGCCCACCTGCTTCGATCTGGTTTCATGCCCAGCTATAATTGTTGGACCAAGCACGGAGAAAAAAGGGTTGTGATGGAAGACAACGAAGAAGAAGAGGATGATGAAAACTATCATAATATGTATCCTGAATATGATGATAATGCAACGGAGGTAGATAATGAAGATCAAGAGGGAGCAGATGGGCCCGCTGATGACGATCTTGGTCGGGCCATTACTGATGCAAAGGAAGAATGTGAAACTGAAAAGGAGAAGGAGAAGCTGGAGCAGATGTTAAAGGATCACAAAACATTGTTGTATCCAACTTGCGAAGATGGCCACAAAAAGCTAGGTGCCACACTGGATTTGCTGCAATGGAAGGCAGAGAATGGTGTGACTGACAGCGCATTTTCAAAGTTGTTGGTAAAAATGAAGAATCTTCTTCCAAGAAATAATGAGTTGCCTGACAGTACATACCAAGCAAAGAAGGTTGTCTGCCCTCTAGGATTAGACGTGCAGAAGATACATGTCTGCATTAATGACTGCATCCTCTACCGCGGTGAGAAGTACGAGAATTTGGATGCATGCCCGGTATGCACTGCACTGCGGTATAAGATCAGACGAGACGATCCTGGCGATGTTGAGGGCGAGGCCCCTAGGAAGAAGGTTCCCGCCAAGGTTATGTGGTATGCTCCTATAATACCACGGTTAAAACGTCTCTTCAGAAATAAAGAGCATGCCAAGTTGTTGCGATGGCACATGGAAGACCGTAAGAAAGACGCGATGTTGAGACACCCCGCTGATGGGTCACAGTGGAGAAAAGTCGAGCGAGAGTACCCGGACTTTGCACGTGACGCAAGGAACTTAAGGTTTGGTCTAAGTACAGACGGCATGAATCCTTTTGGTGAGCAGAGCTGCAGTCACAGCACCTGGCCTGTGACCCTATGTATCTATAACCTTCCTCCTTGGTTGTGTATGAAGAGGAAGTTTATTATGATGCCAGTGCTCATCCAAGGCCCGAGGCAACCCGGCAACGACACTGATGTGTACCTAAGGCCATTAGTTGAAGAACTTTTACAGCTGTGGGCCAAACCAGGTGTACGTATGTGGGATGAGCACAAAGGGCAGCCATTTGACCTACGAGCATTGCTTTTCGTAACCATCAATGATTGGCCTGCTCTTAGTAACATTTCAGGGCAGACAAACAAGGGATACAATGCATGCACACACTGTTTAGATGATACTGAAAGTGTATATTTGGATAAATGTAAGAAGGTTGTGTACCTAGGGTATCGCCGATTTCTTCCGAACCTGCATCCAGTAAGAAAGAAAGGCAAGCATTTCAAACGTCTGGCAGAACCCCGGAGGAAGCCTGTCCTCCGTACCGGTGAGGAGGTATTTGGTATGGTCAAGGACCTAGAAGTAATCTTTGGAAAAGGTCCTGGCAGTCTATCTGTTCCGAATGACGATGCCGGACACGCGCCCATGTGGAAGAAGCAATCTATATTTTGGGACCTACCCTATTGGAAAGTCTTAGAGGTCCGCTCTTCAATCGACGTGATGCACGTGACGAAGAATGTTTGCGTGAACCTGCTAGGCTTTCTAGGAGTGTATGGGAAGACAAAAGATACACCGGAAGCACGACAGGACCAGCAACGTGTGAAGGCCCCTGAAGAGCCTATGCATCCTGAGAACGAGAAGGGTAAACGATGCCACTTAACTCCTGCCAGCTACGCTCTTACCAAAGCAGAGAAGGAAATCTTTTTTGAATGTCTGAGCAGTATCAAGGTCCCGTCTGGCTTCTCGTCGAATATAAAGGGAATAATAAATATGGCAGAGAAAAAATTCCAAAACCTGAAGTCTCATGACTGCCACGTGATTATGACACAATTGCTTCCGATTGCATTGAGGGGGCTTCTACCTGAAAATGTTCGAGTACCCATTGTGAAGCTATGTGCATTCCTCAATGCAATATCTCAGAAGATAATCGATCCAGAAAGCCTACCAGGGTTACAAACAGATGTGGCCCAATGTCTTGTCAGCTTTGAGTTGGTGTTCCCACCATCCTTCTTCAATATTATGACGCATCTCCTGGTTCACCTAGTAGAAGAGAGTGCCATTCTCGGTCCTGTATTTCTACACAATATGTTCCCCTTTGAGAGGTACATGGGAGTCTTAAAGAAATATGTTCATAACCGTGCTAGGCCAGAAGGAAGCATCTCCAAGGGCTATGTAACAGAGGAGGTCATTGAGTTCTGTGTTGATTTTATTCCTGACCTTAAGGCGATTGGTGTTCCAGAATCACGACATGAGGGGAGACTGCGTGGAAAAGGCACCCTAGGATGTAAAGCAATGATATGTAGGGACGGGCATTCTCTCAATCAAGCACACTACACGGTTTTACAAAGATCTATCTTGGTTGCCCCGTATATCAATGAACACAAGAATTTAATACGCCTCAAACACCCGGGGCAGTCTGATGAATGGATTATAAGTGAACACATGGCGAGTTTTGGCGGCTGGCTGCAAAGACTTCTCACGAATAACACCACTGTTGGGGATCAGCTGTACTTGTTGGCCAGGACACCGTCTTCGACTGTATGTACTTTCCAAGGGTACGAGATAAATGGGAATACATTTTACACGATAGGCCAAGATAAAAAGAGCACCAACCAAAACAGTGGTGTCCGCTTCGATGCAGCAGAAGACAATGGGCAAAAGACCATGTATTATGGGTTCATAGAGGAGATATGGGAACTTGACTATGGACCTAATTTTAAGGTCCCCTTGTTTCGATGCAAATGGGTCAAGCTAACAGGAGGAGGGGTTGAGGTAGACAAGAAGTACGGAATGACAACGGTGGATCTCAACAATCTTATGAAGAACTTAGACGAACCATTCGTCCTAGCCAATGATGTGGCTCAGGTTTTCTATGTGAAGGACATGTCCTCCAGACCAAAAAAAAGAAAAAATATGCAAACGAATACATCATATGATGATCCAAAGCGTCACATAGTTCTTTCAGGGAAAAGAAACATCGTGGGAGTCGAGGACAAGACAGACATGTCAGAAGATTATAATAAGTTTGATGAAATTCCGCCCTTCATAGTGAAAACTGACCCAAGCATTCCGTTAAGTAAAGAAGATGCTCCATGGTTACGTCTGAAGCGATCATAAGGAAGGGCATATGCCAAGAAGTTCATGCTCATATTATGTAACTCTAGTTCATGTTTTTAATATTAATACATGTCTTGAGTGTTAGTCATGTTTTGTGGATGGACCGGGACTATGAGAAGAAGTTGTCCCGATTCGTACTTACCATTAAGATCTGATCTCCAAACGCGCGCGGTCACATATTAGGGAGTGCCTCTATGACCAGTTTTCTTGGAGATGCCGGAGGACTAGGCTCCGTCGGCATCTCCCTGAAACTGGCCGTAGTGGTGTCCCTGCTCTCGAAAACCATCTTGCAGCTTTGTAACTTCTCTAACTAGATCAATACACCAGGGAGCTAACTAATTTCACATATTAGGGAGTGCCTCTATGACCAGTTTCTCGGAGATGCCGGAGGACTGGGCTCCGTCGACATCTCCCTGAAACTGGCCGTAGTGGTGTCCCTGCTCTCGAAAACCATCTTGCAGCTTTGTAACTTCTCTAACTAGATCAATACACCAGGGAGCTAACTAATTTCACATATTAGGGAGTGCCTCTATGACCAGTTTCTCGGAGATGCCGGAGGACTGGGCTCCGTCGGCATCTCCCTGAAACTGGCCGTAGTGGTGTCCCTGCCTCAAACTGGCTGGAGGACTGGACTCACAAGGATGCCTATTTATAGTACAAGCAGCTCGACATAGTGTTGACACTTACAAAATAATGTCGACACTCACCCCTATTATTAGTCCCGGTTGGTGTCTCCAACCGGGACTAAAGGTTCATCTTTAGTCTCGGTTGGTGACACCATCCGGGACAAGGTACACGCCGCACGACATAATGTCGACATGCACTCACCCCTATTATTAGTGCTGACTCGTGTTTTGTCCCGGTTGGTGTCTCCAACCGGGACTAAAGGTTCATCTTTAGTCCCGGTTTTGGTGTCTCCAACTGGGACTAAAGGTTCATCCCGCCATTTTTTCCTGCCATTTTTCTTCCCGCCATTTTTCTTCCCGCCAGTTCTTCCCTCCAGTTCTTCCCGCTAGTTCACTATATATATATATGTAGGGGTTGGCCTCCATTGTCATTGCACATCTCTAGACTCATATCTGCAACTTCATCACTCTTTCCCATGGCTTCCACCGTAGCACTAACCCCCAGGGAGGCGGAGGCGCTTTGCGCCTCGAACTACCCCTGCCCGCCGGGCTACTGTGTCCCCGTCGGCTGGATGCTGAGCGTCGGAGGTGTGCCGGTTCCTCCTGTCCCTCTAGGTGTGGCGCGCCGGATGGCCATCACGAGCCACTACTACTTCGAGCTCACGCCGGAGCAGCGGAGGAATCCCAGATGGCATCCCGACTATTTCTCTACTTGGGAAGCCTTCTTCGTGGATCGGCATGAGAGGGCGCTCGCCAGGCACGAGGAGGACGGCCCACCTCCTCCTAACTTCAACGAGGCCGGCCGTCGGCTATGGTGGCGCGGTCGGACTCTCCAGAGCGTCATGGCCTATGACACTGCTGCCGACTCTAACCCCCGTCTACGCTACCCTCAAGTCCAGTCCACGCGCTACCCTCAAGTCCAGCCCACGCGTACTCTCCAGAGGTTCAATTACGGTGACCCCGACGACGACAGCGATGACGGCGGCGGCGAGTACGACGACTACAGTGGCGAGTATTACAGGTGTAGGCAGGAGCATGACTGAATCACTCCAACATTCCGAAACAAGTTCGGCCGATTGTTACTTAATCTGGCCATGTATCTTAATTTTCAGTTCTTTTATGTATCTTAATTTTCAGTTCTAGTTCGGCCGATTGTTACTTAATCTGGCCATGTATCTTAATTTTCAGTTCTTTTATGTATCTTAATTTTCAGTTCTTTTATGTATCTTAATTTTCAGTTCCAGTTCGGCTTTATGTAACTGTCTCAAAATGACCTATCTCATTCGGGTCAAATGACCAATGTTATGGCTAGAATCAAGGCATAGTTTGCAAGAGGAGTTTTCCTTTTTATGGCACCAAAAAGGCATTTTCCATTTTCCGAGCATAAAAAACGGACGGTTTTGTGAAGCAACCACCAAATGGCTAATTCAAAAAACCACTAACACATTGATCAAAAAACAATGCAAGTTGAGAGAGGCTTGGTGAGATTCAAGTGTATACAAAAGATGCGACATTTAAATATCCAATCAATTCAAAAATGTTAATACAAAAGATGCGGCATTAAAATATGGTTTGATCTAATAAAAATCATTTACATGAATGGATAGATATTATTTTTCTGAAAATTATGATATATTATTCATATTTTTCTGAGTTGAAATGAAAAAGATATGAATTTTCTAAATTCATATCATATTTTTTGAATTAAAAAAGCCCCTTTAATGCATGAAATAAGTGTTTATTTATTTTAAAAAATTTCATGTAAAGTAAATATAAAATGATTTACATGAATGGATAGATATTATTTTTCTGAAAATTATGATATATTATTCATATTTTTTTGAGTTGAAATGAAAAAGATATGAATTTTCTAAATTCATATCATATTTTTTGAATTAAAAAAGCCCCTTTAATGCATGAAATAAGTGTTTTAATTATTTTAAAAAATTTCATGTAAAGTAAATATAAAATGATTTACATGAATTGATAGATATTATTTTTCTGAAAATTATGATATATTATTCATATTTTTCTGAGTTGAAATGAAAAAGATATGAATTTTCTAAATTCATATCATATTTTTTGAATTAAAAAAGCCCCTTTAATGCATGAAATAAATGCCCCCCTTTAACACCGGTTCCAGACAGGAACCGGTGTTAAAGGGGGGGCATTTATTTCATTTCCCGCGCGCACACCCCCCCCTTTAACACCGGTTCCAGCCACGAACCGGTGTTAAAGGGGGGGGTAATAAATGCGCGCGGGAAACACCCCCCCCCCTTTAACACCGGTTCCAGCCATGAACCGGTGTTAAAGGGGGGGGGGGTAATAAATGCGCGCGGGAAACTCCCCCCCTTTAACACCGGTTCCAGCCACGAACCGGTGTTAAAGGGGGGTGTGTATTTATTTCACCTTCCCCTTCCCCTTCCTTTCTTCCCCCCACTGAGCCAGATCGATCTCCGTCTCGCCGCCCCCGACCCGCCGTCTCGCCGCCGCCGCTTCGGAGCTCCCCCGACCCGCCGTCTCGCCGCCGCCGCTTCGGAGCTCGAGGTCCGCCGCCCCCGACCCTCTCTTCCCCGCATCCTTCCCCTCCCTCTATGTCTCCACACGACGGTGGCCGAAGGTCGCTGCGGCGGGTACCAGGGAGGAGGCCGACGGAGGACAGACGACGCGGGCGCAGCGGCGACCGTAGGCGGTGTCGGGTCGACCTCGCAGAGGGCGATCCGGGTGGTGGCGCTGGAGGGCGGTGGCGCTGGAGGGCGCTGGCGGTGGCGGTGGTGGAGCCGGGCGGTGGCGCTGGAGGGCCGTGGACTCGCAGTTGGCGAGGGCGCAAGGTTGGCGTGGCGAGGCCGTGGTCGGGCTCGGGCTTGGCGTCGGGGAAGTGCGGAGGCGGCGCCGTCGGCCCCGGTGGCGGCCAGGCGTCGCAGAAGGAGGTGTGGGGAGGGCCCCGACGGCGGAGGTTGGGGCGCTGAGGACGAGCGGCCGGAGGGCGAGGCAAGGGCGCGGCGCTCGGCCCAGCGAGCTCATCGAGTGGCGATGGGAGAGGTAGACAGAAGAGGAGGCGAGGCGGACGGCCAGAGCGGAGGGAGGCCGCGGGCTCGCCGGCACGGGGCAACTATAGGGAGCTGGCGGGGTGGGTCGACGGCCTGGCGGAGGGGGTGGATGCAGGGGAGTTCGATGGGGAGGGTGCGGGTGACGCTCGGAGGTGGGAACCGGCGAAGCGAAGAGGGGAGATGCGGCAGGCGGCAAGCAAGGAGGGGAGAGGAAGAGCGGCGGCGGACAGAGGCGCTCGTGGCGGCGGCGGTTGTTGAGCAGAGGGACAAACCCCAGGAACCACGGCGGCAATGGGAGGCTCTCGGCGCGAGCTTGAACCAGAGAGAGATGGGAGGATTGGAGAGGTCCTAGAGGACCGTGAGCTCACCCTTGACGCATAACTTATTTCACCTTCCCCTTTTCTGTTCCTCCAACATTGTCGTTGTATCTTGTGATTGCTATATTAATATAGCGGGGCGCAAGCCTATTTCGAGGAGCCCTGACCATCTCGCTCTCTTCCCCGTGCAGGAGCGTCTCGCTGCCGCCGCTTCGGAGCTCGTAGGCCACGCCTCAACGCCGATGCCGCCCGCCGCCCGACGAGACCGCCGCATCCGTCCGACGAGCACCGCCGCCCGACGAGACCAACGTCACCCCACCGGTGAGCGCCACGTGTCTGCCACGTGTGTGATTGCTGACTCAGCCTGATTAAAACTTGTTTGCTCGATAAATTGTACTACATGCATAGATTAAAACTTGTATACAAATTGGACCTCTGACTCATTTGTGTATTTTGGTATGAATAATATGTATATTTGTGTATGAATCCAAGTCCACCTGAATGTTTACACTCTTACTCTAGATAATATTATTGTTTTAGAAACTATGGATCCACTTAGTAGAAACCTTGAAGAAGAAGAAATAATGGAGAACATTATTGATGAGGACACCTCACAATATCTGAACTTGGAGGGACATGACGACGACAGCTCAAGTACTAGTCATGGAGAAGATGAAGACTCCGGTGAACGCAATTTAATGGTTACAAAGTCCGGCGAGGTATATGCATTGATTAAGCCTCAGCTGACTTCCACCAACAATCTTCTTCTACATGTATTAATTAACGCTTCTTTCTTCTTTTAGCCCTCTGGATCGACCAGCCAGCAACCATCTTCTTCTACGAAAAAGAGCAAACGAGGCGCGAGCCAGCGGTTGAAAGATCGTGCAAAGTTCACGATCGAAGCAGTCCGTGTTGATGGAAGGCCGATGGAGCCCAAGAAGGCCGCAGACAAATTTATACGTCAGGCTGGAGTTCTTGTTAGGGACCAAATCCCAATCATAATTGAATATTGGAATAAGCCAAAGAAGGGCGACGGTACCTTTGTCGATGACAGATCCAAAGAAACGCTTTGGAATTCGTTGTTTGTAAATTTCACCCTTCCGCCAGAGGAGGATGAAAACAACCCGGTTATAAAGAAAAAGGTCAAAGAGTGGACTCTAAAGAAGATGGCTGAGGCTTTCCGCAACTGGAAGACAAAATTGAACAAATTTGTCAAATCTGGCGAGACTCCAGATTTCGAAGACGCATATTATGCGAAGATAAGACCTCACTGGCCCGAATTTGAGACATATAAAAAAAGTGCTATAGCTAAAAAGAGGTCAGAAACCAATACGCTTAATGCCCTAAAGAAGGAATATCACCAGAGGACGGGGTCAGGTGGCTACATATCTCAGAGGCCTAAGTGGGAGGAAGCTGAGAGGGCCCTGCGCGAGAGAGGGATCACACCCCAGACAGATGGGTGGGACCTACGTGCAAAGACTTGGTTCTACGGAATCGGGGCAAGGTTGGACCCAGAAACAGGATTGTGTATCTTCCCAACCATCCTTGCCAAACCCGTCACTGAACTCATCACGGCATACGAGGAAACATCCGCCAGGACCTTCCATCCCGACAGAGAGAATGACCAGCTCACACGCGCCATCGGTAAAAAAGAACACCCTGGACATGCATGAGGCACAGGGGGTATGACGTGGAAGGATGGGTTTGCCGACTGGAGCGACTCTTACAGATGGCGCGGCAGAAAAGAAAAAGAGCGTACAGAGCGGATGACACAGATAGAACATGCACTTGCGGCGCTGCAGACGCAAGTGAATGCACAACAGAGCCATCAAGCTACCGGCCCATCTCAGCGGCATGAAGAGCCTGCATTGGAAGCTGCCCGCGGCCCAGACTCTGCGCGGAAAAGCAGTGTGGCTTCCACGGAGAACGTGCAACCCATGCTTGAAATGACGGGTCCTCGATACCCCGTTGATGAGATCACGGAGAGCGAACACGCTGAGCTGCATGTGAGATTAATGGGCTTATCCATTAAGGTGGCTGTCGGCTATGCCTTACCTCCTGTAGCTGGTGGAACTTACCACTGCCGACCGATTCCAGATGGCTATGCTATTGTCGGGGTGGATGAGGTTGTGAAGGAATATGAGGAAGCACAGCTTGACCATGCTACAGGTGAAGGGGAAACTCAACTCAAATTTGCAGTGAAAACAACCATTCTTTGGAAGAAGGAACACATTGTGCTTCCAAATTGGAGGTCACTGGCACCCCCGCCATCTCCGCAGCGTCAGCAGTCTGAGCCGCTTCAGCTATCTCCTGCGCGGCAGCCATCTCCGGCCCGTCAGCCATCTCCTGCGCGGCAGCCATCTCCGGCCCGTCAGCCATCTCCTGCGCGACAGCCATCTCCGGCCCGTCAGCCATCTCCGGTGCTTCAGCCATCTCCTCAGCGTAAGCGGAAGAGCACTGCCACGAGGAGCATCAGTAGCACTGCCACAAAGAAATCCGCAGGAAACCGTACGCCAAAGAGTTCAAAAAACTACGTCCCGCAGCCTTCCGCCAAGCCATTGCCGGTTTTACCGTGGAATCGCAGCGACGAGGAGACCAATAGGATCTCGGGAGAATAGGTCAAGAAATTCTTTGCACCTAGACGGGCCGAGCCAAAGGAGAAAATAGATCCGGCGGTGGTGGAGAAGTTTTACAAAAATCTTTTGAAACCTGAAACCCCACTTGTGCCGGACTACGAGCGCCAGATTTTGAAGGCGGATGCAAGGCGCCGTAGGGAGACTGAAAGTAGCAGTCGTGAGGCACCCCAGAAAACAGTTCCCATGCTCGGAGAGCAGGAAAACCAATCATGCGCCCCGCTCCAAATGTTTGACAAACGGGACGCTCCTCCCGTAGATGATTACGAGGCAGAGCTACAAAGAAAGGCCAATGAGATGGGGATGACTTACATTGCATACTTGAACGTCATGGGAGACAACTTGCCCAAATGCGATGTCAACCCCATACAGCCATGGAAGTATGGGAAGAATCTAGTCAAGAAAGAGGAGCTCAAGAATCTACCAACAAAGATGCGAAAATTGCACAAGTGGTACCTTCATTTCTGCAAGACGAGAAAAGAAGAATGGATCACAGCGCATATAAGAGATCAGATTTTCTTGTGCGGAGACGACGCGATCGACTTCAACATTCAAGACTTGCATTTTCTATTCAATCAGAAGGAACTCGACAAATCTGCCATCAGCCTTTATTGTGTGTAAGTACTATTTCTGTAATTTTTATCTCATCTCATTCACTTCATTAATTGCATGTATATATATGCTCACCATATATGTATATACTATTATGCAGGAAAAAGGTTATGGAATGCATGAAAGGAGGCCCTTTTGACATTGGGTTCGTTGACCCAAATAGAGTTCATGAAGAAGTGGTAAGAGACAAACCCGGGCAAACAGAAGATTACTTTCTAAAGTCTTTACTGAGACAACAAACCAAAAGGGAAATACTATTGCCTTACAACTTCTCGTGAGTACTGTTACCCTCTCTCTTGTACACATTCTGTTTCGGCTTACTCGATGTTAAGTGTAACTGATGATGAGTTATGCGTGCGTAGGTTCCACTTTATTCTGCTAGTCATTCAACCCGACTCAGGAAAAGTCCTTGTCATGGACTCGTTACGAAAAGAAAAAGAGCTATGGGCAGACTTTAGAGAGATGCTCCAGAGGTAATTTCAATCATATTATCGCACTAGATCGGCAACTTTCGTGACAATAAGTAATTAATTACTCCTTTATCCATTTTCTTTGTCGGACAGGGTTTGGAAAATGTTCACGGGCAGGGCCGTGGGTGAATGGTCAGAAGAACTAAAATTTGTAGACCAAAATGTAAGTAATACTAGCTAGCTTACAATTCCATTATATCATGCTTTATTGATTATTATTTTGATTGAACTCTCTATTCTCGTAAAGTGCGCGCATCAGGGACACGGCAATAACTTATGTGGGTACTATGTTTGCGAATTCATTCGCAACACGATATGTGCGACAGGCCAAGCCGCACTAGAACAACTTAGAGTAAGTAAACAAAGTCCACAACATTATTTTATTACCATCAATTGTGTTGAGTTTTATTCTTATATATATATTGACGGCCCATTCTTCATATATATTCAGATCGAACGGATGCGGGACCAACTCCTACCATTTGAACGCATACGAGCCATTCAAGAGGAATTGGCGGGGTTCATACTTGATGAGGTCGTCACGCCTGGCGGAGATCTCTTTAGATATCCACCAAAATGAACGATGACCATGTATGTGCCGATGACGATGTATGTGCCGATGACGATGTTTGTGTATAATAATAGTTGCTTAATTATTCATGTACTCGTATGTACCGATGACGATTTATAAGTATACCGCTCCCGATCGATTTCCCCTCGCTCCCCCCCTCCCGCAGAAATACGCCCAGAACGGGGCAGAGGCAGAAGTCTGCCGCGGCAGAGATTTAGGCCGTTTTCCTGCCGCGGTGCCGCGGCAGGAAAACGGCCTAAATCTCTACCGCGGCAGAAGAACCTTTAACACCGGTTCCAGATACGAACCGGTGTTAAAGGGGGGGGGCCTGAGGCCTGCGGCAGCCCCACGTGCGCCACCCTTTAACACCGGTTCGTATAAGAACCGGTGTTAAAGGGGCCCCCCTCTAACACCGAACCCTCAACAGCGGTTGGGGAACCGCTGTTAGAGGGCCCTCCCAACCGGAGTTAAAGGGGGGGCTCTGCACTAGTGGAGTCAATGAAGCCACAAGACCAACATCCCAACATCCTCGGTGATCTGACATAACCTTGCCAAATTCTTGATAACAAACAACGGATAATCGTCCTAACCCAGTTCACACATCACCATGTAGTTCAACAGCTTAGAAACAACAGTGCAGATCCATGTTCATAGCATATAAACTGAGTCCTCGTCTCACTAGTTTTACATGGAAAAAAGCAAAATTCGCTTTGTTCCTGAGCTAAAATACAAAGTTCTAGTTTAAATCAACATAGAGCAAGTGGGCATCGGTTCTTGTAGCATGCATAAGTGTGCTAGCTGAAAATACCTTATTTATGTAGTACCTCACATGATTTCTGTAGTACATTCCATGCTTGTCATCTTGTTGATTTCTGTAGTTTCTATAGTTTCGAGTACTTGATATTGTTTCCATTGGATGGATGGAGATGGATGGTTGCTGTTAGTTTTGAGTACTTGTTGTCATTGGTGCTTACTGCTGAGCTAGGAGCTCCATATCTTGTGTTCAAATTTAGATTTGGTTTATTGTTCTATAGTAGTAGTAACCTTGATTTCAACACTAGCACCAGGCGACTAGGTTAGATTGCCTACAATGATCTCTAACCGGTAACAAGACCATGCATCTCCGTAGTGTTTACACGGTAGAAGGGGCATATCCAAACTCCCAAAATGCAGTATCTTCACCCAGGTGGGATCTTCAGCAAATATTTAGCCAAGGAATTATATCCTGGTGCATCATCTGGCGATGTGGATACACTCGGCAGTTGCGCAAACTATCAGGAAGGGCAGAGCACAACAATCTTGGAGCAGGCAGCAAGAACAGAGGATATAGAAGTTGTACAAGAAGCACTTATTCAGAGATGTATCAGCCTACAACAAAACAGAGTTTCAGAGGCGCTACATAACTAAACAATAGTATATGCTTCACCGATTTGAATTGAACTTTGACAATTGAGGTAGTGCTAAAAAATCTTACACTTGACTCGTGAACCGAGACTATTTCATGCTAGTAACATGCAGCAAGCTTCTTTGAGCTAACTGCATACGTGTGTGATGTTTCATCATGTTTATGTTTTGGTTCTTGTGGAATGATGTTGGGACACTTTATTCAGACCACTATCTTGTTACTTTTAGTGCTCTCATATCTTATTGCGTATTTTCAGACCACTATCTTTTGTGTGTTGTTGTTATGCATGTTTTTATGTATTGTCAACTATGTACATGATAAACGAAGGGCATCGTGGAATCGTGTATATATCATCTAGGAGTTACAGAACTTTAAGTATATATCCAAAATGAAATTCCTTTTTATAAGAAAGGGTGACATTTCGGTTTTTTCAACAGGGTGATGGTGAGTTCTCTGGACAGGTTGTAACAGAGGAGGGCTAAGATAAAGTATGAAGTAGCTGCATATTATTTGGAACTTTTTTATGCCTGTAACTTATACTTAAATTTAAGAGTTTGTCTCCTACTCGTTTGTTGTAATCTGGTATTGTTGCCGCATAGAACTTCATGATGCCATTACTCTCAGCGGGCACTTGCAATCTGGTATTATTATTGCTTCAAATCTGATTCTCACAAATATGGCTTCAAATTTGGTATTATTATTTCTGTAAAAATGTATTTTTATTGATATGTATTATGCACTGTTCATTGCTTATCTCCCTTATACTTACAAGACTCGGTGTTTTATTGATTGAGCTGGAGTACACCTTAAATTGCTGGTTATAACTAGTATGTGTGATTAGGTATACTGTTGTTCAGTAGCTAATAGAATTATGTGAAAATATTCTCATCTTTTGAAAGCTGGAAACCGTTGCATTTTGTTTTCGAAACGTTTTTGTTCATGTGCTGGTATAAAAATTGAATCTTTATAAAAACTCGTGAGGCATTGTTGGTGAAGTTTCTGAATTCTATGTGATAACAGTACTGCTGCTGTGTCTAGCATTCCCGGTTTACAAAATAACATTTTTTAGAAATAGTTTTGTTGGGGATTGGAAAGGAAGAGGATTGGAGTGGATTGGGTGATTGAAGTGTTTTCACCCAAAACACTAGGGATAAAACCCTGGAATACACACTGATCCACTGGAGCAAAACGAGGCCTAAGGGAGGGGTGCACGGAGTACCTCCTATAGTCCCATGACCATTTTATTGTTCCCGATTGGCATATCTAGCCGACGCAGTTTTATTCTCTTCTAAATGCTATATGCAAAAGGAAATCTCCCTAGTTGTTTCTTAAATAAAATAATTTGTCGTGTATTGTATGACTGTACTTTCATATTACAATTGATAGTACTAGCTTGCTGCTCCATCTGATGCGTAAGCCCTCTTAGCATTTGTCGGTCCTATATATTCCGGATTGACCATAAAATATAAAATGAATTTCCAAACGAGAACAATACAAATTGGTGCTACTACATTTTCCATGAACTATACTTTCATAATTCATTTGGTTTCAAACAACATAGTTAAAAACGGTTAAATTTTACTTTGAAATGTAATATCCTAAATTACTCATAATGTGAAACAGAGGGACTCTTTACTCGCGGTTCCGTAAAATGGATATTTATGTGATGGTCATGCATGAACATATATAGATGAACCGTTATGCGCGTATAAAGAGATGTTTCATGGATGACCATTAATGTTGCATAACGAAAGCACGAACACCAGCGCCGCGCCAAAATACGGAAATGGCACCGCGCCGCTCATCTTGAACAAACCAGACAACACAACTAAGACTAGCCTATAAACCAGCGTGACCATGCTCTCAAATTGGAAATCTCAATGGACACCGTTTGGTCTATCTCTTATTCCGTGCACGGTACGCCACCACCGGTAGACCAACAGAAAGTTTCCTCTTCCTTTACTATAGCAAAATTTGCAACAGACTCTAAATAGATTCTGGTTCACCTCAGGCTTGGGAAATAAATCCCCGATCTGCAGGATTCCTCCATCCCCACATCACCACTAACCTCTGCAGTCCCTCACACTCTTCATGCCCCATGCACATATCACGGCAGCCTCTATGATGAATCTCATGTCCATGTGCCGCTCGTGAGGCGGCCCCAGGCTAACCGGAGAGCGGAGATGGGGAGAAGAAGTGATGAGGCCATGGTCAAGAATTTTAACATGCGGCCTGAGTGCATGGCTCACTGAACCTCGAGCTTTTTCCTATGACCAAGTGCATCGGCATGCAAATATCTTCCTTATGAAGGAAATCATTGGAACCAACGAAACCAGTGAGATATAGTACGTGCTTAACTGGAGGTTCAATCATATTGGACTCCTTCCCTTGACATCACAGTATGCATGTCAATGCATGTCTACCAGTGAGATATCCTACATACTCTACAAATCTCAACCATTTTACTTTCTAATGTTTCAATAATATAATAGATATATGACCTTAAACATGTAAATCACATGCATGACGATACTGGCATATAGACTATTATGTATGAAGGCATGCAATGTACATGCATTGTCATGATTTTGCATAGAAAAATTATGAATAAAATTAACACATCACATGGTTCTATAAATTTCGGTGGTGTCTACCCAAACCATTCACTGAATATGGTGATATCTCAGCAAGTAGCTACTCTCACAAACTATAAATTCCATATCATTTTCAAGACGTAGGTACTACTTGGGACATTAGAGGATAACTGAGATGTTACGCCATTCTTGATGGGAAAGTGACTCCCATGGGATACGTGCTCCTCCAAGTGGACTTGTTTCCTCAAGTCTCATGATCTGCCTAGTTCAGAGTAGTGGTGTGAAGTAATTAGGTGTATGGAAACTCGATTTCAGGAACCTTGGCGGTGGAGAAGGACCTTCTTGATTTTTTGTTTTCTATTACAGGGTCCTTATGTAAACTGTGAGGACGGTGTTATAATTTATTTATCCATTGGGATCCTCCTTATAATTGTAAGCCCACCGACTTAATGATTGTAGTTTCGGTGTCCTTCAGGAATCTTCTTTGTTAAAAACCCATATAGTATGGGAATTCATAGTTCATTTCATAAGAGAAACCATCCAACAAGATACAACAAGGACACATATTTTTTGTGCTCTTCCACCAATTTGAGGCGAAGATGGGAATCATGGCCCTGCAATCTATCTCAAATGCTGGTGCAAGATAATTTTCAGACTTCCTGACAAAAAAGATTGTGACGAGGAATCGGTTTCCATCAATTCCACATGTGATGGTGGCGATGCTGAGTAGAAATTAGCACCTAATTTTCTCATAGTTGGCATAGCCAATATAATTTTCTTCTCTTCTTAATGCAAATTGCAAAAGCAGAGCTGCAATTAATTCACACAAAAAGGATAAGATTCAATCAATTATTCTATAAGAAGGCACTCGATCATCCCACACAAAATACATGGTGTATAAACAGGGTTGGACACAGTGTTGAAGGTGCTCACATGCTAAAAGGTGGTGTCGGCAAACTACCACCACATGTGCTACGTTAGTGGAGTGTTGCACAAAGTGAAGCACAACAAAGAAGAGCAGCATAAAACTGTGTGGGTACGTCCTTACACAAGGGGTGCGTGGAGTGCATAACGCAATGCACGTGTTAGTATAAGCAGAGGGAGGTATGCCAAGGTTTGGCGCCAGGGCTCCGATGAAGAGAGACTTCTACGGTAATGGAAGGAAGAACTAGGCAAGTCCAAGTCCAATGATGTGACTAGATGATGGGAACCCGCCTACAATGGTGGAAGAAGTTCCGACCTCTAACGCTGTCGGGCCGTAGAAGGCAACAATGTGTGGAGGGGGACAGACTCAAAGGAGGGTCTTGCGCAGATATCTCCATAATGCACATTTTTTATTTTTGTGAAACATGCAAATGATATTTTTCCAAAATAATCAATACAGGACCCGCGCGCTACGCCGAGGGCAAAAAGCCGTCGTCGTAGGCCAAAATGCCCTCAGCGTATGGTACGCCGACGGCTGCCCTCGGCGTAGCCTGCTCGGCAAAGGTCTCTCTCGGCGGAGCACACACAAGCCGCCAGCGTATCGAAATACGTCGGCGTACGCTACGCCGACGGCTTTGCAGTCGACATAGCCTGTCGCTCGGTTGCAACAACATTTTTTAAAAAAAATATTATTTTTATTATTTTCTCAATTTTTTTAATCTTTGAATTGTTTGACTCATTAATCTCTCACTTTGAACATTTTTAACAATAATTACACTTAATATTTTATTAAATTGCAGTCTTGTCAAACTCAGCACGCTTAACTTTCTCGTTCTTTCAGAATCTGTTTCCGCAAAGTAATTCATACATTGTTGTCAATACTATGATATCAATCCTATTAACTCTTATATCATCATGTCACATGTTTGTATTTTTTGAAATTACAAACAACTATTTAAGTAAACATTAATGAATAAGTAAAAATATTATTGAATTCAAATAAAAATATAATAATTTTACTTTTTTTGTATTTTTCTATTTAATATGGAATAATTAATATCTTTAAATCCGTAAATCAGAATTCGACAAATAATGTGTCTTCATTGATCAGAAAAATGAGAGTAATCCAAATATAATATGCATATCAACTAATCACAAACCCTCCGTTTTTGAATTAGCTATTTGGTGGTTGCTTCAGAAAATCCCCTTTTTGCGCTCGAAAAATGAAAAATAGCTTTTTGGTGCGATGAAAAGGAAAACTTGCATTGTCACATAATATAATATACCAAGTTTGATATTTTTCCTTCTAACTATGTCACATAATATAACACCACGTGAAGGTTTCGTATTGTTTCGATCGTTTTAGAATTTTTTTATGCCCGTTTTAAACTATCGTCGAACATCGGGCATGAAGATTCTTAGTTCGGGGCCGAGCCTCGCTAAACTTGCATTGGATCTTTGATAAAATAGCACATTGTACCTAAAAATGATTTTTGTAAAAAACATGAGCATCGGATCATGTACCTGTAGTTCATATCTGACCCACTTCCTACCGATTCTGCTGAAATTTGTCTTTTTCACCAGAGGTGGATGGAAAGGTTTCAGATCCCCCTGTTGGGACATTGCCCATATAACATGGTCTAGTATTTTGGTAAAATGTGCTGGTAGCATTTTGAATTAGCCATTTGGTGGTTGCTTCACAAAACCGTCCGTTTTTTGTGCTCGGAAAATGAGAAATGGCTTTTTGGTGTGATAAAAATGAAAACTTCCTCCTGCAACATTGTTCGCCATCCCATGATGCACATGTATGCACAATATGGGCATATTATCACAAACTATGCCTTCATTCTAGCCATAATATTGGTCATTTGACCCGAAAGCCAAGAAACCTCGAATGAGATAGGTCATTTTGTGAAGGTTTTTTTGAGACATAATCAATATACTATGTTTGATATTTTTCCTTCTAACTATGTCACATAATATAACACCACGCGAAGGTTTCGCATTGTTTCGATCATTTTTTAAATTTTTATGTCCATTTTAAACTATCGTCAAACTTTGTCGACCGACGGGCATGAAGATTCTTAGCTCGGGGCCGAGCCTCGCTAAACTTGCATTGAATCTTTGATAAAATAGCACATTATGAACCTAAAAATGATTTTTGTAAAAAAACATGAGCATCGGATCATGTACCTGTAGTTCATATCTAACCCACTTCCTATCGATTCGGCAGGAATTTGTCTTTTCACCAGAGATGGACGGAAAGGTTTTAGATCCCCCTGATGGGACATTGTCCATATAATGTGGTCTAGTATTTTTGTAAAATATGGTGGTAGCATTTTGAATTATCCATTTGGTGGTTGCTTCACAAAACCGTCCGTTTTTTGTGCTCGGAAAATGGGGAATGGCTTTTTCATGGGATGAAAAGGAAAACTTCCTCCTCCAACATTGTTCACCATTCCATGATGCACGTGTATGCACAATATGGGCACATTATTACAAACTATGCTTTGATTCTAGACATAACATTGGTCATTTGACCCGAAAGCCAAGAAACCTCGAATGAGATAGGTCATTTTATGAAGGTTTTTTGAGACATAATCAATATACCAAGTTTGATATTTTTTCCTTCTAAATATGTCACATAATATAACATCACGCGAAGGTTTCGCATTGTTTCGATCGTTTTTGAATTTTTATGCCTATTTTAAACTATATATAATGTTTTATGTTTCACTTAATTTTTATTTACAAATGTGTAATATTTGAGTGTAGATAGATAGATCTTATTTTTCTGTAAATTTTTATATATTATTTGTATTTTTCCGAATTAGAATGATTTAGTTCTGTTTTTCAAAGTTTAATGAGGTAAACTAAAAAATAGCTACGCCGAGGGCAGCCGTCTGCGTAGCATAGAATATGCCGAGGGCAATTCTACGCCGACGGCTGCTTGGTGGGGCTGGCCTAGACGATGGATACGCCGATAACCCCGACGTTTGGCTGTCGGCGTAGCGACCGGCCGTCGGCATTGCTTCCTATTCCTGTAGTGAATTACTCTTGTAGGGAGCTTGGGATCTCAAATTCCATATTCCGCCCACACACTTGGCTTTGTATGGAAACTAAATGGTACAAAATGTTGTAGCAAATTGTCTGTATGGAAGCTATAAAAATTCTAAAACAAAAAAAACATGCAAAATGTATGTAAATTTTCTCCACCGCGATACATGCAAAAATAAACTCAGACATTCATTTACTTATGGTGTACATTAAAATGATCCAAAATATGTGATGTACATGCATGACCATATGGACATATAGACTAACATGCATGAAGACATGCAAGGTTCCGGCATGACTGTTATTTTGCGCAATTGAAGTATGAATAACACATCACATAGGTCTACGAATTTTGTGGTGTATACCCCAGATCAGTTCAGAGGATGTGATGACATGTAAAAACCGATATGATTTATTTACTAAATAATTTTCCGTTGGGAGGATATCATAACATGCAAAAATATCCATGTGATTTCTATATAAGGTAGAAGTTATAGTTGGGATATTAGATGACAACTGAGTTGTTTTACAAAATCTTGAGGAAAGGTGGTTCACGTGGGTTAGCATGGGCTATGTGACCTGCAAAGGCGACTTTCTTCCCTCGGTGTTTATGATATCAGTGGTTCAGTAGCGGTGTGAATACCCAGGTGTGATGTTCATGTGTGTGTATTGCTTTGTATAGCAACATCGTTAATTAATAACACATTACATGGGTCTATAGTATTATTGGTAACGAATCATTTCAGGGGATAGGAGTATGATGAATTGATGATATGAGAACAAGTAGCCACATACAAAAATAATTTATATGATTAATTTAAGAGCATATGTATGAGTTGATATATTAGAGGACAACCGAGATGTTACATCGAGCTTTACAAGAAGGTTGTTTTTCTGTAACATGTCACTTGCCAAGGCGACTTCTATCCCTCACAGCTCATGATATATGTGAATATAGTTCTGGTATGAAGTAATGGGGTGCATTGTCACATGATTGATCTTGTTATATCTCATAAGTGATACCCGCCAACATAGCACAAAAATTAATTATCCAATGTTATATTTTGTTCTGCTGGACATATTTTTTTGCTTTGCCCAATTGCCAAAGAGTGGTCAGTGTTACCCAATTTGAGGCCGAAGATTCAAAAGACGCCAAATTTACTAAGTTTTTATTTACTTCATGTTCTAAGTTTGTTCAAGGCCAATTTTTTCAAATTTTGACGAATAATATAAAAAATATCAATATTGATATTATCAAATGCGTATATAATATTAAAATATAATTTAAGTCACTTCCAAATACAAAAGGTCTGACATTAAAGATGTTAAATTTTTTTTTCTAAATATCTGTTCAAACGTTACAAAGTTTGACACTGATTAACACAGAATGTGAGTGACCGTGAATGGAGTATCTGCATCTTGTATTATATGAACGACAACTATTAAATTACCGTGTGTAAGAACATATTGATGCATATACTATTCATCCATGCGGCCATGCCCATTCACGAACCATCATGCATGTTAGAAAGCATGTAATGCATGGCCATTATTTTCATGACTAAAGCATGAGTACCATGGTCGACATTAGTTGGGTCTATATATTCAACGGAGTGGCCAAACATACATCAATTGTTTTCTAGATAAAAGGAGCACGAGTCAATGATTTCTCACATATCAATTCAGAAGATACATAACTATGTTTCATAGTACCTTGATGCTATGTTATATACATGGATGTAAACATCTACATACTTATGTTGCCATATAAATTTTATGTTTTTGAAGACACGCATGTAATTGGAGATGGGATATTAGAAGATAACTGATGAGTTGTTTCGAGCTTGACTATCTAGGAGGTGGGTCATCCCGGCGAAGGGCGCGGCCATGGCATTCGAATCTCCACAGCTTGCCAGCGGATGTGGCGGAGCAAGGCTATCTAGATGATGCAACTAGCTGTGTGCAATGGCAGATGAGACCTTTGCATCTTGACGATGCAGCCAGCTTTGGACAATGATAGATGACGCCTTTGGATCCTCTTTCGGTGGTCTTCATAAACAACACCTACAAGTGACCGAACAAGATAAATGTTCCCTAGTGTGCTACACTGTAGAAAAGCAACACTGTTTTTTTCCGGCAAAAAAGAAAAGTAACACTGTTTTTTTTCAGGTAACACTGTTGTTTCGGTACTCGTACGGTCTGCAATTAAAAGTTCTCTACATGTTTTGCTATTACATACATATATATATCGGTCATTGCAAACTTAAGACCAAACCATTTTGACTTTTTTTAAAAAGAAGCAAAATACTAGCCATTTCATTAATTAAGAAGAAGTTTTTAGAAATGTCTTCCGAACCACCACAAAAATACCAAAACATCTACTCTCGCGGCAAATATTTAGCGCCGGCAAGCCCCATAAGGCTACTTTTTCTTTGATTTTTGACACCACCATGATGGATGTAGAGGCTTGATTACGAAAAACTCGTACATTTCTCTCCTTCCATATCTCACATGAGACCAACATGGCTAGGGAGGCCATTGCCTTCTTTGATTGCCCCCGCTTGTGTATCTTCTCCTTCCACCGATCCTTGACGAGTTGGATGTCTTGCCAATCCATTGGGTCAATGTGTCCGGCAAATTTTGATATATTAGTTGTATTTTTCCGAATTAGAATGATTTAGTTATGATTTTCAAAGTTTAATGAAGAAAAAAATAGCTATGCCGAGGGCAGCCATCGGCGTAGCATATGATACGCCGAGGGAAATTCTACGCCGACGCCTGCTTGTCGGGGCTGGCCTGGTAACGGTCGACTCCGACGGCCCCAACGTTTGGTCGTCGGCATAGCGACCGGACGTCGGCGTATTCATCCAGTCCTGTAGTGTCTTATACGTCTAGGATTCTATTCTATCTAACACCTTCCCGTATGAAGAATACTTCTATTAATCAGACACACATGATATTATTTTGATATGTGTAATTGCTCTGCACATTGAATTATCGATTTAATTAAAGGTGTCATTTTCTCGCATATTTGGGAGAATTTATTTAGTACCAAGACAACTAATATGGAGATATGCAAAATGTGCCCATCATTTTTTATGGTTGGGCTGGGTTTCGTTGAGCTTACATTTTTCGTCGAGATATCTTTCTCTCACTTGAATGGTTCACGTCCCTAGGGTTTAGTAATTCTGATATCCAGTCACAACTCTACCCCTGCCAGCCCCCTTATTTCTGCGTAAGTGGTTAACTCATTTGTATTTGAATCTTGATGCAACGTTTCATCTTTCCATTGGCATCACACTATTCATAGCGACGAATGTCCAGCATTGAGATACTCTACCATTAGTTCACTGTTATTACAATAAAAATATAATGGATAGTAGATTGCTTTAGACATGTTACTTGCATGCATGACCATACTGATATATATATGGACTATCATCTATGTAGACATGCAATGTCCATGCTTGGCCTTGCTTTTGCATGATGAAAGTATGAGTAACATTAACACATCACATCGGTCTATAAATTACTTTGGTGTCTAGCCCACACAATGCTGAGAATACGATGTAGCTAGTTAAACACCAAGTAAAATCCATATGATTTATGTAACGCATATATGTAAGACTTGAGATATTAGAGGACAACTGAAATGTTTCACAGAGCTTGATTGTAAAGTGGATCCTATGGGCTATGTGCCACGCCACTCTGACTTCTTTCCTCCTGCAGTGGTGTGTAGTAATGACTCGTATGGCTGGATGGCGTGGGTGATCTTGGTTCAAGCCAACACGGTACAACATGCACATGGCAGCTCCGTTATGGTGGTTTGTTCCGTCGCTGATGAAGCGTGGTTGCCACTGACTTTGACATGAAGTTGGCAAAGACGGCCTTGTAGTCTATCTCAAAGGACGCCGGCTGAGGATTTTCAAAGTCGAGGAATGAAAAAATTGTGGTGAGAAAAGGATTTCTCATCTCCCATCAGAGATGGCGACACGGAGTAACTCCCATGTCCATTGACTTGTATTGTATGACTATACTTTTATTCCATAAATAAAATGATACATCGTGTATTGTATGACTATATTTTTATTTCAGAATTGACGGTATCTCCCTCTACCTAATGCGTAAGCCCTCTTAGTATTTGTCGTCGGTCCAATACATTCAGGATGCACCATCGATATCCAATGAATTTCAAACCAGAACACTATTAAATAATGCTACAACATATTCCATGAACTATACCTGTGTGTAATTCAACATAGTTAAAAACATTGAAATTGTTCCTCGAAATGTAATATCATAAATTACTTATAATAGGAAAGCAGAGGAAGTCTTCACTTGCGGTCCACTAAAATGGATATAGGCATGCGATGGTCATGCATGAACATATATAGACGAACCATTATGTGCGTACAACGAGATGTATCATGGATGACCATTAATGTTGCATAATGAAAGCATGAACACTACCCCCATCAGTATATAGATTAACGAAACAGCTTCGCATATGACACTTCACATGCGATTTCTGTACGATGCCCCCATCTCATGCTAGTTATGACTACTACCTGCGTATTAGTCCAGCCACTAATTAATTCTCTCCCTAAGCCCAAGTCCAGCCAAAACTCAATTAACATTACGACGGTGCTGTACGTACACGACTGGAGCTGCAACTCAACTCTGCTATTGGAGCTGGCATGAGTTCTCAACTCCAATTTTAATTGCAGCCACCAAGCCGACGCATCTCCTTGCATTAAGCCAGCTAGTGAGCCCACATCCTCTCTCTCCCACGGCGACATCGTCCGTCGTCCAGGAGGCGAGAGCATGTAATTTATTTTCCTATTAGGATCCTGCTGGTAATTGTAAGCCCACTAACTGAATGAATGCCATTTCATGGTCCTTCATGAACCTTCCCTGTTAAAAACAGACATACAATGGGATTTCTTGGTTCATCTCATAAGTGAAACCAGCCAACACCGTACAACAAGTAAAGCCTTTTTTTCTTTTTGTGGTTTGCCACCAATTTTAGGCGAAGATGGCAATGCTGACTCTATAGTCTATCTCAAAGCCCACCAAAAAGATTGTGTTGAGAAATCGATTTCTCATCCACATGTGGTGGTGGCGATGCTAAGTACACTACAGGAATGGAAAGCTACGCCGACGGCCAAACGTCGGGGCCGTCGGCGTAGCCATCATCTAGGCCAACCTCGCCAAGAAGCCGTCGGCGTAAAATTTCTCTCGGCATATCCTATGCTACGCCGAGGGCGCCCTCGGCGTAGCTATTTTTTATTTTATCTCATTAAACTTTGAAAAATCATAACTAAATCATTCTAATTCGGAAAAATACAAATAATATATCAAAATATGCGGAAAAATAAGACCTATCTATCTACACTCAAATATTACAGATTTGTAAATAAAAATTAAGTAAAATATAAAACATTATATATAGTTTAAAATGGGCATAAAAAATTCAAAAATGATCAAAACAATGCGAAACCTTCGCGCGGTGTTATATTATGTGACATAGTTAGTAGGAAAAATATCAAACTTGGTATATTGATTATGTATCAAAGAAACCTTCACAAAATGACCTATCTCATTCGAGGTTTCTTGGCTTTCGGGTCAAATGACCAATGTTATGGCTAGAATAAAGGCATAGTTTGTGACAATGTGTCCATATTGTGCATATACATGCATCATGGGATGGCAAACAATGTTGCACGAGGAAGTTTTCCTTTTCGTCGCACCAAAAAGCCATTTTCTATTTTTCGAGCACAAAAAACGGACGATTTTGTGAAGCAACCACCAAATGGCTAATTCAAAATGCTACCACCACATTTTACAAAATACTATACCACCTTATATGGACAATGTCCCAACAGGGGGATCCGAAAACTTTCCGTCCACCTTCGGTGAAAAAGACAAATTCCTGCCGAATCGGTAGGAAGTGGGTTAGATATGAACTACAGGTACATGATCCGATGCTCATGTTTTTTACATAAATCATTTTTAGGTTCACAATATGCTATTTTTATCAAAGATCCAATGCAAGTTTTCCATTTCATCGCACCAAAAAGCCATTTTTCATTATCCGAGCGCAAAAAGGAAATTTTCTAAAGCAACCACCAAATAGCTAATCCAAAAACGGAGGGTTTGTGATTAGTTGATATAGATAACATATTTGGATTCCTCTCATTTTTCTGATCAATTTAGACATATTATTTGTTAAATTCCGATTTACAGATTTAAAGATATTAATTATTCCATATTAAATAGAAAAATACAAAAAAATTAAAATTATTATATTTTTATTTGAATTCAATAATATTTTTACTTATTCATTAATGTTTAATTAAATAATTGTTTGTAATTTCAAAAAATACAAACATGTGACATGATGATATAAGGGTTAATAGGATTGATATCATAGTATTGACAATAATGTATGAATTACTTTGCGAAAACAGATTATAAAGGAACGAGGAAGTTAAGCGTGCTGGAGCTGGAGTAGTATTAGGATGGGCTGGGAAGTTTGACCAAGACTGCAATTTAATTAAATATTAAATATAATTAGTGTTAAAAATGTTCAAAGTGAGAGATTAACGAGTCAAAGAAAAAAAATAAAAAAAATTATTATTTTTTAAATGTTTTTACAACATGTCGACAGACTATGCCGACGGCCGCTACGCCGACGGTATTTTGATATGCCGATGGTGTTGGAGATATGCCCTAGAGGCAATAATAAATGTAGTTATTATTATATCTTTGTGTTTATGATAAATGTTTACATTCATGCTATAACAGTATTAACAAGGAAACATTAATACTTGTGTGATTTGTAAACTAAATTAGAGTCCCTAGTAAAGCCTCTTAATAATACTAGCTTGTTGGTTAATAAATGATTGTGGTTTCCCTGTCATGAACATTGAGATGTTATTAACAACAAGATCATATCGTTCGGAGAATGGTATGATGGACATACTCCTATAGATAAGCATAGCATAAAGATCAAGTCATTTTAATAGTTCAATTGCTGTATGCTTTCTGATACATAGTAACCTAATTCCTTTGACCATGAGATCATGCTTATCACCATCACCGGAAGGATGCTTTGATGACATCAAACACCACACCGTAACTGGGTGGCTATAAAGGTGGCATTGAGTGTTCGGAAAGTATGGGTTGAGACACATGGATCAAGAGTGGGATTTGTCCATCCATATGACGGATAGATATACTCTGGACCCTCTCGGTGGAATGTCATCCAATTGGCTTGCAAGCATGTGACTGGCTCACAAGGGATCACATATCACGGGAACGAGAAAAGAGTACTTATCAGTAACGAGGTTGAACTGGGTATGCAGAGATACCGACGATCAAAACCTCGGATAAGTAAACTATCGTGAGACAAAGAGAAATTGGTATCGTATATAAGTGGTTCATTCGATCGCACAAAGTAATCGTATAAATATGTGGGAGCCATATGAATTTCCAGATTCCTCTATTGGTTATTGTTCGGAGAAGTGTCTCGATCATGTCCGCATAATTCACGAACCGTAGGGAGACACACTTAAGGATTCGATGTTGTTGAGTAGTTATGGAAGGATGAGTAAGAGACCGAATGTTGTTCGGAGTCTCGTATGGGATCCGAGATATCACGAGGAGATCCGGAATGGTCCGGAGAATAAGATTCATATAAGGAAAGTCCTGTTTCGGAGTTGGAGAATGATTCCGGTGTTTTCATCGGGAATGTTCTAGAAGGGTCCGGAAGGTCCGGCACTCCGGAGGGGAAGGGTACATGAATGTGTCATAACAAGTTGGAATGGTTGCATCATGTACTAGGTGTCATCGCTGAGAAAAATAAAAGGATAAATCAAATCCTAGTTTGAAAAGTCAAACGCCAATTTGAAAAGTCAAACGGCAAGTTTGCTTGGTGGAGGGAGAGTAGGAAACCTACTTGGGGAGGAGTTCCTCTCCCTCCACCGCCGGCCTTGGATGCCGAGTTGGGGGAGGACTCCCTCCCCCTTGGCCGGCGCCCTCCACCTATAAAAGGAGGGGCAGGGCTGCCCCTCTAGACACACAACTCCACCACCAAAAACCCTAGCCCTAGCCGCCGGCCCTCCTGCAGGCGCCGCCGCCCTAGGGCAAACCCTAGCCGCCGACTTGGGGCTTAACCCAAGCCCTAGCCGCAGGCCTAGCTCTCTCTCCTTGGTGTGTCTAAACCCTAGATCACCGAGGCCTCTCTCATAGTGCACCATACTCGCTCCGGCTTAAGGCGAAGCCCTGGAGATCTCCCCTCTACTTCCGGTACCACGCCGTTGTGCTGCCGGAATCGCGAGGAGAGTGCTACAACCTCCGCTGTCTGCTGGAACAAGGGAGAAGAAGGTCTTCATCGAGAACGTGTGACCGACTGCGGGAGCGCTGCCAGAACGCAGCGTCGGAAGGATCGTCTACACGATCTTGAGATCGGCAAGAGTATGACTACATCACCCACGAGAATCCGCTCTCGTTAAACACTTTGGAATCTTCGAGGGTGAGTTATTCTATCAACTCGTTGCTACAATCTAGTAGATAGATCTTGGCTTGTTTGTTTGTATGCAGTAGAAATTTTTTGTTTTCCATGCTACGTACCCCTAAAGTGGTATCAGAGCCGTGTCTATATGTAGATCTGTTGCGCGAGTAGAACACAATGGTCATTGTGGGCGGTGGTGTTTTTATTATCAATTGCTTCTTGTGTACTTTGCATCTTGCGGTATGATGGGATGAAGCGGCCCGGGCTAACCTTACATTACATCGTTCATGAGACTTGCTCCACGCTCAACATGCAACTTGTATTGCATAAGTGGCTTTGCGGGTGTCTGTCTCTCCCATTATAGTATAGATCCAATTTACAACAGGCACTTGATAGTTTAAACATCAACGTTGTGGTTCTTGTTTGTAAGTTAGATCGACACTTATTGAAAGCCCCAAACCACGTAAAATATGCAAAGAAATTAGAGGCGTCTAACTTTGTTTTGCAGGGGTGTGCTGTGATGTGATATGGCCATGATTGTGATTATATTTGATGTATGCAATGTTCCTTATTGTAAGTTGGCAACCGGCAGCAGCCATATGGTTGTCTTTAATTTCTGTTAAGACCCACGTGTCTATTCAAAGTAGTTGTAGTAGTTCAAGCTGGTGGAAGACTATCATGGAGCAGCGTCATTGACCTTGATGCAATGCCGGTGATGATGGAGATCATGTTCGTGCTTGAAGATGGAGATCGGAAGCACAAAGAAGAAAGGCCATATCATATCACATATTATGAATTGCATGTGATGTTAATCCTTTATGCATCTTGTATTGCTTAGTTAACAACGGTAGCATTATAAGATGATCCCTCATGCACATGAATTTCAAGTTCTAAAGTGTTCATCCTTAGTAAGCACCGTTGCTAAAGCTTGTTGTTTCGAAACACCACGTGATGATCGGGTGTGTTAGATTCTGCAAGTGTATACAACGTGAGCAAGCCAGATTTGCTCATGCGGAAGCTAAGGTTTGATCTTGAAGAGCCTAGCATGTACAGACATGGTCTCGGAACACGGATCACCAAAAGGTAAAACATGAATCATATAGTAAGAGGTCTTATCTCACTTAGTTGGTGAAGTGTCAGAAGTGGGCTTTGATGAGACTGGGCTGGATTCATTATATGATCTTACAGCTTCTAGTCGGAAATCAAAGAGCCAAAGGTCCCGTAAGAGGTCACGTGTACCCAAATCTCCAATTGTTTCTCAATGAATGGCATGTTCTCAAATAGCAGAGGTCTTCGTGACTTGGCTAAACATTTGTTCTTTGTCGATTGTGTGAGAGATTATAAGTTGGATTTTTTGGGTATTTCTGAGACTGGTAGACGTGATTTGTCACAAAGTCAACTCAATCGCCTTTCTGGTGGAGTGGATTTTTCATGGGTATCACGTCCGCCGCGGGGGAGATCCGGAGGAATCTTGTTAGGCGTCAAAGATGAGACTATGGAAATCTTAGCCAGTTCGGTTGGAGATTTTTTTTATTAAACTCCATATCCGGAATAAGGCTGGTCATTTTGTTTGGTCTCTAGTCGCCGTATACGGGGCTGCCCAGGATGTTTATAAGGCTGACTTTTTACGTGAGTTGGTAAATCTAGCTAAGGACAATCCCTATCCCATCCTTATAGGTGGGGATTTAATTTGCTAAGATTCCCTCATGAGAAAAGTCGGGGACGATTAGATGAACATTGGCCTTTCATGTTTAATGCTGTCATTGGTAGCTTGGACTTAAGAGAGGTTACAATGTTAGAAAGACAGTTTACTTAGGCTAATAGTCTTCCCGAGCCTACATACGAAAAATTCGATAGGGTGCTTATGGACACCGAATGGGAAGATAAATTTCCTATGGTAACTGTTCGCGCTCTAGAGCGTATTGACGCTTTATCGGATCATGCTCCATTACTGTTATCTGTCGGAACACCACCATGAAAATCCAAAAACAGTTTCAAGTTTGAACTAGGATGGATTGATCGTGATGGTTTTTATGAACTGGTGAAGGCTATTTGGAAAAAACCAGTTAGTGGACGCACACCTATACAACGTTGGAACAACAAAATGCGTGCCTTGCACAAAGTCCTCCGTGGTTGGGCTAGACATACTGCTGGTATTCTTAAAAAAGAAAAAATACGCCTTTATGCTATTATTAATGATTTGGAGGCCTCAGCGGAGGTTAGGTTATTGACTGCACAAGAGATTGAGCTTAAAAAGCAATCGAATGCAGAAATTGCCAAGCTTCTGCGTGAGGAAGAACTCAAGTGGTACCAACGTTCTAAAGCTAAATTCATCCTTGAAGGAGATGCGAATACAAGATACTTCCATGTTGTTGCAAATGGCAAGCATAAGAAGAAACTTATTCACTCTCTAATTCAGGATGAAGGAACGATAGAAGGACCACAGCATCTTAAATCTTATATTACCAACTACTATAAATTCTTGTTTGGGGAACCGCCAGAAAATTCCTTTTTGTTGGATGAGTCCCGGACGGAGGATCTTCCTCAGGTTTCTATTGAGGAAAACAACTTTCTGGCTGCCCCTTATACTGAGGAGGAGGTTAAAAAGGCTGTCTTTCAAATGGAACATAACAAAGCGCCAGGGCCTGATGGCTTTCCAGAAGAGTTTTATCAAAAATTCTGGGAAGTTATCAAGGTGGATTTGATGCGCTTGTTTGAGTTTTTGCAAGTTGGTCAGCTGGACATCTTCAGGTTAAATTTTGGCAACATAATTTTACTACCTAAGGTTAACAACGCAGAACGTATACAACAGTATCGTCCAATCTGTCTTCTTAACGTTAGTTTTAAATTTTTTACAAAGGTTGCTACGATTAGACTGAATTCAATGGCTGATCATGTTGTTCGCCCTTCTCAAACTGCTTTCATGCAAGGGAGAAACATCTTAGATGGAGTTGTAATCCTGCATGAAACGATACATGAACTGCACTCAAAAAAACTAAATGGTGTATTGTTCAGGATTGATTTTGAGAAGACATATGATAAAGTTAATTGGTCTTTCCTACAGCAAACACTCTGTATGAAAGGTTTTTCAGAAGAGTGGTGCGCTCTCATACAGTCTTTTGTGTCTAGTGGAAGTGTTGCCATAAATGTCAACAATGACACAGGTAATTACTTCCAGACCAAAAAAGGGCTGAGACAAGGGTATCCACTATCGCCTATACTATTTAATATAGTGGCAGATATGCTGTCTATACTTATTGAGAGAGCAAAGACTGATTGCCAGATTGAAGGATTGGTTCCACATCTTGTTGATGGTGGATTATCTATTCTTCAATACGCCGATGATACAATACTATTTATGGAACATGATCTGGAGAAAGCCAAGAATCTGAAATTAATACTATCAGCATTTGAGCAGCTCTCTGGATTGAAAATAAACTTCCATAAGAGTGACTTGTATTGTTTTGGCGAGGCTAAAGACGAGGCCCACCTGTATGCCGATCTCTTTGGCTGTGGTCAGGGTCATTTTCCAATCAATTATCTGGGAATACCTATACATTATCGGCATCTAACGATTGCTGAATGGAAACTCGTCGAGGAAAGACTCCAGAAACGTCTTAATAGTTGGAAAGGTAAATTGCTATCCCTCGGTGGAAGACTGGTACACTCATTAATTTAGTACTCACCAACATGGTACTGTATATGATCTCATTCTTCCAGTTACCAAAAGGTGTCTTGTCAAAAGTGGACTATTTCCGCTCAAGATTCTTTTGGCACGGGGATAGTGAGAAAAAGAAGTATCGACTGGCCAAATGGAATGTCGTTTGCCGGCCCAAAGAATATGGTGGATTGGGCATACATGATTTAAAAGTAAAAAACACTGCATTACTGGGTAAATGGTTATACAAACTTCTTACCGAAGAAGGGGTATGGCAAACCATTCTATGGAGGAAATATGTTGGCTCAAAAGCGGTGTCTAAACTGGTTTGGAAACCAGGTGACTCACACTTTTGGGCTGGGCTAATGGCTTCCAAAAAGTATTTCTTCCGGTTTGGAAATTTTAATATTAAGGATGGTTCACAGATTAGGTTCTGGGAAGATAAATGGCTTGGCCAAAATTCTCTTCGTGAACAATATCCAGCTCTATACTCGATCGTTAGGCACAATGGGGATACTCTTGCTGAGGTAATGGAAACCAATCCTCCTAATATGTCTTTCAGAAGAAGTCTCTTAGGTCCTAAACTTGTGTCTTGGAATAATCTTTTAATGAGATTATCCAGGACACAGCTATCTGAGGGAATGGACGAATTCAAATGGAAATTACTCCATAGTGGTAAATTTTCTGTTGATTCATTTTATAGAGCTCTGATTCAACCTAATATTCCAGTCGATGACAATAGTAAAATTTGGAAGATGAGGATACCCCTTAAAACAAAGATATTCGCTTGGTATCTCCATAAAGGGGTGATTCTTAGAAAAGATAATCTTGTTAGGAGGAATTCGCATGGTAGCACTGAATGCGTATTTTGTCATCATAATGAGACAATACGCCATTTATTCTTCCGTTGTAAATTTGCTCGTACTATATGGTCAATCATCCAAATAGCCTCTGGTTTATCTCCTCCTGGATCGGTAGTCAATGTATTTGGCAACTGGATGAATGGGATTGAGTATAAATATGGGACTTTATTTAGGGTGGGAGCGCTTGCCATTATTTGGTCGCTTTGGCTATGTAACAATGACAAGATTTTTAATAATGTTGTATCTTCTCCCTTGCAGGTTATCTATCGAGCTACGGCTGTCCTCCGATCATGGACTTCTCTACAATGAATGGAGTTCCGCGAATTTTTTGCGGAGGGCTGTAGGCGGTTGGAGGATACGGCGCGGGATATCTTCTCCTGGCATGGATGGCAGCAAGCGCTGCGGATACATCTTCCTTAGCTAGTTTGGAGAACAATGTTTTCATTTACATTATTTTGTAATCCTGTTTTTGTTGACTTGGTACGAGACTGTGTGGTTGATCGGCTGTGTGCATCCTAGCTATGCAGAGGCCGGGTGTAAACTTACTGTTAAGTAATAAAGCGCCCATTTCTAAAAAAAAACTCCACGCCACCAGTATTTTTTCGTCCGGTCGAGCAGTGGGTCCCACTTACCTATGGCATGTGACAAGTTGGGAAACGCCACCGTAAGGTACTTACCAGTGGCATATAAAGAAGTGACACACCACTATTACAATACATATACAATGTATTATGACTAGAGATAAACTAGAACTCTATATCTTGTATTCTAAATCTCCACCTACCACTGTGTAACTCTATATAAACCACACAAGGGTCATTGCAATAAAAAAAAATTCTAGGGATCAGTATTTTTCATATGATATCAGAGTCAAGAGGTCTTGAGTTCATGGCAGTAGTAGAAAAAAGGGCATCCGTTCGCGCCCCCTAAGGGCATTAGTCCCGGTTGCGCCACGAACCGGGACTAATACTGACACGCGTCCCGATTCGAGCGAGCACGGGGCCCGGAGGCATGCATCCCGGTTGGTAAGGGAGCATACGTCCCGGTTTGTAACCGGGACTAAAGGTTGGGCGTCAGGCACATGGCGTGGCACTGTAACACCCTCAGAATCGACCCTATGCAAGTTTCGGCGATTTCCGCCAAACCCGCATAGAAACGATTCAAAGGTGCCCACCAGGCACTTTCGTGCGGGTGGAAAACGAAGTAATAACATTACACAACAGTCCTCGATGGGACCCACAGAACAGATATATATAACAGCGACTCAATGAGTCAAGAATACAGATATACAATACAAGATCCAAATCACCTTGAAAACAATACGGCGTCCGAGTACGGACAAGATGCAAATTGAGCTAAGAGCCCTGAAGAATAACCAATGGTGTCCATAACCCTGCCCAGGCCAAGCCGGAAGGGTAACCCTGCTAATGACGTCGATCCCAAAACCTGCTTAAACAAAAGGGGTGCCGACAAAGGGCAAAGGAAAAAGAGGAGCGTCAGTACTGAGGCCAGTACACGGCGAGGCTAGAATTCGGCGGTCCTCGCCTACATAGGTATGGTGGACTGAAGCGGTAGCGGCAGCATGCACTAAACAACCTATAGAGACTCGATACAACGGTCGGCTATCAGAGAGAGATAAGAAAGACCTATTCGGAACCAACCTGTTACTACCATCAAACAAACCCATCCTGGTATTTCCCCCTCAAGACCAGACGAGGAAGTCAACCGAGGAACTCACACAGTTGGCAGTTTTATTTATTCAGTTATCGTTGCAGCAATTACTAGTCAAGTATAGATAATCATTCCGATATAATAAGCAGTGGGCAATTTTAGTTAACCATTCCGTTATAGTTGCGACACATACTAGTCAGATACGATTAGCATGAGATATCCCAAAACCCAGCAGTTGTTGGTATTGTTATTTAGCCATTCCGTTATAGTGAAGCTGATTACTAGTCATATCGGATACAAGTCAAATTATAACAGTAAACTTTAGTTATAGCTGTCTATGATCAAGCACTGTGCTCCAAGTCGTCCATAACCGCGGACACGGCTTCTCGAAAAGATTTAACCCTGCAGGGGTGCACCAAAGTATCCACATGCACTTCGACCATTTTTGCCAGATCAATTAACATACACCCATCGGTATGTCGGCGGGGCCTAAGTCATGACGTTTCCCAGACCCAAAGCAAGCACGGGGGGCCACCCCACTAAGTCTACCCGCAACAAAGTCGGCCGGTCTCCGAGACGGACTCAGGGTTTGGGTGGACGGCTGTGAACGACTGGGAACCCGAAAACTCGGGCTTGTCGACACCGCGAAAACGTGTCCCGATCCTAAACAGTACAGGTGCTATCCATCGCACAATTTAAATAAAGTAGTAAATCATGGCATAAGTACAGAATAGTAATAAATCCCCAAACTACTTGTGGCCCCCAGTACAGTACTTTGAAATCAGGTACTAAATCGATGGGGTGCCCATACATCCCACATGTGGTTAGCGCGCTCGATCTCGGAACAGGTGTCAAGAACTCGGGGTCCTACGGGACACAAGTGGATGGTTAACAACCAAATAACATCTATTGCCCACCTGTGCCTCTACTTACCTACTTCAATTTTAGTTATTAAACAGTAATGGAATTAAACGATAATTAAAGCCATGATCATCTCCAACACTAAACATGCGGCAATATTCCAACAACTGTGGTACTTGACGACACACAACAGCACTTGAGCAAGCGGCTACGACGCGCAAGTCCAACTATCTACCAATCAACAGGTAATAGGATGTGTCCAAGACAATATAAGGCTGCGAGGGATATCACGGGTACGAAAACTAGAGCATCGCAACACAGATAGCAATAGATCAACAGGAGGGAATAAATACTATAAAAGTAAGATAGGTAGAAAGGGGGAGATGCTCGCCTGAAAACATTGCCGAAGGTTCATCCGAAGATCGGGTCGACACTCGCATCAACTCAACGGCCTTATCCGCGAAGAACCAAAACACTAGAATAAACACCGGATGCAATATTTAATACTACGGCAAAAGATCGGGCATGATGCATGAATGATGTATGACATGGCAAAGCTGCGATGCGATTAGGTCATATTAAGCGGAACCGGGGTCCCGACATTTAATTAAGCGGTTCAAGTTATTTATCTACCCCGCAAATTAAATGTTGTCTTACCCAGGCAAAATGTGACAACGGTTCGATGCACAACTTAAATGGGGCCAATATAAGACTAGATTTGCCCGCATATGGGCCCCATATTTAATTTAGGTGAAACGGCATAAGGCCCCCAAACCACATGACAATATGCATGCGAGTATGACAATTTAATACGCAACAATTTATATAGATGGCATTTATAAAAAATAGGGGCTCGGATCAGGGTCACACATTAGGGTTCGGCGATCTTGGGGTTCGATGGTTCGGGGTCGGGTCTCAGGGTTCGGATCTGGGGTTCGGACTCCGGGGTGATCGCTATTCGAAGGTCGGATACAAGATGAGGAGCTTGGCGTTCCGGGAAGAAGGGCTTGGTTCGGTGTCGGGACGCATCGGATTCGCCCGGGTCGGTGTCGATCTTGTAGTCGCGAAGATCTTGTCGGGGCCGTGTATCGGGTCGGTCTTGGCGTCCGGGATGAAGAACTTGGCGTTCTGCGTCGGTGTCCTTACCGTCTGTGTTCTCGAGCATCGCATCCTGGAAGGAGTACTTGTCGTTCAGGGTCTCGATGTCCGGGGTGAAGTACTTGGCGTTCCGCGGCGAAGTGCTTGACGTCATTTGGTTTCATGTCGACGGTCTTGGTGTCCTCGATGGAGAACTCGGTGTATCCGTGTCGGCGGCCTTGGCGGTTATCGGGTTCGGTCTCAGCGGGAGCGTTCTCGGGTCCCCGAGGAGAGCTTGGCGTTCCACGATGAGGTTACTAGCGGCCGTGTTGGAGATCCTGTCGGTCCTTCTACTGATCAGCACCAAAACACGACACATGGAGCGAACCCGCTGGTACTAGAGGTACCCTGAACTAGCACCAAAACACCATGGCAGCAGCAGCATGCAGAGAACATGCGGCCTCGGCACATAGAATGGCAGCGAGCTCGGGCACGGACCGGGCGGCGAGGAGCTTGACGGGGAGACGGCGGCCAGCGGAGGAAGGCCGGCGAGCGGAGGGAGGCCGGCGAGCGCCGGGCGCGGCGGAGGAGGACGCGAGGTGGGTCCGGCGGCGAGGCGGTCGGGTTCGGCGACGCGGGGTCGGGGAGGCCGGCGCGACGGCGGCCAGAGGAGGCCGAAGCGGCGAAGGGGACGGGCGAGCGGGGAGGCGATGGGGAGGCTCCCTGGCGGCGAGGCAGCTCCGCTCGGGGCGAGGTCGGGGGAGCGAAGCTCGACGCGGGGGGGGACGGCCGAAGGGGGCGACGCCGGAGATGGGGGGTGACCGGCGACGGGGTTGCGCAGCCGGGGCCGGCCGGAGGCGAGGTTGGCGCGGGAGGCGGGAGGAGGCCGAGGCGAGGCTGGCGGTTGGCGGCGGCGTCGTGGCTCGCAGAGGAGGCGCGACAATAGAGGTGGCCGGCGGCGAGGAACTCGACGGGGAGGCGCCAGAGGAGGTGCGGGCCCGGCGAGGAGGCGGAAGGGGAGGAGCTCGGCGAGGCGGGAGAGGAAGCTGCGAAGGAGCTCGCGGGGATGCGGCGGCGCGGCCGTGGCCCAGAGGAGGAGGCGCGGCGGTCGACGGAGGCGAAGACCGGCGCTGGGGCGCGTGCTAGAGGAGGAAGACGAGGGAGGGAGGGGAGCGAGCGGGGGACCGTGGGGTGCGGCCGGGGCGTGGGGCCGCGCGGGTAGGCGCGTGCAGGCAGAGGAAGAGGACAGGGCCGGCGCTGGTGGGGCCCAAGGACAGGGAGAGGGGGTGGCTGAGTGGGTGGGTTGGTGCGGGTGTTTGCTGTGTGTGTGCAGGAGAGAGAGAGGGAAGGGAGTTGGGGTTAGGATTGATGAGGTGGCAAGGTGGGTGGGGATTGGGGGTCCAGGGGGTGAGGTGGACTGGGGAGGTGAGGTGGAGGTCTGGGAGTGGCTGGGTAGGATAGGATAGGGTAGAAAAGAGTTTAGGTTTTAGGTCGATTATTTTGTAAAATATTTGTTTGTTTTGTTTTGTTTATTTTAAAACAAGACTACTTTGCAATTAGTTTATAGGTAAATAAAATATCCGATACGATCAGGGTTTTGCATTTGAAATAAAGAGGGATATTTGTACAAAGCAAAACTAGGCTTTTAGCAAAATACTTTTAGGCGACAGATGAATGCTGAGGTCATGATGATGCAATGCACTAAAACAACGCGATTTTCTAGTAGTGGTTTTTGCGGGATGCCACAATTCGACACCACTAACAATGGATCTCGCCCTCGAGATCCGCCTCATGGTACCGGAAAGAAGGGCGGCGATCTGAATCTTCTCGCATCGTGTAGATCCTCGCGACACCACTAACAAGAGGTCGTTGTCCGTGATCGTCGAGAGAACACTCCGGGAACAAAAGGTCGAAGGTCGAGGTATCAACAAATAAAGCCACCTCTAGCTTCCGTGGACGGAGTAAAATTGCTAGATCCACTGATTCGATGTACAAGAGTGAATGATAAGAGTAGTCGGATGGTGATAAGTCCATCGCGCACCCAAACCATTACTCGGCACACGAATAGGCGGATTATGCAACCAACTCTCGGAATTAGACTGAAGATCTCGACAATCGAGGTTCAGAAACAAAGGAGCGATGCAGACTCTGCATCGGATCTGGCGTAGATGATATCGTCGCGTCGGAAAACACCGGAAGGCACGAGAAGGAACAAAGAGAAGTCCACCAGACGAAGGATTCCTCGGATAGCATGAAGACCAGATGTAGCAACACCGTTACCAAAGGAGGAAGCGAAACCCTGAAGGTACGATGGAACCCAACCACGAGAAATCCTGGACTCGAAGAGAGAGGAGAGAGCGGATTCAAAACACGCAGAGGTGAGAGGAGAGCAGCAGAGGGGTAAGGAGTAAAATCAGACCTAATCAGAACTATCCAACCGATTTTCCAAAATAGTTTTGACACTCTACTTCGGCCGTTAGCTAGGTTATCCTACAGGCTGGACTTGTGGGGTATCGCAACTGCTGAGCTCTGATACCACTCTGTAACACCCTCAGAATCGACCCTATGCAAGTTTCGGCGATTTCCGCCAAACCCGCATAGAAACGATTCAAAGGTGCCCACCAGGCACTTTCGTGCGGGTGGAAAACGAAGTAATAACATTACACAACAGTCCTCGATGGGACCCACAGAACAGATATATATAACAGCGACTCAATGAGTCAAGAATACAGATATACAATACAAGATCCAAATCACATTGAAAACAATACGGCGTCCGAGTACGGACAAGATGCAAATTGAGCTAAGAGCCCTGAAGAATAACCAATGGCGTCCATAACCCTGCCCAGGCCAAGCCGGAAGGGTAACCCTGCTAACGACGTCGATCCCAAAACCTTCTTAAACAAAAGGGGTGCCGACAAAGGGCAAAGGAAAAAGAGGAGCGTCAGTACTGAGGCCAGTACACGGCGAGGCTAGAATTCGGCGGTCCTCGCCTACATAGGTATGGTGGACTGAAGCGGTAGCGGCAACATGCACTAAACAACCTATAGAGACTCGATACAACGGTCGGCTATCAGAGAGAGATAAGAAAGACCTATTCGGAACCAACCTGTTACTACCATCAAACAAACCCATCCTGGTATTTCCCCCTCGAGACCAGATGAGGAAGTCAACCGAGGAACTCACACAGTTGGCAGTTTTATTTATTCAGTTATCGTTGCAGCAATTACTAGTCAAGTATAGATAATCATTCCGATATAATTAGCAGTGGGCAATTTTAGTTAACCATTCCGTTATAGTTGCGACACGTACTAGTCAGATACGATTAGCATGAGATATCCCAAAACCCAGCAGTTGTTGGTACTGTTATTTAGCCATTCCGTTGTAGTGAAGCTGATTACTAGTCATATCGGATACAAGTCAAATTATAACAGTAAACTTTAGTTATAGTTGTCTATGATCAAGCACTGTGCTCCAAGTCGTCCATAACCGCGGACACGGCTTCTCGAAAAGATTTAACCCTGCAGGGGTGCACCAAAGTATCCACACGCACTTCGACCCTTTTTGCCAGATCAATTAACATACACCCATCGGTATGTCGGCGGGGCCTAAGTCATGACGTTTCCCAGACCCAAAGCAAGCACGGGGGGCCACCCCAAGTCTACCCGCAACGAAGTCGGCCGGTCTCCGAGACGGACTCAGGGTTTGGGTGGACGGCTGTGAACGACTGGGAACCCGAAAACTCGGGCTTGTCGACACCGCGAAAACGTGTCCCGATCCTAAACAGTACAGGTGCTATCCATCGCACAATTTAAATAAAGCAGTAAAGCATGGCATAAGTACAGAATAGTAATAAAGCCCCAAACTACTTGTGGCCCCCAGTACAGTACTTTGAAATCAGGTACTAAATCGATGGGGTGCCCATACAGCCCACATGTGGTTAGCGCGCTCGATCTCAGAACAGGTGTCAAGAACTCGGGGTCCTACGGGACACAAGTGGACGGTTAACAACCAAATAACATCTATTGCCCACCTGTGCCTCTGCTTACCTACTTCAATTTTAGTTATTAAACAGTAATGGAATTAAACGATAATTAAAGCCATGATCATCTCCAACACTAAACATGCGGCAATACTCCAACAACTGTGGTACTTGACGACACGCAACAGCACTTGAGCAAGCGGCTACGACGCGCAAGTCCAACTATCTACCAATCAACAGGTAATAGGATGTGTCCAAGGCAATATAAGGCTGCAAGGGATATCACGGGTATGAAAACTAGAGCATCGCAACACAGATAGCAATAGATCAACAGGAGGGAATAAATATTATAAAAGTAAGATAGGTAGAAAGGGGGAGATGCTCGCCTGAAAACATTGCCGAAGGTTCATCCGAAGATCGGTTCGACACTCGCATCAACTCAACGGCCTTATCCGCGAAGAACCAAAACACTAGAATAAACACCGGATGCAATATTTAATACTACGGCAAAAGATCGGGCATGATGCATGAATGATGTATGACATGGCAAAGCTGCGATGCGATTAGGTCATATTAAGCGGAACCGGGGTCCCGACATTTAATTAAGCGGTTCAAGTTTTTTATCTACCCCGCAAATTAAATGTTGTCTTACCCAGGCAAAATGTGACAACGGTTCGATGCACAACTTAAATGGGGCCAATATAAGACTAGATTTGCCCGCATATGGGCCCCATATTTAATTTAGGTGAAACGGCATAAGGCCCCCAAACCACATGACAATATGCATGCGAGTATGGCAATTTAATATGCAACAATTTATATAGATGGCATTTATAAAAAATAGGGGCTCGGATCAGGGTCACACATTAGGGTTCGGCGATCTTGGGGTTCGATGGTTCGGGGTCGGGTCTCAGGGTTCGGATCTGGGGTTCGGACTCCGGGGTGATCGCTATTCGAAGGTCGGATACAAGATGAGGAGCTTGGCGTTCCGGGAAGAAGGGCTTGGTTCGGTGTCGGGACGCATCGGATTCGCCCGGGTCGGTGTCGATCTTGTAGTCGCGAAGATCTTGTCGGGGCCGCGTATCGGGTCGGTCTTGGCGTCCGGGATGAAGAACTTGGCGTTCTGCGTCGGTGTCCTTACCGTCTGTGTTCTCGAGCATCGCATCCTGGAAGGAGTACTTGTCGTTCAGGGTCTCGATGTCCGGGGTGAAGTACTTGGCGTTCCGCGGCGAAGTGCTTGACGTCATTTGGTTTCATGTCGACGGTCTTGGTGTCCTCGATGGAGAACTCGGTGTATCCGTGTCGGCGGCCTTGGCGGTTATCGGGTTCGGTCTCAGCGGGAGCGTTCTCGGGTCCCCGAGGAGAGCTTGGCGTTCCACTATGAGGTTACTAGCGGCCGTGTTGGAGATCCTGTCGGTCCTTCTACTGATCAGCACCAAAACACGACACATGGAGCGAACCCGCTGGTACTAGAGGTACCCTGAACTAGCACCAAAACACCACGGCAGCAGCAGCAGCATGCAGAGAACATGCGGCCTCGGCACAGAGAATGGCAGCGAGCTCGGGCACGGACCGGGCGGCGAGGAGCTTGACGGGGAGACGGCGGCCAGCAGAGGAAACCCGGCGAGCGGAGGGAGGCCGGCGAGCGCCGGGCGCGGCGGAGGAGGACGCAAGGTGGGTCCGGCGGCGAGGCGGTCGGGTTCGGCGACGCGGGGTCGGGGAGGCCGGCGCGACGGCGGCCAGAGGAGGCCGAAGCGGTGAAGGGGACGGGCGAGCGGGGAGGCGACGGGGAGGCTCCCTGGCGGCGAGGCAGCTCCGCTCGGGGCGAGGTCGGGGGAGCGAAGCTCGACGCGGGGGGGGGGGGGGGGGGCGGCCGAAGGGGGCGACGCCGGCGATGGGGGGTGACCAGCGACGGGGTCGCGTGGCCGGGGCCGGCCGGAGGCGAGGTCGGCGCGGGAGGCGGGAGGAGGCCGAGGCGAGGCTGGCGGTTGGCGGCGGCGTCGTGGCTCGCAGAGGAGGCGCGGAGGCGGCGCGGCAACAGAGGTGGCCGGCGGCGAGGAACTCGACGGGGAGGCGCCGGAGGAGGTGCGGGCCCGGCGAGGAGGCGGAAGGGGAGGAGCTCGGCGAGGCGGGAGAGGAAGCTGCGAAGGAGCGCGCGGGGATGCGGCGGCGCGGCCGTGGCCCAGAGGAGGAGGCGCGGCGGTCGACGGAGGCGAAGACTGGCGCTGGGGCGCGGGCTAGAGGAGGAAGACGAGGGAGGGAGGGGAGCGAGCGGGGGACCGTGGGGTGGGGCCAGGGCGTGGGGCCGCGCGGGTAGGCGCGTGCGGGCAGAGGAAGAGGGCAGGGCCGGCGCTGGTGGGGCCCAAGGACAGGGAGAGGGGGTGGCTGAGTGGGTGGGTTGGTGCGGGTGTTTGCTGTGTGTGTGCAGGAGAGAGAGAGGGAAGGGAGTTGGGGTTAGGATTGATGAGGTGGCAAGGTGGGTGGGGATTGGGGGTCCAGGGGGTGAGGTGGACTGGGGAGGTGAGGTGGAGGGCTGGGAGTGGCTGGGTAGGTTAGGATAGGGTAGAAAAGAGTTTAGGTTTTAGGTCGATTATTTTGTAAAATATTTGTTTGTTTTGTTTTGTTTATTTTAAAACAAGACTACTTTGCAATTAGTTTATAGGTAAATAAAATATCCGATACGATCAGGGTTTTGCATTTGAAATAAAGAGGGATATTTGTACAAAGCAAAACTAGGCTTTTAGCAAAATACTTTTAGGCGACAGATGAATGCTGAGGTCATGATGATGCAATGCACTAAAACAACGTGATTTTCTAGTAGTGGTTTTTGCGGGATGCCACAGGCACACACACCTTTAGTCCCGGTTTGTGTTACAAACCGGGACGTATGCTCCCGCCCTCTATAAATGCAACGCCCAAGTGGAAGGTGTGAGGGGTGTGCTAGTTTTTTTCCCTATGCATGCATTCAAGGTGTTTGATGAAATGTTTGAGTGAATGATCCTGTTCAATTTCTCATAGAACAAAAATATAGAAGGTGTCCGAGACGCACTTGAGCTTTCTCCTCTTTATTTTCCTCGATCGAGGTTAGCAATCTTATCTTTTCTCTGTCATTGATACAATGCATGTGTTGATGTGAATTGGTCATTTCACTATTTATGATGTCCTATTTTTGATAAACTTACTTATATGATGCAGATGAACGGTCGGGAATGGATGTACGGTGACCGGCGTGTACCCGGGTATATGAAAGACGTGGATAAATTTATCGATGTGGCTACGGCAAACAAAGAGAATGGTTGTATAGGTTGTCCATGTGTTCAATGTCGGAACAACAAGGAGTACTCTTCCTCGAAAATCATTCGCAGCCACCTGATTATGAATGGTTTCATGCCCAACTATAATTGCTGGACCAAGCACAGGGAAAGAGGGGTTATGATGGAAGATGGTGAAGAATAAGATGATGATAACAACTATCATCATATGTTTCCTGAATACAGTGATACTGCAATGGAAGACAATGGAGAGGACGGAGGTGAAGAACGGGCATCATATGAGCCGGCTGATGAACTTGGTAGGGTCATTTCTGATGCAAAGTGAGACTGTGAACAGAAAATGAGAAGTTGAAGTTAGAGGGCATGTTAGAAGATCACAAGAAATTGTTGTACCCAAATTGTGAAGATGGCAGCACAAAGCTCGGTACCACATTGGAATTGTTGCGATGGAAGGCACAGTGTGGTCTAACTGACTCCTCATTTGAAAATATGCTGAAAATAATGAAGCCGAAGTTTCCAAAACATAACGAACTTCCCGAGAGTACCTACGAAGCAAAGAAGACTCTCTGTCCTCTAGGATTAGATGTGCAGAATGTACATGCATGCATTAATGACTGCATCCTCTACCGCGGTAAGGAGTATGAGAATTTAGATAAATGCCCGGTATGCAATGCATTGCGGTATAAGATCAAACGAGATGACCCTGGTGATGTTGAGGGAGAGCCCCTCCGGAAGAGGGTTCCTGCTAAGGTTATGTGGTATGCACCTATAATACCAAGGTTGAAACGCATGTTCAGAAACAAAGAGCATGTCAGGTTGTTGCGATGGCACAAAGAAGACCGTAAGAAAGACGGGAAGTTGAGACACCCTGCTGATGGGTCACAGTGGAGAAAAATCGAGAGAGACTTCCCAGACTTTGCAGGTGACGCAAGGAACTTATGGTTTGGTCTAAGTACGGATGGCATGAATCCTTTTGGGGATCAGAGCTATAGTCATAGCACCTGGCCCGTGACTCTATGTATCTACAACCTGCCTCCTTGGTTGTGCATGAAGCGTAAGTTCATTATGATGCCAGTGCTCATCCAAGGCCCGAAGCAACCGGGCAACGACATTGATGTGTACCTTAGGCCATTAGTTGAAGAACTCTTACAGTTGTGGGGCAAACCAGGTGTACGTGCGTGGGATGAGAACAAACAGGAGCCATTTGATCTACGAGGGTTGCTATTCGTAACCATCAATGATTAGCCTGCTCTTAGTAACCTTTCAGGACAGGCAAACAAGGTATATAAGGCATGCACACACTGTTTAGATAAGACTGAAGGTACATATTTGCATAAATGCAAGAAGGTTGTGTACCTGGCGAATCGACGATTTCTTCCGACCAATCATCCCGTAAGAAAGAAAGGCAAGCATTTCAAAGGTGAGGCAGATCACCGGAAGAAGTCTGAACTCCCTGCTGGTGATGATGTATTTGGTATGGTCAAGGACATAGAAGTAATCTTTGGAAAGGGTCCCGGCGGTCAATCAGTTCCGAACGACGTTGCTACAGGACACGCACCCATGTGGAAGAAGAAATCTATATTTTGGGAGCTGCCATATTGGAAAGTCCTGCGTGTCCGCTCTTCAATCGACGTGATGCACGTGACGAAGAATCTTTGCGTGAACCTGCTAGGATTCCTAGGCGTGTATGGGAAGATAAAAGATACACCAGAAGCACGGGAGGACCAACAAATTATGAAAGACCCAAAGAACATGCATACACAGAACAAGACGGATAAAGGGCGTCACTTAAGTCGTGCTAGCTATGCTCTTACCAAAGCAGAGAAGGAAATCTTTTTTGAAGTCCTTTACAGTATCAAGGTGCCGTCTGGCTTCTCATCTAATATAAAGGGGATAATAAATATGGAAGAGAAAAAGTTCCAAAACCTGAAGTCTCATGACTGTCACGTGATTATGACGCAGTTGCTTCCGATCGCATTGAGGGGGCTTCTACCGGAAAATGTTCGAGTACCCATTGTGAAGCTGTGTGTATTCCTCAATAAAATATCTCACAAGGTAATAAATCCAGATATTCTGCCAAGGTTATAGAAGGATGTGGTACAATGTCTTGTTAGTTTTGAGTTGGTGTTCCCACCATCCTTCTTCAATATTATGACACATCTCCTGGTTCACCTAGTGGAAGAGATTGCCATTCTCGATCCAGTATTTCTGCACAATATGTTCCCCTTTGATAGGTTCATGGGAGTCTTAAAGATATGTTCATAAGAGTGCTAGACCAGAAGGAAGCATCTCCAAGGGATATGGAGCAGAGGAGGTCATTGAGTTTTGTGTTGACTTTATTCCTGACCTTAAGCCGATTGGTGTTTCTGACTCGCGGCATGAGGGAAGACTAAGTGGAAAAGGCACGCTGGGAAAGAAAGCAATGATATGTAGGGACGGGGATTCTTTCACTAAAGCACACTACACAGTTCTACATAATTCCACCTTGGCAGCTCCGTATATCGAGGAACACAAGAATATTGTACGCTCCAAAAACCCAGGGAAGCCTGAATCATGGATTACAGATGAACACATGAAGTATTTCGGTGGTTGGATGCGGACACATCTCTTGAATGACACCACTGTTGGAGATCAGCTTTACTTGTTGGCCGCGTCACCGTCTTCTACTGTATTGAATTTCCAAGGGTACGAAATAAATGGGAATACATTCTACACGATCGCCCAAGATAAAAAGAGCACCAACCAAAATAGTGGTGTCCGCTTTGATGCAATAGACGAGAATGGACAAAAGGACACATACTATGGTTACATACAGGAGATATGGGAACTAGACTATGGAGTCTCTTTTAAGATCCCTTTGTTTCGCTGCAAATGGGTCAACCTGAATGGGGAAGGGGTAAAGATAGACCAGTTGTACAGAATGACAACAGTGGATCTCAACAATCTTGGTTATAGAGATGAACCATTCGTCCTGGCCAATGATGTGTCTCAGGTTTTCTATGTGAAGGACATGTCCTCCAGACCGAAAAAAAAGAAAAAATATGCAAACGAATACATCATATGATGAGACAAAACGTCACATAGTTCTTTCAGGGAAAAGAAACATCATGGGAATCGAGGACAAGACAGACATGTCAGAAGATTATAATAAGTTTGATGAAATTCCTCCCTTCACAGTGAAAACTGACCCAAGCATTCCGTTAAGTAAAGAAGATGCTCCCTGGTTACGTCTGAAGCGATCATAAGGAAGGACATATGCCAAGAAGTTCATGCTCATATTATATAACTCTAGTTCATGTCTTTCGCGGTTTGTGGCTTCACCGAAGGATATCTTTCGCGGTTTGTGGCTTGACCGGGACTATATATAGGGGGGCCTTTAGTCCCGGTTTTGTAGTCTCAGTTTTTAATATTAATAAATGTCTTGAGTGTTAGTCACGTTTTGTGGCTGGACCGGGACTATGAATAAGTTGTCCCGATTCGTACTTACCATTAAGATCTGATCTTCAAACGCGTGCGGTCACATGTTAGGGAGTGCCTCTATGACCAGCTTCTTGGAGATGCCGGAGGACTGGGATCCGGCGGCATCTCCCTGAAACTGGTCGTAGTGGTGTCCCTGCTCTCGAAAACCATCTTGCATCTTGTAACTTCTCTAACTAGATCAATACACCTGGGAGCTAACTAATTTCACATATTAGGGAGTGCCTCTATGACCAGTTTCTCGGAGATGCCGGAGGACTGGGATCCGGCGGCATCTCCCTGAAACTGGCCGTAGTGGTGTCCCTGCTCTCGAAAACCATCTTGCAGCTTGTAACTTCTCTAACTAGATCAATACGCCTGGGAGCTAACTAATTTCACATATTATGGAGTGCCTCTATGACCAGTTTCTCGGAGATGCCGGAGGACTGGGCTCTGTCGGCATCTCCCTGAAACTGGCCGTAGTGGTGTCCCTGCTCTCGAAAACCATCTTGCAGCTTGTAACTTCTCTAACTAGATCAATACGCCTGGGAGCTAACTAATTTCACATATTATGGAGTGCCTCTATGACCAGTTTCTCGGAGATGCCGGAGGACTGGGCTCCGTCGGCATCTCCCTGAAACTGGCCGTAGTGGTGTCCCTGCTCTCGAAAACCATCTTGGAGATGCCTCAAACTGGCTGGAGGACTGGACTCACAAGGATGCCTATTTATAGTACAAGCAGCTCGGCGTAGTGTCGACACTTATGAAATAATGTCGACGCTCACCCCTATTATTAGTGCTGACTCGTGTTTTGTCCCGGTTGGTGTCTCCAACCGGGACTAAAGGTTCATGTATAGTCCCGGTTGGTGACACCATCCGGGACAATGTACACGCCGCACGACATAATGTCGACACTCACCCCTATCATTAGTGCTGCCTGGCCCAGCCTACCGAAATCCCTCCAACCAGGACTAAAGATGAACCTTTAGTATATTGAAAATCCGAACAATGATCATGTCTCGAAAAAACCTTCACAAAAAAACCTTTAGTTTTCCTTTTTGTCGCACGGAAAAGCCCTTTTCCATTTTCCGAGCGCAAAAACGGGTCGTTTTGTGAAGTAACCACCAAAATGCTATTTCAGAATGCTACCGTCCCATTTTCCTAAAATACTAGACCACCTTACAAGGACTATCTCCCAACCGGGACATCTCAAACCTTTTCGTCCATTCCGGGTAAAAAGGACAAATGTCTGCCGAATCGGCAGGAAGTGGGTCCGGTTTGTACTACAGGTACATGATCTATCGCCCGTGATTTTTTGAAAAAATCATTTTTAGACTCGCAATATGTGGTTTCTTCAGAGATCCAATGCAAGTTCTAACGATGCTCGTCCCCTATCTTCATGCACGCCGGTTCGACCATAGTTAGAAATTCAGAAAGTTCAAAATGGGCATAATAAATTTAAAAAAAATCCGAACAATGAAAATCCTTCGCGTGGTGTCATATTATGTGACATAGTTGAAAGGAAAAATACCAGACTTGGTATATTGATCATGTCTCGAAAAAACCTTCACAAAATGACCTATCATGTTCGAGGTTTCATGGCTTTCGGTCCAAATGACCGATGTTATGTGGTGAATCACGGCATAGTTTGTGATGCTATGCCCATATTATGCATGCATGTGGAAATTGGTATGGAGAACAATGTTGCAGGAGGAAGTTTTCCTTTTTGTCGCACGGAAAAGCCCTTTTCCATTTTCCGAGCGCAAAAAATGGGTCGTTTTGTGAAGTAACCACCAAAATGCTATTTCAGAATGCTACCATCCAATTTTCCTAAAATACTAGACCACCTTACATGGACTATCTCCCAACCGGGACATCTCAAACCTTTTCATCCATCCCGGGTAAAAAGGACAAATGTCTGCCGAATCGGTAGGAAGTGGGTCCGGTTTGTACTACAGGTACATGATCTATCGCCCGTGATTTTTTTAAAAAATCATTTTTAGACTCGCAATATGTGGTTTCTTCAGAGATCCAATGCAAGTTCTAAATGAGCCATTTTTCTTCCCGCCATTTCTTCCCGCCATTTTTTCCCGGCATTTCTCCCGCCATTTCTTCCCGCCAGTTTTTCTCGCCAGTTCTTCCCTCCAGTTATCTTCCTGCCATTTCTCACTATATATATGTGTAGGGTTGGCCTCCATTGTCATTGCACATCTCTAGACTCATATCTGCAACCTCATCACTCTTTCCCATGACTTCCACTGTAGCACTAACTCCCAGGGAGGCGGAGGCGCTTTGCGCCTCGAACTACCCCTGCCCGCTGGGCTACTGTGTCCCCGTCGGCTGGATGCTGAGCGCCGGTGGCGTGCCGGTTCCTCCTGTCCCTCTAGGTGTGGCGCGTCGGATGGCCATCACGAACAACTAATACTTTGAGCTCACGCCGGAGCAGCGGAGGAATCCCAGATGGCATCCCGACTATTTCCCTACTTGGGAAGCCTTCTTCGTGGATCGGCGTGAGAGGGCGCTCGCCAGGAATGAGGAGGACGGCCCACCTCCTCCGAACTTCAACGAGGCCGGCCGTCGGTTGTGGTGGCGCGGTCGGACTCTCCAGAGCGTCATGGCCTACGACACGGCCGTCGACTCTAGCCTCCGCCTGCGCTACCCTCAAGTCCAGCCCACTCGTACTCAGCCTTCAAGGTTCAACTACGGCGACCCCGACGACGACAGCGACGACGGCCGCGGCGAGTACGACGACTACAGTGGCGAGTATTACAAGTGTAGGCAGGAGCATGACTGAATCACTCCAACATTGCAAAACAAGTTCAGCCGATTGTGGCTTAATCTGGCCATGTATCTTAATTTTCAGTTCTTCTATGTAACTTTGTGTTAGTTGTGTTATGTACTTTAATTCCAGTTCTATCCTAATAAAATTTTCTTTCCGCCCAATTTTTCCCGTCCTTTTTTTCCCGCCCATTAATATATAAAAAAATATAAGTTAATTCAAATCCAAATTAAAAACAGAAAATGGTTTTGAATTACTTATTCAAATCCAAACACTTTTTATGTTTAAAGTTTTTCTAAATTCCAAATTAATATTCAAAAAATATAAGTTAATTCATTTTTAATTTTAAATGGTTCATAGTTTAGATGGTTACATTAATTATTTTTTAAAAATAGAAAATGGTTTTGAATTAGTTATTCAAATTCAAACACTTTTTATGTTTAAAGTTTTTCTAAATTCCAAAGTAATATTCAAAAAATATAAGTTAATTCATTTCTAATTTTAAATGGTTCATAGTTTAAATGGTTACATCAATTATTTTTAAAAACAGAAAATGGTTTTGATTAATAATTCAAATTCAAACACTTTTTATGTTTAAAGTTTTTCTAAATTCTAAAGTAATATTCAAAAAATATATGTTAATTCATTTTTAATTTTAATTGCTTCATAGTTTAAATGGTTACATTAATTATTTTTAAAAACAGAAAATGGTTTTGAATTAGTTATTAAAATTCAAACACTTTTTATGTTTAAAGTTTTTCTAAATTCCAAAGTAATTATCATTTAAAAAACATTACAAATTTAAACCCCAAAATAAAAAATAAGGCGGGAACACAGAGAAAATTCCTGAAAATTTTGAAAACAGGGTCATACGTCCCGGTTGGATCCACCAACCGGGACTAAAGAGGCCTGCGCGCGCCCCTTGGGCTGAAGAAAAAAAAGTGGACTATACGTCCCGGTTGGTGGCTCCAACCGGGACGTATGACCCTTTAGTCCCGGTTGTTGGCATCAACCGAGACGTATTCTCCCTCCCCTTTATACAAGCGCTCGGACGCCGTCAAGCTGCCCAACCACCGCCCCGCTGTCGGCCTCCACGCGCTGCCCCGCCGTCGGACTCCACGCGCTTCCCCGCTGTCGCGCCTCCACGTGCTCCTCGCCAGCGCTCCAAGCCTTGCCGACTCCGGCCACCGCCTCCACCGCTGATTCCGGCCACCCCGAACCCCTCCGTCAAGTTTTTCGAGCTCCTGGTGAGTTTCTGAACCTCAAGGCGAGCTCCGTTTGCCTGCTCGCTTGCTGTAGCCGCCACGCGTCATGTCGGAGCAAGCTCCGCCGCTCGCCTCTATCGTGACCACTGTTCCGATGACCACAAGCGGGCGGCGCTGCCACCACTGGGTCCGCCTCGATCTCCTCTTTCCAACTAGCCTACCCACTAGCCCGCGCGTGCAGCGAATCGACGGATTCGAGCCCAACCCGAGGATCCCCATTGCTGATGTCATGCTGACATCAGCATGAGGCAACATATCCTCTTTTCTTTTTATTAAAATCATTCCTGTAATTATTTTTTGGAAATAATTATAATAACCCATGGGGCCTAGACATCGGTGATTGTGAGTAGCCCCAGATCGAGTGAGAAATGTTTCCTAGCCTATGGTGACGTCAGCCTGAGGTCATAAATGTTTTAAAATTGATTAAATAAATTTTAGAAAATGATTTAATATTGTAAAATCAATAAATTATTATTTATAAGTCAAAAAAATATGTACAATATACCAAAATGTTTAGAAAAATGAAACCTACCTCTTTAAGATATAATCATGCATTGTTAAGCAACTTAAATGACAAGTTTGATTAGAAGAACATAGTAAACCCTCACAAGTGATTCCGGAGTTTCCCTGAGTTAGGGTTTGTGCCCCTCGGAACCCCGTTTAATTTGTCGAGCATGCTTTAGGGTTACTTTTCAATGCAATTTAACTTGTCATATCATCATACTTGCTTGATCATTGCATCGATGCCATGTGTTGATTGTTCCCCTCTCTTTCTGGCGTTCGGTTCTTCGCGGTAGAATACGAGATCGAGATCAAAGACCGAGGTCAACACCATTGAAGATCGAAGATTTATTGATATCCATCGTATTGTAGATGCTTAGCCATGATATTAGTTGTCATAGAACCCAGTTGAATCGATGTTGCACCTAGGGTTAGACGGTGTGTCCTCGCCAGGGCATCCCGAACCCGAGGGTCGATTGATTGCCTCCTTTCTTTTCGGTATTGGTTCTTCGCGATAGGATCCGAGCCCGATGGTTTCTCCGAATTAGGGTTTCTGATATTGTAAATTCATTTTTATTATTGTGTATGTATATATTAGGGTTTCTCCGAATTAGGGTTTATATCTCTCAACACCGTACCTAACATTCTCCCTTAGCCTCTTTGACTTATCCGTTTTTCCACCTATGCAGAAAATATGGACCCACACGACAGAGACGAAGAAAAGGAAGAGTTGATCCAAGGTGTGATCCGCGGGGAAGAAAATTTAGATGTATCGACGTTTCTGAACAACTCCGGTGAGGGTGATCCTCTTTTTGCCAGAAGAGACGACTTGTTTAAGGTTGAAGGTGATGCCTTCCGCGAGGGACAAGGCGATGCCTTGTGTAATCGAGAAGACGACCGCTCTGGCGAGGTGCATGTAATATAATTAATTCATTAATTAATCATCTGCTATCAATATAGAAATAGTAACAACGATCTTTCTTCTTTTAGCCCTCTGGATCGAACAAATCTACTGAAAAGAGCGGACGAGGCCCAACAAAAAAGTTGGAAGACCATGAGAGGTTCAAGATCGAAGATATCCCTGAAGACGGCAAACCCACGGCTCCCGAAGTTGTCGCAGTCAAATTTGTGGCATAATGCGGAGTAATCGTTAGGGACGTAATCCCGATCACGATTCGAAATTGGAATAGGCCTGCTGGTGCGGAAGAAGAGGTAACATGTTTGTTTGTCCCTAACAAGGCCAAAGATTTACTGTGGAAGAGGCTCATGGTTAATTTCAAACTACCGAAGATAGAGCTGGATCCAAATGCGGAGGATCCAGTTAAGGACGCCTTAGAACATGGGAGAGCCATGGAGGCTAAGGTCAGGGAGTGGGGTTTGAAAAAGATGGCCCAGTGTTTCACCAAGTGGAAGAAAAGATTGCACCTTGACTATGTCGTGAAAGAGAAGACATCAGAAAAAGCTAAGAAAATGTCTGCAACGAATAAGCTGAATGCTGCTAACAAGAAGTATCACCATACTATGGGGCAAGGTGGCTACAGGGCTGGCATTCATAAGTGGGAGAAACTTGAGAATGAACTGCGTGCTAAAAATATCACCCTAGAGACAGACGATTGGGTAGAACGTGCAAGGAATTGGTTTTACGGGCATGGGGCACGTTGGACTCGGAAGGGATGTGTATATATAACATACGACATAAAGAAGACCCCTTGCCAATCGAGAAGATGAAGAAAGTAGTAAAGGCTGTTAAAGATGGGGACTTCGTTCCCGATAGAGAGAATGATGAGCTCACACTCGCCCTTGGAAATAAGGAACATGATGGACGAACACTAGGCACAAGCGGATCCAAACCATCGAGGACTAGGTTTCCCGAAGAGAGGAAGAAATATCCTGATAGAAGCCGTCAGAGGAGAAAGGACAGGGCGGAAGTTGAAGCAGATATTCAGAAAGAGCGAATGCGTATAATTGAAGAATGAATAAAGCAACAACAAGATGAAATTAACGCACTTAAAGAGCAAAGTACTACCGGCCCATCTCAGCAGCACACTGCATTAGATGCTACTGGCCTATCGAATAATCAAAAAAGCAGTGTGGCTTCCACCGAGGTCCCGGGTGATGACAATGGCGATGACGATGGTGCACCGACGATGGCTCCTATTGGCTACCCAGTGGATGATATCACAGAGATGACACACTGCGAGCTACATGTCAAAGTTGTGAACATATCAATGAAGGTGGCTGTCGGCTATGCCTTACCAATTGGATCCACACCAACTTACCACTGTCGTTCGGTTCCCGAGGGCTACGCTGTTGTCGGGGTGGATGAAATCATGCCCACCTTTGAAGTTTTGGATCTTCACTACCCTGCAGGTGAAGGGGATGTGACTGTACTGGGAGACGCAACAAACGTCACCATTCTATGTCCAAAGGAATGTATCGTGCTTCGAAATCACACGCCAAGTCCATCTTCGACGCCGCCTCACCCGTCTCCAGCGAGGTCGTCGCCGCCGCGGCTGCCGTCTTCGTCGCCTCACCCGGCTATGTCGCCTCACCAATCTCCGGCACAACCGTCACCGCGGGAGCCATCGCCGGCGCCTCAGGAAAAAAGAGTAAGCGTACCACTACTCGGCGTCGTGGTAAGCGATCGCCGAAACGTAAACAAGAGCCTCTTCCAAAAGTACCAAAGGTTCCTCCCAAGAGAGCTTATGACTGTACTGAAGAGGAGACTGCGGCGATCGTTGATACGGAAACGACATCGTTTTTCGCTGAGCTGAGGTGGCTGAAAGAGCCAGAGTTCCCCAGCACCAAAGAAGAAAAAGCCAAAGTGTTGAAAATGCTAAAGACTCTTCATCAACCCGAGCCAAAGCTGTCATCAGACTATGAGCGTTCTATTGTCAAGTCACATGCGAGACAACAAGCCTCGAAGAGCAGTACTGATGCAAGCGAGAAATCTGTTGCCCAGCTCGGAGAACAAGCAAAACAGTCTTGCGCCCCTCTCAAGGTGATTTCCCATACCAATGTGGGGTCGAGCAAATATGGGGCCAAAGAGCAGTATGATCCAGAGGTAGTTGCACAATACGGAGAAGCTGCCTCTGCTCAAGGTACGAGTATTGCCCAGTACTTATCCCAGTTAGAGTACTTCCCTGTGAGTGAAGTAGCATACAAATACTAGTACGGCAAACCTCTCGTCAAACCTGAGGAGTAAATATTCTTCTAACAAAAATGCGAAGATTGCATAACTGGTACATGCATGCCACAAAGGCCGGGGCTAACTGGATAGTGCTGAGGGTTACAAAAAAGCATCATGGGAAAGAAAAGGATGACATGATATCCATTGAATTTGATGAACTATTTCAATTATTCAATTAAGACTCCTTGGACAAATCGATCATCAGTGCCTATTGTCTGTAAGTACTAATTCTGTAATTAATTTAGTGTCCAGCTATCTCACCTTGTTTATTGCATGTATATAATCATACTGTAATATGCAGAATGAAGATTCTCGAATGCAGCAGAGGACAAATCTATGATATTGGCTTCATTGACCCATATTGGGTTCATGAAGCTAATCTCAAAACAAGCCCCACGATACGGAGGATAATATAGTACACGCGTTAAGGTTTCAAGAAACCAAAAGAGAAATACTTTTTCCTTACAACTTCGAGTGAGTGTTATTGTCTTGTATACACTTTCTATTTAGCTTACTCGATGTTAAGTATATAATTGATTAGTTATGCATTCGCAGCTTCCACTATATTCTGTTAATCATTCAACTTGACAAAGGGCGTGTACTAGTCATGGACTCGAAACATAAACCCTTGAGCAGTGGAAGGACATGCAAATGCTTCTCCAGCGGTAATTCTAATCATTACGACACTATATCGGCAACGTTCGTGAATTTTATGATATCAAGTAATTAATAACTTATTTTATTCGTTTTCTTCGCCGGGCAGCGCTTGGAAACGGTTCACCAACAAGGCTAGGGGTGTTTGGAAAGCGGAGCTTACCTTTCAAGAACTAGATGTAAACACCACTAACTATATCCACGCATTTCTTTGATTCTAGATTTGATACAGTTATTATCATGCTTGATTATTATTTTGATTGAACTATGTTCTCGTAAAGTGCCTGACGCAGGGACCAGGTAACAATCTATGTGGATACTATGTTTGCAAGTTCATCCGGCAGACGTGCGATGAGAAGGGCAGAAATTTAGAGCAACTCCACGTACGTAAACAATTTCTATAGTTTTTAATTACAATCAAATTGTGTTTAGTTTCATTCATATAGGCTGACTCCTTTTTTAAATCAGATCGAACGTCTACGGGACGGTCTTCTGCCAAAGTATCGCGTACGAGCAATTCAGGAGGAATTGGCGGGATTCTTGGATGCAGAAGTCCTAAACCCAAAAGGGGAATATTATTCGGCTGTGTATAGACAATAGGGATTGTAAAAAGAGCAACTTTTGTATGTAGTGCATGAACTCGATCCGTGTATCGAATACAATATTGTCATAATGATCTTGTGTAATATAATGGTTCCTTCATTGATGAGTGAAAACACTAAATAAACAATAAAACAACATAAATGAATTCTCTGCCGCGGCACAAAAAGTGGCCAAAATTCTGCCGCGGCAACAAAAGTTGCCAAAATGAATTCTCTGCCGCGGCAGAGCAATGTGTCAAATCTCTGCCGCGGCAGAAGCTTATTTGTCCCGGTTCGTACGGTTGCTCCTCCCCCCTCGCACGGAGCAGCGGCCACGTGTATGATCTTTTGTCCCGGTTGGTGGGGCAACCAGGACTAAAGGTTCGGGCTTTAGTCCCGATTGCCCTGTCCCGGTTGGGTAACCGGGACTAAAGCCCCTTACCAACCGGGACCAATGGGCCATTCTGCACTAGTGTGACTCTGCTCACGCAGAATTAAAAAAGAAAAAAAAGATTTTGTGGCATATTCCTATCCCACGCTAAGGACTAAAATAGCCTAGACGTAAGACGAAGATGTCTATGAATAAGTTTATCATCAAGATTTGATAAAAAAAATTCTTAGTTTATCTAAGTGGAAGAATATCGAAAGAATTGTTAAGAGTATGCTTAATCTTGGACATCAGGTGCGTTTCCAAATCAGAATTTATATGAAATTCCGAATGCAGAGAAAGCAAACTTAAGGGCAATAAAGGCCTATGCCAGATACGTTTTTGCCCTTATGTTCAGCACCTACACGCCCTAACATATCAAGCAACGACCACCTAGGGTTTCTCTCCGTTGTTGAACCGTCTGTCGTTCTGCGAAACGATTGAAGCCGCTGGGATGCTAGCCGGAAATGTCACTCCCACTAAAACGATTTGCATTGTTGGAACACCCCCTGCCGACTGGCCGGTCCCGAGGCTATTCCACACCCGAGAAGAAGACTAGTAGAAGGCAAACAGATTACACAATTAGATGACACAGGGAGCAAAGGGGAACTTTATTAAACTTTCTCTCGGTAAGCTCACGTACAATGATTGTTCCTCTATTTATAGACTAAGGGGGATACGATACCCACATGGGCCAACCCTATCCTGGTAGAGGCCACACCGAGTGAGCCTCTACCGGCCCAGTTTCCCAACACTCCCCCTTGGTATCTTATCTGTATAACCATGGCTTAAAACTCCGAAAAACCCAGTGGGAAAAATATGGAGAAATGCACACGGTATACTTGTTGCTATGTTGCACGAATTGCCTCGTTAAAAACCTCATGTGAGAAACTTCATAAAAACTCACTAAGGGAAAAAGAGTACAATTCACTTAACTATAAAGTTAAGCACTCAATCATCGGGATCAAGATTTCAGCGATGAGTTTGTGAAGATTCTCCCCCTGAACCTTGCATCTTCCTAAGTCTTATCATACCGATCCCACGGACACATCTCTCGAAAGAAGATGCTGGCAATGATTTAGTGAACAAATCAGCGAGATTTTCACATGACTTAGTATGCAAGACTTTCACTTTGTTCATATTTTGCAGTTCATGTGCATAGAAGAACTTGGGGTTTATATGCTTTGTGAGATTGCTCTTCACATAACCGGTCTGGACTTGTGCAACACAAGCGGCATTATCTTCATAGATAATTGTTGGGGTTTGTACGGTGTTCAGTCCACATGACATCTGGATGTGGCAGACTACTCGTCGAAGCCATACACATTCTCGTGATGCTTCATATAATGCTATGATTTATGAGTGGTTCGTCAAAGTTGACACAAGAGTTTGCTTAGACGATTTCCAGGAAATTGCCGTTCCAACACAAAGGAAAACATATCCAGTCTGCGACTTGGATGTATGCGGGTCCGAGAGGTACCCAGCATCTGCATAGCCTACAACAGATAAGTCTTGGTTCTTTTGGTAAAACAAGCCAAGGTCCTTTGTCCCTTGTATGTACCTAAAGATGTCCTTAACGCCTTTCCAATGCCTCTTGGTAGGCTCAGAACTATGTTGGAATTATGCCCTAGAGGCAATAATAAAGATGTTATTATTATAATTCTTGTTCATGATAATGTTTATATTCCATGCTAGAATTGTATTAAGCGGAAACTTTAATACTTGTGTGGTTTGTGAACACCACCGTGTCCCTAGTACGCCTCTATGGACTAGCTCATTGATCAATGATGGTTAAGGTTTCCTAACCATAGACATGAGTTGTCAATTGATAATGAGATCATATCATTGGAGAATGATATGATGGACAGACCCAAACTAAGCGAAGCAATTAGATCGTGTCATCGTGTTCGTCTTTGCGAAGCTTTTCTTATGTCAAATATTGTATTCCTTAGACCATGAGATAATACAACTCCCTGGTATCGGAAGAAAGCTTTGAGGTCATCAAACGTCATCCTATGAGAGGGTGATCATAAAGGTGTCTCTCAGGTGATCGGAAAGTATCTGTTGGGTTGTATGTATCGAGATGGGATTTGTCCCTCCCAAGTTGGAGAGATATACTTTGGGCCCACTCGGTAATCGATATCAACACCGCTTGCAAGCATGTGGTTAAGGAGTTAATCACAAAGTGATATCGGATTACGGAACGAGTAAAGTACTTGCTGTGAACGAGATTGAACTAGGTATGACGGTACCGACGATCGAATCTCGGGCAAGTAAAATATCGCGAGACGAAGGGAATATATATGGGATTGTTTGAATCCTGACATCGTGGTTCATCCGATATGATCATCGATGAATGTGTGGGAGTCAATATGGGTGCCCAGACCCCGCTGTTGATTATTGATAGAAGATCATGTCTGCATATTCTCGAACCCGCAGGGTCACACACTTAACGTGTCTCGACGCTAGGATAGATTGGATAATTGGTTTATGAATTTTTGTTCGAAGTCTCTGATGGGATCCGGGACATCACGAGAGGTTCCGGAATGGTCCGGAGAATAAGATTCATATAAGGCAGTGCAGTTTTTGGAGTTCGGAATTGTTCTGGGTTAATCGGTATTGTACCGAAAGCTTCTAGAACCTTCTGGAAGGGGACCAACGTGGCCCCACCTTCCGGGAGGGGGAATGGGCCTATGAGGGAGTGTCCTGGCCGCATTGGGCCAGGGGCACAAGGCCCCATAGGGCCCAGCCGATCCTAGAGAGTTTAAATCGTTTAAACTAGAGATAGGGTTTCTAGAAGAGGGGAGAGTCCATGCCCCCCACTCCTTATCCTTTGGGCTTGGGGGAGGGGCTAGGGCTGCGCCCCCCCTCTATATAAAGAGGGGTGGGGGCGCACCAACCCCCCACACCTCTCCTCCAAACCCTAGCCGCCTTGCTAGCTTTCCTCTCTCCCTCCCGACTGTTTGTAGGCGAAGCCCTGCTGCAGAAATTCTCCACCATATACACCACGCCGTCGTGTTGTAGATCCAATCTATCTCTCCACCATACTTGCTGGTCCGAGGAAGGAGGATACGTCGAGGTGCTGCACGTGTGCATCTCACGGAGGCGCCGCCACTTGTGGTGCTAGATCGGATCGGATCGCGAGGAGGAGAAGCGAGTACGACTACATCACCCACGTTCCGACGAACGTTCCGCTGTGCGAATCTTCAAGGGTATGAAGATCTAATCCAATCTCTCTCGTTGTTTGCATCTCCTAGATTAGATCTTGGCTTTCCCTCTGTTGGCTCCGTAGAAAATTTTGATTTACTATGCCGCGAAACCCTTCAGTGGTATCAGAGCTAGATCTATGCGTAGATGTGTTTCACGAGTAGAACGCAACATGGTTGTTGCGGGCGTTGATGTTTTCTGTTGCAAGCCTCTTGTTTGTGTTCTTCTTATGACGCGGGATAGTAAGATTGAAGCGGTCCAGGCCAACCTTACGCGACGTCGTTCGCGAGACCGGCTCCGCACTTGACGTGTGGCTTGTTCCACACATGCGGCTGGTGAATGTCAGTTTCTCTCACTATAGTTGTCATGGGATTAACACCGGAGTTTGGCAACCATAATATCACCGTTGTGGCTTTCCGTAGGTAAGAATCGTTCTTAGCTTCTACTCCCATAAAGCCACGTAAAACATGCAACAACAAAGTAGAGGCGTCTAACTTGTTTTTGCAGGGAGTGTTTTGTGTGATATGGTATGGCCCAAGATGTGATGTGTATAATGTATGCGATGATCATGTTTTGTAATGTTTCATGACTTGCATGTCGATGAGTACACAACCGGCAGGAGCCATATGGTTATCTTTATAATTGTGTATGACCTGTGTGTCAACTTCTTATACGCCATGTAATAGCTTTACTTTATCGCTAAGTAGTTAGCAATAGTTGTAGTTGCTATTCGTGGTGGAGGCAATCATGGTGGAGTGATGGAGATCATGCCGGAGCGCACAAGATGGAGATCATTGCGCGAAGATTGGCTATACCATGTCACATAAAGTTATATGCATGTGATGTTTATCCTTTTATGTATCTTATTATGCTTAGATCGCGACGGTAGCATTATAAGATGATTCCTCACTTAAAGATCAAGATAAAAACTATGTTCTCCCCAAGTATGCACCGTTGCGAAAGTTCGTCGTGTCCAAGCATCACGTGATGATCGGGTGCTATAGACTCTACGCTCACATACAACGGGTGCAAGCCAGTTTTTGCACACGCGGAAATACTTGGGTCTAGCTTGACGAGCCTAGCATGTACAGACATGGCCTCGGAACACAAGAACCGAAAGGTTAAGCATGCGTCATATGAATGATATGATCGACACTTCGTTGTCCACCATTGAAACCACATCTCTTCTCGTGATGATCGGATTAGGTGTGGTGAATTTGGATCGTGTTCACTAAACAACTTGAAGGATGTTGAATTTAGTGGGAGTTCATCTAGTAATTTGATTAAGTTGAACTATTTATCATGAACATAGTCTAAATTGTACTTGCAAATACTGTAGATCACATGGCCAAGTCCAACTTCAACTTCAACGTTTTTGCTGAGAAGGAAAAGCTTAGAAACAATGGGTCTAACTTCACCAATTGGTTCCGCAATCTAATAATCATTCTGTCTGGCGGACAAAAGGACTATGTCCTTGGGAAAGCGTTAGGTGACCCCCCTGCTGCAACTGCGCCGGCTGATGAGAAAGCTGTCTATCAGTCGCGCAAAGATGATTATGGTGTGATTAAGAGCACCATGTTGTTTGCTATGGAACCGGAGCTTCAAAATCGTTTTGAAGAGTATCCCGGGCCCTTCGAGATTCTTGAGGAGCTGAAAACCATGTTTCAGACTCAGGCCCGTTCTGAGAGATATGAGATCTCCGAGAAGTTCTTTAACTGCAAGATGCAGGAAGGGAGTTCCGTTAGTGAGCACGCCATAAAGATGTCGGGCTACACTCAACGTCTTGAGCAACTGGAATGCACGATTCTAGAGGAGCTCAAGATTGACAGGGTTCTGCAATCACTCCCTCCCAGCTACAAAAGTTTTGTAGTGACTCATAATCAGATTGGTTCCACTGATACGATCACCGAGCTCTTCGCAAAGCTGAAGGCTGCGGAAGTGGACATCAAGAAGGATAATCATGTGTTGATGGTTAACAAGCCCTCCTTTAAGAAAGGTAAGGGAGCAAAGAAGCCCTTCAAGAAGGGCGGCGGCAAGCGCAATGCCCCTGCTGAGAAGAAGCTCAGGTCTGGTCCCAAGCCGGACACTGAGTGCTTCTATTGCAAGGACAAGGGTCACTGGAAGCGTAACTGTCCGAAGTACTTAGCGGACAATAAGGCTGGCACCATCAAAGGTATATTTGATATACATATTATTGATGTTTTCCTTACTAGCCCTCGTTGTAGTGCCTGGGTATTTGATACCGGTTCAGTTGCTAATATTTGTAACTCGAAACAGGAGCTACGGAATAGATGGCGGCTTGCGAGGGATGAGGTGACGATGCGCGTTGGCAACGGATCAAGATTTGATGTGATGGCCGTCGGCACGCTCTCCTTAGTTTTACCTTCGGGATTAGTTTTAAACCTTAATAAGTGTTATTATGTGCCTGCGTTGAGCATGAACATTATTTCTGTCGTGTTTATTGCAAGACGGTTATTCATTTAAATCGGAGAATAATGGTTGTTCTATTTATATGAGTAACATCTTTTATGGTCATGCACCTCTTGTAAATGGTTTATTTCTTCTAAATCTCGAAAGGGATGAAACACACATCCATAACATTGAGGCTAAGAGATGCAAAGTAGATAGTGATAATACTACTTATTTGTGGCACTGTCGTCTAGGTCATATTGGAGTAAAGCGCATGAAGAAACTCCATTCTGATGGACTTTTGGAGTCTCTTGATTTTGAATCATTTGACACATGCGAACCATGCCTCATGGGCAAGATGATCAAAACACCGTTCTCCGGTATGATGGAGCGAGCAACGGACTTGTTGGAAATCATACATACCGATGTATGCGGACCGATGAGTATTTAGACGCGCGGTGGATATCGCTATTTCCTCACTTTTACCGATGACTTAAGTAGATATGGGTATATCTATTTAATGAAACATAAATCTGAAACATTTGAAAAGTTCAAGGAATTTCAGAATGAAGTGGAGAACCATCGTAACAGAAAGATTAAGTTTCTACGATCCGATCGTGGAGGTGAATATTTGAGTTATGATTTTCTCACGCATCTTAAAGCAAGTGGAATCGTTTCACAACTCACGCCACCCGGAACACCACAGCGCAATGGTGTGTCTGAACGCCGGAATCGAACCCTATTAGATATGGTCCGATCAATGATGTCTCTTACTGATTTGCCGTTATCATTTTGGGGTTATGCATTAGAAACCGCTGCATTCACTTTAAATAGGGCTCCATCTAAATCCGTTGAGACGACACCGTATGAACTGTGGTTTGGTGCTAAACCTAAGTTGTCGTTTCTTAAAGTTTGGGGATGTGAAGCTTACGTCAAGAAGTTGATGCCGGACAAGATCGAACCCAAAGCGGAGAAATGCGTCTTCATAGGATACCCAAAGGAAACTATTGGGTATACCTTCTATCACAGAACCGAAGGCAAAGTGTTTGTCGCAAAGAACGGTTCCTTTCTTGAGAAGGAGTTTCTCTCGAAAGAAGTGAGTGGGAGGAAAGTAGAGCTAGACGAGGTTATTGAACCTTCTCTTGAGTTGGAGAGTAGCGCAGCACCTGAAATTGTTCCAGTGCCGCCTGCACCAACAATAGAGGAAGCTAATGACAAGGATCATGAAGCTTCGGACGATGCTGCTACTGAACGTCGCAGGTCGACAAGGTCGCGTGCCCCCTGAGTGGTACGGCAACCCTGTCTTGACTGTCTTGCTAGTAGAAGACAGTGAACCTACGAACTATGAGGAAGCGATGATGAGCTGAGACTCTGAGAAATGGCTAGAAGCCATGAAATCCGAATTGGGATCCATGAGCGAAAACCAAGTATGGACTTTGGTGGACCCTCCTAGCGACCGAAAGGCCGTTGAGTGCAAATGGATCTTCAAGAAGAAAACGGACGCGGATGGTAATGTTACCATCTATAAAGCACGGCTTGTCGCGAAAGGTTTTCGACAAGTTCAAGGTGTTGACTACGATGAGACTTTCTCTCCCGTAGCGATGTTTAAGTCCATTCGGATTTTATTAGCAATTGCCGCGTTTCATGATTATGAAATATGGCAGATGGATGTCAAGACTGCTTTCCTCAATGGCAACATTGATGAAGAGTTGTATATGATGCAACCCTAAGGTTTTGTCGATCCTAAGGATGCTAGTAAAGTATGCAAACTTCAGCGTTCCTTTTATGGACTGAAGCAAGCATCTCGGAGTTGGAACCTTCGTTTTGATCAAGTGATCAAGAGCTTTGGATTTGTTCCAAATTGCTATGAAGCTTGTATCTACAAGAAAGTGAGTGGGAGCTCGGTGACGTTTCTGGTACTATATGTGGATGACATATTGATTATCGGAAATGACATCAACATGCTTAACGATGTGAAGAGTTATTTGAACAAGTGTTTTTCAATGAAAGACCTAGGTGAAGCTGCTTATATATTGGGCATCAAAATCTATAGAGATAGACAAAGACGCCTGATAGCCTTAAGCCAGAGTACATACCTAGACAAAGTTCTGAAAAGGTTCAGAATGGATAAGGCAAAGAAAGGTTCAGTGCCTATGTTGTCAGGTAAGATATTGAGCAAGGCTCAGTGTCCAGCTACGGTAAATGATAGGGAAGCTATGAGCAAAGTGCCTTATGCCTCGGCCATAGGTTCCATCATGTATGCCATGCTGTGTACTAGACCGGATGTGTCCAATGCTCTTAGTTTGACGAGCAGATATCAAAGTGATCCAGGAGTGGAACACTGGACAGCCGTGAAGAACATCCTAAAGTACCTAAATAGGACTAAAGAAATGTTCTTAGTCTATGGGGGTGATGAACAGCTTGTCGTAAAAGGTTACGTCGACGCTAGTTTTGACACCGACAAGGATGATTCCAAATCTCAGACAGGATACGTTTATATTTTGAATGGAGGAGCTGTGAGCTGGAGAAGCTGCAAGCAAAGCGTGATCGCGGGATCTACAGTGGAAGCGGAATACATGGCTGCTGCAGAAGCGTCAAGTGAAGGAGTTTGGATCAGAAACTTCATCACTGAGCTTGGCGTGGTTCCAAGTGCATTGGACCCACTAGAGATATTGTGTGACAACACTGGCGCCATAGCACTCGCTAAGGAACCAAGATATCATCCAAAGACCAAGCATATCAACCGCAAGTTTCATATAATCCGAGATTATATAGCAGATGGAGATCTGAAGATTAGCAAAGTACATACAGATCTGAATGTCGCAGATCCATTGACTAAACCTCTTCCACGTGTAAAACATGATCAACACCTCAGTGCCATGAGTGTGAGATTGTTGCCAAATGTAAACTAGATTATTGACTCTAGTGCAAGTGGGAGACTGTTGGAATTATGCCCTAGAGGCAATAATAAAGATGTTATTATTATAATTCTTGTTCATGATAATGTTTATATTCCATGCTAGAATTGTATTAAGCGGAAACTTTAATACTTGTGTGGTTTGTGAACACCACCGTGTCCCTAGTACGCCTCTATGGACTAGCTCATTGATCAATGATGGTTAAGGTTTCCTAACCATAGACATGAGTTGTCAATTGATAATGAGATCATATCATTGGAGAATGATATGATGGACAGACCCAAACTAAGCGAAGCAATTAGATCGTGTCATCGTGTTCGTCTTTGCGAAGCTTTTCTTATGTCAAATATTGTATTCCTTAGACCATGAGATAATACAACTCCCTGGTATCGGAAGAAAGCTTTGAGGTCATCAAACGTCATCCTATGAGAGGGTGATCATAAAGGTGTCTCTCGGGTGATCGGAAAGTATCTGTTGGGTTGTATGTATCGAGTTGGGATTTGTCCCTCCCAAGTTGGAGAGATATACTTCGGGCCCACTCGGTAATCGATATCAACACCGCTTGCAAGCATGTGGTTAAGGAGTTAATCACAAAGTGATATCGGATTACGGAACGAGTAAAGTACTTGCTGTGAACGAGATTGAACTAGGTATGACGGTACCGACGATCGAATCTCGGGCAAGTAAAATATCGCGAGACGAAGGGAATATATATATGGGATTGTTTGAATCCTGACATCGTGGTTCATCCGATATGATCATCGATGAATGTGTGGGAGTCAATATGGGTGCCCAGACCCCGCTGTTGATTATTGATAGAAGATCATGTCTGCATATTCTCGAACCCGCAGGGTCACACACTTAACGTGTCTCGACGCTAGGATAGATTGGATAATTGGTTTATGAATTTTTGTTCGTAGTCTCGGATGGGATCCGGGACATCACGAGAGGTTCCGGAATGGTCCGGAGGATAAGATTCATATAAGGCAGTGCAGTTTTTGGAGTTCGGAATTGTTCCGGGTTAATCGGTATTGTACCGGAAGCTTCTAGAACCTTCCGGAAGGGGACCAACGTGGCCCCACCTTCTGGGAGTGGGCATGGGCCTATGAGGGAGTGTCCTGGCCGCATTGGGCCAGGGGCACAAGGCCCCATAGGGCCTAGCCGATCCTAGAGAGTTTAAATCGTTTAAACTAGAGATAGGGTTTCTAGAAGAGGGGAGAGTCCATGCCCCCCACTCCTTATCCTTTGGGCTTGGGGGAGGGGCTAGGGCTGCGCCCCCCCTCTATATAAAGAGGGGTGGGGGCGCACCAACCCCCAACACCTCTCCTCCAAACCCTAGCCGCCTTGCTAGCTTTCCTCTCTCCCTCTCGACTGTTTGTAGGCGAAGCCCTGCTGCAGAAATTCTCCACCATATACACCACGCCGTCGTGTTGTAGATCCAATCTATCTCTCCACCATACTTGCTGGTCCGAGGAAGGAGGAGACGTCGAGGTGCTGCATATGTGCATCTCACGGAGGCACCGCCACTTGTGGTGCTAGATCGGATCGGATCGCGAGGAGGAGAAGCGAGTACGACTACATCACCCACGTTCCGACGAACGTTCCGCTGTGCGAATCTTCAAGGGTATGAAGATCTAATCCAATCTCTCTCGTTGTTTGCATCTCCTAGATTAGATCTTGGCTTTCCCTCTGTTCGCTCCGTAGAAAATTTTGATTTACTATGCCGCGAAACCCTTCAAACTGTACCTTGCAAGCAAATTGACGGCGAATGCAATATCCAGCCGTGTAAAATTTGCGAGGTACATAAGTGCGCCAACTGCACTTAAGTAGGGGAATTCCGGTCCTAGAATTTCCTCCCCCTCTTCTTTAGGCCTAAATGGGTCCTTGTCTTGCTGCAAAGATCTTCCAACCATCGGGGTCTTAGAAGGATATGCCTTTCCAAACCCAAATCGTTCCAACACCTTCTGGGTGTAGGCCGACTGGTGAACTAGAATCCCAGCAGGGGAATGCTCAAGTTGCAGACCGAGGCAGAACTTGGTTTTGCCTAAGTCTTTCATCTCGAATTCCGACATCAGGTAGGAACTCGCTTCCTCAATATCGTCAGGTGTACCGATTATATTCAAATCGTCCACGTACACCGAGATAATACAGAAACCATCCTGGGATCCCCGTATAAAAACACATGGACAATCTTCATTGCTCGCGTAGCCCTTCTGATGAAGGAAATCGCTTAAACGATTATACCACATCCTACCTGACTGTTTTAGTCCATACAATGACTTCTTAAGCTGAACACTGTATAAGCTCCTGTTTGCTCTATCCTGGTTCGGGACAGGGATACCTTCTGGTACTTTCATGTATATGTCCAATCCAAGTTACCATATAGGTAAGCGGTGACAACATCCATTAGTTTCATTTTTAAGTCCATGTTTACTGCCATTGAGATCAAGTATCTAAAGGTAATTCCATCCATGACTGGGGAGTAAGTTTCCTCAAAGTCGACACCTGGTCACTGAGTTAAACCTTGAGCAACGAGCCTTGCTTTGTACCTTACTACTTCATTATTCTCGTTTCTCTTTCGAACAAAAACCCACTTATGTCCAACGGGGCGAATGTGGGGAGGAGTTAGACAAACAGGTCCAAATACCTCTCTTTTGTTTAACGATAATAATTCAGCAGTAATTGCCTTCTGCCAATCTTTCCAATCCGACCTTTTCTTGCAATCAGCGAGCGTGTTAGGCTCAGGGTCAAGATCTATGATTGACGCAATTTTCTTGGCAAAATTAACGTCGACATTTGCCATGACTCGGTTGTATGACTCGCCCGAATTAACATAGTTAATGGCCATTTCGTCATGGAGTGCATCAGGCACATCCTCTTGCTCCACTGGATTTCCCAATCCAGGAGCTAGGTCCTTTAGCTTTCCCGCTCCGATGTGTGCGCACACAACTTCGCTGGGTATTTCCGATATAGGAAAGTTCAACTCCGGAATTTCGTGCACTGAAATATCCGTACTTGTGCCAGGTCTCAATTGGCTCCCCTCAACAGGGGCAGACTGTAATAAATCTCTCTTATCCTTTTTCTTCGGGCGTCCCCGGGTACTTGGGATTTGAGAAACCGGAATCCGCGTCCTCTTAGGCCTTGGAGCAGGGGTGGGTATACCATCATTTTTCTTTGGTATTTCAACCCTTTCTGGTGCATTTCGTGCATGCACATGTGACTTTGTCACAGTCTTTAAATCACTAAAATGATCGGGCAGTTGATTCGCTAGGGAGTGCAAATCTAGTATCTTTTGGACTTCTCTATTAGTCTCAACAGTGCGCGGGTCATGAGCGTGGATCCCCGTGGCTTTCCACGTGATTTCGCGACTTTTGTCATCCAGGGGTTGATTACCTCCCCCCAAAGTCGGAAAAAGATCCTCGTCAAAAATGCAGTCAGCAAAACGGGTCGTGTGACAGTCACCTGTCAAGGGGTCCAAGAACCTGATTATGGACACAGTCTCATAACCAACGTATATCCCCGACTTACGGAGCGGTCCCATTGCTGATCGCTGGGGTGGTGGTATACGTACATATACCTGGAAGCCGAACCTACGTATGTGGGAAATTTTCGGTGCCGACCCTTGCGCAAGTTGGATGGGAGAGTGGATGTTATAGGACGATGGTCGAAAGTTGATGAGATTAGCGGCGTGTAACACCGCGTGTCCCCAACATGTAGTTGGTAAATTACAACCCTGAAGGAGTGGTCTTGCAATGAATTTAATCCTTTTAATCAATGCCTCCGCAAGTCCATTTTGAGTGTGGACATGCGGTACAGAGTGCTCAAGTTTGATTCCAGTTGCCATGCAATAATCATCGAATGCCTTTGAAGTAAATTCGCCGGCATTGTCCATTCGAATAGACTTTAAACGATAATCAGGGAATTTATTCCTTATTTGGATGATCTGGGAGATCAACTTTGCAAAAGCATGGTTCCTTGTTGACAGCAGGCAAACATTGGACCATTTAGAGGAAGCATCGATGAGCACCATGAAGTACCGAAACGGCCCTGAGAGGGGCTGAATTGGACCACATATGTCCCCTTGAATGCGTTCCAAGAACGCGGGGAGTTCATCCTTCACCTTTAGGGGGGACGGTCTAATGATCAATTTCCCCGTAGCGCATGCGGAGCACACGAAATCATTGGGGTTCGGGAAATTTTTCACATTAATATTATGACCGTTCGAGTTGTTAATTATATTTCTCATCATCCTAAGACCGGGGTGGCCTAACCTATCATGCCAAAGGCAGAATAGTTCGGAGCTTCTAAAGACAGTCTTAAGGGTAGTGTAAATAGGTGGTGCTACTATCTTAGTGTAGTACAACCCAGTAGCTAATGAAGGGAGTCTTTCGACAACATGTTTACCATTTTCGTCGCGCTTGGTAATGAGTAGGAACTCCTTTCCATTCTCATCATCGTCGGTTTCGACATGGAAACCATTTGCGCGGATGTCTCTAAAACTTAAGAGAGTACGAGTCGACTCCGGATACGACAATGCCTCTTCAATGATCAGAGTTGTTCCATTTGGGAGTATGATAGTTGCTCTTCCGGAGCCAACTACATTCGGACCGCAGCCGGCGATCATCATTATGTTACCAGGGTTTTTGGTAATGGACTCAAAATACTTTGTTTCTCTCAAGATGGTATTTGTGGTGCCGCTATCAGCAAGGCACGTTTCCTCCATTTGGGCGCCACACGCGTTCTAAAATATAGTGCCTAATTAATATAATGGAGCGAGGAAGATGCTACATCAAGTAAGTAAAACACATAAACATTTCAGAACATCACACAACCAAATAATGGAATAAATGAATGAAATAAATGTCATCCAATCGCCGTAAACAAATAAGTGTTATGCTCTCATAGAGCTTACAACCATATCGAAAAAAATTGTATCTGATTATTGGCGGAAAAGAAATCATCACAACAAAAAGGAGCTCAGGTGGATTCTGCAAAGAAACCATCAAGCTCAGCCTGTATCTCAAGGTCAGTGAGATTCTCTTCGTTTGCTATCATCATCGAGGCAGCGGAGATGTCTAGCTGAGGCGGGGGGGGCACAACGTGCTCAACCTCCATGGGCACAGCGGCGTTCGTGGGAACCTCCGAGGGTGTTGCCACTTGTGCTACGTCCTGCGCCACTACGGGCGCGACGTTCTGCACAGGCGCCGCTCCGGGCGCCAGTGGTGCCTCAACCTGGACAAGGTGCGCCTCGCACGCCTTGTTGTTGGCCTTGAACGCGTCCACGACGTGTTTAGGGGCCAAACACTGCCTGGAGAAGTGAGTCTTGGAGCCACAGCGGAAGCAGCCCTAGGGCCTCGCCTCCCCCTTGCCCGCTTTGCGTTGCTTGGCCGGGTTGGAGGAGTTGGGGCCCTTCTTGCCCTTCTTGCCTCGCTTCTTGTGGATGGGCTTGCGCACCTTGTAGGCACCGGCATTAGCCTCATGACTTGGGCCCCCCGCGAAGGGTTGCGCGGAGAAGTTCTTTTTCAGAACATTATCCTGCGCCTCGACCACCTGGAGAGCATCAATAAGCGCTGCATATTCCGTGAATCCTTCCTGGCGAAAGTTTCGCGAGGACTGGATGTTGTCCGGATGGAATGTGGAGAGGGTTTTGTCTATCTTCTGCTGATCGGTGGTACTGGTCCCACACAGCTGAAGAATGGTACAAATCCGGTGCAACCTGGAGTTGTACTCTCCCACCGTCTTGAAGTCCGCGAACCTCAGACGAATCCAATCTGCCTCCGCCTGTGGCTGAATGGGGTACTTCAGCCTAGAGAACCGCTTGTTGAGGGCGGTCCAGAGGGCAGAAGCACTCCGTTCTGCCATGTACTCGTTCTTGAGAGTCTCACACATGTGATGGCAGAGGAAGTGCAGGGCTTTGGCGTTATTCGCCGGGATGGTTTTGCTGGGGGCCGTCGGGGTCCCCTCAATCAACGTATCCTTGATGCATCGGCCCTCGAGGACGATCTCAACGTCCGAGGCCCAAGTCAGGTAGTTAAGCCCATCCTGGGTCAACTCCGGGAACTCGCGGCTGATGATTCCGGTCATCTGCAATTTATGCAAAGTGTGTAAGATTACAGAAGTTAATCGGTTGCATAAATGCGATAATCGATACAATAATTCAAATATGACGGCGTTCCAAAATTTAATGTAAAAACGATACAAGCTATCTATGAGATACAAAGTATTAAAAACATGCGGTAATTAATAGCTATAGTAAAACATAGTTCAAAAGCTTGTGTAAAATCGGACCGAAAACAAACCCAAAAACGGTCCAACCGCCCCGCAAACGCGTGCTCCCATGCCCCAGTGTTTTTCTATGGGCCAAAAACGGCCCAAAACGCTCGGTCTCCCGCGGGCCGGCCCACCCCACACCGTCCCTGCCCGAGAACGGGGGGACAGAGCACTGGTGTGCTCTCGAGTGGGGCGGCGGCGGCAGCAGGCCGCACAGGCGGCGGGACGAGTACGGGTGGGGGTGGGGCGGCATGCGCGGCGGCGGCCGCGCTAGGTGCGGTGCGGCGGCGGCCTGCAGCAGCGTGGAGCGCGGCGGCCTGCGCAGCGGGTGGCGGCGCACTCGGGCGCAGCGGGCGGGGCCAGGTGGCAGCAGCACGCGGGCGGCGCGGCGGCCAGCGGGGCCTGCGCGCGCGGCGGCGCAACCGCGCGAGGCCAGCAGCGGCGGCCAGCGTTGCCTGCTCGTGCGGTGGCGCGGGTGCGCGAACGCGGCAGCGCGCGGCGAGCGGCGGCGGCCTGGCGGGAGCGCGCGGCGGCGGCTCGGAGCAGCACGCGGCGGCGCGGCGCAGCAGGCGCCAGCAGTGCGAGCGCGCGGCGGCGGCTCGGCGCGAGCGCGTGGCGGCGCGGACAGGGCCAGCGGCGCGGAGGCGGCGGGCGTGGCCGACAGGGCCGAGGCGCGGCCACCTCGCGTGGCGCGGGCGGCGGCAGGGCTAGGCGCGGCCAGAAGTCCCCATGGCGCGGTGGTGGCGGGCGTGGCCAGCGAGCGGGCGTGGCGGCGACGCGTGGCATGCGGGGCGGGCGGCGGCGCGTGGCCAGCGGGGCGGGCGGCGGCGCGGCACAGCGGCGGCTCGCAGGAGCGGCGGCCAGCAGGGCTCTGCACGCGGGCGCGAGCAGCCATGGCCTCAGTAAGAACGTGTATGTACAGTTCATAAAAGATAGATCTATTTGATCTAAAAACGGTCAAGATCATTCCGATCTGCTAATAAAAAAACCAGATCGACACAGCAGGCGCCTGCATCGACGGTACAGTCAACAAAATTCTAATCCGGGAGTGATTAGATCGACATTGGTCGGAGACAGCAGGTCAGCTCGACTCCCGGGAAGAAAAATCCGCACCTTAGATGGGATCTGATCTATGATCTGAACGCAAATCTAGAAAGGAAATCGCGAGACGAATCCATTTTTGCGGTCAGATTGGGGTTACCTTCAACGAAAGCCTGCGTGATGCAGGCTCGACGTTGGCTTGACGGAGGCTCGACGGAGAGACACGTGCTCATAACGTGTTGGAATAGCTCCTGCCGACTGGCCGGTCCCGAGGCTGTTCCACACCCGAGAAGAAGACTAGTAGAAGGCACACAGATTACACAAGTAGATGACACAGGGAACAAAGGGGAACTTTATTAAACTTTCTCTCGGTAAGCTCACGTACAATGATTGTTCATCTATTTATAGACTAAGGGGGATACGATATCCACATGGGCCAATCCTAGCCTGGTAGAGGCCACACCGAGTGGGCCTCTACCGGCCCAGTTTCCCAACATGCATGACGCGGCCGATCAACAATTCCAACTCATAGAGAAGTGAATTACTTACGTCATGTCTAAGAGTAATTCTTCTGGTGTATTTTCTTACACATAAATCACATAAGTAATTGCGAGGGGTTGTACACCACGCTGGTGTATTTGTTTTCCTCTCTCGAAACAGGCTTTCGCCCAGCTTTATAAATAAAACACACAGGTGAGACCATTGCTTGGCCAGACAGCACAACGCCAAACACAACACGATACACGATGCTAGGGCAGCAGCACACACATGCCCGAACTAAAACAAGGAAAAAACAGAAAGGAATGGAGACGGAAACGGATCGACTAGATGATAAAGACCGCCACCGCTACGCCTGCCGAAGAATGTCCACCATGCTCCTAGCTCCGACTCGTCAAGCGCCAGGTAGCACCCTCAAGAGGGAACGCGACCGCTGCTGCCCAGACCAGATTGGCCCTAGGGTTTCCCCCGACAAACTGAGGGGAGTAGAAGGAGGGTAGCCCCGATGCCCTCCAGGAAGGAAGATGCCACCCACGGGCGGCACCGCATCGGAGTTGGGCGAGCCGACAAGGATTTCTCCCGATACCCAATCCACAACCCCCGGACAGGCCGTTGCACCGGATGTAGGGATTCGTAGCATGGAAAACAAAATTTTCTACCACATACAAACAAACAAGCCAAGATCTATCTACTAGATTGTAGCAACGAGTTGATAGAATAACTCACCCTCGAAGATTCCAAAGTGTTTAACGAGAGCGGATTCTCGTGGGTGATGTAGTCGTACTCTTCCCGATCTCAAGATCGTGTAGACGATCCTTCCGGCGCTGCGTTCCGGCAGTGCTCCCGCAGTCGGTCACACGTTCGGTACTCGAAGAAGACCTTCCTCTCCCTTGTTCCAGCAGGCAGCGGAGGTTGTAGCACTCTCCTCGCGATTCCGGCAGCACAACGGCATGGTACCGGAAGTAGAGGGGAGATCTCGCAGGGCTTCGCCTTAAGCCGGAGCGAGTATGGTGGAGTATGAGAGAGTCCCTCGACGATCTAGGGTTTAGACACGCCGAGGAGGGGTCTAGGCCGGCGGCTAGGGTTTCACCTAGGCGGCGGAGGCGAGTGCCCTAGGGCCGGCGGCGGCTATGAGGCGGCGGCGGCTTGGTACTAGGGTTTGGAGGAGAGGATCTTGTGTGTCTCTAGGAGGGAGCCCTTCCCCTCCTTATATAGGTGGAGGGGCCGTCCGGCCAAGGGGAGGGAGAGGAGTCCCTCCCCAACTCGGCTTGGGTCGTGCACCGATGGTGGGGAGGAGGGACTCCTCCCCAACTCGGTTTCCTCTTTCCAAAATTAGCCGTTTGACTTTCAAACTAGCCGTTTGACTTTTCAAACTAGGATTTGATTTAATCCTTTATTTTGTTCAGCGATGACACTTAGTACATGATGCAATCATACCAACTTGATATAGCACATTCATGTACCCGTCCCCTCCGGAGTGCCGGACATTCCGGAACCTTCTAGAACATTCCCGATGAAAACACCGGAACCATTCTCCAACTCCGAAACGGGACTTTCCTTATATGAATCTTATTCTCCGGACCATTCCGGATCTCCTCGTGATATCCCGGATCCCATCCGAGACTCCGAACAACATTCGATCTCTTTCTCATCATTCCATAACTACTCAAACAACGTCGAATCCTTAAGTGTGTCTCCCTACGGTTCGTGAATTATGCGGACATGATCGAGACACTTCTCCGAACAATAACCAATAGAGGAATCTGGAAATTCATATGGCTCCCACATATTTCTACGATTACTTTGCAATCGAATGAACCACTTACATACGATACCAATTTCCCTTTGTCTCACGATAGTTTACTTATCCGAGGTTATGATCGTCGGTATCTCTGCATACCTAGTTCAACCTCGTTACAGATAAGTACTCTTTTCTCGTTCCCGTGATATGGGATCCCTTGTGAGCCAGTCACATGCTTTCAAGCTAATTGGATGAGATTTCACCGAGAGGGCCCAGAGTATATCTATCCGTCATATGGATGGACAAATCCCAGTCTTGATCCATGTGTTTCAACCAATACTTTCCGAACACTCAATGCTACCTTTATAGCCACCCAGTTACGGTGTGGTGTTTGATGTCATCAAAGCATCCATCCGGTAAAGGTGATATGCATGATCTCATGGTCGAAGGAATTAGGTTACTATGTATCAGAAAGCATATAGCAATTGAACTATTAAAATGACTTGATCTTTATGCTACGCTTATCTATAGGAGTATGTCCACCATATCATTCTCCTAACGATATGATCTTGTTGTTAATAACATCTCAATGTTCATGATAGGGAAACCACAATCATCTATTAACCAACAAGCTAGTATTAAATAGAGGCTTTACTAGGGACTTCAAATTAAGTTTACAAATCACACAAGTATTAATGTTTCCTTGTTAATACTATTATAGCATGAATGTAAACATTTATCATAAACACAAATATATAATAATAACTATATTTATTATTGCCTCTAGGGCATATCTCCAATAGTCTCCCACTTGCACTAGAGTCATCTAATCTAGATTACATGGTAATATACCGAACACCCATGGCAGTTTGGTGCTGGTCATGTTTTGCCCTCGGGAGAGGTTTAGTCAACGGATCCGCCACATTCAGATCTGTGTGTACTTTGCAAATCTTTATATCCCCATTTTGGATATGTTCTCGAATAGCGTGAAAACGTAGCTTGATGTGCTTCAGATTCTTGTGTGACCTTGGTTCTTGCGCATTGGCTATGGCACCCATGTTATCACAGTAGATAGACATTGGGTCCAGCGCACTAGGAACCACACCCAGCTCTGTAATGAACTCTTTCATCCATATCGCTTCTTGTGAAGCCTCCGAAGCAGCCATGTATTCTGATTCAGTTGAAGATCTCGCCACAACGCTTTGCTTTGCACTCCTCCAGCTAACTGCTGCACCATTCAAAATAAATATGTATCCAGATTGTGATTTAGAATCATCCGGATCGGTGTTCCAACTAGCATCGGTGTAACCATTAACAACGAGCTGTTCATCACCTCCATAAGAAAGAACCATATCCTTAGTTCTCTCAAGTACTTAAGGATGTTTTTGACCGCTGTACAATGATCCACTCCTGGATCACTTTGATATCTGCTAGTTAAACTAACAACATATGCAATGTCGGGTCTAGTACATAGCATGGCATACATTAGAGATCCCATGGCTGAGGCATAGGGAGTCTTACTCATCCTTTCTCTATCTTCTGCCGATGTCGGACTCTGAGTTTTACTCAAGGTCGTATTGGGCAACATGGGCAAAAACCCTTTCTTGCTATCTTCCATTCCAAACCTCTTTAGAACTTTGTACAAATATGTACTTTGTGACAATGATATTTGGCGTTTTGATCTATCTCTATAAATCTTTATGCCTAATATGTAAGCTGCTTCGACAAGATCCTTCATTGAAAAACTATTATTCAAATATTCCTTGACACTATTAAGAAGGTCTACATCATTCCCAATCAACAATATGTCATCTACATATAGTATTAAGAATGCTACAGAGCTCCCACTCACTTTCTTGTAAATACAAGCTTCTCCATAAGTTTGTATAAAACCAAAACTTTTGATTACCTTATCAAAACGTTGATTCCAACTTCGGGATGCTTGCTTCAATCCATAGATGGACCGTTGAAGTTTGCATACCTTGTTAGCATCTTTAGGATCGACAAAACCTTTGGGTTGCATCATATACAACTCTTCATCAATGTCTCCATTGAGGAATGCTGTTTTGACATCCATCTGCCATATCTCATAATCATAATATGCAGCGATTGCTAACATAATCCTCACAGACTTTAGCTTCGCTACTGGTGAGAAAATCTCATCGTAGTCAACTCCTTGAATTTGTCGAAACCCTTTTGCGACAAGTCGAGCTTTATAGACAGTAACATTACCATCAGCATCTGTTTTCTTCTTGAAGATCCATTTGTTCTCGACAGCCTTCCGGCCATCCGGTAAGTCCACCAAAGTCCATACTTGGTTTTCGTACATGGATCCAATCTCGGATTTCATGGCTTCTTGCCATTTATTGGAATCTGGGCTCATCATAGCTTCCTCATATGTCTTAGGGTCATCGGTGTTGTCCACCAACATGACACTCATAACGGGATCAAACCAATCTGGAGTGGTACGAGTTCTCGTTGACCTGCGAGGCTCTGTAGCAACTTCAACCGAAGTTTCATGATCATCATCATAAGCTTCCTCTCTAACTGGTGCAGGCACCACAGGAACTTCTTCCGGTGCTGCGCTACTCGCAATTTCGAGAGAAGGTTCGACAACCTCGTCGAGTTCTACTTTCCTTCCAGTCACTTCTTTCGAGAGAAATTCCTTCTCTAGAAAGGATCCATTCTTGGCAACGAAGATTTTGCCTTCGGATCTATGATAGAAGGTATACCCAATAGTTTCCTTCGGGTATCCTATGAAGACGCATTTTTCCGCTTTGGGTTCAAGCTTGTCCGGCTGTAACTTCTTTACATAGGCTTCGCATCCCCAAACTTTAAGGAACAACAATCTAAGTTTCTTCCCAAACCATAATTCATACGGTGTCGTTTCAACGGATTTAGATGGTGCCCTATTTAAAGTGAATGCGGCTGTTTCTAATGCATAACCCCAAAATGATAGCGGTAAATCTATAAGTGACATCATAGAACGAACCATATCTAAGAGAGTTCGATTACGACATTCGGACATACCATTACGCTGTGGTGTTCCCGGCGGTGTCAATTGTGGAAGTATTCCGCATTTCTTCAAATGCTCGTCAAACTCGTAACTTAGATATTCACCTCCACGATCAGAACGTAGAAATTTAATCTTCTTGTTACGTTGATTATCTACCTCACTTTGAAATTCCTTAAACTTCTCGAAAGTTTCGGACTTATGTTTCATGAAATAGATATACCCATATCTACTCAAGTCATCCATGAAGGTAAGAACATAACGATAACCACCGCGCGATGCTACACTCATTGGACCACACACATCGGTATGTATGATTTCCAACAAGTCCGTAGCTCGCTCCATCATACCAGAGAATGGAGTCTTAGTCATTTTACCCATCAGACATGCTTCGCATCTTTCAAGTGATTCAAAATCAAGTGATTCAAGAAGTCCAGTTTCTTCATACGCTTCACTCCAATGTGACCAAGACGACAGTGCCACATATAGGTTGAGTTATCGCTCGATTTCAAACGTTTAGCCTCAATGTTATTAATATGTGTATTTCCACTATCGAGATTCAACAAGAATAGACCATCTATCAAAGGTGCATGTGCATAAAACATATTACTCATATAAATCGAACAACCATTATTCTCGGATTTAAACAAGTAACCGTCTCGCAATAAACAAGATCCCGATATAATGTTCATGCTTAACGCAGGCACCAAATAACAATTATTTAAGTATAAAACTAATCCCGATGGTAGATGAAGGGGTAGCGTGCCGACCGCGATCACATCAACCTTTGATCCGTTTCCCACGCGCATCGTCACCTCGTTCTTCGCTAGCTTCCGTTTATTCTGCAGCACCTGTTTCGAGCTACAAATATGAACAACCGAACCAGTATCAAATACCCAGGCACTACTACGAGTACTAGTGAGATACACATCAATAATATGTATATCAGATATACCTTTCTTCTTGATGTTGTCGTTCTTCAAATCCGCCAAGTACTTTGGGCAATTCCGCTTCCAGTGACCTTCTCCCTTGCAGTAAAAGCACTCAGTATCAGGCTTAGGTCCAGCCTTGGTCTTCTTCGTCGGTGTGGTAACTTTCTTACCACCCTTCTTGAAGTGTCCCTTCTGCTTAGACTTGCCTTTCTTGAATTTGGTGGTCTTATTGACCAACAACACTTGGTGCTCTTTCTTGATCTCCACTTCTGCAGATTTCAACATGGCAAAGAGTTCTGGCAACGTCTTGTTCATGTTTTGCATGTTGTAGTTCATCAAAAAGTTCTTATAACTTGGTGGTAGTGATTGGAGGACGCGGTAAATCCCCAAAGCATTAGGAATCACAATACCCAAGCTTTGAAGTTTGTTTGCGTGCCCAGACATCTTAAGCACATGCTCACTAACGGAGCTTCCCTCTTCCATCTTGCAGTTAAAGAACTTTTCAGAAGCCTCATAGCTTTCAATTGCCGCATGAGTCTCAAAGATCAATTTGAGATCCTCGACAATATCATATGGGTCTGAATTCTCAAACCTTTTCTGAAGCTCCGATTCTAAACCATACAAGATAGCACACTGAACTGTGGAGTACCGAGTCTTCCGAGTGAGGTAAACATTCTTTACTTCATCGGCAGCATCAGCTGCAGGTGGGTCACCCAGCGGTGCATCCAGCACATAGGTCAAATTACCAGCTGTCAGGACAATCCTCAAATTGCGGAACCAATCCGCGAAGTTGCTTCCATTGTTTTTCAACTGTTCTTTCTCTAGGAATGCATTAAAATTGATGGTAGGGGCTGCCATTGATCTACAACATATTTGCAATAGTTTAGACTAAGTTTATGACAAATTGAGTTCAAATTAATAATAAAATTAATCTAGGTGAACTCCCACTCAAAACAATATCCCTCACATTGTTTTAGTGATCACACGAACCAAATCCACCACATCAACACCGATCATCACGAGAGTTGATATAGTTTCAATGGCGAACAATCGACATGTTCATCATATCTACTATATGATTCATGCTTTACCTTTTGGTGATCCGTGTTTTGAGACCATGATTGTACATGCTAGGCTCGTCAACATCAAACCTTAGTTTCCGCATGAGCAAATCTGGCTTGCTCACGTTGTATACACTTGCGGAATCTAACACACCCGATCATCACGTGGTGCTTCGAAACAACAAGCTTTAGCAACGGTGCTAACTAAGGGTGAACACTTTAGAACTTGAAATTCATGTGCATGAGGGATCATCTTATAATGCTACCGTTGTCTACTAAGCAATACAAGATGCATAAAGGATTAACATCACATGCAATTCATAATATGTGATATGATATGGCCTTTCTTCTTTGTGCTTCCGATCTCCATCTTCTAGCACGAACATGATCTCCATCACCACTGGCATTGCATCAAGGTCAATGACACTTCTCCATGGTTGTCGTCCACCGGCTTCAACTATTACAACTACTTTGAATAGACACGCGGGTCTTAACATAAATTAAAGAAAACCATATGGCTCCTCCCGGTTGCCAACTTACAATAAGGAACATTGCATACATAAAATATTATCACAATCATGGCCATATCACATCACAGCACACCCCTGCAAAACAAAGTTAGACGCCTCTACTTTCTTTGCATATTTTACGTGGTTTGGGGCTTTCAATAAGTATCGTTCTAACTTACGAACATGAACCACAACATTGATACTAGTATTGTTAATCACCCGTTGTAAATTGGATCTTAACTATGCTAGGAGAAACAGGCACCCGCAAAGCCACTTATGCAATACAAGTTGCATGTCAAGCATGGAGCAAGTCTCATGAACGATGTCATGTAAGGTTAGCCCGGGCCGCTTCATCCCAACATACCGCAAGATGCAAAGTACACAAGAAGCAATCGACAATAAAAGCATCAACGCCTACAATGACCATTGTGTTCTACTCGTGCAACAGATCTATATATAGACACGGCTCTGATACCACTGTAGGGATTCGTAGCATGGAAAACAAAATTATCTACCGCATACAAACAAACAAGCCAAGATCTATCTACTAGATTGTAGCAACGAGTTGATAGAATAACTCACCCTCGAAGATTCCAAAGTGTTTAACGAGAGCGGATTCTCGTGGGTGATGTAGTCGTACTCTTCCCGATCTCAAGATCGTGTAGACGATCCTTCCGGCGCTGCGTTCCGGCAGCGCTCCCGCAGTCGGTGACACGTTCGGTACTCGACAAAGACCTTCCTTTCCCTTGTTCCAGCAGGCAACGAAGGTTGTAGCACTCTCCTCGCGATTTCAGCAGCACAACGGCGTGGTACCGGAAGTAGAGGGGAGATCTCGCAGGGCTTCGCCTTAAGCCGGAGCGAGTATGGTGGAGTATGAGAGAGTCCCTCGACGATCTAGGGTTTAGACACGCCGAGGAGGGGGCTAGGCCGGCGGCTAGGGTTTCACCTAGGCGGCTGTGGCATCCCGCAAAACCACTACTAGAAAATCGCGTTGTTTTTGTGCATTGCATCATCATGACCGCATGCTCATGTCATCATGCCTCATTGCATTTGTGCATCGTCGAGTCATCATGCATTTGTTTGTCGAAACCTATTTTCTAAAAGCCTAGTTTGGTTTCTAAATATTCCCCGTCTCAATTTCAAATTATAGCGCCGGGCTTTTCCGGGTCTTTTATTTGTCTAAAAACTAATTACAAAAGTAATTTTTAAATTAAATAAAAATCTATATTATTTTTAGGGGGCAGTCGAACGGGCCGATTCGACCCAGTCGACCACCCCCAGAATAAAACGGTCCACCTAAATCTATTCCCACCCAATCCTAGTCTACCCACCAACCAGTGCCCGCCACCTCACCATCCCTCCACCTCACCCTCGACCAAGCCACCTCACCAATCCACAGCCCCCACCTACACCCCTCTCTCTCTCTCACCTAGCCCCCACCTACCCCCCTCTCCCTTACAACCTGGACCCACTCTCCCCGGCCCCGCCTGGGTCCCACCACTCACACGCCCCGTCCCACTCCCACTCTCCCCGACCCCACCGGCCCCACCTGCCTCTCTCCCCTCCCCCACCTTCTCCAACCTCTCTCCCCGACCGCGCCCCCTCCCCGCTCGCCCGTTCTCTCTGCTCGTCGGCCGCAGCACCACCCCGCCGTCGGCCTCGCCCCTCTAGCTCCTCTGGCCGGAGCCCGCGTCGCCGCCGCGCCCTCCTCTCCTAGCCTCGCCGCCCTCCTCCCCTCCGCAGGGCGCCGCCACCAGGGACCCGAGCCCCGCCCCGACGCTTTGGCTCCGTCCGCCGCCAGGCCTCCCCGCCTCCACCGCGGCCCCCTCGTCGCCCTCTGCTTGGCCGCCTCTGCCCCGACAACCGCCGACCTCGCCTCCGCCCAGCCCTCTCCTCCCTCGCCTCCGACGCGCTCGCCTCGGCCTCCGCCACCAGTGCCTCCCCGGCGAGTTCCGCCTTCCTCTCCGCGCTTCTCCGCCCGAGCCCGCCGGCGGCTCCTCCCCCTCGCCTCTCCGGGCCCGCACCTCCTCGCCCGCGTCTCCTCCCCCGCTTCCCGGCCACCGCCTCACCGGCCCCGAGCCGCCCCGGCGTCCTCCTGCAAGCCTCCTCGCCGCCGCCGGCGAGCCCGCCTCCGGCCGCGTCTCCCGCTGCCTCGGTGCCCGCCTTCCTCTGCATCTCGCCTTGCCGCCAGCTTTGTCGTCATCCTCCCGCCTCCGTGCTCGTCCTCCCACCGTGTCGCCGTGCCGACCTTCCTGTCCCGTCGACCTGGTGCCCGCACCGAGTCCCGCAGTGCCGGCCGGCCGTGTTGGTGCCCCTGGTCACCGTGTCGCTGGCCAATAGAGAGATGGTGCCCTGTTCCTGAGCTAATGTGTGCCTTCTAGATCAGCCGTGTGAGTTGCTAGTGATGTCGATGCGCGCGAAGACGTGGTGACAATCATGTGGAGATTGGGTGTTGTAAAAGCTCCCTCTATGAAAAGACCGGCGTGCCAAGATCTTCTCCCTGGACCCAAAAGGACCGAAGCCGAACCCCGTGGACCGACATGCTCTTCTTCACGGATACGACAAGCACTTCGCCCTGGAACGCCAAGTACTCCCTCGAGGACGCCGAGTACTTCACCCCGGACACCGAGACCCTGAACGACAAGTTCTCCTTCCCGGAAGCATTGACGCTCGTGCGACAAGATCTACCTCAGTTATCCGAGAATGATCCCGTCGAACCCTGAACCCTGAGACCGACCCCGAGCCCCTCGAACCCCAAGATCTTCTGAACCCTAATGTGTGACCCTTATCCGAGAACCCTATTTTTTATAAATTGTCAACTATATAAATTGTTGCATATTTAATTGATCATGCTCGCATACATATTTGTGGGTGTTTGGGGGCCTTATGCCGATTCACCTCATAATTAAATATGGGGCCCATATGCGGGCAAATCTAGTCTTATATTGGCCTCATTTAAATTTGCGTAGCGAACCGGTGCTATCTTTTGTCTTGATAATGCAACATTTAAATTGCGGGGTAGTTAAATAACTTGAACCGTTTAATTAATTGTCGGGACCCCGGTTCCGCTTAATATGACCTAATTGCATCGCAGCTTTGCCATGTCATACATCATACATGCATCATGCCCGATCTTCTGTCGTAGTATTAAATATTGCATCCGGTGTTTCTTCTAGTGTTTTGGTTCTTCGCGGATAAGGCCGTTGAGTTGATGCGAGTGTCGACCCGATCTTCGGTTGAACCTTCGACAATGTTTTCAGGCGAGCATCTTCCCCTTTCTACCTATCTTACTTTTATAGTATTTATTCCCTCCTGTTGATCTATTGCTATCTGTGTTGCGTTGCTCTAGCTTTCGTACCCGTGATATCCCTTGCAGCCTTATATTGCCTTGGACACATCCTGTTACCGGTTGTTTGGTAGATAGTTGGACTTGCGCGTCGTAGTCGCTTGCTCAAGTGCTGTTGCGTGTCGCCAAGTACCACAGTTGTTGGAGTATTTGCCGCATGTTTATTGTTGGAGACGATCATAACTTTAATTACTGTTTAACAACTAAAATTGAAGTAAGTAAGCAGAGGCACAGGTGGGCAATAGATGTTATTTGGTTGTTAACCGTCCACTTGTGTCCCGTAGGACCCCGAGTACTTGATACCTGTTCCTTGAATATTCGCGCTATCCACATACGGGGGAATTATGGGACCCCCCTGAGCCAGAGGTTGATTCATTATTATTTCTTGGGGCCACAAACTAGTTTGAGGTTTTATTTACTATCCTGTACTTATGCCATGCTTCACTGCTTATTTACGTTTGTGCGAGGAGCACCTGTACTATTTAGGTAAGCGGAGTGTTTTCGCGGTATCGACAAGCCCAGCTTTGGGTTCCCAGTCGTTTACAGCCATTGACGCAAACCTTGAGTCCGTCTCGGAGTCAGCTAGCTTCATTGCGGGTGTACTCCAAGGGGTGGCCCCCTGAAATATTTCTGAATCCTGTGATTGCTTTGTCGTGAAAGCCTCGTTGGGTTTTGATTTGGTTTTTCCGAGGTTGATCGAGTGTGTGTTGCTATTTGTGCACCCCTGCAGGGTAAAACTTTCTGAAAGCCGTGTCCGCGGTTATGGACGACTTGGAGCACAGTATCTCGATCATAGACAACTATAACTAAAGTAGTGCTATAAATTTGACTTTATAATGACTAGTAATCAGCTTCACTATAATGGCATGGCTAAATAAAACTGCCAACAATTGCTTGTTTGGGTTGTCGCTTGCGACCATTGTACCTGACTAGTAAGTATTGCAACTATAACGGAATGGCTAATAAAAGTACCAACAACTGCTGGGTTTGGGTTTTTCTCATGCTATTTGTATCTGACTAGTAAGTGTTGCAACTACAACGGAATGGTTAACTAAAAGTGCCCACTGCTTATTTTATCAGGATGACTATCTATACTTGACTAGTAATTGCTGCAACGATAACTGAATAAATAAAACTGCCAACTGTGTGAGTTCCTCGGTTGACTTCCTCGATTGGTCTCGAGGGGGAATACCAGGATGGGTTTGTTTGGTGTTAGATTCAGGTTGGTTCCGGATAGGACTTTCTTATCCCTCTCTGATAGCCGACAGTTATATCGAGTCTCTATAGGTTGTTAGTGCATGCTGCCGCTGCCGCTCAGTCCACCACACCTAAGTAGGCGAGGACCGCCGAATTCTAGTCTCGCCGTGTACTGGCCTCAGTACTGACGCTCCTCTTTTTCCTTTGCCCTTTGTCGGCACCCCTTTTGTTTAAGCAGGTTTTGAGATCGACGTCGTTAGTAGGGTTACCCTTCCGGCTTGGCCTGGGCAGGGTTATGGACGCCATTGGTTATTCTTCAGGGCTCTTAGCCCCATTTGCATCTTGTCCGTAGTCGGACGCTCTATCATTTTCAAGGTGATTTGGATCTTTGTTCTGTATATCTGTATTCTTGACTCTTGAGTCGCTGTTGTATATATATCTGTGCTGTGGGTCCCATCGAGGACTGTTGTGTAATGTTATTACTTCGTTTTCCACCCGCACGAAAGTGCCTGGTGGGCACCTTTGAATCGTTTCTATGCGGGTTTGGCAGGAATCGCTGAAACTTGCATAGGGTCGATTCCAAGGGTGTTACAGCGGCGGCGGCGGCGAGTGCCCTAGGGACGGCGGGGGCTTGGTACTAGGGTTTGGAGGAGAGGATCTTGTGTGTCTCTAGGAGGGAGCCCTGCCCCTCCTTATATAGGTGGAGGGGCCGGCCCCAACTCGGTTTCCTCCTCCTTTCCTCTTTCCAAAATTAGCCGTTTGACTTTCAAACTAGCCGTTTGACTTTTCAAACTAGGATTTGATTTAATCCTTTATTTTGCTCAGCGATGACACTTAGTACATGATGCAATCATACCAACTTGATATAACACATTCATGTACCCTTCCCCTCCGGAGTGCCGGACATTCCGGAACCTTCTAGAACATTCCCGATGAAAACATCGGAACCATTCTCTAACTCCGAAACAGGACTTTCCTTATATGAATCCTATTCTCCGGACCATTCCGGATCTCCTCGTGATATCCCGGATCCCATCCGAGACTCCGAACAACATTCGGTCTCTTTCTCATCATTCCATAACTACTCAAACAACGTCGAATCCTTAAGTGTGTCTCCCTACGGTTCGTGAATTATGCGGACATGATCGAGACACTTCTCCGAACAATAACCAATAGAGGAATCTGGAAATTCATATGGCTCCCACATATTTCTACGATTACTTTGCGATCGAATGAACCACTTACATACGATACCAATTTCCCTTTGTCTCATGATAGTTTACTTATCCGAGGTTATGATCGTCGGTATCTCTGCATACCTAGTTCAACCTCGTTACAGATAAGTACTCTTTTCTCGTTCTCGTGATATGTGATCCCTTGTGAGCCAGTCACATGCTTGCAAGCTAATTGGATGACATTTCACCGAGAGGGCCCAGAGTATATCTATCCGTCATATGGATGGACAAATCCCAGTCTTGATCCATGTGTTTCAACCAATACTTTCCGAACACTCAATGCTACCTTTATAGCCACCCAGTTACGGTGTGGTGTTTGATGTCATCAAAGCATCCATCCGGTAAAGGTGATATGCATGATCTCATGGTCGAAGGAATTAGGTTACTATGTATCAGAAAGCATATAGCAATTGAACTATTAAAATGACTTGATCTTTATGCTACGCTTATCTATAGGAGTATGTCCACCATATCATTCTCCTGACGATATGATCTTGTTGTTAATAACATCTCAATGTTCATGATAGGGAAACCACAATCATCTATTAACCAACAAGCTAGTATTAAATAGAGGCTTTACTAGGGAATTCAAATTAAGTTTACAAATCACACAAGTATTAATGTTTCCTTGTTAATACTATTATAGCATGAATGTAAACATTTATCATAAACACAAAGATATAATAATAACTATATTTATTATTGCCTCTAGGGCATATCTCCAACACCGGAGACACGCGAGGGCGAGGCCTCGCCACCACCATCCTATGCCACCCACGAGCATGCGCCACCCGGTCCCGAATCCATCATCATCGCCTCACCGAGTAAGCCGTCGCGAGGTCTGCAAAATCGTGGAACAGGTAGAGAGAAAAGAGAACCCACAGTACCGCGGCCACGCGGGAGGGAACTTCCTCCACCGCCGGAGGCGGTAGTCGATCGGACGCGGCCGCAAATACACCGGTCCTCACTAGATCCGGCCGAGCCCAGCGGGTCCGTAAAGCCTCTTCAGAGGCATACCAGTTCCATGGTGGTCCGTCCGGCCCCGACGGGCCCGTAAAGTCTGCAGCCCCGCTGCAATAGGCCGGCCGAGAGTGCCACGGGTCTCTTTCATCCTACTCGCCAAGATCTGCAGAGTAGCCAAGGCAGGGTTGGCCGGCACGCCTTACCCAGATCTGGGCCCAAATGGGCCCAATCTGGGCCGCCATGTCACTGCCCACCCCAAGCTTTGCCCTACCGCCACAGCGCAGCTCTGCCCCGTCGCCCACCGCCGCGCCGCCGCGCCAACTCACCCCCCGCCGCAGCAGGACCTCCTCCGCCCCAAGCTCGCCACAGCCGAGGACCTGCACCGCCGCGCTTAGCAGCACAAGGGCACAGCAGCACCGCCGCCGCTTCCTAGGCCACCACCGGCCAGCTCAAGCCCCAGCCTAGCCCCGCCGCCCGTCGCGCCGCCGCAGGAAAGCCTCCCAGACGCCCGACACCACGCACCACCCGGGCAGACGACCCTGCGACCCGTCCCCTGAGGAAGACGACGAGAGCACCCCGCCGGCGCCGGCTGGGCTTCGCCCGGGCGCACCCTCCAGGCGGCGGCGAGGGGAGGAGATGAGGATGAGGGGGGGGGGAAGCTTAGGGTTCCCCTGTCGCCTCGCGGGGGCGACGAGGGGAACGGGTCGTGGTTTTTTCCTTCTTTGTTTTCCTCTCTCTTTTTTATTTTGTTGTTGGTTGTATACATCCCTAATGTCTTTAGATATCTTGTTGGTGCTGAAGCTTGGTATAATTGGTATGATATACATGTACTATTCCATTTATCAATAAAAATCACAAAGAAGTGGATTACTTATGGAAGGTCTAAGAGATGATCTCTTGTTGCCAAAAACCTCAAATTTATGGCTCTGTTTTAATCTGCGGTATATGCCAGAGTTTCTCTAAGATGAAATACTAACATTTTTCTAAGATGAGTATTAGTAAATTGCTGATTGCTAGTATTTTGAAGAATCATTAACCTAACCTACTCATACGGTGTTAGATATGCGGAGTTGTTATTAGTAGTCCACTAAATGGCTATAGGCAAGTAATTTTCATGCATGAACATAGACGAACCATCATGCGTGTATGAAGGAATGTATCATGCATGATACATGCCCATTAATTACGCATAGCTAAAGCATGAATGCCAACCCATCAGTTGGGTCTATAAATTGATGCAGTATCCACACCACCCATGCACCAATTGGCTATTGCGATACTAATATGAACATATTTTCTGCGCCTGCATACATGCATAAAGACTAGGAGTATATACACACAAACCCCGTGAGATATTAGAAGAGTACTGATAGATTATGTTACGCTTTTCTGGGATCTTTTCTATGTGATTGGTACGCGCCCGAGACGTACGTGTATGGAATTCAAAGGCCAGCCAGCCAGCATATGATAACATAGTTAATCTCACCGGTGTAAACAGCGGCGAGCGCGGATATATGAAGAAATGCAGCAGTTTGAGTTGATCAATAGAATCCACAATAGGAGGGCTGGTCAGTGTTCCAAAGTACCAGGTCGCTAAAAATCATATGCCTATGTGGTCTGTCCGTGTGAGCTTAGGTGACTAATCCAAGCCCGACATTTGCTGGTTTTGCTAATAAAAGAAAACATTCTTAGGGGTGCAGTTTGCCGCAAAGTTAATTGACAACTTCTTTCTACTCTGTGCCGGGTCAACAGTGATGCCGTCCATGTGCTAACCCAGTCTCTTCACAAATTTATGAAACAAAAGCAAAACATGATTGAAACAAAACCAAAACATGATTACTTTGAAATATTTCTGAAAATTCCCAACCTTGTTTCATAAGTTTCACTATGAGCATGTACCTTCTGCACAAAGGAACTCATGCCGACGTCGCTAACGAGTTGCCAATATTCTTTTGGGCGGCAAGGGGCGGGCGCCAGAAATACCACAAGCCAAAATGGGTTGACGTCTGCACCTCCAAGGAGCTTGGGGGGGTTAGGTATTTTTGACTCACGTAGCTTTAATGTTGCGCTTATGATGAAATGCATATGGCGTATCCTCACTTAGGATGGAGGGTTGTGGCTATATATAGCTTATCAAAGCCAAATATCTCCGTGGGCGCCCGCTCTTGGCATATAAATGCTGGGAGGATTCTCAATTATGGAGATCCATTTAGGACATCAAGCATGAAATTTGCATAGGGATTTCCTTCATCACTAGAAATGGTGAAGGGACTCTATCTTGGCTTGACCCCTGGCTCTCGATGGTCCCTATTAGATTTGAGTACCCTTCTCTTTTTCTATATTTGTTGAGCCTATGTTGATGGTGGTCGAGGTGTGCCCTAAGGGGGCCTAGAACATCCCGTTCTGGAGAACCTTTGGTATGGCCGAGGCGATGGCATTCGAGCTCTCTAGAGTGTCCCTCCGTCAGTCCATCTCGGATGCACCGGATGGTGTATCCTGGCAATTGTCCCCTTAGGGGACTTCCTCCATTAGTTCATCCTACCAAGCCCTTTTTCAAACGGCTCGTGCTTCCATGGATGACTCCCCTATGGAAAGCGCCACTCCTCCTGAACCTTAGAATCTTTGTGTTGCAATTTCTTCTTGATCGCCTACCCTCTGTGGTGGAGGTGTCCAAGCGGGACAACCCTGGAAATGTCCTATGTCCACTTTTTGGTCCTCAAAAACAGGGACACATGCTCAATTTCTATGGAGCTTCATCCATGAGGCTCTAGGGCCTTCTTGGTTGGCATAAGACCTCAGAGTTTATAGAGACCTCTTATGGTTAGTGTTTTCCACGATGACCTGGACCCTATGGATGATTAGTAACAAAATGATTATCGAGAAATTACTCCCTCTGCGGGCTTGTAACTCCATTTTCAAATTTCTTGCTTTTCTACAGATGCGGTAGCCGCTCTCTAGGCATAAGGATAGGGAGCGTTTGGACGACATTCTTAGGCCCTCCTGATGGCAGCTCGCTAGTTCTATTTTCCGATGGTAACTTGAGGCTCCTCTTCGGGAGTTTGTGTCCTATCGTGCCAACTGTTTTGTTTTCTCTCTTTGGGCATTCATGCATGTAAAATGCATACATGAACATTGTAGTTTATTGATACATATTCCCACATATTTGCAACTAATATAATGGTGCATGCATGTTTTATGATTTTGGGGATTTACCAATGATCTGCTTTATTTTGGTTTTGACTCTGTAGAACAGTAATCCCTTGTTTTGTGTATTTTTATCTTTCAGGGATTTAAAAAAAGTAAAATAGCTCGGGGATTTTTCGAGGATATTTTTTCGCGAAGACAAGTAGCTGGAGCACCAGAACCTCGGGAGAGGAGACACAAGGCCCAAACGAGGTCCAGTGGCGTGACCCACCTTTCTGGCCAGTCCACCAGGTCTTATTCCCTAACTTCCGCAACCATGCATTTTTAGCCCTAATTCAAAGTCCATACCTAAAAATTCCTATAAATAGACCCCCCCCCCCCCCGGAGGCGATCTCGAAGGAGGTGGCACATAAACACCGAAACAAAGATAAAACCAGCAAAAATTGGAGGGGTAAATGCCGCCAGAGCCACCGTCGTGGTATCTCTACCTTCTCCAACATCTCTAGAATCACCACCATGATGAAGAGGGAATAGTCCACCTCTGGACTATGGGTTTGTGGCAGTAGCTTGATATATTTTTCTCTTGTTCTATCAAATTTTTAGTACCATATGAGCTTCCCATCATGATAATGGTCATCTATGTAATTCCTATGTGGTGGGATCTTTATTCTATGAGTTGATATTTGAGATTAGAATTCTATTATGTGTAAGATGCATTTGTAGATGCATATTATGTACCCCGTTTTTAAGTACTTGTTTTGATACAACATGTATGACAGGGCGTCTTTATTAGTTGGAGTAACATGGTGGTGGTGGTGATTGGACAGCGATAGCAAATTTCGAAATCCACTATGGTTCTACCTTTCCTTTGTTAGCTCACTAGGGATTTTGTGAATGCTTGTGTTATAATATCATCTAGTGATATTCAAGTTGATCTTTTTTGTTTAATGTAGCACATTTCACTAGTAGGAAAAGCCCTACTGGCAGTGTTCAAAAAAGGAGGTTGGTGGCATTTAAGTGGCACCCCACTAACTTCATGCCACCGTTAGGTCTTAGTGGTGGCGTCTCCACTAAACGCCACCAGTAAAATACCTTAGTCGTGGCATGTGGGTCGAACGCTAGCGTTAGAGAAGCCATTTATGTTTATGTAGTTTATGAATGAAGTCAATACACGATTCTCCTAAGAAAAATTGTCCAATCACCATATTGTAGTTTATGTATGTTTTGTTAGTGTGTCTTTTTGACAAAGTCTTGATGGTTGATATGGAGTCATATAGAATAAAGGTGTATTGGCTTCGTTTAATTCTAGGTATTCTCGTACAGATCAACTTTATTCATGGTTATCTTTTCAAAAATATCTCCTCATAGAATAATGGCGATTTGGTGATAAAGTGGTTGGACAATTTTTCTTAGGAGAATCGTGTCTTTGGAATCACCTTGCGCCCAATAACTAAGGTCCTACTCTCTGTAGTTAATAGCATTTTTAAAACATGAGAGGTTAATTAACCTCCTCAAAATTATGTTTTTAAAATTTATATGTTGGTTGATATTTAGGTATATATGTACGGTAAAATCAGTCTAATCTTGTAGCCTCTTAATTCTTTCCTTGTGAGGCTGTCGATAGAACTACTATGCCATAATATGCGTGCAATCATAGGCTAAATCAGATGGCATTTTAAGACATATCAATTTTATTTTGTAGCAATTTATGGAATCTGTCATTGGCTTGCATTTTTAAATTTTGACGATAGAGTAATTGGACAGTCCGTCTTAAGAGGACCGTGTCTTTGGAATCACCGTGCATCCGATGAATTAGATCCTATTCTCCGAAGTCATATTTTCAAAACCCGTGACGTTAATTATACTTTTAAATATTATGTTTAAAATAATGTATTTGGTGATATATAGGTATATATGTATGTATGAATCAGTCTAATTTTGTAAACTCTTATATTATTTTTCGTGCCACCCTATCAATAGAATTCTAATATATTGTAATACGCATGCACATGTAGGTTAATCAGATCGCTTTGCGGTTTTCTTTTTCATCTTTCATCAGCTTCACGTGTGTATCAATTATTTTTGGACCAGAGCTCATGGGCTTGGCTCTAACATAAGAGTCTATGACCGTTTTGACATCAGATCGATCCACGCACTCATAGTCATAGGCGGTATACCAAGCTGATCGACTGTGAAACGATGGATCTGATTCTGCTCGTAGGCGGTAGCTAGCTAAAATATGGATTGACCAATTTGCACCAGACCCTCTCTCCGTGCGTTTTTTTTGGTTGATAATAATGCCTCTGTGAGTTTTTTTTTTGTTGAGAGGATGCCCCCGTGAGTTAGAGGCCTCTTGTTACCGTGTCACAACTTTAGAAATTACACGACCGGTTACCGGTCTGACAATCTGCAACTTCGATTAAATCACAGACACAAATTATATATCTAACCGTCTAAATAATTCAGATGATGTGGATCAACCTGGTGCCTCGAAAAACACCCTTATATTGCAGGATCGAGCAGTTCGCCGGAGCCGGACGAGAAAAGGGAACCGTACGGCATCACCGTGACGCGCTTCCTTAACTTCCGCACCTGCGCGTCAGGAGGTACGAGCTATTGCTTTTGACCTTGGCCAGATCTTAGGGTAGCTCGCGAGAGTTCTAGCCGGAGTAGAAAAGTTTTTGTTTTCGTCCTGGCTCTGCGTGTTGCCTAACACCATGTTCCACACTGAACGTTAACCGTGTTCGGACTATAAGGGTATCTATCCAAAACACTATTGTTAGAGTATTACTCGTATAGATAGATCCTGCCAGTTATATGCGTTCGCGTAGAAAGAATTTGTGATTTCTGCTCCAAAACTCTTCAGCTGCGCTACGCTAGAATATTACTTTTAATTTCCAATATTAACGTATAGAAAATACCAGACATGCTATTTCTCTTTTCTTTTTCCTCGAACATCAGGAGCACGCAGTTAGTTACAAATATTACTCCCTCCGTTTGGAAATATAAGATGTTTTAGGTTTGTGAAGGAGATGTATCTAGACACGTTTTAGTGTCTAGGTTCATTGAACATATACAGGGTGGCCCTCGCATATGCGAGGGAATCATCTTTACCTTTTCGAATATACCCTCGAATCAATTCAAGGGAATAATATGGTTTTGTAGTCCACATAAATAGATAGATGTGGGAACTTCATATTATGGTTTGACTTGTAATTTATTGATATTTTCTCTTACAATCGGCAAATGTGTTAATCATATTTCTATTAGGATAGGACTCTTGATCTATTTAAATAGGTAATACAATGTTTGCTTTACTAAGATTGAAATTGTAAATATTTTAACTTGCTTACTTGCCTGTGGAACATTTTAACTGCTTAACTCATAAAAGTAGGGCATACATTGGTTCAACATCCCACCTTTTCAATGTTCGCGGCTTGCGTCACCTTGATAATACGCCAAGGTGTGGGGAAGAAGTGTAACCATGGAATAACCTCCTATATGTAGTTTATATTTCGTCTTTATTAGGAAGATGCATTGTTCGAGTCATGCCAATAAGTTCATCTCTCTCATGGGACTGGCGCAACCATGGGGATTTACTCCATGGAGCCAAGCTTTATGTATCATATTTCCATGCCTTATTTTTTTTTGAAAGGAATGCGGTAGGGGAATCCCCTACAGCGAGTTTTTTTTTTAAATGATAAGACCCCAAATCTGTATCCGTGAGGACTTGAACCTGGGTGGATGGGTTGTACATCCACTTCCCTAACCAAGTGAGCTAGACACACCTCTTATTTCCATGCCTTATTATAAAGGAGAAAGCTTCAAACTTGCACTCTAATGAAATATAGAATCTCTAAAAATTACAATATAATCAGGATATAATCACTGGGTATTGTTATATATATTTACCATCTAGTCCTTATGAAAAAGAGTTATATGCTTTAAAAACCATAAAGAGGTGAAACATCTAGCAACAATCTAGGGTACCCTCTTTCCATCGGTAGAGCATAACATAAACTACACCAAAACTGATTACAATAGGGGGAAATCTCATGTTGTATTTAAACGATCATTTCACCTTTTTCCAAAAAAGTATATCGTCACGCATAGATTGGCATAATTGAACCGAACATATGACAACTAATAGTGTTTCTATGTTCATAAGTTCATAAATGTAAATTATTGATGTTCTTCAAAATTACATATATCTATATAATCAACTTGTAGAGATTATGATTATCAACTTATTGCATAAATGTGCAAATTTAAGCTTTTTCTCCCGTAAGAACTGCACTTATGAGAGGATGGTTTTGGTAAATAAAATTTCCATATGATCGTGCGTATATTATTCATATACTGGTGACCTGGTTATTTTTTAAGAAATGTTAGACATACCATGCTTTATGCCTATGTATTGCCATATCACGTCAGACATATGAAAGTGTCCTTCCACATGTAATGCATTGACATAGCTGGTGGATTCTTATAACACTTCATTGTTAGAATAATCACGTTCGTTGCTTCGATAGTCATAAACTCTACCGGTAAATGCTTCTCCTCTTGCACTAATTTCTTACGTTCTAAATGTGTCTATTTTGTCCCTGCCAATGAATCCGTTCACATGTTGATACATCTTTGCATGTTACATTGTTAAATTTCATAGATTGGAAATTAGATTACTCTCCTCTATTACACCTCTTAGACCAAGGTTTAATGTTTTGTGTGAATCTAAGCGCCGATTTAGTTGTTCAGAATTAATTTACAGTTATTGTAAAAATATTTTAATTTTGTATTCCAAAGTATTTTTTATATCACCATATTTTATTTTTCCTATTATGTTTTCTAATGATTACCCTTTTTTCTCAGAAAAAATCTTGAAAGGACTAATTACCTAATGTTACTTGATGAGATTCATCAAGTAGTGTACGAACACCTGGAGCTGGTTAGAATGGATACATGATATGGCTAATTTTAATATAAAATAAGGATGTAAAATCAATTAGAGTAATTTCCAATGTATTTATTAGTTGACCACGTAGATGAGTTTAGCCCATGCTTTAGATCAGTCGACTCCATCTACCGTTTTAGAAAATAGTAGATGGTACACAACTTGTTGATTTGACACGTGTGCATGCCTTTTTTTTTTGGAGATCGACTTCTAGTGGGTTACCAATTTGTATTTGACAAGGACACCAAAGTTCGGCGTTTAAGTTGGAGTTGTTTTTTAATAATTGACACGGGCTGTTTTTTTTATGGAACTGCATGGGCTACGGGTTTTTTCTATCTTAGTAACGGGCATGGCTAGATTACACAATACGGACCATTAAGATATAAAGGCCCACAATAATAACGTGACAGCCGGATTGCACCATGTCAACCAAATATACTGTTACAAAATTACATAACTATTAATATTTAGTTAAATCTCAGCCTTAGATTCTAGATCTGACTATACGTGATTTTTTGTTTCTATATCTATTTAAATCTGAGCCACTAATTACAGATCCAACTGTCAAAATAATTTTGATGATGTGGATCGACGTGGTGCCTCGAAAAACACCCTTATATTGCTTTTAGTATATAACTAGTAAGGTGGCCCTCGCAAATGCGAGGGCATCATCTTTCGCTTGTCAAATATATTCATGAAGCAATTTTTGGTTTAACATATTCCAAGTACAGGGAATTCTAAAGCACCACATTGTACATCTTTTGCAAATGTTAGTTATAAATACCACATGTGCGGAACATATTTTCAATCCTTTTACTTTACGTCAAGTATTTATTTTGAAATTACGAAAACACCATGTCAAGGTCTTGAATGGCATCTATCTTCTAACTTAGGTATGTAGTGCTATTTTAATATGCTTTTACTCTCTTCCTAATATCCCCCATCTTTTGCTTTTCAATCTATGGATTGTACTTTATCATTGACACATGTTTACTATGTCAAGTCATAATGAGTGTCAATCTATACGACTAATAAAGAAACATTTGTATTTAATTTATAATCACCTTAACCATGGACCAAAAGATTTTTTTCTTAGAACAACCAGTTATGTCTTGCATTGAACACCATAAAATAATGCCAACTAATCCTACTTTATAATCTATTTTGGTTTCATCTCATATTAAAGTCACTCAAACACCTTGCCAATTTAGAATTCATAAAAGAGAATTTACAGGGGCTATTTTGCATATGCAAGCAAAGTTCTAGTTCTAATGTAAAATATGTGTATATTTATAGAGATATTCCGTTGCAAGGTTGCATATTCTGTTTGCTCCGCATGTGTGACTGAAATTTACATCGACAACAATATCTATTTACTTTATGTTTGTACTATCTGCTTCTATGTCATTGTCTTTTTTTGTTAGTGACATCTCTATAGACACCATGTTAAACATCTATGTATTGTTCCAATTTATGAGATGACGCAAAAGGGATCCGTATCAACATCTAGTGTTCTTTACCTCCGAGATTCACTTAAAAGTTAATACTTTATGGGATGGGAGTGTGTGATATAGTACCCATTTAAATCCATTTTTTGTACTCACTATCGACACTACATGCATCGATAAAAGTTTTGTACATCTATAGGTTGTTGTTTAGTTACACATCTTGTTCACTAAAGCGACCAAAATTTAAAAATTCTGGATCTAGTCTCTCAAAATTGCGTAGCTAGGTATACACCTGAACGGGTTTTGAGATAAACGGAAAAAATATTTGTGTTCTCCTATGTTCATCCGAGATACTTATACATGCGTCGATAGTTACACATCTTGTTCACTACAATGTCCATATTTAAAAAATTCCTAATCCGAGTCCCTAAAAATTGAGTAGCAAGGGTATACACTTGAACGGGTTTTGACATAAACAAAAAAACATATTTGTGCTCTCCTATGTTCACCTGAGATACTTATACATGCATCTATCTAATGTTTTGTTCCATGCTTAAAACTAAGTGGAATATATTGTTATGGTGTAATTAACAATGATATACCCCACCTGATCAACGAAAACCAATAGATAGGTATGATTAGGTATAGCAAGGAAGATCAAATAATTATACTTCTTCAACTGAATTTGGATCTACCCAATTACTGGCCAAATGTTTTTACTTTATTTGGATAATCTCTATGCTTTCTCTATATTTTGTGTCATATTGTGCTTTTATTGTGGAACTATTTGGTGGTATTATATCACACATTGTGTTATAGGTAGAACTTTATTTGCAATTTATATATTTCTCTTACTCATTGTGTTATAGGTAGAACTTTATTAAAATACTTTCTTATAATATAGATTAAATACACAATATGTTTTTTATGAGATCCTGAATTTTAGAATTTAGCATCTACCAAATTACACGATGTTTAATAATTTTCTTGATAATCCTGAATTATAGAATTTAGTTTGGCTGGCTATATCATAATGTACTAATTTTAAAAAGATAGGCACATACCTGAGAAGGGATCTCGTTGTTGTTGTGCGGCACCACCATCTCAACAAAAATAGTAATAATATGGTCATCTAGAGGCAAGCAATAATACATATCGAATAGAGACGGTCATATATGTATAGCTGAAAAGCAACTTCTTGTTGTATCCTATATTTGCAATTTATATATTTCTCTTACTCATTGTGTTATAGGTAGAACTTTATTAAAATACTTTCTTATAATATAGATTAAATACACAATATGTTTTTTATGAGATCCTGAATTTTAGAATTTAGCATCTACCAAATTACACGATGTTTAATAATTTTCTTGATAATCCTGAATTATAGAATTTAGTTTGGCTGGCTATATCATAATGTACTAATTTTAAAAAGATAGGCACATACCTGAGAAGGGATCTCGTTGTTGTTGTGCGGCACCACCATCTCAACAAAAATAGTAATAATATGGTCATCTAGAGGCAAGCAATAATACATATCGAATAGAGACGGTCATATATGTATAGCTGAAAAGCAACTTCTTGTTGTATCCTATATTTGCAATTTATATATTTCTCTTACTCATTGTGTTATAGGTAGAACTTTATTAAAATACTTTCTTATAATATAGATTAAATACACAATATGTTTTTTATGAGATCCTGAATTTTAGAATTTAGCATCTACCAAATTACACGATGTTTAATAATTTTCTTGATAATCCTGAATTATAGAATTTAGTTTGGCTGGCTATATCATAATGTACTAATTTTAAAAAGATAGGCACATACCTGAGAAGGGATCTCGTTGTTGTTGTGCGGCACCACCATCTCAACAAAAATAGTAATAATATGGTCATCTAGAGGCAAGCAATAATACATATCGAATAGAGACGGTCATATATGTATAGCTGAAAAGCAACTTCTTGTTGTATCCTATATTTGCAATTTATATATTTCTCTTACTCATTGTGTTATAGGTAGAACTTTATTAAAATACTTTCTTATAATATAGATTAAATACACAATATGTTTTTTATGAGATCCTGAATTTTAGAATTTAGCATCTACCAAATTACACGATGTTTAATAATTTTCTTGATAATCCTGAATTATAGAATTTAGTTTGGCTGGCTATATCATAATGTACTAATTTTAAAAAGATAGGCACATACCTGAGAAGGGATCTCGTTGTTGTTGTGCGGCACCACCATCTCAACAAAAATAGTAATAATATGGTCATCTAGAGGCAAGCAATAATACATATCGAATAGAGACGGTCATATATGTATAGCTGAAAAGCAACTTCTTGTTGTATCCTATATTTGCAATTTATATATTTCTCTTACTCATTGTGTTATAGGTAGAACTTTATTAAAATACTTTCTTATAATATAGATTAAATACACAATATGTTTTTTATGAGATCCTGAATTTTAGAATTTAGCATCTACCAAATTACACGATGTTTAATAATTTTCTTGATAATCCTGAATTATAGAATTTAGTTTGGCTGGCTATATCATAATGTACTAATTTTAAAAAGATAGGCACATACCTGAGAAGGGATCTCGTTGTTGTTGTGCGGCACCACCATCTCAACAAAAATAGTAATAATATGGTCATCTAGAGGCAAGCAATAATACATATCGAATAGAGACGGTCATATATGTATAGCTGAAAAGCAACTTCTTGTTGTATCCTATATTTGCAATTTATATATTTCTCTTACTCATTGTGTTATAGGTAGAACTTTATTAAAATACTTTCTTATAATATAGATTAAATACACAATATGTTTTTTATGAGATCCTGAATTTTAGAATTTAGCATCTACCAAATTACACGATGTTTAATAATTTTCTTGATAATCCTGAATTATAGAATTTAGTTTGGCTGGCTATATCATAATGTACTAATTTTAAAAAGATAGGCACATACCTGAGAAGGGATCTCGTTGTTGTTGTGCGGCACCACCATCTCAACAAAAATAGTAATAATATGGTCATCTAGAGGCAAGCAATAATACATATCGAATAGAGACGGTCATATATGTATAGCTGAAAAGCAACTTCTTGTTGTATCTCGCATATTAAGATAGATGATCTTCAAGAAAATCAGCTCATGTGTTATACCATTCAACCGACAACTTCTTGTCATCCATCTAGCAAAATTAGCAAACATATTCAACCGCAGAAACAGTCTTCAGATATTTTGTGCTCGCTGATCTCATCTGCCTCAGTCAATGGAACACTCTTTTTTCTGTGCTTCTTCAGATATATTTTATTTTACTCCTCGATCCAATCTGTGATGAGCATCCGTCCTGATGATGCAGATCAAAGATGGCCATCTGTCGTCTTAAAGGATTAAAAAAGTTCTACTGCATCCCAAGTAGTAGAAGTGTACTTACGGGAATTGGAAGTTTTGCATCAGCCGGTCATACTATCAATCTATGTCGCGTATGGATCCCTGCTGACCGGCCAGCCTTTGGCCTTTTACCTGAACTTTCGAGCACTGCCTTTTTCCGTTGCCTCCTTTGATCGGTGCATGCCATGGCGGCTCGGCGGCAGTAGTTCTTTTCTCTGCGCAGAAAGAATTAGGGTCTAAGCGGATGGTGCACGTGAATTTTTTTTTTCGTTTGAACAAAGTTTTCCTAAGTACGACATGTTGTAACGTGTTGGCGCTGTGTTTACGTGATTTTTTGTTTCTATATCTATTTAAATCTGAGCCACTAATTACAGATCCAACTGTCAAAATAATTTTGATGATGTGGATCGACGTGGTGCCTCGAAAAACACCCTTATATTGCTTTTAGTATATAATAGATAGATAGATAGATAGATAGATAGATTGTGATCAATTGTTTGGCCAATTGATAAAATTGAATTTGAATTTACATACTTTACCATTGACTATGTTGTTGTAGTATGATATAAAATGACAGAGAAATGAACAAGTTGGACACAACAGGATCCGATTTAACATCGATTTACTAGTCCGACTCCAACTTGTACAGTACACGTTTTGTCTGGCTTGTTGAGTCCGGCTGCAATTTGGTTCCGTCTCCGGTGATGATCAACCATGCATACATAAACTGGTGTGCCATTGCGGGATCTGTAGCAAAATCTCGCCTCTACCTCAGTTCGAAAAACCACCTTGCCATGCCGCCACCTGAGACCCCGCTCGAGGTTGACGACCTCGTCCGGGAGATCCTCCTACGCCTCCCTCCACGGCCATCGTCTCTTCCCCGTGCCTCCCTGGTCTGTGTCCGCTGGCTTCGGATCATCTCCGACCCTCAATTTCTCCACAGATTCCGAACCCACCACCGCAAGCCCTTGCTCCTCGGCCTCTTTCACAATGACTACATGGACTACTCATTGGACTCCGCTCTAGACCCACCTGACTGCATCCCCGCCGCGCAGTTCTCAATGCCACTGCGCTGCGCTGACCACTTCCATGGCTGTCGTCACGGCCTCGGCGTCTTCATCAGCCAGGCACACGACGAGGTCATCGTATGGGACCCCCTCACTGGACGGAAGCGCTGTGTGGCCTTCCCGGAATGGTTCCCCAAGCGCCATCACCATCGCTGCCGGAACGCCGCGGTGCTCTGCGCCGCCGACGAAGCAGGCCACGTGCACGGAGATTGCTACTCGAGCCCTTTCGTATTGGTCCTGCTGCGAGACGACCACAGCAACCGTGCATGTGCTTACATCTACGAATCAAAGCATGGAGCTTGGAGAACCATGGTGCCAACAACACCCATTCCGTGCGGAATAAGAGCGTACAGGCCGAGCATCCTGGTTCACAACACACTTTACTGGGAGTTGGACGATGGTACCATCCTTGAGTTGGATTTTCATGGACGACAAGGTGTCCTAGACGTGATACAAAAGCCAAGAGATGCACACATACCCAAGTCTCACTTTCAGATATTGCGGACAATAGGAAACAAACTTGGCTTCGCCATTACGACAGGTGAAAGCATGGAGTTATGGGAGAGAAGGGTCAACTATGGTGGAGTAAACGAATGGGTGCTTGAGAAGACCGTTGAGTTGGACAAGGTCCTTCCTCGTGGAGCATCGTCATCGCCGCTCATTAAGCACTTCATTGAGGATACCGCTATGATTTTAATGTTTAGTACCTTCAACCGCAATCTCTTTACGATCCACCTTGAGTCGTTGGAGTGCAGATTTTTTGGCAAAGAACAACACATCACGTACTACCCTTACGCAAACATATATACTGGGCTAGAGAAAGTACCAAAGTAATATGATTCTGCTAGTCCCCACAAAAAACATGTTTCTGCTAGATAGGGGATCATGTATAAGTGTATGTTCTGCAAGAATGAGCATAATCCTAGTATAAGCTTTTGTGCTGGGATTGGTAAGCAGCTATATCTGCATGATGTCGTCTGTTTCTTTGTTGGTTAGTGGCTGGTCTTATTACATTGCACTAGCATGGTGGCCCTCGCAAATGCGAGGACATCACCTTTAGTTGATTTTTATGGGCAAACATCATCTTTAGTATGGCAATACTTATATTCATGGACTTATCATTATATGGCTGAAATTAATACATTATACAACCTTCATTTATACATATATGCTAAATAAACATCACATGCATATAAGGGATGTTTAATCGTATTTAATTTATGGGTGAAAGATTATAAGGATATTTTGAAAACACTATATTAGTGAACATATGCGAAACTTGTGCATGAGATTAAATAAGTAAATGCATGTGGGGTTTAAACCCAAGTCTCACTTTCAGATATTGCGGACAATAAGTAAATGCATGTGGGGATTAAATAAGAGATGCACACATACCCAAGTCTCACTTTCAGATATTGCGGACAATAGGAAACAAACTTGGCTTCGCCATTACGACAGGTGAAAGCATGGAGTTATGGGAGAGAAGGGTCAACTATGGTGGAGTAAACGAATGGATGCTTGAGAAGACCGTTGAGTTGGACAAGGTCCTTCCTCGTGGAGCATCGTCGTCGCTCATTAAGCACTTCATTGAGGATACCGATATGGTTTTAATGTTTACTACCGCCGATCGCAGTCTCTTTACGATCCACCTTGAGTCGCTGGAGTGCAGATTTTTTGGCAAAGAACAACACATCACGTACTACCCTTACGCAAACATATATACTGGACTAGAGAAAGTACCAAAGTAATATGATTCTGCTAGTCCCCGCAAACATATATACTGGACTAGATAGGGGATCATGTATAATTGTATGTTCTGCAAGAATGAACAAAATCCTAGTATAAGCTAGATTTTGTGCTGGGATTGGTAAGCAGCTATATCTGCATGATGTCGTTTCTTTGATGGTTGGTGGCTGGTCTTATTACATTGCACTAGCATGGTGGCCCTCGCAAATGCAAGGACATCACCTTTAGTTGATTTTTATGGGAAAACATCATCTTTAGTATGGCAATACTGATATTCATGGACTTATCATTATATGGTTGAAATTAATACATTATACAACCTTCATTTATACATATATGCTAAATAAACATCACATGCATAGAAGGGATGTTTAGTCATATTTAATTTTTGGGTGAAAGATTATAAGGATATTTTGAAAACACTATATTGGTGAACATATACGAATTTTGTGCATGAGATTAAATAAGTATATGCATTTGGGGTTTAAACCATCAGCTTGCCCATAGTTTTATGTGATGCTGGATGAGTATGAGTGGCAAAAATTGAGATTGTTAACTAATTAGGATATACTTGGCAACATTAGGATGAGTATGAGTGGCAAACCATGATGTTTAGACCATTATGATACAACAAAATATATATTTTTATTAATATGGCTAAAAAGTGGTCATTCTCATTAATATATAAGTTAACTATACATTATTCATTTTAATTCTACTTTTATTTGACATTTATACCTCATGTCCAATCATTTGTCATAAACATACACCACATTCTCATGTTGTTTGAAATACATGACGTATTAGAAATGGTCGTCTAAAATATACAACTTGGAAAACTAGTTATGCTATTACAGAAATACGAATATACTTTTCATCTCAAATTTATCGGTTTCAATAATATATTTTGCATACCAAAAACAATAGCATATATTTTATTTTCTAATGGATTCAATAATTACTACTAGCTCTCTCCCTATTAGCAGTAGTATTCAATAAAATCGTTACGCGGTCTATCTCACTTATATTTTTCTTGTCATGTAACATGACTAAAGTGGCATGGACGACAAAGTTTTGACATCTTAATCAGTCACCTTTTATTCTACATGATTGGAAATTCCATTGATGTGTCTAGTAAATTTTAAGGATGAGAAACCACATTAACGTTCTCGCATAGTTTAATTTTACACAATACTTATTTAATCACATACATAATAGGAATCCATATATCAATAATTTTTAAAAGGTCATAGTCAAATTAAAATGTATTTCTAGCTGACTAGGAATTATATAAAAACTTTTTAAAATTTATGATCCTCTGTACTTAACAAATCCTGATCCATAGGAAATTCCTAAGATCTAAATTTTGTACGAAGATTTCAAAATTGGTAACATATATATATATATATATATATATATATATATATATATAGTATTATGAAGCACATATTTTCACTAAAATATCTTTATTACAACAACATGATTTGTTGGTCTTGATACTTATGTAGTGGTATCATTGCTCTACTTCAAGCAAGCACATGCATAATAACTGACCCCGATTCGCCACCTCCACGCACATGTTTAGCCCAATATGTACCACTATGTTTCTCTTACTCCTATCGTGCCAATGGGTTATGGTTGACTGTTTCCTAGAGCTCAAATCCAGCTAGAAAACTCCAAACTAGTTCACATTTCGACACTAAATCATAAGGTTATATAGAGAAATACACCTTGTCAGTATATCATGTGCATAAGGTAAGGTGACAATCACACTTCTACTTGCATATATATACACCATATTGCACAAATTTTGGGCTAATAAAATGATTTTTCGACTTTAATCATCGGACTGTATTATCCATGGATGATGTTTATATATGAAATTTAAGTAAACTATAATATATTTTTCTTATAGGCTATGTATTATTACCTATTAAGAACTTGATACACTTTAGGCAGATCTATTGTTAATTGTTAAACCCGATGTAGTTTGGGAACAACTATAAATTGCAATATGTTCTGGTCAATTATGATGCTCTATTGACTTTGATTTGTTATTCATTGTGATTTATTTAAATAAAATGATGATAAAATTTGGTTTGATGTTTGTTACACATAGTTATGAACACTTGTTATTTATGATCTATTATTAAAATAGAGTTTTCTTGATGGACATAGCTGTTTTGCTTCTCCTAGAATTTTCAGCACCCTTCTTTATGTACCATATTGTATGTTTTTGTCATTTTGTATGGTACAGTAGTCTTCCATGTGTGGCTGTGTAGATTGGTACATCTCACTTTTTATATTGTATTGCGCTTGATTGTGTAACTGATAAATGGTAGTGTTTACTAATCATGGAAGATTGATGCGAGGGAATTTTAGCTATTTTCCGTAAGAATAATCATTGTCTTGAGTATTTGACTATCGGAACCAATAAACAATATAAGGACAATGAGTTTGTATTATCATTGGAGTTTGTGAGGATGCTATTTTTCTTCTATTAGTGCAAAACTTCCATGCCTTCTCTACTATCTAAAAAGAACTTTGATGTTTCGTTTTCTGCCAATCCATCCACTACGTCGGGCTTTTTCGTCCATCGCCCACTCCATCGTTCACGTCCTTGTTCGCGCACGCACAAAATCAGCTATACTAAATGAACCGGCTAACGCAGAGTAGTAACTTCCCCGTTTAGATCCCAAAATCACGCCACGGGAGCTCCTCCGCTCCTCCGCCCCTAAACAATGCCGACGACACCCTACATCTCGGCCCGCTGCCGCCTTCCCCTCCCCGGAAGCCGGAAGGCATGGACGCTTCCGCACCGTCCATGCTGGCCTGGATGGCGTCTCCCCCCATCCTGTGGGCCTAGACGCCGCCGCCTTAGAGCTCCATGGCTCCATGTGCGGACTGCGCTGCAGCGATCCACGCTGGCCAGGGGCGTCGCCCCTCACCTTGCGGGCATGGACGCCGCGGCCGCTCTACTTGAGCTCCACACACGGACTGCCCGTCAGCGACATGTCGCCGCCACAAAGCATGCTCTGTAGTCTGGACTATGGACTCACCCGCTGCACTGCATGCGATGAAATTCCCTGCCACAGAATCTCTCTTCCGCCTCTCTCTACTATCGTGCTCTCCAGCTCCTTCCCATGTCCGCCTCCCTCTCTCTCTACTTTCTCCGTGTATGACTACTTTGCCTTATTGCAGGCTAGGTGTTTGTGATATTGACAGGATAATATGTTTGATGAATTTCACAAGAACATAAAACTTCCTGATGAATGGACGCATGTTGAACCACCGCCCTCGAGCCCTCGAGGTAAGTTTATTATTCTGTTTTCTACTTGCCAGGATGGTTCATCGAGTTATTTTTTTCAGCATTAGCATTTCTCTTCACATCCACGTATATATGTTTCTCATGTATATAGCTGCCTACCATCTTGGTACCATATTTTTGTATTTATTATTGCAGCCAAATTTGCACAAATGGCGAATTGATAAGAATACCAGAGATCATTTTTTCATCTGTGCCGGCAAGTTTACTCAGGTCCACTGGAATGATGTTGTGCAGGCTATGGATGAGCTCGTGTGTACCGAAAGAAGGTATTTTTTTTTGGACTTCTTGCTTATAGCTTGGATATTGAAAAGTTAGTTTCATGGAACATCGAAATAACATTGTGTAGTGGTGATGAACCCCTCGATCTAAAAAAATAGCTACTGAGTGGTCCCCCCGTTCGTGCGAGTTAGGGTTCCACCGCTCACTCCGGCCGTGGCGCGTGGGTGTGAGCAAGCTGGCTGAGGTCGTGGTTGAACATTAGTGGCATGGGACATCGGAGAGGCTAGGAGGCTGGTGGACGGTGCTAGGTGCGAGTGTGGTAGAGGCCGAGAGGGAGTGATAAAAGGTGTGCTACAGAATTGCACGCTCACTGGGAAGCCAGAGCAGGGGTAGGGCAATGCCGGGGCACGGTATGGCTATTTCCTGTGTATCTTCTTTCATGTAGGAATCTCATTTTTATTCTTCTTGCAAGGTGTTGGGAAAACCATGATATGGGCTGGAGGTATCTTCTATTAACTTTGTCTACTTGTGTTTGCTAATTTTTTATTCACGTCTTTGATATAGATTTCTCTATTAGATTTCAGAGCATAAGAAATACACACAAGACTAGGAGTTCACTGATTGTGTATCATAGTAGTGAGCCGCTTTCTGTTGATCAAATAGTGTTGGTTTGTCCGTCCTACTTTGGATTCTTGTTAGTTATATAAGTCATCACATTGCTCCCGAATTCTTTGGTCTGCTATACAAGAAATCAGAAGGCATGTCTTAGACTAAAGGTAATGTTGGAACTTCGATGTGATCAAAGTATATGCTTTGCTGCTTTGGTTGTTGGATTGTAATTAACCATTGCATACATGTGTTCTCTAAATTTTCAGTTTGTATTTTTTCTGATCTAGAAATAGCTTTCCATGAGGCATGGCTTGAAGTAAAAAAAATCCTCCTGGTTTTGTAGTAATTATACCTATTCCGCAGATGTTTTTCCTTTGGATTTGGGAGCATTATAATTCATATACATTTTTAGAATGCTTATTCTTCAGAAGGAATAGATTTGTTCTTCTATTTCTGTTTCATAATTAATTGGGTATAAAACACACTCTTTAGTATTACCCCATCTTTATGTTGTGTGATTCTATGATTTGTTTCTCTTATAGGAATTCTAATCTTCAGTCTAAGTTCAGTAGCATAATTCTTATAAATATGAGATAAGGGAAATTTATATGTAAAAATGTTCATGAAATAATTCTTGTTTAGTCATAGTTCAAGCTAGACAGAAGTACATTGTACCATGTACATTCGATCTCTTGCTAATTCATGGGCACCAAAAAAGTAGGGTAGCTTGTCAAAATAGATCGAGGACAACCATATGAGGAGAATTTTATAATGTCATAGTCAACAATATAGGCCTCACCCATTGTCCCATTGTATGTAATTGTATATGAAAAGGTAATGAAGATGGAACCTATACTTGTAGACACACATTGAAAGATCAGGATGTACATGTTAGTTTGCATGGACACTACTTCTGGTATTTGACTGCATTTGACATTGACCAAATGAAGGCTGCAAAAAAAGCTTAGTAAGATCAGCAGATTGAGAACGTGAGTAGTGCTAATTAATTCCTAAGATTTTACATTATATCTTAGCATATTCGTAATTAAACAGGTCAAATCATCAAATTACACATCCTTGATACTTGTGTTGATGGTAATTGTAGGCACTTTTGGCTGAAGGGCGACTCTACTATGATTTAGAGATGACAAAGAAGGAAATATAGCAGATGATGATGGTGATGGATGCCTCTCGGGAGAGTATCTTAAGTAGAAGCATGTTAACTCCATAGTCATCAAAGGTCAGGGACAGAGCCGGCCATCTTCTGCTACTACAAGTAAGGATGCTTCTCTTGCCATTCTAGGAAATTTGTAATGTACCGTTGATCGTTTGGTTACCTAAAACCAGAACGCTTTCCTATTAGGTAGTTAGTGGGTCATCTGATTTAATCACGGTGGCAGATACATGAAGTGAGAATTGCAGGTGGATAAAGGAAGTGAGGTGGGAGGTGTCAGAGACTTTGTAGATGGAAGCACTCGCGTGATTATTTACTGTTTCACTAGGATAGCGTGATTATAGCGTGATTGGCCGTTGAGGAGGGCGGATGAATACAGAGGCGACTAGCCCTTCCACGCTCGCCCATCATCACTGGAGAGGGCCATTGTCCAGTGTTCGTGGTCCTGCACTCTAGCCTTTGCTCCTCCATGCCGAAGGTATTAGAGAAGACGTTATAGTCGGTATATGGAGTATGTTTTGTTGAGTAAAAGTTGAAGGAAACATGCACAAATACACAAATCGGCACATGTTTAATCCGATGCAACGCACGGGCATATTTCCTAGTCTATCTTAAAAATACAATGTACGGACACATGAGTCATTCAGAAATGATCCCATCTTTGAAATGGGTTGATCCTAGCCTCCTCATAACCAAAATAGAGCCTAGCCACTTTTTTAACTATGGAATTTTGTTCACCTCAAACCTTCTATGTACCCTTTTCCTTTTCATTCAAAAATTAACTTGTTTCAATTGTCCTCACTTTCAGTTGACCTTCAACAACTCATAAAGGCTCTAGGAGATGAGGGGAACACTAATAAATTTCTTGGATGTAGTTTACCTATGTTCTTTGCCATAATGTATTGGCGGTTGATAAGGTGTTGTATAGAATAAAGGTATATTGGCTTCATTTAATTCTGGGTAATTCCAATATATGAACTTTTATTGTGCATTTATTCAGGGACTGGTGATTCTCATGGCTTGCCTTTTCGATTTTTCTGGTTATAGTTTCGTGATTCGGCTATAGAGTGGTTGATAGTCTGTCTTGTGAGGATCATGTTCCAAGAATCACCGTGTGTCCGATGACTTAGGTCCTACTCTCTAAATACAATCACATTTTCAGTACCTGCGAGGTGAAACAAACTCTTAGAAATTAATATTTTAAATTTTTACATGTATTTGATGATATCGACGTATAAATCAGTCTAGCATCACCATGCGTCCTATGTCTTAGGTCCTACTCTTTGAAATCAATTTATTTCCAATACATGCAAGGTTGAATGACACTAGAGGAAAAAGGGCTATCCGTTCGCGACCCCTCGGAGCATTAGTCCCGGTTGCGCCACCAACCGGGACTAATGCTGGCACGCGTCCCGGTTGGAGCGGGCACGGGGCCAGGGGGCATGCGTCCCGGTTGGTAAGGGGGCATGCGTCCCGGTTGGAGCCACCAACCGGGACTAAAGGTTTGGCCACAGCCACGTGGCGTGGCACGCACCTTTAGTCCCGGTTGCTGGCTCCAACCGGGACTAAAGACCCCTGCCCTCTATAAATGCAACGCCCCAGCCCCCTCTGCCTCCACTCTGTTTTTTCGAATGGTGGAAGGTGTGAGGGGGTGTGCTAGTTTTTTCTCATGCATGCATTGAAGGTGTTTGTTGAAATGTTTGAGTGAATAATCCCTTTGAATTTCTCATAGAACAAAAATATAGAAGGTGTCCGAGACGCACTTGAGCTTTCTCCTCTTTATTTGCCTCGATCGAGGTTAGCAATCTTATCTTTTCTAGGTCATTGATACAATTCATGTGTCGGTGTGAATTGGTTATTTCACTATTTATGATGTCCTGTTTTTTGATAAACTTACTTATATGATGCAGATGAACGGTCGGGAATGGATGTACGGTGACCGGCGGGTAGCCGGGTATATCAAAGGCGTGGATAAATTTATCGATGTGGCTACGACAAACAAAGAGAATGGATTTATACGTTGTCCATGTGTTCAATGTCGGAACAACAAGGAGTACTCTTCCTCGAAAATCATTCGCGGCCACCTAATTATGAAAGGTTTCATGCCCAACTATAATTGCTGGACCAAGCACGGGGAAAGAGGGGTTATGATGGAAGATGGTGAAGAAGAAGATGATGATAACAACTATCATCATATGTTTCCTGAATACAGTGATACTGCAATGAAAGACAATGGAGAGGAAAGAGGTGAAGAACGGGCATCAGATGAGCCGGCTGATGAACTTGGTAGGGTCATTTCTGATGCAAAGCGAGACTGTGAAACAGAAAATGAGAAGTTGAAGTTAGAGGGCATGTTAGAAGATCACAAGAAATTGTTGTACCCAAATTGTAAAGATGGCAGCACAAAGCTCGGTACCACACTGGAATTGTTGCGATGGAAGGCAGAGTGTGGTCTAACTGACTCCTCATTTGAAAAGATGCTGAAAATAATGAAGCCAAAGTTTCCAAAACATAACGAACTTCCCGAGAGTACCTACGAAGCAAAGAAGACTCTCTGTCCTCTGGGATTAGATGTGCAAAAGATACATGCATGCATTAATGACTGCATCCTCTACCGCGGTAAGGAGTATGAGAATTTAGATAAATGCCCGGTATGCAACGCGTTGCGGTATAAGATCAGACGAGATGACCCTGGTGATGTTGAGGGAGAGCCCCTCCGGAAGAGGGTTCCTGCTAAGGTTATGTGGTATGATCCTATAATACCAAGGTTGAAACGCATGTTCAGAAACAAAGAGCATGCCAGGTTGTTGTGATGGCACAAAGAAGACCGTAAGAAAGACGGGAAGTTGAGACACCCTGCTGATGGGTCACAGTGGAGAAAAATCGAGAGAGACTTCCCAGACTTTGCAGGTGACGCAAGGAACTTATGGTTTGGTCTAAGTACGGATGGCATGAATCCTTTTGGGGAGCAGAGCTGCAGTCACAGCACCTGGCCCGTGACTCTATGTATCTACAACCTGCCTCCTTGGTTGTGCATGAAGCGTAAGTTCATTATGATGCCAGTGCTCATCCAAGGCCCGAAGCAACTGGGCAACGACATTGATGTGTACCTTAGGCCATTAGTTGAAGAACTCTTACAGTTGTGGGGCAAACCAGGTGTACGTGCGTGAGATGAGAACAAACAGGAGCCATTTAATCTACGAGGGTTGTTATTCGTAACCATCAATGATTGGCCTGCTCTTAGTAACCTTTCAGGACAGACAAACAAAGGATATAAGGCATGCACCCACTGTTTAGATAAGACCGAAGGTACATATTTGCATAAATGCAAGAAGGTTGTGTACCTAGCGAATTGACGATTTCTTCCGACCAATCATCCCGTAAGAAAGAAAGGCAAGCATTTCAAAGGTGAGGCAGATCACCGGAAGAAGCCTGAACTCCCTGCTGGTGATGATGTATTTGGTATGGTCAAGGACATAGAAGTAATCTTTGGAAAGGGTCCCGGCGGTCAATCAGTTCCGAACGACGTCGCTACAGGACACGCACCCATGTGGAAGAAGAAATCTATATTTTGGGAGCTGCCATATTGGAAAGTCCTGCGTGTCCGCTCTTCAATCGACGTGATGCACGTGACGAAGAATCTCTGCGTGAACCTGCTAGGATTCCTAGGCGTGTATGGGAAGACAAAAGATACACCTGAAGCACGGGAGGACCAACAAATTATGAAAGACCCAAAGAACATGCATACAGATAACAAGACGGATAAATGGCGTCACTTAAGTCGTGCCAGCTATGCTCTTACCAAAGCAGAGAAGGAAATCTTTTTTGAAGTCCTTTACAGTATCAAGGTGCCGTCGGGCTTCTCATCTAATATAAAGGGGATAATAAATATGGCAGAGAAAAAGTTCCAAAACCTGAAGTCTCATGACTGTCACGTGATTATGACGCAGTTGCTTCCGATTGCATTGAGTGGGCTTCTACTGGAAAATGTTCGAGTACCCATTGTGAAGCTGTGTGCATTCCTCAATGCAATATCTCAGAAGGTAATCAATCCATATATTCTGCCAAGGTTACAGAAGGATGGGGTACAATGTCTTGTTAGTTTTGAATTGGTGTTCCCACCATCCTTCTTCAATATTATGACGCATCTCCTGGTTCATCTAGTGGAAGAGATTGCCATTCTCGGTCCGGTATTTCTGCACAATATGTTCCCCTTTGAGAGGTTCATGGGAGTCTTAAAGAAATATGTTCATAACCGTGCTAGACCAGAACGAAGCATCTCCAAGGGATATGGAACAGAGGAGGTCATTGAGTTTTGTGTTGACTTTATTCCTGACCTTAAGCCGATTGGTGTTTCTGACTCGCGGCATGAGGGAAGACTAAGTGGAAAAGGCACGCTGGGAAAGAAAGCAATGATATGTAGGGACGGGGATTCTTTCACTAAAGCACATTACACAGTTCTACATAATTCCACCTTGGCAGCTCCGTATATCGAGGAACACAAGAATATTGTACGCTCCAAAAACTCGGGGAAGCCTGAATCATGGATTACAGATGAACACATGAAGTCTTTCGGTGGTTGGATGCGGACACATCTCTTGAATGACACCATTGTTGGAGATCAGCTATACTTGTTGGCCGCGTCACCATCTTCTACTGTATTGAATTTCCAAGGGTACGAAATAAATGGGAATACATTCTACACGATCGCCCAAGATAAAAAGAGCACCAACCAAAATAGTGGTGTCCGCTTTGATGCAATAGACAAGAATGGACAAAAGGACACATATTATGGTTACATAGAGGAGATATGGGAACTAGACTATGGAGTCTCTTTTAAGGTCCCTTTGTTTCGCTGCAAATGGGTCAACCTGAATGGGGAAGGGGTAAAGATAGACCAGTTGTACGGAATGACAACAGTGGATCTCAACAATCTTGGTTATAGAGATGAACCATTTGTCCTAGCCAATGATGTGTCTCAGGTTTTCTATGTGAAGGACATGTCCTCCAGACCGAAAAAAAGAAAAAATATGCAAACGAATACATCATATGATGAGCCAAAGCGTCACATAGTTCTTTCAGGGAAAAGAAACATCGTGGGAATCGAGGACAAGACAGACATGTCAGAAGATTATAATAAGTTTGATGAAATTCCGCCCTTCACAGTGAAAACTGACCCAAGCATTCCGTTAAGTAAAGAAGATGCTCCATGGTTACGTCTGAAGCGGTCATAAGGAATGACATATGCCAAGAAGTTCATGCTCATATTATGTAACTCTAGTTCATGTCTTTCGCGGTTTGTGGCTTGACCGAAGGATATCTTTCGCGGTTTGTGGCCTTTAGTCCCGGTTTTGTAGTCTCAGTTTTTAATATTAATAAATGTCTTGCAGCTTGTAACTTCACTAACTAGATCAATACGCCTCGGAGCTAACTAATTTCACATATTAGGGAGTGCCTCTATGACCAGTTTCTCGGAGATGCCGGAGGACTGGTCTCCGTCGGCATCTCCCTGAAACTGGCCGCAGTGGTGTCCCTGCTCTCGAAAACCATCTTGCAGCTTGTAACTTCACTAAGTAGATCAATACGCCTCGGAGCTAACTAATTTCACATATTAGGGAGTGCCTCTATGACCAGTTTCTCGGAGATGCCGGAGGACTGGGCTCCGTCGGCATCTCCCTGAAACTGGCCGCAGTGGTGTCCCTGCTCTCGAAAACCATCTTGCAGCTTGTAACTTCACTAACTAGATCAATACGCCTCGGAGCTAACCGATTTCACATATTAGGGAGTGCCTCTATGACCAGTTTCTCGGAGATGCCGGAGGACTGGGCTCCGTCGGCATCTCCCAGAAACTGGCCGTAGTAGTGTCCCTGCTCTCTAAAACCATCTTGGAGATGCCTCAAACTGGCTGGAGGACTGGACTCACAAGGATGCATATTTATAGTACAAGCAGCTCGGCATAATGTCGACACTCACGACATAATGTCGACACTCACCCCTATTATTAGTGCTGACTCATCTTTAGTCCCGGTTGGTGTCTCCAACCGGGACTAAAGGTTCATCTTTAGTCCCGGTTGGTGACACCATCCGGGACAAGGTACAAGCCGCACGACATAATGTCGACACTCACCCCTATTATTAGTGTTGCCTGGCCCACTCTGCCGCAATCCCTTCAGTCGCGGTTGGTTTCTCCAACCGGGACTAAATATGAACCCTCTCTTTATATAGGCATTTCCCTCTATTTATTAGGTAACACTCAAGACATTTATTAATATTAAAAACCGGGACAAACCGGGACTAGCTAACACTCAGGACTAAAGCCGCCCCTTTAGTCATAATCATGCCTAGTCCTATAGTACGCAGCTTCAGGGTCTTCATCGTCGTCGTCATCATCATCGTCATCGTCACCTGCCACTCCGGGGATCCTCAGCCCATCCATGGCATATACCAGGGGCCGTTCCAGCCTCGGATTCACGGTGGGTGGGAGAGGGGTCTCCTGGAAGACGATGCCGCTACCGCCGGGACAGTGTGGGGCCTGTGGCGGGTGGACTCGTGGGCACCGTAGGCGAGGATGGTCTCCCCGGCGATGTAGCGCATCACTTCGATGATAGTACGATTCGCCCACTACAGACGACGGCTGGCTTCGTTGTGGTTCACCGGTGGTGGGCCATCACCCTCGTACCTGGCGAGCTCCCTTTCCCGCCTATTAGCGAAGAAGGCATTCCAGGTGTCGTAGTTGTCGGGATCCCACTGGGGATCCATCCGCTGCTCCGGCGTGAGCTCGTGGTAGAAGTGGTTTGTGATGGCCGCCTGGCGTGCGGAACCTTGAGGGACATGAGGGACAGGAACCCCTCCTGCGCTCAGCATCCAGCCGGCGGGCGGCCGGTAGCCCGGCGGACAAGGGTAGTTGGAGGCGCACAGCGCCTCGGTCTCCTCGAGGGTCAGAATGGCCCAGTAGGCGTTGTCCATTGTTCTAAGAGAGGAAGGTGTGGATGTGTGGATAGCCATGACACGATCACCCTAAATATAGAGGGAAAGGGCGGGAAAACTTGGCGTGAAGCTTTGGGAAATGGCGGGAAATATCTTTAGTCCCGGTTAGTGACTACATCCGGGACTAAAAGCTCTAGTAGAAAGGAAAGGGCGGGAAAACTTGGCGGGAAGAGGTGGGAAATGGCGGAAAATATTTTTAGTCCCGGTTTGTGACTACATCCGGGACTAAATGTGTGCCGAACAATGATCATGTTTCGAAAAAACCTTCACAAAATGACCTATCATGTTCGAGGTTTCATGGCTTTTTCGGTCCAAATGACCGATGTTATGTGCTGAATCACGGCATAGTTTGTGATGTTGTGCCCATATTATGCATGTGTGTGGATATTGGTATGGAGAACAATGTTGCAGGAGGAAGTTTTCCTTTTTGTCGCACGGAAAAGCCCTTTTCCATTTTCCGAGCGCAAAAAACGGGTCGTATTATGAAGTAACCACCAAAATGCCGTTTCAGAATGCTACCGTCCTATTTTCCTAAAATACTAGACCACCTTACATGGACTATCTCCCAACCGGTACATCTCAAACCTTTTCGTCCATCCCGAGTAAAAAGGACAAATGTCTGCCGAATCGGTAGGAAGTGGGTCCGGTTTGTACTACAGGTACATGATCTATCGCCCGTGATTTTTTGAAAAAATTATTTTTAGACTCGCAATATGTGGTTTCTTCAGAGATCCAATGCAAGTTCTAACGATGCTCGTCCCCTATCTTCATGCACACAAGTTCGACCATACTTAGAAATTCAGATAATTCAAAACGGGCATAATAAATTCAAAAAAAATCCGAACAATGAAAATCCTTCGCGTGGTGTCATATTTTGTTACATAGTTGAAAGGAAAAATACCAGACTTGGTATATTGATCATGTTTCGAAAAAACCTTCACAAAATGACCTATCATGTTCGAGGTTTCATGGCTTTCGGTCCAAATGACCGATGTTATGTGCTGAATCACGGCATAGTTTGTGATGTTGTGCCCATATTATGCATGTGTGTGTACATTGGTATGGAGAACAATGTTGCAGGAGGAAGTTTTCCTTTTTGTCGCACGGAAAAGCCCTTTTCCATTTTCCGAGCGCAAAAAACGGGTCGTTTTGTGAAGTAACCACCAAAATGCCGTTTCAGAATGCTACCGTCCCATTTTCCTAAAATACTAGACCACCTTACATTGACTATCTCCCAACCGGTACATCTCAAACCTTTTCGTCCATCCCGGGTAAAAAGGACAAATGTCTGCCGAATCGGTAGGAAGTGGGTCCGGTTTGTACTACAGGTACATGATCTATCGCCCGTGATTTTTTGAAAAAATCATTTTTAGACTCGCAATATGTGGTTTCTTCAGAGATCCAATGCAAGTTCTAACGATGCTCGTCCCCTATCTTCATTTTAAAAGGTTACATTAATTATTTTTTAAAAATAGAAAATGGTTTTGGATTATTTATTCAAATCCATACACTTCTTATGTTTAAAGTTTTTCTAAATTCCAAATTAATATTCAAAAATATAAGTTAATTCATTTTAAAAGGTTACATTAATTATTTTTTAGAAATAGAAAATGGTTTTGGATTATTTATTCAAATCCATACACTTCTTATGTTTAAAGTTTTTCTAAATTCCAAATTAATATTCAAAAATATAAGTTAATTCATTTTAAAAGGTTACATTAATTATTTTTTAAAAATAGAAAATGGTTTTGGATTATTTATTCAAATCCATACACTTCTTATGTTTAAAGTTTTTCTAAATTCCAAATTGATATTAAAAAAATATAAGTTAATTCATTTTTAATTGTAAATGGTTCATATTTTAAATGGTTACATTAATTATTTTTTAAAACAGAAAATGGTTTTGAATTATTTATTCAAATCCAAACACTTTTTATGTTTAAAGTTTTTCTAAATTCCAAATTAATTATCATTTAAAAAACAATACAAATTTAAACCCCAAAATAAAAAATAAGGCGGGAACAGAGAGAAAATACCTGAAAAAATTTGAAATTAGGGGAATATGTCCCGGTTGGAGCCACCAACCGGGACTAAAGACCCCCTGCGCGCCAACCCTTGGTCTGCTGAAAATATTGGACTATACGTCCCGGTTGGTGGCTCCAACCGGGACGTATGCCCCTTTAGTCCCGGTTGGAGCCACCAACCGGTCGTTTATAACTGACACGTCTCCTTTCTTCTTCCCCATCTCACTTCTCTTCTTCTCACCGACGCGCGCACCCCCGACGCCGGCAGGCTGCCCGAGCTCGCCGCCACCCGCGCGTTTCGTCCGCCACCGCCGCTGCCTCCGTCCACGCGCGCCCCTGCTACTTTTCCCCCTCGCGCGTGACCTCAATCGCCTGGATTGGAAGCTCCATCCGCGCGTCGCCTCCGTCGATTCCGGCGTCTCCCGAGCTCGCCCGGCCTCGCCACCACCTCCGTCGTGTTCCTGGTGAGCTGCTGATCCTCACGGTGTTCTTCTTTCTCTCCCTCTCCTCCTGTACTACTCTCCCCGCGTGTGCCCGACGATGCCGCCGCTCGAGCTCGACGGAGGCGATGCTCCGGTGACCAACAAGGAGCGGCGCCGCCACTCCCTTTCTCCCTGCATCGCGCTCTCTCTATCGCGCCCATCCGCGCGTCCAAGGGTGCCCGCTATCGCCGCCGCTGCCGCTGCATGGGAGTTCACCGCCAGCGTGACGTCATGCTGACGTCACTCGTGCTCGCGTGGCAGCCGACGTGGCCTGGGGCCCATCAGTCAGCCTCAGTGGGTAGACTTATCTGTGGTAGGAAAATGATCTGTACGCGTGGAGGCTGAGTTGGCACTGGAGCCCTTCTGTCAGTCTCACTGGCTAGGGGGCGCCCCGGTGTAAAAACTATTTTCCTTTTTTTTTAATTTCAGAAAATGATTTAATATTGTAAAATCAATAACTTATTGTTTATAAGTCAGAAAAATACAAATAATATATCAAATTGTTCAGAAAAATGAAACCTATCTATCTAAACTATAATCATGCATTGTTCAACAACTTAAATGACAAGTATAATTAGAAGAACAAATGCACCCCTCTCATATGTTCCGGAGTTTCCCCGAGTTAGGGTTTTCACCCCTCGGAACCCCGATTAAATTGTCGAGCATGTCTTAGGGTTACATTCAATGCAAATTAACTTGTCATATCATCATACTTGCTTGAGCATTGCATCGATGCCATGTGTTGATTGTTTCCCTTTCTTTTCGGTGTTTCGATTATTAGGTTTATTATTAGTTAGGTATTATTAGGTTTATTAATTACTTTGGTATTATTGGTCTTCGGCCCCACTGGTCAGTCACTGTGGGTAGCCCCAGACCCGATTCACATTGTCAAGCAACTTAGGTGCATGTGGGTTCGACGATGTGCCTATCTACTACACGGCTTCCCTTTCTCTTCATTTTTTTTATTGTGTATGTATATATTAAGGATAGTGCTGAGGGTTACAAAAAAGCATCATGGGAAAGATAAGGATGACATGATATCCATTGAATTTGATGAACTATTTCAATTATTCAATCAAGACGCCTTGGACAAATCGATCATCAGTGCCTATTGTCTGTAAGTACTAATTCTGTAATTAATTTAGTCTCCAGCTATATTATTTTGTTTATTGCATGTATATAATCATACTGTAATATGCAGAATGAAGATTCTCGAATGCAGCAGAGGACAAATCTATGACATTGGCTTCATTGACCCATTTGGGTTCATGAAGCTAATCTCAAAATAAGCCCCCAGGATACGGAGGATAATATAGTACACGCGTTAAGGTTTCAAGAAACCAAAAGGGAAATACTATTTCCTTACAACTTCGAGTGAGTGTTATTGTCTTGTATACACTTTCTATTTCGCTTACTCGATGTTAAGTATATAATTGATTAGTTATGCATTTGCAGCTTCCACTATATTCTGTTAATCATTCAACTTGACAAAGGGCGTGTACTAGTCATGGACTCGAAACATAAACCCCTTGAGACGTGGAAGGACATGTAGATACTTCTCCAGCGGTAATTCTAATCATTACGACACTATATCGGCAACGTTCGTGAATTTTATGATATCAAGTACTTAATAACTTATTTTATTCGTTTTCTACGCCGGGCAGCGCTTGGAAACGGTTCACCAAGAAGGCTAGGGGTGTTTGGAAAGAGGAGCTTACATTTCAACCACTAAATGTAAGCACCACTAGCTATATCCGCACATCTCTTTGATTCTAATTTTGATACAGTTATTATCATGCTTGATTATTATTTTGATTGAACTCTGTTCTCGTAAAGTGCCTGACGCAGGGACCTGGTAACAATCTATATGGATACTATGTATGCGAGTTCATCCGGCAGACGTGCGATGAGAAGGGCAGAAATTTAGAGCAACTCCACGTACGTAAACAATTTCTATAGTTTTTAATTACAATCAAATTGTGTTTAGTTTCATTCATATAGGCTGACTCCTTTTTAAAATCAGATCGAACGTCTACGGGACGGTCTTCTGCCAAAGGATCGCGTACGAGCAATTCAGGAGGAATTGGCGGAATTCTTGGATGCAGAAGTCCTAAACACACAAGGGGAATACTACTCGGCTGTGTATAGACAATAGGAATTGTAAAAATAGCAACTTTCAAGAAATTGGTCGGTAGCATCGAATAGCAACTTTTGTATGTAGTGCATGAACTCGATCCGTGTATTGAATGTAATATTGTCATGATGATCTTGTGTAATATAAGGTTCCTTCGTTGATAAGTGCAAAACACTAAATAAACAATAAAACAACCTAAATGAATTCTCTGCCGCGGCACAAAAAGTGGCGAAAATGCTGCCGCGGCAACAAAATGTGCCAAAATGAATTCTCTGCCGCGGCAGAGAAATGGGCCAAATCTCTGTCGCGGCAGCAGGTTATTAGTCCCGGTTCGTGTTACGAACCGGGACTAATGCTCCACCCCCCCCCCCCCCTCGCGCTCTGATGCCGCCACGTGTGCCCCCATTTGTCCCGGTTGGTGGGGCAACCGGGACTAAAGGTTAGAGCTTTAGTCCCGATTGCCCCGTCCCGGTTGGGCAACCGGGACTAATGGCCCTTACCAACCGGGACTAATGGCCCTTACCAACCGGGACGCATGGGGCGTTTTCTACCAGTGTGAACTCTTACATACCGTCTGTCTTGCGAGGATCACGTCTTAGGAATCACCGTGTCATCCGATAACTTATTTCCTACTCTCTGAAGTAAATCATATTTTCAAAACCCTATGAGGTGAATTAAACTCTTAAAAAATAAGGTTTTAAATTTTTATATTTTTTCGGTGATATCGGTATGTATGTATGTATGTATGTATGTATGTATGTATGTATGTATCAGTCTAAAATCAGCATTTGTCCGATGACTTAGGTCCCACTCTCCAAAGGCAATCGCGTTTTCAATACATGTGAGGTTAATTAAACTCTTTTAAATTACGGTTTTTAAATTTTATATGCATTCGCTAATATAGTTAATTATATGCATTCGTCAATACAAATCCCACTATGTCATAGCACGTATGCACATTTAGGCTAAATGAGATCATATCTATCTTTTTTATTAATACTTTTTCATCTCGGATCAGTTTGCAGTTCCCTTCACGCATCTCGGATCCAGGTACTAAGCTGATACAAGCTGATACGATCTGCTTCAGCTGGTAGGTGGTACCACGCTAGCTAGCTAATCCACGTATACTAACTAATAAGTAAGCTGATCTATTATGGGCTGATCGATCTGGTTACCAAGCTAGCTAGTATATGATGGAATCCATCAATTACAGATTACCTGTACTTTTGGCAGCAGCAGTCTTAGCTTTTTCTTAGAGACGGGCTAATGCCTCTGCCTGTTTTTTCTTTTTTGACAATGGGTCATAGCCTTTTCTTATATAGCGCGTCCTCGGTAGAGATGGGACAATGCCTCTTTGTGTTTTTTTGACAATGAATGTCTGCATGAGTTATTTTAAAGACGTGACCGCCCTGTCACGCCTAACGTGTTATGTAATCTACAATTCTAATTAAATCACAGCCACATATTACACATCTAACAGTCCAGATAATTTGGGTGATGTGGTTAACATGGTGTCTCAGAAAACACCTTTGTATTGCTTTTAGTATATAATAGTTAGATGTTGAGAGTATAGAAAATATTCCGTAGACTCATATATTACTGATTAGACTATAAACACACATCAAATACTATGTGCACGTGCCACATGGGACATGTACTGAGCATCTATTATATACTAAAAGCAATATATAAGGGTGTTTTTCGAGGTATTAGGTTGATCCACATCATCTGAATTAATTTTGGTAGTTAGATCTAAAATACATGGCTAGGATTTAGCGAGTTATTGTATAACTTTTGTGTTACACCAATAATAATTGGACTTATGTTTACGTGCCATTGGTGGTTACGTTATAGTAGATGTCCTTTTTTCTAGGCATAGGTGTCTAAGATGTTGGCACAATAACGTGTTAGGATGTGTGACGTGGGTGCATGTATAGATGGGTGCAACCGTTCAGGACTTTTATCTGTACATTAATTTCTATCACGTAATACGCCCACGAAGGGATTTATGAGAGTCCATATCACATAAGTTTTACTCCTAATCCTTCAAGTCTACCGGCATAAAAGAAGACAGGATAATGTCACGGAGAGGTATGATAGCAAGTTGATCGTAAATACTTCCTTTTGTTGGATTATTAGGCATAATTTCCACGATTAATTCCAGAATATAAATCATGACAAAACCAGCTACTAGCTCATGTAACTCGAACATACTAGATGTACTAAACAACAGGATGATCGGGAACAAATAGCAGCCTAACATGTACTCGCAGAACATGATGAATAACCAAACTGGAGCACGTAACACGTACCGTTCGGTTGTCGTAGTAGAAACTTTGGGGAAGAGTGATCGCAGCAGATGGCGACGAAGACGGCGGTAGGCAGCACCGCCTGACTTGGATGGAAGACGACCCGTGATGGAGAACTCGAGCAGTCGCGCAGAGCGCTTCCCAAAAACCTTATTGGCCCTCTGCTCTCCCTCGGCTCGGCGAGATTCCCGCAACCCGCGGCGCGCGTGTCGGGACGTGACGAGGCGAGGCGAGGCGAGCGAGCGTGCGAGCGGCGGCGTCGTCGGAGGAGGAGCGCGCGTGCGTATCTCTCTTATTCCCACTCATTTACAAAGTGGTGCAACACTCCACCTTATAAGGTGGTGCAACTCTCCTCCAACTTTCCATGTGGGACTAAACTTTAGCTCCCACTCCACTCCCAAGTGAGCTGCCACAAACATGGGCCCAAACACATATGGGCTGCCACAAATTTGGGCTTTGAGATTTAGGAAAAATCTGAAATACTCATGGGCCTAAATGGATTAGCCCCATTATTTCTAACAATCCCCCACCAGATCTCAAATGCCCATTTGAAGATTTGCCAATCCTTGCTACTTGTTTATATACCAGTGTTTCAGCAGAGACTGTTAAGTTGAACTTCCGCCTAGAATCTTGAACTACGTCTATCAACAACTTGAACAATGGACGAACCTTGAATTGCAAGTTTGGTGCCAATAGATTTCGCTCAAAATCATAACTAGTACTTGGCTGTCAGTAGCCTACCCCGCGGGTTGGAGCATATGCGTCATACTCCCTGGTCTCTTCATGAGTTTACTAGAGATCACTCAGATCTCATAGACCGCGACGTTTACAGTCGAGCTCATATAGGTGTGTTCTTTCAAGAATGCCCTGTAGGACGGCATCTTTGCTAATTAAAGCCAACAGAAACACATTAAGGCATGTTGCCAACCTGCCTTACAGATTATGAGAGTCATGCATCTTCACATAGAGAGGGTTACAAAATACTCTCCTCAGTCAAACCACTAGCTTGTTCTTCCCAGGTCCTAATTCACGGGATCTCCGATCACATAGGTTGGGTTACCACTAAGGTGTGACATCCATGAGTCTCAACCCCATCTCCCTCGATGCACTTTCTATCACATTTCGTGATAGTCCCTTTGTAAAGGGATCTGCCAGGTTTTTGTCTGTTTGAATATACGTAACAGTTATTACTCCGGAGTTTCTCAATTTCCTGACAGATTTCAAACGTCTCTTCACGTGTCTTGATGACTTCGCATTATCCTTAGAATTGTTCACTTTGACAATAACAGTTTGGTTGTCACAATTCAGAAGGATTGCCGGCACAGGTTTCTCAACCACAGGCAAGTCCATCAAGAGCTCACGCAGCCATTCTGACTCAACAGTGGCTGTGTCTAAAGCAGTAAGTTCTGCTTCCATAGTTGACCTCGTCAATATGGTTTGTCTACGAGACCTCCATGACACTGCGCCACCTCCAAGGGTAAACACATACCCGCTCGTGGCGTAGAGTTCATCAACGTCAGAGATCCAATTCGAATCACTGTATCCTTCAAGCACAGCAGGATTCTCTGAATAGTGAATCCCATAGCTCATTGTACCACATAGATAGCGCATGACCCTTTCAAGTGCATGCCAATGATCAATACCCGGGTTAGACATGAACCTACTCAACTTGCTCACAGCAAAAGAGATATCGGGTCTTGTAGCGCTTGCTAAGTACATGAGAGAACCAACAACTTGTGAATATTTCAGCTGATCTGTTGGTTCCTTCTTATTCTTTCGTAATGTCAAACTGGGATCATAAGGTGTTGGAGAAGTCTTGCCATCATTAAAGCCAAATCGGCTCAAGACCTTCTCAACATAATGAGATTGTGTTAAAGTAATCCCATTCTCGTTCTTAATAAGCTTGATGTTCAGAATCACATCAGCCTCTCACAGATCTTTCATATCAAAACTCTTTGACAAGAAAGCCTTGACTTCATTTATCACTTTCATGTTTGTACCAAAGATCAGAATGTCATCCACGTACAAACATAATATAACACTATCGCCCCCACCATGGCGATAGTAAACACACCTATCAGCCTCGTTAATGACAAAGCCAGCAGAAAGTAGAGTTCTGTCAAACTTCTCATGCCATTGCTTTGGTGCTTGTTTCAGGCCATATAAAGATTTCAATAACTTACACACCTTTGTCTCTTCACCTTTTACCACAAACCCATCCGGCTGATCCATATAGATCTCCTCTTCCAACTCTCCATTAAGGAAAGCTGTCTTCACGTCCATTTGATGAACGACAAGACCATAAGAGGCAGCCAGGGACAGTAGTACTCGAATGGTGGTCAGTCTAGCGACAGGTGAATAGGTGTCAAAGTAATCTTCGCCTTCTTTCTGTGTGTAGCCCTTAGCTACAAGCCGTGCCTTGTACTTCTCAATAGTACCATCAGGCCTTAGCTTCTTCTTGAACACCCACTTACATCCCACAGGTTTACAACCATAGGGTCGTTCTGATAATTCCCAAGTTCCATTAGAAAGAATCGAGTCCATCTCATTTTGGACAGCTTCTTTCCAATCATCTGCATCAGGAGATGCATATGCCTCAGTAATGGATCTGGGAGTATCATCCACAAGGTACACGATGAAATCATTGCCAAAGGATTTTGCAACCCTCTGTCTCTTACTCCTCGTGAGAGGTTCATCGTCATCCTTCTCAAGAAATTCCTCATGTGGTTGTTCAGAATTATCAATAGATGCACTAGATTCAGGAAGTATTTCAGAAGAAATCCTACCAATGCTATGCATATCTTTCATAGGAAAAATATTCTCAAAGAATGTTGCATCACGAGATTCCATTATAGTATCAACATGCATATCAGGTGTCGTAGTTGTCGGGATCCCACTGGGGATCCATCCGCTGCTCCGGCGTGAGCTCGTGGTTGAAGTGGTTTGTGATGGCCGCCTGGCGTGCGGAACCTTGAGGGACATGAGGGACAGGAACCCCTCCTGCGCTCAGCATCCAGCCGGCGGGCGGCCGGTAGCCCGGCGGACAAGGGTAGTTGGAGGCGCACAGCGCCTCGGTCTCCTCGAGGGTCAGAATGGCCCAGTAGGCGTTGTCCATTGTTCTAAGAGAGGAAGGTGTGGATGTGTGGATAGCCATGACACGATCACCCTAAATATAGAGGGAAAGGGCGGGAAAACTTGGCGTGAAGCTTTGGGAAATGGCGGGAAATATCTTTAGTCCCGGTTAGTGACTACATCCGGGACTAAAAGCTCTAGTAGAAAGGAAAGGGCGGGAAAACTTGGCGGGAAGAGGTGGGAAATGGCGGAAAATATTTTTAGTCCCGGTTTGTGACTACATCCGGGACTAAATGTGTGCCGAACAATGATCATGTTTCGAAAAAACCTTCACAAAATGACCTATCATGTTCGAGGTTTCATGGCTTTTTCGGTCCAAATGACCGATGTTATGTGCTGAATCACGGCATAGTTTGTGATGTTGTGCCCATATTATGCATGTGTGTGGATATTGGTATGGAGAACAATGTTGCAGGAGGAAGTTTTCCTTTTTGTCGCACGGAAAAGCCCTTTTCCATTTTCCGAGCGCAAAAAACGGGTCGTATTATGAAGTAACCACCAAAATGCCGTTTCAGAATGCTACCGTCCTATTTTCCTAAAATACTAGACCACCTTACATGGACTATCTCCCAACCGGTACATCTCAAACCTTTTCGTCCATCCCGAGTAAAAAGGACAAATGTCTGCCGAATCGGTAGGAAGTGGGTCCGGTTTGTACTACAGGTACATGATCTATCGCCCGTGATTTTTTGAAAAAATTATTTTTAGACTCGCAATATGTGGTTTCTTCAGAGATCCAATGCAAGTTCTAACGATGCTCGTCCCCTATCTTCATGCACACAAGTTCGACCATACTTAGAAATTCAGATAATTCAAAACGGGCATAATAAATTCAAAAAAAATCCGAACAATGAAAATCCTTCGCGTGGTGTCATATTTTGTTACATAGTTGAAAGGAAAAATACCAGACTTGGTATATTGATCATGTTTCGAAAAAACCTTCACAAAATGACCTATCATGTTCGAGGTTTCATGGCTTTCGGTCCAAATGACCGATGTTATGTGCTGAATCACGGCATAGTTTGTGATGTTGTGCCCATATTATGCATGTGTGTGTACATTGGTATGGAGAACAATGTTGCAGGAGGAAGTTTTCCTTTTTGTCGCACGGAAAAGCCCTTTTCCATTTTCCGAGCGCAAAAAACGGGTCGTTTTGTGAAGTAACCACCAAAATGCCGTTTCAGAATGCTACCGTCCCATTTTCCTAAAATACTAGACCACCTTACATTGACTATCTCCCAACCGGTACATCTCAAACCTTTTCGTCCATCCCGGGTAAAAAGGACAAATGTCTGCCGAATCGGTAGGAAGTGGGTCCGGTTTGTACTACAGGTACATGATCTATCGCCCGTGATTTTTTGAAAAAATCATTTTTAGACTCGCAATATGTGGTTTCTTCAGAGATCCAATGCAAGTTCTAACGATGCTCGTCCCCTATCTTCATTTTAAAAGGTTACATTAATTATTTTTTAAAAATAGAAAATGGTTTTGGATTATTTATTCAAATCCATACACTTCTTATGTTTAAAGTTTTTCTAAATTCCAAATTAATATTCAAAAATATAAGTTAATTCATTTTAAAACGTTACATTAATTATTTTTTAGAAATAGAAAATGGTTTTGGATTATTTATTCAAATCCATACACTTCTTATGTTTAAAGTTTTTCTAAATTCCAAATTAATATTCAAAAATATAAGTTAATTCATTTTAAAAGGTTACATTAATTATTTTTTAAAAATAGAAAATGGTTTTGGATTATTTATTCAAATCCATACACTTCTTATGTTTAAAGTTTTTCTAAATTCCAAATTGATATTAAAAAAATATAAGTTAATTCATTTTTAATTGTAAATGGTTCATATTTTAAATGGTTACATTAATTATTTTTTAAAACAGAAAATGGTTTTGAATTATTTATTCAAATCCAAACACTTTTTATGTTTAAAGTTTTTCTAAATTCCAAATTAATTATCATTTAAAAAACAATACAAATTTAAACCCCAAAATAAAAAATAAGGCGGGAACAGAGAGAAAATACCTGAAAAAATTTGAAATTAGGGGAATATGTCCCGGTTGGAGCCACCAACCGGGACTAAAGACCCCCTGCGCGCCAACCCTTGGTCTGCTGAAAATATTGGACTATACGTCCCGGTTGGTGGCTCCAACCGGGACGTATGCCCCTTTAGTCCCGGTTGGAGCCACCAACCGGTCGTTTATAACTGACACGTCTCCTTTCTTCTTCCCCATCTCACTTCTCTTCTTCTCACCGACGCGCGCACCCCCGACGCCGGCAGGCTGCCCGAGCTCGCCGCCACCCGCGCGTTTCGTCCGCCACCGCCGCTGCCTCCGTCCACGCGCGCCCCTGCTACTTTTCCCCCTCGCGCGTGACCTCAATCGCCTGGATTGGAAGCTCCATCCGCGCGTCGCCTCCGTCGATTCCGGCGTCTCCCGAGCTCGCCCGGCCTCGCCACCACCTCCGTCGTGTTCCTGGTGAGCTGCTGATCCTCACGGTGTTCTTCTTTCTCTCCCTCTCCTCCTGTACTACTCTCCCCGCGTGTGCCCGACGATGCCGCCGCTCGAGCTCGACGGAGGCGATGCTCCGGTGACCAACAAGGAGCGGCGCCGCCACTCCCTTTCTCCCTGCATCGCGCTCTCTCTATCGCGCCCATCCGCGCGTCCAAGGGTGCCCGCTATCGCCGCCGCTGCCGCTGCATGGGAGTTCACCGCCAGCGTGACGTCATGCTGACGTCACTCGTGCTCGCGTGGCAGCCGACGTGGCCTGGGGCCCATCAGTCAGCCTCAGTGGGTAGACTTATCTGTGGTAGGAAAATGATCTGTACGCGTGGAGGCTGAGTTGGCACTGGAGCCCTTCTGTCAGTCTCACTGGCTAGGGGGCGCCCCGGTGTAAAAACTATTTTCCTTTTTTTTTAATTTCAGAAAATGATTTAATATTGTAAAATCAATAACTTATTGTTTATAAGTCAGAAAAATACAAATAATATATCAAATTGTTCAGAAAAATGAAACCTATCTATCTAAACTATAATCATGCATTGTTCAACAACTTAAATGACAAGTATAATTAGAAGAACAAATGCACCCCTCTCATATGTTCCGGAGTTTCCCCGAGTTAGGGTTTTCACCCCTCGGAACCCCGATTAAATCGTCGAGCATGTCTTAGGGTTACATTCAATGCAAATTAACTTGTCATATCATCATACTTGCTTGAGCATTGCATCGATGCCATGTGTTGATTGTTTCCCTTTCTTTTCGGTGTTTCGATTATTAGGTTTATTATTAGTTAGGTATTATTAGGTTTATTAATTACTTTGGTATTATTGGTCTTCGGCCCCACTGGTCAGTCACTGTGGGTAGCCCCAGACCCGATTCACATTGTCAAGCAACTTAGGTGCATGTGGGTTCGACGATGTGCCTATCTACTACACGGCTTCCCTTTCTCTTCATTTTTTTTATTGTGTATGTATATATTAAGGATAGTGCTGAGGGTTACAAAAAAGCATCATGGGAAAGATAAGGATGACATGATATCCATTGAATTTGATGAACTATTTCAATTATTCAATCAAGACGCCTTGGACAAATCGATCATCAGTGCCTATTGTCTGTAAGTACTAATTCTGTAATTAATTTAGTCTCCAGCTATATTATTTTGTTTATTGCATGTATATAATCATACTGTAATATGCAGAATGAAGATTCTCGAATGCAGCAGAGGACAAATCTATGACATTGGCTTCATTGACCCATTTGGGTTCATGAAGCTAATCTCAAAATAAGCCCCCAGGATACGGAGGATAATATAGTACACGCGTTAAGGTTTCAAGAAACCAAAAGGGAAATACTATTTCCTTACAACTTCGAGTGAGTGTTATTGTCTTGTATACACTTTCTATTTCGCTTACTCGATGTTAAGTATATAATTGATTAGTTATGCATTTGCAGCTTCCACTATATTCTGTTAATCATTCAACTTGACAAAGGGCGTGTACTAGTCATGGACTCGAAACATAAACCCCTTGAGACGTGGAAGGACATGCAGATACTTCTCCAGCGGTAATTCTAATCATTACGACACTATATCGGCAACGTTCGTGAATTTTATGATATCAAGTACTTAATAACTTATTTTATTCGTTTTCTACGCCGGGCAGCGCTTGGAAACGGTTCACCAAGAAGGCTAGGGGTGTTTGGAAAGAGGAGCTTACATTTCAACCACTAAATGTAAGCACCACTAGCTATATCCGCACATCTCTTTGATTCTAATTTTGATACAGTTATTATCATGCTTGATTATTATTTTGATTGAACTCTGTTCTCGTAAAGTGCCTGACGCAGGGACCAGGTAACAATCTATATGGATACTATGTATACGAGTTCATCCGGCAGACGTGCGATGAGAAGGGCAGAAATTTAGAGCAACTCCACGTACGTAAACAATTTCTATAGTTTTTAATTACAATCAAATTGTGTTTAGTTTCATTCATATAGGCTGACTCCTTTTTAAAATCAGATCGAACGTCTACGGGACGGTCTTCTGCCAAAGGATCGCGTACGAGCAATTCAGGAGGAATTGGCGGAATTCTTGGATGCAGAAGTCCTAAACACACAAGGGGAATACTACTCGGCTGTGTATAGACAATAGGAATTGTAAAAATAGCAACTTTCAAGAAATTGGTCGGTAGCATCGAATAGCAACTTTTGTATGTAGTGCATGAACTCGATCCGTGTATTGAATGTAATATTGTCATGATGATCTTGTGTAATATAAGGTTCCTTCGTTGATAAGTGCAAAACACTAAATAAACAATAAAACAACCTAAATGAATTCTCTGCCGCGGCACAAAAAGTGGCGAAAATGCTGCCGCGGCAACAAAATGTGCCAAAATGAATTCTCTGCCGCGGCAGAGAAATGGGCCAAATCTCTGTCGCGGCAGCAGGTTATTAGTCCCGGTTCGTGTTACGAACCGGGACTAATGCTCCACCCCCCCCCCCCCCCTCGCGCTCTGATGCCGCCACGTGTGCCCCCATTTGTCCCGGTTGGTGGGGCAACCGGGACTAAAGGTTAGAGCTTTAGTCCCGATTGCCCCGTCCCGGTTGGGCAACCGGGACTAATGGCCCTTACCAACCGGGACTAATGGCCCTTACCAACCGGGACGCATGGGGCGTTTTCTACCAGTGTGAACTCTTACATACCGTCTGTCTTGCGAGGATCACGTCTTAGGAATCACCGTGTCATCCGATAACTTATTTCCTACTCTCTGAAGTAAATCATATTTTCAAAACCCTATGAGGTGAATTAAACTCTTAAAAAATAAGGTTTTAAATTTTTATATTTTTTCGGTGATATCGGTATGTATGTATGTATGTATGTATGTATGTATGTATGTATGTATGTATGTATGTATGTATCAGTCTAAAATCAGCATTTGTCCGATGACTTAGGTCCCACTCTCCAAAGGCAATCGCGTTTTCAATACATGTGAGGTTAATTAAACTCTTTTAAATTACGGTTTTTAAATTTTATATGCATTCGCTAATATAGTTAATTATATGCATTCGTCAATACAAATCCCACTATGTCATAGCACGTATGCACATTTAGGCTAAATGAGATCATATCTATCTTTTTTATTAATACTTTTTCATCTCGGATCAGTTTGCAGTTCCCTTCACGCATCTCGGATCCAGGTACTAAGCTGATACAAGCTGATACGATCTGCTTCAGCTGGTAGGTGGTACCACGCTAGCTAGCTAATCCACGTATACTAACTAATAAGTAAGCTGATCTATTATGGGCTGATCGATCTGGTTACCAAGCTAGCTAGTATATGATGGAATCCATCAATTACAGATTACCTGTACTTTTGGCAGCAGCAGTCTTAGCTTTTTCTTAGAGACGGGCTAATGCCTCTGCCTGTTTTTTCTTTTTTGACAATGGGTCATAGCCTTTTCTTATATAGCGCGTCCTCGGTAGAGATGGGACAATGCCTCTTTGTGTTTTTTTGACAATGAATGTCTGCATGAGTTATTTTAAAGACGTGACCGCCCTGTCACGCCTAACGTGTTATGTAATCTACAATTCTAATTAAATCACAGCCACATATTACACATCTAACAGTCCAGATAATTTGGGTGATGTGGTTAACATGGTGTCTCAGAAAACACCTTTGTATTGCTTTTAGTATATAATAGTTAGATGTTGAGAGTATAGAAAATATTCCGTAGACTCATATATTACTGATTAGACTATAAACACACATCAAATACTATGTGCACGTGCCACATGGGACATGTACTGAGCATCTATTATATACTAAAAGCAATATATAAGGGTGTTTTTCGAGGTATTAGGTTGATCCACATCATCTGAATTAATTTTGGTAGTTAGATCTAAAATACATGGCTAGGATTTAGCGAGTTATTGTATAACTTTTGTGTTACACCAATAATAATTGGACTTATGTTTACGTGCCATTGGTGGTTACGTTATAGTAGATGTCCTTTTTTCTAGGCATAGGTGTCTAAGATGTTGGCACAATAACGTGTTAGGATGTGTGACGTGGGTGCATGTATAGATGGGTGCAACCGTTCAGGACTTTTATCTGTACATTAATTTCTATCACGTAATACGCCCACGAAGGGATTTATGAGAGTCCATATCACATAAGTTTTACTCCTAATCCTTCAAGTCTACCGGCATAAAAGAAGACAGGATAATGTCACGGAGAGGTATGATAGCAAGTTGATCGTAAATACTTCCTTTTGTTGGATTATTAGGCATAATTTCCACGATTAATTCCAGAATATAAATCATGACAAAACCAGCTACTAGCTCATGTAACTCGAACATACTAGATGTACTAAACAACAGGATGATCGGGAACAAATAGCAGCCTAACATGTACTCGCAGAACATGATGAATAACCAAACTGGAGCACGTAACACGTACCGTTCGGTTGTCGTAGTAGAAACTTTGGGGAAGAGTGATCGCAGCAGATGGCGACGAAGACGGCGGTAGGCAGCACCGCCTGACTTGGATGGAAGACGACCCGTGATGGAGAACTCGAGCAGTCGCGCAGAGCGCTTCCCAAAAACCTTATTGGCCCTCTGCTCTCCCTCGGCTCGGCGAGATTCCCGCAACCCGCGGCGCGCGTGTCGGGACGTGACGAGGCGAGGCGAGGCGAGGCGAGCGAGCGTGCGAGCGGCGGCGTCGTCGGAGGAGGAGCGCGCGTGCGTATCTCTCTTATTCCCACTCATTTACAAAGTGGTGCAACACTCCACCTTATAAGGTGGTGCAACTCTCCTCCAACTTTCCATGTGGGACTAAACTTTAGCTCCCACTCCACTCCCAAGTGAGCTGCCACAAACATGGGCCCAAACACATATGGGCTGCCACAAATTTGGGCTTTGAGATTTAGGAAAAATCTGAAATACTCATGGGCCTAAATGGATTAGCCCCATTATTTCTAACAATCCCCCACCAGATCTCAAATGCCCATTTGAAGATTTGCCAATCCTTGCTACTTGTTTATATACCAGTGTTTCAGCAGAGACTGTTAAGTTGAACTTCCGCCTAGAATCTTGAACTACGTCTATCAACAACTTGAACAATGGACGAACCTTGAATTGCAAGTTTGGTGCCAATAGATTTCGCTCAAAATCATAACTAGTACTTGGCTATCAGTAGCCTACCCCGCGGGTTGGAGCATATGCGTCATACTCCCTGGTCTCTTCATGAGTTTACTAGAGATCACTCAGATCTCATAGACCGCGACGTTTACAGTCGAGCTCATATAGGTGTGTTCTTTCAAGAATGCCCTGTAGGACGGCATCTTTGCTAATTAAAGCCAACAGAAACACATTAAGGCATGTTGCCAACCTGCCTTACAGATTATGAGAGTCATGCATCTTCACATAGAGAGGGTTACAAAATACTCTCCTCAGTCAAACCACTAGCTTGTTCTTCCCAGGTCCTAATTCACGGGATCTCCGATCACATAGGTTGGGTTACCACTAAGGTGTGACATCCATGAGTCTCAACCCCATCTCCCTCGATGCACTTTCTATCACATTTCGTGATAGTCCCTTTGTAAAGGGATCTGCCAGGTTTTTGTCTGTTTGAATATACGTAACAGTTATTACTCCGGAGTTTCTCAATTTCCTGACAGATTTCAAACGTCTCTTCACGTGTCTTGATGACTTCGCATTATCCTTAGAATTGTTCACTTTGACAATAACAGTTTGGTTGTCACAATTCAGAAGGATTGCCGGCACAGGTTTCTCAACCACAGGCAAGTCCATCAAGAGCTCACGCAGCCATTCTGACTCAACAGTGGCTGTGTCTAAAGCAGTAAGTTCTGCTTCCATAGTTGACCTCGTCAATATGGTTTGTCTACGAGACCTCCATGACACTGCGCCACCTCCAAGGGTAAACACATACCCGCTCGTGGCGTAGAGTTCATCAACGTCAGAGATCCAATTCGAATCACTGTATCCTTCAAGCACAGCAGGATTCTCTGAATAGTGAATCCCATAGCTCATTGTACCACATAGATAGCGCATGACCCTTTCAAGTGCATGCCAATGATCAATACCCGGGTTAGACATGAACCTACTCAACTTGCTCACAGCAAAAGAGATATCGGGTCTTGTAGCGCTTGCTAAGTACATGAGAGAACCAACAACTTGTGAATATTTCAGCTGATCTGTTGGTTCCTTCTTATTCTTTCGTAATGTCAAACTGGGATCATAAGGTGTTGGAGAAGTCTTGCCATCATTAAAGCCAAATCGGCTCAAGACCTTCTCAACATAATGAGATTGTGTTAAAGTAATCCCATTCTCGTTCTTAATAAGCTTGATGTTCAGAATCACATCAGCCTCTCACAGATCTTTCATATCAAAACTCTTTGACAAGAAAGCCTTGACTTCATTTATCACTTTCATGTTTGTACCAAAGATCAGAATGTCATCCACGTACAAACATAATATAACACTATCGCCCTCACCATGGCGATAGTAAACACACCTATCAGCCTCGTTAATGACAAAGCCAGCAGAAAGTAGAGTTCTGTCAAACTTCTCATGCCATTGCTTTGGTGCTTGTTTCAGGCCATATAAAGATTTCAATAACTTACACACCTTTGTCTCTTCACCTTTTACCACAAACCCATCCGGCTGATCCATATAGATCTCCTCTTCCAACTCTCCATTAAGGAAAGCTGTCTTCACGTCCATTTGATGAACGACAAGACCATAAGAGGCAGCCAGGGACAGTAGTACTCGAATGGTGGTCAGTCTAGCGACAGGTGAATAGGTGTCAAAGTAATCTTCGCCTTCTTTCTGTGTGTAGCCCTTAGCTACAAGCCGTGCCTTGTACTTCTCAATAGTACCATCAGGCCTTAGCTTCTTCTTGAACACCCACTTACATCCCACAGGTTTACAACCATAGGGTCGTTCTGATAATTCCCAAGTTCCATTAGAAAGAATCGAGTCCATCTCATTTTGGACAGCTTCTTTCCAATCATCTGCATCAGGAGATGCATATGCCTCAGTAATGGATCTGGGAGTATCATCCACAAGGTACACGATGAAATCATTGCCAAAGGATTTTGCAACCCTCTGTCTCTTACTCCTCGTGAGAGGTTCATCGTCATCCTTCTCAAGAAATTCCTCATGTGGTTGTTCAGAATTATCAATAGATGCACTAGATTCAGGAAGTATTTCAGAAGAAATCCTACCAATGCTATGCATATCTTTCATAGGAAAAATATTCTCAAAGAATGTTGCATCACGAGATTCCATTATAGTATCAACATGCATATCAGGTACCTCAGATTTAACCACTAGAAATCTACAGCCTACACTCCGTGGAGCATATCCTAGAAAGATACAATCCACTGTCTTAGGTCCGAGCTTGCGTTTCTTGGGAATCGGTATGTTGACCTTCGCCAAACACCCCCAAGTACGCAGATACGAAAGTGATGGTTTTCTCCCAACCCACTCCTCATAAGGGGTCTTTTCTTTATTCTTGTTAGGAACTCTATTCAGGACATGACATGAAGTCAACAAAGCCTCCCCCCACCATGCCTTTGATAAACCAGCAGTGGCTAACATGGAATTCACCAAGTTAGTCAGCGTGCGGTTTTTCCTCTCGGCAACCCCGTTTGATTGGGGCGAGTAGGGAGGCATCCTCTCATGAATAATTCCGTGTTCCTGACAGAATTCATCAAATATTTTGGGAAAATACTCACCACCACGATCCGACCTAAGACGCTTGATCTTTCTCTCTAGTTGATTTTCAACCTCGGCCTTATAGATTTTAAAGTAGTCTAAAGCCTCATCTTTAGTTTGCAACAAGTAAACATAGCAGAATTTAGTAGCATCATCTATCAACGTCATGAAATATCTCTTTTCACCTTTTGTCAACACACCATTCATCTCACATAGATCAGAATGTATGAGTTCTAGAGGTGCCAAGTTTCTCTCCTCGGCAGCCTTGTGAGGCTTTCGAGGTTGCTTTGATTGCACACAACTATGGCACTTAGAACCTTTGGCAATAGTGAAATTCGGAATTAAACTCATGCTGGACATCCGAGACATCAAACCAAAATTAATGTGACATAAACGAGAATGCCAAACACTGGTATCATCATTAACACCACCACAAATATGATTCACGGATTTATTACAAAACTCTGAAAGTGAAAACCGGAACAAGCCTCCGAACTCATAACCTTTACCAATAAATTGTCCATGTTTCGAAACAACGACTTTATTAGACTCTAAGACAACCTTAAACCCATCTCTGCAAAGAAGGGAGCCACTAACGAGATTCTTGTTCATAGTAGGGACATGCTGCACGTTCCTCAGCTGCACGATCTTTCCGGAAGTAAACTTCAGATCCACCGTGCCAACACCACGAACAGAAGCATGTGATCCATTCCCCATTAGGACGGATGAATCCCGAGCGACCTGATAAGAAGTGAACATAGATATGTCAGCACACACATGAACATTAGCACCCGTATCAAGCCACCAACACGGTGATTGAAATACTGAAAGAACAGTAAATAAATTACCATACCCATCAGTATTGCTAGCGGTCACGACGTTGACAGTCTTGGCCTTTTTCCCTCTGCGGTCTGCGCGTTCTGGACAGTCCTTGGAAAAATGGCCGGGCTCTCCACAAGTGTAACAAGACAGTTCACTCTTGTCCCTGTTCGTCTTCTTCTTCTTGAAGGTTGTAGTCTTTACAGGCTTGTTAAAGGAGGGTTTGAAGTTCCCTTTGTTCTTGCCTACGGATTTGCCTTTCTGCACAAAGTTAGCAGTAGCAAGACCCTCTCCTTTCTCAGTAGTGTCCTTAGCCCGAGCCTTCTCCTCAACATCAAGGGACGCTATCAGATTTTCAACTGATATCTCCTGTCTCTTGTGTTTGAGAGTTGTGGCAAAGTTCCTCCATGAAGGGGGCAACTTAGCAATAATGCATCCCGCCACAAACTTGTCGGGTAAGGTACACTTAAGGAGTTCGAGCTCCTTGGCAATGCACTGTATCTCATGAGCTTGTTGAACCACAGGAAGGTCCTTAGTCATCTTAAAATCATGAAAGCTCTCCATGATATACAGTTCACTGCCAGCATCTGCAGCACCAAACTTGGCATCCAGTGCATCCCAGAGCTCCTTTCCGTCTTTTATGTGCATAAACACATCACACAGACGGTCAGCAAGAATGCTCAGAATACATCCCACAAAGACAGTATTAGCATCCTCGAACTTCTTCTGATCCTCGTCAGATATAGTTCCCTCAGGTTTGCCTTTACCGATGTGGAACACTTTCATCGTGGTCAGCCAAAGCTCAGCCTTGTACTGCCACCTCTTAAAGTGCACACCGGTAAACTTATCCGGCCTCAGTGCATCGGTAAAACCAGCCATTGTTAATTCAGGAAATTGCCTACAATAAGGTTTTTGGATTGTTGGATTATTAGGCATAATTTCCATGATTAATTCCAGAATATAAATCATGACAAAACCAGCTACTAGCTCATGTAACTCGAACATACTAGATGTACTAAACAACAGGATGATCGGGAACAAATAGCAGCCTAACATGTACTCGCAGAACATGATGAATAACCAAACTGGAGCACGTAACACGTACCGTTCGGTTGTCGTAGTAGAAACTTTGGGGAAGAGTGATCGCAGCAGATGGCGACGAAGACGGCGGTAGGCAGCACCGCCTGACTTGGATGGAAGACGACCCGTGATGGAGAACTCGAGCAGTCGCGCAGAGCGCTTCCCAAAAACCTTATTCGCCCTCTCCCGTACAGGATCACAAGGGCGAGTGGTTCCGGAGACCTGCTCTCCCGTCCGCCGGTGCACGCCGGCAAGCGGGATGGAGTAGACTACGGTGACGACGCAAGTAGAGAGGAAGGCAAAACCCTAGATTGGTTTTTCGGTGGTGCTGTGGTGGTAGCCGCGCAGGACTTTATATAGAGCGGCTCAGGAAACCCTAACGGAGGCGAACGTGGGCCGAGTCCACGTTACGCACGTTCGGATCGGTTACAGTAGCCCACGATCCGGGAGCGACCCGAATAAGCTGACTGTTTGACACGTCTGTCAATTTTCCTGCGCGCGTCGTGTCGTGACGTGACGTGACGTGACGAGACGAGGCGAGCGTGCGTGCGAGCGGCGGCGTCGTCGGAGGAGGAGCGCGCGTGTGTATCTCTCTTATTCCCACTCATTTACAAAGTGGTGCAACACTCCACCTTATAAGGTGGTGCAACTCTCCTCCAACTTTCCATGTGGGACTAAACTTTAGCTCCCACTCCACTCCCATGTGAGCTGCCACAAACATGGGCCCAAACACATATGAGCTGCCACAAATTTGGGCTTTGAGATTTAGGAAAAATCTGAAATACTCATGGGCCTAAATGGATTAGCCCCATTATTTCTAACACCTTTCAACCTGTACCATGTAATAAGATGTTTTTATTGATCGACTGGTAATGTTCCAAGTGAATGAAATATAATAGTCCCTTCGTCCAGAAATAAATGACTTGGGTTGTCTAAATTCGAATGTATCTATACACTAAAAATGCATATAGATACATTCGAATCTAGACAAAACAAAGTCAGTTATTCTGGACGGAGGGAGTATGTTCATACTGAATGTGCACATGGCTAAGAGTTATCAAAAGAAAATGGCGGGCATTGGATGCAAAGCATATGCACGATATAAATTTAGAAATTGTGCTAATCCATAATTGGCGGTGATTTGGTCCCGTTTGCATGTGCTCTCAAGATGAACATTAAAATCATTGAAAATAAGAAATATAAATTTTTAGCACAACGGTAAACATTCTGATTTTTTTTGGAATTTTGGCTCCGGTTGCATGTTCATAGGAAGTTCCATAAATTAAAGAGTATGCCGTGTCCTATAAAATGAAATAAATTCCCACGCTCTAATTCAACACTTTTAGCACCGAATTTGTTCTCCGTATAGTCTGCCAGAACACTTATCCCTGTCTGAATTATAAATTTACACATTAACATGGATATTTATAAATTGTCGATAACACCATTAATTTCCCTGGGACCTTATTTCATTAGTTGCTCTCTATAGGCTTACAATACCGGCAATAATATCGGACATGGAAATAGATAAAGCAACAAGGATGTATCTACCTCGATAAAAATATATAATTACTTTTTAAAATTTATGATATACCACTTAAAATTTATGATATACCACTTGTATGCCATAAAATTCATGGCGGCTTGTGTCTATTAATTATACAGGGAACAAGTTTGATACAATCATGAAATGTTGTTGCAATAGATTTATGGCGTAATCTTGAGAAATCTTATGAATAATGATCTATATATGATTTACGATTGTTATCTAAGATTTTATGTCCTTTTGAGCATAGAGGATAGTTAACTTCAAGTTAGTAGTTATTAAAGGATACAATAAATTTACAGCTAATATTGATATGGTTTCCCATTTGTAAAACTATTTGTTTAGATTTTATAGTAGGTGAGAAAGAGGAAACCTAAAGTTGTGTTTATTTACGGCTATTTCTTGAGATTTTACTTTTCCTTTGGAAAAAGAGGTATCACAATTCTCCAGAGCATCGTTTTGCTACCCGTCCACCATGGTGGACTTTATTTCATTTTTGAAAAAATTGAATTTAAAGATTAAAAAATCTAAGAAAATACCGGGGTGTAGATAACGATTTATAATACATGCTGGAGAATAGCATGTGAAAAACCTTTGTATTTTGGTGTCTGCAAAAAACATAAAAGTGTAGATCTGGACGTAAACAGTGCAATTTTGAATGGGCCTACATTTTTCCAAAATTTATCATATTTGTCTTTTTTGCAGATCTGGACATAAACAGTGCACATTTGTATTTTGTATTGTTGGCTACCTGAAGATATATTTTTTGACGCTTTTTAAAAATTCAAAAAATTCCACAGTGGACGGGCTCCAAATATATTTTCTACACAATTCACTCCATATATAAAAATATTTAATATTTTAATTAACACCAAATTCTGAGTGACTATGACTATATGCGTCTCTATTTGATTTTTAAAGCATTTTGAAAATGTTGCCCTCACAATTGTGAGGGCCACCGTGCTAGTTATACCAAAAACAATATCAAGTACTATGTGGATGTATGCCTATTAGATGTGGAAGAACCCAGGGGAGATCAAAGCGGAGCAAGCTCTTAGCCACATAATTTAGTCTTATAATAGAAAATCGCCGAGAGTTTGACACCAATGAACGAGTACAATTTTCAGCTCAAGTCTACACATTCCTTCACCTTCTGATAACTAATTAGCCTTCAAAGGTGAAAGAAACGATGTAAGATTGAAACGGTAGATTAAAGCTAATTGAAATAATTAGCAGGATCTTATATATATGGTACACAATGAGCATATCCGAGGAAAATGCACGAGAGGTGAGTGCCAATTATTTAAGTCTTCGGGTAAGTAGTTCTAAATACATTAGTAATAATCTAAATTTTGAAAATTAGAACATCAACATATAAGAAAGTATAGTAAAATTTTCATAATAGGTGGCAACACAAATGCGCCGACATTCATATAGATAGAAGAAAAGTTTATATACATCGGCTAGTCAAAGGAGAGGAAAGAAACTAAGCCACGGAATGAACTGGAGAATATGTAATTGTCCTATGTTTTTTTAGACGAGGCTACACGATATATTATTTCTTTGGTGGATACATTGTAAGTTACTAATAATTCATATACATTTATTTACTTACATAATTGTACATGCAAATATATCTATTTCTCCGTCCAAAATTAATTTACATAGATTTATCTAGATTCACATGTACCAATGCACTATAACGTGTCTAGATACATGCATATCTAGACAAATTTGTGTCAACTAATTAGGGAAGGATGGAGTAATTTTAAAATTATAATTGCTTTATTAGGATGGAAACACATTGGTGGGTGCAATTGTTTCTTCCGCAAGTTAGAGATGATCATCATCAAAGGACATTTATTTGTTGATAAAATATAGTGCAATATCATTGTTTAATGACCATGGGGATCAATCATGGGGAAATAAAGAAATAATACTAAAAAATATATTAGTTGTAAAATTGTTAATATTAGTTAATCTATTATATACTAAAAGCAATATAATGATGTTTTTCGAGGCACCAGGTTGATCCACATGGACTTAATTTATATTCTCCTTTGATCCTAAATTTAAAGGCTGAGATTAAAAATTAAGTAGTGTTACGTAGAAAAATAAACATGTACAAAAGAAGTTCTATGTCACGGTTAATTTATCACGTAGATAGGCACATTTGCTTTTTTTTAGTGGAACTAGGCACATTTGCTAAGAATAAAGGTACATCTCCGGACCCAACAAATGATCCCTACGTACTATATTCTGGCCCAATATATTTAAACCAATATGGTCCGCCATTAATTTTTCTTTTATAGGACTCCATAAAATGATTTTTCTATGTATATGCCAGTTTCCATACAAATTGCTGAGTCCACCCAAAAAACCAATTGCTGATGATTTACACTGGCTGACGATCTACAAAGTTTTGTTATAAGACAGTTGCTGCGTGTGTGCAGAAAAAATTATAAAGCCAAGATGTTAACGTGTTATCAATAGGACTCTAGCTGCTTCCCTTAAATTTAGAAATTAAATATAGTGGCTTATATTGGATCAAAGATCCATATAGCAGCAACAAACTAGGTCTCTAGCCCCAACGTACTGTCAACAAAATAGGAATTTCCCACACTGCATGCGTTTGAAAAAATTACAAAGTTAAGCGCGTTATAATGTGGTAGCAAATTAACAATGCAAATGTTTGGAGATAGATAATAAACTGGCATATGTATGTGTATGTAGTTTAGGATACCAATACATAAGTATTTGTATTCAGTATACAAAACATAACCAATTTTAAATTTGAAATCTAAGTACAACATAAAACAGATGCACATGTTTTGCAATCTAGGTAAAAATTATAAACACATATATACATGTGGTTTGTCAAGTAGTAGTATCTATACATACACAGGGTCGAGTATACAAAATAATTAAGAGTAATCTATATGTCTAAATGAGCAAAGGAATATAAAAATATGACATTTCCATAAAGTTAATTTACTAAAGATATCTCTTTGAAGGTTGCACGTCTTTCTCTCGATAGAGTAAAAGGTTGAACAAAAACAATCAAGAGAAAGAATATATTTCTATCTTTCACCACAAGATACAGTAAGGTATAGATGTTCAAAAATAACTTACTAAAACATTTATCTCAAGGGTGCATGTCTTATTATGATCAGAGTAAAAGCTTGAGAGTTCCAGATTGATATAAGAAATAAAATTCACAAATTTCAAAATTAATTAAAAACATTAACCTCTAACTGTATTTTCTCTATTAAGCATCTTCGGAAATAGTAGAAGCTTTGGTGCAAGAAGAAGGGGCGACTCATATCATCTTTACTTTGTTGTTATGCTTCCCCTCCTTTTTTAAGAATACCGAGTAGGGTCGGATATTCAATACATTGATTATTTCACATGAATGTACCTTGCGATATTGTGTAAAAATGCTAATCTACAAATTTTCAAATTGATATATGTAAATTCAAATACGAAGGAGAGTGAAAATAAGGGATAAACAAGAAATTAGTAAAAAACATTTAAGTATGATTTGGTCCATCGGATGAATTTCTTTTGATACTAGAGCCTATCTAAATATCCCCATAAGTAACACAAGCAATATGTTATCCCATTTGTAGTTAACGAGGGATGGTGTCGCTAATCTTGTATGTCCTTCCACAAAAGAAGCATGACACTTATTTCCGAATGGATCACCACTTATACTTCCTCTTGAAGTCCATTATTTTCTTGAAGAATTTGTAAAAAGTGGTAGAGTTAAAAATTTAGGTTTATTCCGTATATAAATTGCTTAATTTCTGGGACTCTATATCTTGGGAATTATTCTATAGATCACATATTCTTAAAACAAATCATTGTAGTTTATTAAATATAGTGATCATGGATGTCACAAACTACACTTTTTGCTTCATAAGAATGATTTGCAGCCTTTAAAAATTATGTGTTATTGCGATCCCTTAGTAAATTGTGTGATTGCTTAATTTTTAGAAATACCATTTGCGCCAACATAATCTTCTGACAAGATACTACATATGGATGTAAGTGATAGGGAAGAATGGCTTTATTTGAGACTGAGGATATCGATGATCGAGTCGATGAAAATTTAAAACAATTTACCTATGCTCCAAAATTGATGTCCTAGAAAACTAGCTAGAAGTAAAAGGTGCTTTCTTGAACAGGGAAATGTCCGAGCAAGAACTGCCAAGAGTGAGATAAGATGGTTTCTGGAAGTACCTACCTACAACCTTTTTATAAAATGGAGGAAGTAAAAGAGAAGACAAAAATTTTATGAGTCAACAAGTATAAAATATCATATGTAGATTATCTAGCCATTTCTTAGATAGATGTGATTATTTTTTACATCACATGATATTGACTTGGCATACTCATGTTACATCGCAATAACTATAGATCAACTCCAAGTCATAAATTTATTTCTAACTCACTTAATGCCCTCGCATTTGCGAGGGTCACCTTGCTAGTTTCTTAAAAAGGAAGAATAACAGAAAATGTTTCCTACTTCATAGTTTAGAAAATGGTTGTCGAGAAAATCAAAGTATTGTATTGTTTCACGTAAAAATGTTCCACTATTTCTGTTATTTCATAACACTATATTTATATCTTTGTTTGAAACGCCATGTGTATGCAATGAATGAGCAAACGATGGGAAAATAATATTGATATAAGATAAGAAATAAAGATTTAAATGTTGTGTACATGATGATGCCCTCGCATTCGCAAGGGCCACCTTTCTTGTTAGTTAACAAAAAAAATGATACAATCAAGTATTCTATAATAAGATACTCCATCCTCCCAAACATACATTCAATGTACATTAGTCAAAAACTAAAACTTACTAACATTGACCAAATATATAGAGGAAATATAATTACTGCAAGTTTTTAATGAACGAATAAATTATGAAATTACTACTGGTGGTAGATGTGGCGATTCTGATTTGATATTGTAGATATTCCTATTTTTATCTCTATACTTAGTCAAACTTCAAAATTAAATTTATTTACCAAATAAACTAATCTCACAATTTTTTATTTTAAACAACATATTATGAAATAATTAATTGTTATTTATAAATATTAATATCTTAAACTACTCATATTGTGAATCTGGGATTCGGAGTTGTTATTAGCAGTCCACTATAAAATGGCTATAGGCAAGTCAAGTTCATGCTTGAACATAGACGAACCATCCTGCGTGGATGGAGGAATGTATCATGCATGATTGATGGCCATTAATTTCGCATAGCTAAAGCATGAATACCAACCCAACGGTTGGGTCTATAAATTGAAGTAGTATCCACACCACACATGGGTCAGTTGGCAGAACATATCGTAGGATACACATTGAACAAACTTTCTGGGATGCATATATGCATAAAGATTTTCCATGAGATATTAGAAGAGTACTGATAGGTTAGATTAAGCTTGTCTAGGATCTTGTTTGTGGGACTGATATACGCCCAATAAGTTTATGGAATTCCATGGTCGGCCAGCCTACATAGGATTACATAGTTCATCTTGCCGGTGTAAGTTTCATCAATAACAGCCACAATGGGAGTGGTCGCCAGTGTTGCTAATTACCAGGTGGCTCCAAGTCCTCTACCTATGGGTTCAGTCTGTGTGAACTAACCTGACTAATACACGCTGGCCTGACTTGGGAAGGCTTTTGGTGCAAAGTTGTAGACACGTAGTACAAGTTATACACGCTGGCCTGACTTATAAAAATAATCTTGTATGGTTGCCGTTTGGTGCAAAGTTAATCGGCACTTCTTGTGAAACCATTGGCTTTTTCAATTTCACCGTGTTAGTATTGTCTTCTACCATTCCTGAAATAATTTCTAGACATGTAGTACATGTTACCTTTGGTAGATGCAGAAGGGTTGAGCCAGGGACGGAGACAAGGGGGGACGAGCAGGAGCTACGTCCCCCCTATGCTTGGGATTTTCATTGGAAATTTAGCCATGAAAGCTCATGTTTTAAGCTAATTTAACTAGCTTAGCCTCCCTCATTGAGATCACACACATGGTTTGCCCCCCTTGAACTCAGTTTCTGGCTCCGCCCCTGGGTTGAGCTGTGAAATAATTCGTCATTTTAGTCTGCAGGTACACCTGTATCATGTTCTTTGTTAACTTTTGGTGCTGAACTTTTTCGACAAAAATGCTGGCAGCGCGCCTTTTTTCATTGATATGGACAGGACAGTTACAAAGGGATAATCCTACGGATGGTTTGGTTTACATGAACACCTACGTGACATGCATTGAATTGATTGACTGAGCTTTGACCCTTACTTGAAAAACGAGCCACGTTTCCGATTCTATATCTATTTGGCAACACATATGCTCCGACATTCATATAGATAGAAGAAAAGTTTATATACATCTGTTAGTCAAAGGAGAGGAAAGAAACTAAGCCACCGAATGAACTAGAGAATATGTTATTGTCCTATGTTTTTTCAGACAAGGGTACACGATATATTATTTCTTTGGTAATATCCACACCACACATGGATCAGTTGGCAGAACATATCGTGGATACACATGAACAAATTTTCTGGGCTGCATATATGCATGAAGATTTGCCATGAGATATTAGAAGAGAACTGATAGGTTAGATTAAGCTTGTCTAGGTTCTTGTTTGTGGGACTGATATACGCCCAACAAGTTTATGGAATTCCATGGTCGGCCAGCGTACATAGGATTACATAGTTTATCTTGCCGGTGTAATTAGCCGTGGGCGCTGAGATACAACGACATTCACATGCCTGGGTTCATCAATAACAGCCACAATGGGAGTGGTCGCCAGTGTTGCTAATTACAATGAACTAACCTGACCAATACACGCTGGCCTGACTTTGGAAGGCTTTGGCTAATATAAAAATAATCTTGTAGGGTTACTGTTTGGTGCAAAGTTAATCGGCACGTCCTGTGAAACCATTGGCTTTTTCAATTTCACCGTGTTAGTATCGTCTTCTACCATTCCTGAAATAATTTGTAGACATGTAGTACATGTTAGCTTTGTTAGATGCAGAAGGGTTGAGCTGTGAAGTAATTCGTCATTTTAGTCTCCACGTACTACACGTGTATCATGTTCTTTGTTAATTTTTGGTGGTGAACTTTTTTGACAAAAATGCTGGCAGCGCCCTTTTTCATTGATATGGATAGGGCAGTTATAAAGGGATAATCCTAGACCTAGGGATGGTTTTGGTTTACGAGTGAACATCTACGGACAGACGTGCAATGAATTGATTGACTGAGTTTTGAAAAACGGGCCATGTTCCGATTCTATATCTATTTGGTACGGTCTGTAAAAAAATTCCATGGTAGTTTCCGTAAACATAGCATTACTCATTAAAAAGTTTGGCGGTGATCTGAACAAGGTTTACAGGAAAAAATACTGTATAAAAGTTCGATAAAAAAATGGAAGATTATAAGTGAAACAATTGAGACACCTTCCTGTTTTCGAGCTCGCGTGCTTAGACGAGCCGAACTCAAATGGTTCGATAAAGCTCGTAATTTTTGTACAGATGCAAAATTGAGATTGCTATTATTATTCCATCTGCTGTAAGACTGCTAAAATAATTGTGCTGGCATGTTGGCACTATATTACTATTATGTGAGACTACTATTATGTAAGAATCCGAGCCATTTCTGCTATTCGGTTTTCAAGCTTTACTATTTTCTTGCTATGTAGCTGCATGTCTATCTTTGGATGTACTATAATTTTCTTACCGAGCTTCAACGAACCGAGCTCAAGCCTACTCGAGCTTTGGTCGAGCCGAACTCGAGTTTAGATATAGGCTCGAAGGTCAACCTAGGCTCGCTCGAGCTCGGCTCGAGCTTCTACCGAGCTCGAGCCGAGCCTAACAATGTTCGCCCGAGTTCGGCTCGTTGGCAGCCCTAAGAAGGAACTCCTGCCTTATTAAGAACAATATTATTTCGGCATTTCCAAATGGACCAACAAATGGCCGAAATGCTAATACGTATTCTGGCTTTACTTATTTTATCCACTCCATTAAGACAATTCCCAAACATATTAGTGATATTGGATGGAGGTGGAAGATTATAAGTGAAAAAGACAATATGCCATAAAATCTTAGCCAAAGGACACGAAATAAATAAGTGTTCAATTGTTTCGTCTACGACACAAAAGAAACATTTTTTACATCCATTCCAATGTCTCTTTGCCAGATTATCCTTGGTTAACAAGACTCTACTATTAATAAACCACATAAAGATCTTAATTTTCATAGGCACTTTTAGTTTCAATAGATAGCGTGTGGGGAAACAAGGATGTCGATTCATGAGATCCTCATACATCGACTTAATGGAAAGAAAACCCATTTTCTGTTAATTTCCACACGAACTTATCATGGTTATCTGTCAAAGATACATCCATAAGCCACTGACATAAATGCAGCCATGCATCCCATTTGGTCCAGGTTAAACTCCTTCTAAAACCAATGTTTAGAGGGCTTTGTGATAGGACTGAAAATACCGATTCATTCTTTCTATGAACAATGTTGTATATGGAGGGATATTGTTGTAACGGGATATGGCTCGCTGTTGTGAGCAACCACTCTACCAGTGACACCACGGTGCCCTGATGAGGCTCCAACATGGTCGGTAGTTGACTGTAATAAAGAATGAGCTTTCGTCTAGCGAAAGTGTGGCCAGGATGACGATTGTTGACCCCATGTCAAAGATGACATGTGGGTGAGCAATTTCCGGGAAGCAGGAAAAAAAACCCACGCGACGAGCGACGGCCTCCCAGCTCCCCGCCCAGACCTTCTCCCCTCCATGTCTCCTGCCGTCGCCGCCGTGGACCACCAGGCGCTGCTCGGGCGGTGGCGGGGCGGCATTTACCTGACGTGCGAAAGGTGGCGAGGGCCCTGGATGGTGGCGGTGGCGGCGGCGGTCCTGTTCAGCGGCGTGGCTTCCATGGGTAGGGTGGACGGAGGCATGGCAGAGCGGCCCGTTGCTGAGCGGCGCTGCCTTGCATGCTTGCTTGTGCTGGCAGCAGGGCATCATGGTGTGGCTGCCATGGTGCGCAGCTCAGCCCAGATCTGAGCCCGTTTGGGCCCCATATCGGTTGGGATGGGCTTCACTTTAGGACAACGATTTTTATTGGGTTTTATAATACAAAGCAAAGATCAAAATACACTCGGAAAACGTTTGCCGTGTTTTACACTCGGCAAAGAATTCACAGCGTACAACCCGCCGGCAAACACAACTTTTCCTAGTGTTTAATTGCCGGATACTTGAAAAATGTTTAACGGGTGTCTACCAGCAGTACACTCGGTAAACAAATGTGTTCGGAGGCAAACCTTTGCTGAGTGTCTCCGTTAGACACATAGCAAAGAAAACCGGCTAGGATTTATCCACGTCACCCCTTCACTGGATTGAGACATGTCGCCTTATATGCTTTGCCGATTATTTCTGTCGCCACACACGGTAAAGACATACTATTTGCCGTGTGTCTTCTAGGGCACTACACGGCAAAGACATACTATTTGTCGGGTGTCTTCTAGGGTAATACACGGCAAAGACATACTCTTTGCCAAGTGTATCTCCTGGGATACACGGCAAAGACATACTCTTTGCCGAGTGTATTTCCTGGGATATACATACACAGCAAAGGCATACTTTTTGCCGAGTGTATATCCTGGGATATACACGGCAAAGACATACTCTTTGCCGAGTTTATTTCCTGGGATAGACACGGTAAAGCCATACTCTTTGCCGAGTGTATTTCCTGGGATACACGGCAACGTCCACGAAAAATTGGCAGGTTTATGTTGTTTTCTGTTATACCCTGCATTTCAAAACAAATATATACATATATTCATATGTAGTCTCACAACAGACATATATCACAAGTTCAATAATCATTTGAATTCAAGTTCAAAATTTCACTAATAAGTTCATATGTAGAAAGAACTCACATAATAGGTTCACAAGTGCACTAACACGTGAAACATGCATACAAAGTTCACAAGTTCAACAAACACTTGAATTCAAGTTCACATATCCATCAACACAATCAAGTGGCACACAAATCCTCTAGCATGTGGTACATAGATCCATCAACGGCGAGCATGTTCCACCACAACATAGGCTTCCTCATTGTAATCCCACAAAGTGCAAAACACACAAGCATGAGTAAAAATGATGTAATCTTAGTAAGTTCAAACTAGGTATATATGTAGCTACATGGTAAGTTCAAAACGAGTGTTTCACACTAACACGCAGCAACAATGCAACATACATGACATAGGGTTGTTTCAAACTCTAGGATTTTGGCGCGCGCGGGAGAAGAAAATTTGGGGCCAACTTTTGCTGTGTGTACTTGTGATGACACTTGGCAAACCATAACGCCGTAAGCTGCGCCATCAACCGCAGATGGTTTACCGTGTATCCATCTTTTTGTAGGGGTTCGTAGCATGGAAAACAAAAATTTTCTATCGCATACAAACAAACAAGCCAAGATCTATCTACTAGATTGTAGCAACGAGTCGATGGTATAACTTACCCTCGAAGATTCCAAAGCGTTTAACGAGAGCGGATTCTCGTGGGTGATGTAGTCGTACTCTTTCCGATCTCAAGATCGTGTAGATGATCCTTCCGGCGCCACGTTCCGGCAGCGCTCCCGCAGTCGGTCACACGTTCGGTACTCGACGAAGACCTTCCTCTCCCTTGTTCCAGCAGGCAGCGGAGGTTGTAGCACTCTCCTCGCGATTCCGGCAGCACAACGGCGTGGTACCGGAAGTAGAGGGGAAATCCCGCAGGGCTTCGCCTTAAGCCGGTGCGAGTATGGTGGAGCTTATGAGAGAGGCTATTAGTGGTCTAGTAATTAGACACACCAATTAGAAGGCTCTAAACCAATTAGAAGGCTCTAAACCGCTGGCTAAAGCAATTAGAAGCTCTAAACCAAAACGGCTCTAAACCGGAGGTAGAAGATAGGAACTTGTGTGTTCTAGGAGGGGAGCCCTGCCCCTCCTTTTATGGGTGGGAGGCGCGGCCAGGGGAGGGGAGTCCCTCCCCAAGTCGGCCTTGGGCTGGGCGCCAGCTTGGAGGAGTGGGACTCCTCCTCCAAGTTGGTTCCAACTCCTCTTGCTTGTTTCCCACAGTTTCCTGTTTTAGCCGTTTGACTTTCAAACTGGCAATTTGACTTTCATGTTTTTGAAACATCAAGAACACTTAGTACATGATGCAATCATTCAATGACACACTCATGTACCCTCCCCCCCCGGAGTGCCGGACAATCCGGAACCTTCTAGAACATTCCCGATGAAAACACCGGAATCATTCCCGAACTCCGAAACGGGACTTTCCTTATATGAATCTTATTCTCCGGACCATTCCGGATCACCTCGTGATATCCCGGATCCCATCCGAGACTCCGAACAACATTCGGTCTCTTTCTCATAATACCATAACTACTAAAACAACGTCGAATCCTTAAGTGTGTCTCCCTACGGTTCGTGAATTATGCGGACATGATCGAGACACTTCTCCGAACAATAACCAATAGAGGAATCTGGAAATTCATATGGCTCCCACATATTTCTACGATTACTTTGCAATCGAATGAAACACTTACATACGATACCAATTTCCCTTTGTCTCACGATATGTTACTTATCCGAGGTTATGATCGTCGGTATCTCTGCATACCTAGTTCAACCTCGTTACTGATAAGTACTCTTTTCTCGTTCCCGTGATATGTGATCCCTTGTGACCAAGTCACATGCTTGCAAGCTAATTGGATGACATTCCACCGAGAGGGCCCAGAGTATATCTATCCGTCATGTGGATGGACAAATCCCACTCTTGATCCATGTGTTTCAACCAATACTTTCCGAACACTTAATGCCACCTTTATAGCCACCCAGTTACGGTGTGGTGTTTGATGTCATCAAAGCATCCATCCGGTAAAGGTGATATGCATGATCTCATGGTCGAAGGAATTAGGTTACTATGTATCAGAAAGCATATAGCAATTGAACTATTGAAATGACTTTGATCTTTATGCTACGCTTATCTATAGGAGTATGTCCACCATATCATTCTCCTAACGATATGATCTTGTTGTTGATAACATCTCAATGTTCATGATAGGGAAACCACAATCATTAATCAACCAACAAGATAGTGAAGTATAGAGGCTATACTAGGGACTTCAAATTAAGTTTACAAATCACACAAGTATTAATGGTTTCCTTGTTAATACTATTATAGCATGAATGTAAACATTTATCATAAACACAAAGATATAATAATAACTACATTTATTATTGCCTCTAGGGCATATCTCCAACAGTCTCCCACTTGCACTAGAGTCATCTAATCTAGATTACATGGTAATATACCGAACACCCATGGCAGTTTGGTGTTGGTCATGTTTTGCCCTCGGGAGAGGTTTAGTCAACGGATCCGCCACATTCAGATCTGTGTGTACTTTGCAAATCTTTATATCCCCATCCTGGATATGTTCTCGAATAGCGTGAAAACGTAGCTTGATATGCTTCAGCTTCTTGTGTGACCTTGGTTCTTGCGCATTGGCTATGGCGCCCATGTTATCACAGTAGATAGACATTGGGTCCAACGCACTAGGAACCACACCCAGCTCTGTAATGAACTCTTTCATCCATATCGCTTCTTGTGAAGCCTCCGAAGCAGCCATGTATTCCGATTCAGTTGAAGATCTCGCCACAACGCTTTGCTTTGCACTCCTCCAGCTAACTGCTGCACCATTCAAAATAAATACGTATCCGGATTGTGATTTAGAATCATCTGGATCGGTGTTCCAACTAGCATCGGTGTAACCATTAACAACGAGCTGTTCATCACCTCCATAAGAAAGAACCATATCCTTAGTTCTTCTCAAGTACTTAAGGATGTTTTTGACCGCTGTCCAATGATCCACTCCTGGATCACTTTGATATCTGCTAGTTAAACTAACAGCATATGCAATGTCGGGTCTAGTACATAGCATGGCATACATTAGAGATCCTATGGCTGAGGCATAGGGAGTCTTACTCATCCTTTCTCTATCTTCTGCCGATGTCGGACTTTGAGTTTTACTCAAGGTCGTATTGGGCAACATGGGCAAGAACCCTTTCTTGCTTTCATCCATTCCAAATCTCTTTAGAACTTTGTCCAAATATGTACTCTGTGACAATGATATTTGGCGTTTCGATCTATCTCTATAAATCTTTATGCCTAATATGTAAGCTGCTTTGCCAAGATCCTTCATTGAAAAACTATTATTCAAATATTCCTTGACACTATTAAGAAGGTCTACATCATTCCCAATCAACAATATGTCATCCACATACAGTATTAAGAATGCTACAGAGCTCCCACTCACTTTCTTGTAAATACAAGCTTCTCCATAAGTTTGTATAAAACCAAAACTTTTGATTACCTTATCAAAACGTTGATTCCAACTTCGGGATGCCTGCTTCAATCCATAGATGGACCGTTGAAGTTTGCATACCTTGTTAGCATCTTTAGGATCGACAAAACCTTTGGGTTGCATCATATACAACTCTTCATCAATGTCTCCATTGAGGAATGCTATTTTGACATCCATCTGCCATATCTCATAATCATAATATGCAGCGATTGCTAACATAATCCTCACAGACTTTAGCTTCGCTACCGGTGAGAAAGTCTCATCGTAGTCAACTCCTTGAATTTGTCGAAACCCTTTTGCGACAAGTCGAGCTTTATAGACAGTAACATTACCATCAGCATTTGTTTTCTTCTTGAAAATCCATTTGTTCTCGACAGCCTTCCGGCCATCCGGTAAGTCCACCAAAGTCCATACTTGGTTTTCGTACATGGATCCAATCTCGGATTTCATGGCTTCTTGCCATTTATTGGAATCTGGGCTCATCATCGCTTCCTCATATGTCTCGGGGTCATCGGTGTTGTCCACTACCATGACATTCATAACGGAATCATACCAATCTGGAGTGGTACGAGTTCTCGTTGACCTCCGAGGCTCTGTAGCAACTTCAACCGAAGTTTCATGATCACCATCATTAGCTTCCTCTCTTATTGGTGCAGGCACCACAGGAACTTCTTCCGGTGCTGCGCTACTCGCAATTTCGAGAGAAGGTTCGACAACCTCGTCGAGTTCTACTTTCCTTCCAGTCACTTCTTTCGAGAGAAATTCCTTCTCTAGAAAGGATCCATTCTTGGCAACGAATGTTTTGCCTTCGGATCTATGATAGAAGGTATACCCAATAGTTTCCTTCGGGTATCCTATGAAGACGCATTTTTCCGCTTTGGGTTCAAGCTTGTCCGGCTGTAACTTCTTTACATAGGCTTCGCATCCCCAAACTTTAAGGAACGACAATTTAGGTTTCTTCCCAAACCATAATTCATACGGTGTCGTTTCAACGGATTTAGACGGTGCCCTATTTAAAGTGAATGCGGCTGTTTCTAATGCATAACCCCAAAATGATAGCGGTAAATCTGTAAGTGACATCATAGAACGAACCATATCTAAGAGAGTTCGATTACGACGTTCGGACACACCATTACGCTGTGGTGTTCCCGGCGGTGTCAATTGTGAAAGTATTCCGCATTTCTTTAAATGCTCGCCAAACTCGTAACTTAGATATTCACCTCCACGATCAGAACGTAGAAATTTAATCTTCTTGTTACGTTGATTCTCTACCTCACATTGAAACTCCTTAAACTTCTCGAAAGTTTTGGACTTATGTTTCATGAAATAGATATACCCATATCTACTCAAGTCATCCGTGAAGGTAAGAACATAACGATAACCACCGCGCGATGCTACACTCATTGGACCACACACATCGGTATGTATGATTTCCAATAAGTCCGTAGCTCGCTCCATCATACCAGAAAATGGAGTCTTAGTCATTTTACCCATCAGACATGCTTTGCATCTTTCAAGTGATTCAAAATCAAGTGATTCAAGAAGTCCATCGGAATGGAGTTTCTTCATACGTTTCACTCCGATGTGACCAAGACGACAGTGCCACATATAGGTCGAATTATCGCTTGATTTCAAACGTTTAGCCTCAATGTTGTTGATATGTGTATTTCCACTATCGAGATTCAATAAGAATAGACCATCTATCAAAGGTGCATGTGCATAAAACATATTACTCATATAAATAGAACAACCATTATTCTCGGATTTAAACAAGTAACCGTCTCGCAATAAACAAGATCCTGATATAATGTTCATGCTCAACGCAGGCACCAAATAACAATTATTTAAGTATAAAACTAATCCCGATGGTAGATGAAGGGGTAGCGTGCCGACCGCGATCACATCAACCTTTGATCCGTTTCCCACGCGCATCGTCACCTCGTTCTTCGCTAGCTTCCGTTTATTCTGCAGCACCTGTTTCGAGTTACAAATATGAGCAACCGAACCAGTATCAAATACCCAGGCACTACTACGAGTACTAGTGAGATACACATCAATAACATGTATATCAGATATACCTTTCTTCTTGATGTTGCCGTTCTTCAAATCCGCCAAGTACTTTGGGCAATTCCGCTTCCAGTGACCTTCTCCCTTGCAGTAAAAGCACTCAGTATCAGGCTTAGGTCCAGCCCTGGTCTTCTTCGTCGGCGTGGTAGCTTTCTTACCACCCTTCTTGAAGTGTCCCTTTTGCTTAGACTTGCCTTTCTTGAATTTGGTGGTCTTATTGACCAACAACACTTGGTGCTCTTTCTTGATCTCCACTTCTGCAGATTTTAACATGGCAAAGAGTTCTGGCAACGTCTTGTTCATGTTCTGCATGTTGTAGTTCATCACAAAGTTCTTGTAACTTGGTGGTAGTGATTGGAGGACACGGTAAATCCCCAAAGCATTAGGAATCACTATACCCAAGCTTTGAAGTTTGTTTGCGTGCCCAGACATTTTAAGCACATGCTCACTGACGGAGCTGCCCTCTTCCATCTTGCAGTTAAAGAACTTTTCAGAAGCCTCATAGCTTTCAATTGCCGCATGAGTCTCAAAAATCAATTTGAGATCTTCGACAATATCATATGGGTCTGAATCCTCAAACCTTTTCTGAAGCTCCGATTCCAAACCATACAAGATAGCACACTGAACTATGGAGTACTGATTCTTCCGAGCGAGGTAAACATTCTTTACTTCATCGGGAGCATCAGCTGCAGGTGGGTCACCCAGCGGTGCATCCAGCACATAGGTCAAACTACCAGCTGTGAGGACAATCCTCAAATTGCGGAACCAATCCGCGAAGTTGCTTCCATTGTTTTTCAACTTTTCTTTCTCTAGGAACGCATTAAAATTGATGGTAGGGGCTGCCATTGATCTACAACATATTTGCAATAGTTTAGACTAAGTTTATGACAAATTGAGTTCAAATTAATAATAAAATTAAACTAGGTGAACTCCCACTCAAAACAATATCCCTCACATTGTTTTAGTGATCACACGAACCAAATCCACCATATCAACACCGATCATCACGAGAGTTGACATAGTTTCAATGGCGAACAATCGACATGTTCATCACATCTACTATATGATTCATGCTTTACCTTTCGGTGATCCGTGTTCCGAGACCATGTCTGTACATGCTAGGCTCGTCAAGATCAAACCTTAGTTTCTGCATGAGCAAATCTGGCTTGCTCACGTTGTATACACTTGCAGAATCTAACACACCCGATCATCACGTGGTGCTTCGAAACAACAAGCTTTAGCAACGGTGCTAACTAAGGGTGAACACTTTATGATTTGAAATTGATGTGCATGAGGGATCATCTTATAATGCTACCGTCGTCTACTAAGCAAAACAAGATGCATAAAGGATTAACATCACATGCAATTCAATATATATGTGATATGATATGGCCTTTCTTCTTTGTGCTTCCGATCTCCATCTTCAAGCACGAACATGATCTCCATCATCACCGGCATTGCATCAAGGTCAATGACGCTTCTCCATGGTTGTCGTCCACCGGCTTCAACTATTACAACTACTTTGAATAGACACGCGGGTCTTAACATAAATTAAAGACAACCATATGGCTCCTGCCGGTTGCCGACTTACAATAAGGAACATTGCATACATCAAATATAATCACAATCATGGCCATATCACATCACTGGACACCCCTGCAAAACAAAGTTAGACGCCTCTACTTTCTTTGCATATTTTACGTGGTTTGGGGCTTTCAATAAGTGTCGTTCTAACTTACGAACAAGAACCACAACATTGATACTAGCATTGTTGATCACCCGTTGTAAATTGGATCTTAACTATGCTAGGAGAAACAGGCACCCGCAAAGCCACTTATGCAATACAAGTTGCATGTCAAGCGTGGAGCAAGTCTCATGAACGATGTCATGTAAGGTTAGCCCGGGCCGCTTCATCCCAACATACCGCAAGATGCAAAGTACACAAGAAGTAATCGACAATAAAAGCATCAACGCCCACAATGACCATTGTGTTCTACTCGTGCAACAGATCTACATATAGACACGGCTCTGATACCACTGTAGGGGTTCGTAGCATGGAAAACAAAAAATTTCTATCGCATACAAACAAACAAGCCAAGATCTATCTACTAGATTGTAGCAACGAGTCGATGGTATAACTTACCCTCGAAGATTCCAAAGCGTTTAACGAGAGCGGATTCTCGTGGGTGATGTAGTCGTACTCTTTCCGATCTCAAGATCGTGTAGACGATCCTTTCGGCTCCACGTTCCGGCAGCGCTCCCGCAGTCGGTCACACGTTCGGTACTCGACGAAGACCTTCCTCTCCCTTGTTCCAGCAGGCAGCGGAGGTTGTAGCACTCTCCTCGCGATTCCGGCAGCACAACGGCGTGGTACCGGAAGTAGAGGGGAAATCCCGCAGGGCTTCGCCTTAAGCCGGTGCGAGTATGGTGGAGCTTATGAGAGAGGCTATTAGTGGTCTAGTAATTAGACACACCAATTAGAAGGCTCTAAACCAATTAGAAGGCTCTAAACCGCTGGCTAAAGCAATTAGAAGCTCTAAACCAAAACGGCTCTAAACCGGAGGTAGAAGATAGGAACTTGTGTGTTCTAGGAGGGGAGCCCTGCCCCTCCTTTTATGGGTGGGAGGCGTGGCCAGGGGAGGGGAGTCCCTCCCCAAGTCGGCCTTGGGCTGGGCGCCGGCTTGGAGGAGTGGGACTCCTCCTCCAAGTTGGTTCCAACTCCTCTTGCTTGTTTCCCACAGTTTCCTGTTTCCCACAGTTTCCTGTTTTAGCCGTTTGACTTTCAAACTGGCAATTTGACTTTCATGTTTTTGAAACAGCAAGAACACTTAGTACATGATGCAATCATTCAATGACACACTCATGTACCCTCCCCCCCCCCCCGGAGTGCCGGACAATCCGGAACCTTCTAGAACATTCCCGATGAAAACACCGGAATCATTCCCGAACTCCGAAACGGGACTTTCCTTATATGAAACTTATTCTCCGGACCATTCCGGATCACCTCGTGATATCCCGGATCCCATCCGAGACTCCGAACAACATTCGGTCTCTTTCTCATAATACCATAACTACTCAAACAACGTCGAATCCTTAAGTGTGTCTCCCTACGGTTCGTGAATTATGCGGACATGATCGAGACACTTCTCCGAACAATAACCAATAGAGGAATCTGGAAATTCATATGGCTCCCACATATTTCTACGATTACTTTGCGATCGAATGAACCACTTACATACGATACCAATTTCCCTTTGTCTCACGATATGTTACTTATCCGAGGTTATGATCGTCGGTATCTCTGCATACCTAGTTCAACCTCGTTACTGATAAGTACTCTTTTCTCGTTCCCGTGATATGTGATCCCTTGTGACCAAGTCACATGCTTGCAAGCTAATTGGATGACATTCCACCGAGAGGGCCCAGAGTATATCTATCCGTCATGTGGATGGACAAATCCCACTCTTGATCCATGTGTTTCAACCAATACTTTCCGAACACTTAATGCCACCTTTATAGCCACCCAGTTACGGTGTGGTGTTTGATGTCATCAAAGCATCCATCCGGTAAAGGTGATATGCATGATCTCATGGTCGAAGGAATTAGGTTACTATGTATCAGAAAGCATATAGCAATTGAACTATTGAAATGACTTTGATCTTTATGCTACGCTTATCTATAGGAGTATGTCCACCATATCATTCTCCTAACGATATAATCTTGTTGTTGATAACATCTCAATGTTCATGATAGGGAAACCACAATCATTAATCAACCAACAAGCTAGTGAAGTATAGAGGCTATACTAGGGACTTCAAATTAAGTTTACAAATCACACAAGTATTAATGGTTTCCTTGTTAATACTATTATAGCATGAATGTAAACATTTATCATAAACACAAAGATATAATAATAACTACATTTATTATTGCCTCTAGGGCATATCTCCAACACTTTTACCGAATGTTTTTAGGACATTATCGTGTATGTCTAGTTTTACCGAGCGTTTTCCCGATGCATACTCGGCAAAGAGGTAACTTTGCCGTGAATGACCTATTTGCCGGTTGTCATCGGTACGATACACGACAAAGAGCTGTTTGCCGAGTCTCCGGGCTTTAAACACTCGGAAAACAAAAAATACCCAACAAAATATCAATTTCCGGTAGTGCTTGCCCCGGTGTGCTCCTGTGCGGCTCCCAGGAGGTGGAGGAGGGGCGGTGGAGGGTCTGCGTTGGTGGTGATGCTCACGGCTTCCCTTGCTGCCACATGGCGACGAGGGCTTTGCGGGCCCATCTGGGCCTGAAGCCTGGTGTGTCCTTGTTGCCATGTCCGGTCGTCTAATGCCACAGCGGTGGAGGTTGTTCCCTCGCTCCCACGCGATTGTGGTGCTACTACCCCCAGCACCATTTCCCCCTGCTCGGAACTCGAGGCCTCGCGCCGATGCCCAAAATGCGATGATGAATATGACGCCTTTTCCATGGTGGTGCATGCTGGTTGGCGGTGGGTTGGGTGGGGCACTTTGGACTGTCCTGGGTGGTGGTTCTTTGGGGATGGGAAAAATCCCTATCGGCCATGTCCGGAACTGACGCGGTGACGCATGTGGGTGTTGCCTCTCCTTTCTGAAGGGCATCGGATACCTCCTCCCCACACCCCTCCGTGTTCCGGGGGAAACCCTAGAATCCATCCGGGTGGCAGCGTTGTCGTTGTTGCATCCCTTGCTGAAGGTGTTGCTTGGTACATGATGGTTCAGAATGACAAGAGCACATTGGGACCTTTCTGGAGGACGCAACGGTAGACGGCCATCTTCAACTCATCGATCTGCCAATTTTGGCATTTGTTTATTTTTTGTTCTCTCTATTTTTGTTCGATTTGGTTGTGTTGTGGCTCGAGCATGTTCATTGTACCGTATGGTTTCTATATTAATATAGCGGGGAGAAAGACTGATTCGAGGAAAGTGTGGCCAGAAAATGCGTAGCGGTTTCAAGATCTATTCTGCAGTGGGAAAATTGGGTTTCAAAGCATCATCAGGCCTGAGCACCTTACCAAGCGAAGCTCACCAGAGACGCACCGCTCCGACGCCAGCGGATTGTCCACTTGACCTTGACGTAAGCATTAGGAGCGACTTAGAAATCACTAACTGAATTTATACAACATGTATTTTGGTCAGAGGAAGTTATCACTTCCTGCACATTGTGTATGTGCCACACAACCTAAACACTAGCCGCTCCACTTGATTTGCAGTATAGGCTAGCTTAGTATTTGTGTCAGACCAATATTTTTATGCTTAACCATGAATATAAAACTAATTACAAGCATAAACAAAACTAAGTACGAAAAGAAGAAACATTGAATTGATGCTATTAGAATTATTAGGAAATATACTTATCTCACAATTTTATTATTTGAAACACCATATTCTAAAATAGTGAATAGCTATTTCTATAAATCAATATCTTAAACTACTCATACTATGAATCGGCAATCCGGGGATGTTATCAAAAGTCAGCTAAAATGGCCATAGGCAAGTCATGCATGAACATAGAAAACCATCATGCGAGCATATGGAGGAATTTATCATGCATGATTCATGGCCATTAATTTCGCATAGCTAAAGCATGAATACCAACCCAACGGTTGGGTCTATAAATTGAAGTAGTATCCACACCACACATGGATCAGTTGGCAGAACATATCGTGGATACACATGAACAAATTTTCTGGGCTGCATATATGCATGAAGATTTGCCATGAGATATTAGAAGAGAACTGATAGGTTAGATTAAGCTTGTCTAGGTTCTTGTTTGTGGGACTGATATACGCCCAACAAGTTTATGGAATTCCATGGTCGGCCAGCGTACATAGGATTACATAGTTCATCTTGCCGGTGTAATTAGCCGTGGGCGCTGAGATACAACGACATTCACATGCCTGGGTTCATCAATAACAGCCACAATGGGAGTGGTCGCCAGTGTTGCTAATTACAATGAACTAACCTGACCAATACACGCTGGCCTGACTTTGGAAGGCTTTGGCTAATATAAAAATAATCTTGTAGGGTTACTGTTTGGTGCAAAGTTAATCGGCACGTCCTGTGAAACCATTGGCTTTTTCAATTTCACCGTGTTAGTATCGTCTTCTACCATTCCTGAAATAATTTGTAGACATGTAGTACATGTTATCTTTGTTAGATGCAGAAGGGTTGAGCTGTGAAGTAATTCGTCATTTTAGTCTCCACGTACTACACGTGTATCATGTTCTTTGTTAATTTTTGGTGGTGAACTTTTTTGACAAAAATGCTGGCAGCGCCCTTTTTCATTGATATGGATAGGGCAGTTATAAAGGGATAATCCTAGACCTAGGGATGGTTTTGGTTTACGAGTGAACATCTACGGACAGACGTGCAATGAATTGATTGACTGAGTTTTGAAAAACGGGCCATGTTCCGATTCTATATCTATTTGGTACGGTCTGTAAAAAAATTCCATGGTAGTTTCCGTAAACATAGCATTACTCATTAAAAAGTTTGGCGGTGATCTGAACAAGGTTTACAGGAAAAAATACTGTATAAAAGTTCGATAAAAAAATGGAAGATTATAAGTGAAACAATTAAGACACCTTCCTGTTTTCGAGCTCGCGTGCTTAGACGAGCCGAACTCAAATGGTTCGATAAAGCTCGTAATTTTTGTACAGATGCAAAATTGAGATTGCTATTATTATTCCATCTGCTGTAAGACTGCTAAAATAATTGTGCTGGCATGTTGGCACTATATTACTATTATGCGAGACTACTATTATGTAAGAATCCGAGCCATTTCTGCTATTCGGTTTTCAAGCTTTACTATTTTCTTGCTATGTAGCTGCATGTCTATCTTTGGATGTACTATAATTTTCTTACCGAGTTTCAACGAACCGAGCTCAAGCCTACTCGAGCTTTGGTCGAGCCGAACTCGAGTTTAGATATAGGCTCGAAGGTCAACCTAGGCTCGCTCGAGCTCGGCTCGAGCTTCTACCGAGCTCGAGCCGAGCCTAACAATGTTCACCCGAGTTCGGCTCGTTGGCAGCCCTAAGAAGGAACTCCTGCCTTATTAAGAACAATATTATTTCGGCATTTCCAAATGGACCAACAAATGGCCGAAATGCTAATACGTATTCTGGCTTTACTTATTTTATCCACTCCATTAAGACAATTCCCAAACATATTAGTGATATTGGATGGAGGTGGAAGATTATAAGTGAAAAAGACAATATGCCATAAAATCTTAGCCAAAGGACACGAAATAAATAAGTGTTCAATTGTTTCGTCTACGACACAAAAGAAACATTTTTTACATCCATTCCAATGTCTCTTTGCCAGATTATCCTTGGTTAACAAGACTCTACTATTAATAAACAACATAAAGATCTTAATTTCCATAGGCACTTTTAGTTTCAATAGATAGCGTGTGGGGAAACAAGGATGTTGATTCATGAGATCCTCATGCATCGACTTAATGGAAAAAAAAACCCATTTTCTGTTAATTTCCACACGAACTTATCATGGTTATCTGTCAAAGATACATCCATAAGCCACTGACATAAATGCAGCCATGCATCCCATTTGGTCCTGGTTAAACTCCTTCTAAAACCAATGTTTAGAGGGCTTTGTGATAGGACTGAAAATACCGATTCATTCTTTCTATGAACAATGTTGTATACGGAGGGATATTGTTGTAACGGGATATATGGCTCGCTGTTGTGAGCAACCACTCTACCAGTGACACCACGGTGCCCTGATGAGGCTCCAACATGGTTGGTAGTTGACTGTAATAAAGAATGAGCTTTCGTCTAGCGAAAGTGTGGCCAGGATGACGATTGTTGGCCCCATGTCAAAGATGACATCTGGGTGAGCAATTTCCGGGAAGCAGGAAAAAAAACCAGGCGACGAGAGATGGCCTCGCAGCTCCCCGCCCAGACCTTCTCCCCTCCATGTCTCCTTCCGTCGCCGCCGTGGACCACCAGGCGCTGCTCGGGCAGTGGCGGGGTGGCATTTACCTGGCGTGCGAAAGGTGGCGAGGGCCCTGGATAGTGGCGGTGGCGGGCAGCGGTCCTTTTCGGCAGCGTGGCTTCCACGGGTAGGGTGGACGGAGGCATGGCAGAGCGGCCCGTTGCTGAGCGGCGCTGCCTTGCATGCTTGCTTGTGCTGGCAGCAGGGCATCATGGTGTGGCTGCCATGGTGCGCAGCTCATCCCAGATCTGAGCCCGTTTGGGCCCCATCTCAGTTGGGATGGGCTTCACTATAGACAACGATTTTTATTAGGTTTTATAATACACAACAAAGACCAAAATATACTCGGAAAACGTTTGCCGTGTTTTACACTCGGCAAAGAATTCACAGCATACAACCCGCCGACAAACACAACTTTGCCTAGTGTTTAATTGCCGGATACTCGACAAATGTTTAACGAGTGTCTACCAGCAGTACACTCGGTAAACAAATGTGTTCGGAGGCAAACCTTTGCCGAGTGTCTCTGTTAGACACATAGCAAAGAAAACCGTCTAGAATTTATCCACGTCACCCCCTTCACTGGATTGAGACATGTCATCTTATATGCTTTGTCGAGTATTTCTGTTACCACACACGGTAAAGACATACTATTTGCCGTGTGTCTTCTAGGGCACTACATGGCAAAGACATACTATTTGTCGGGTGTCTTCTAGGGTAATACACGGCAAAGACATACTCTTTGCCGAGTGTATCTCCTGGGATACACGGCAAAGACATACTCTTTGCCGTGTGTATTTCCTAGGATATACATACACAAGGCATACTTTTTGCCGAGTGTATATCCCGGGATATACACGGCAAAGACATACTCTTTGCCGAGTGCATTTCCTGGGATATACACGGCAAAACCATACTCTTTTGCCGAGTGTATTTCCTGGGATACACGACAACGTCCATGAAAAATTGGCAGGTTTATGTTGTTTTCTATTATACCCTGCATTTCAAAACAAATATATACATATATTCATATGTAGTCTCACAACAGACATATATCACAAGTTCAATAAACATTTGAATTCAAGTTCACAATTGCACTAATAAGTTCATATGTAGAAAGAACTCACATAATAGGTTCACAAGTGCACTAATACATGAAACATGCATACAAAGTTCACAAGTTCAACAAACACTTGAATTCAAGTTCACATATCCATCAACACAATCAAGTGGCACACAAGTCCTCTAGCATGTGTTACATAGCTCCATCAACGGCGAGCATGTTCCACCACAACATAGGCTTACTCGATGTAATCCTACAAAGTGCAAAACACACAAGCATGAGTAAAAATGATGTAATCATAGTAAGTTCAAACTAGGTATATATGTAGCTACATGGTAAGTTCAAACCGAGTGTTTCAGACTAACACGCAGCAACAATTCAACATACATGACATAGGGTTGTTTCAAACTCTAGAATTTTGGCGCGCGCGGGAGAAGAAAATTTGGGGCCACTTTTGCTGTGTGTACTTGTGATGACACTTGGCAAACCATAACGCCGTAAGCTGCGCCATCAACCGCAGATGGTTTACCGTGTATCCATCTTTTACCGAGTGTTTTTAGGACATTATCGTGCATGTCTAGTTTTACCGAGCGTTTTCCCGATGCATACTCGGCAAAGAGGTAACATTGTCGTGAATGACCTATTTGCCGGTTGTCATCCATACGATACACGGCAAAGAGCTGTTTGCCGAGTGTCCGGGCTTTAAACACTCAGAAAACAAAAAAAATACCTAACAAAATATCGATTTCCGGTAGTGCTTGCCCCGGTGTGCTCCTGTGCGGCTCCCAGGAGGTGGAGGAGGGGCGGTGGAGGGTCTGCGTTGGTGATGATGCTCGCGGCTTCCCTTGCTGCAACATGGCGACGAGGGCTTTGTGGGCCCATCTGGGCCTGAAGCCTGGTGTGTCCCTGTTGCCATGTCTGGTCGTCTAATGCCACAGCGGGGGAGGTAGTTCCCTCGCTCCCACACGGTTGTGATGCTACTACCCCCAGTACCATTTCCCCTGCTCGGAAGTCGAGGCCTCGCGCCGATGCCCAAAATGCGATGATGAATATGACGCCTTTTCCATGGTGGTGCATGCTGGTTGGCGGTGGGTTGGGTGGGGCACTTTGGACTGTCCAGGGTGGTGGTTCTTTGGGGATGGGCGAAATCCCTGCCGTCCATGTCCGGCACTGACGCGGTGACGCATGTGGTTGTTGCCTCTCATTTTTTAAGGGCATCGGATACCTGCTCCCCACACCCCTCCGTATACCGGGGGAAACCCTATGATCCATCCGGGCGGCAGTGTCGTCGTCGTTGCATCCCTTGCTGAAGGTGTTTCTTGGTACACGATGGTTCATAATGACAAGAGCATGGTGGGATCTTTCTGGACGACGCAACAGTAGAGGGCCGTCTTAGATTCATTGATCTGCCAATGTTGGCATTTGTTTATTTTTTGTTCTCTATATTTTCTATTGGATTTGGTTGTGTTGTGGCTCCAGAATGTTCATTGTACCATGTGGTTGCTATATTAATATATCAGGACGAAAGCCTGATTCGAGGAAAGTGTGGCCAGGAAATGCGTATCGATTTCAAGATCTATTCTGCAGTGGGAAAATTGGGTTTCAAAGCATCATCAGGCCTGACCACCTTACCAAGCGAAGCACACCAGAAGACGCACCGCTCGCCACCGGTGCCTTGTCCACTTGATCTTGACGTAAGCATTAGGAGCGACTTAGAATCACTAACTGAATTTATACAACATGTATTTTGGGCCAGAGGAAGTTATCATGCACATTGTGTATGCGCCACACAACCTAAACACTAGCTGCTCCACTTGATTTGCAATATAGGCTTAGTATTTGTGTCAGACCAATATTTTTATGCTTAACCATCAATATAAAACTAATTACAAGCATAAACAAAACTAAGTACGAAAAGAAGCAACATTGAATTGATGCTATTAGAATTATTAGGAAATATACTTATCTCACAATTTTATTATTTGAAACACCATATTCTAAAATAGTGAATAGCTATTTCTATAAATCAATATCTTAAACTACTCACACTAGTAGAAAAAGGGCATATAGTCCCGGTTTGTAAGGGCCTTTAGTCCCGATTTTGCACGGACTGCGAAATCGGGACTAAAGGCCCATATCTCTAGTCCCGGTTTGTTACAACCCGGGACTAGAGGTCACCGCATGGCCGTTTTTATAGCGGGGAGACGAAGGACCTTTAGTCCCGGGTCGTAATACGGCCCTGGACTACAAATCTTTTTTCAAATATTTTTTTTAAAATTTTTTAATTTCCTTTTTCGAATTTTTTCTTGAACTTTTGAATTGTTTGACTCGTAATCCTCTCACTTGAAACATTTTTAGTACTAAGTTTATCTAATTTTAGGTCAAACTACACTTAACGGTAAACTTTCCAGTTGATTACCCATCCTAGCACTACTCCACCCTCAGCACGCTTAACTTCTCTGTTCTATCAGGATGTCCTCGAGCGAAGCCCATTTGTACCTTATTATCAACACTACCATATCTATCCTATTATCCCATATCAATATGCCATACATCTTTTTTTTTAAATTACAAACAATTATTTTAGTAATCAACAATAAATAAGTAATAATAATATTTTAATCCAATGAAAGTAAAAAACCAAATAAAATAATATTTTATTCTTTTTTGCCAATTATTCATTTAATATGGCATAAATAATATCTTTAAATTTATAAATCGAAATTCGACAAATAATATATCCATAATTATCAGAAAAATGTGAGGAATCCAAATTTGGAAAAAATAAAATTGCAAAAAAAATTAAATTTTTAAATAACTTTTTTTTCCTTTTCGAATTTTAAAAATCTAAAATAATCCAAAAACGGCCTAAGGCTGTTGAAATCGAACTCACAATTTTTTCCACACATTTTGATAGGTTGTACTTTTTTTTCGATATCGTACGCAAAATTATATCCAATTTAAGTTTTCCTGCCGGGGCTCGCACCCCTTTAGTCCCGGGCCGTATCACGACCCGGGACTAAAGGGTGTTTCCCGTGCACGAACCCCTTTAGTCCCGGGCCGTATCATGACCCGGAACTAAAGGTCCGAAACGATCCGGTACTAGAGTTTCCTCGGGCTCCTAGCCACCGAAAACGGTACGAACCGGGACTAGCGGGACTAGTGTTAGACTTTAGATCGAACCGAAGACCCTTTTTCTACTAGTGTCAGACTATGAATCGGCAATCCAGGGTTGTTATCAGAAGTCAGCTAAAATGGCCATAGGCAAGTCATAGTCATGCATGAACATAGACGAACCATCACGCGAGCATGGTGGAATTTATCATGCATGATTCATGGCCATTAATTTCGCATAGCTAAAGCATGAATACCAACCCAACGGTTGGGTCTATAAATTGAAGTAGTATCCACACCACCCATGGATAACTTGGCAGAACATATCGTAGGATACACATGAACAAATTTTCTAGGCATACATATATGCATAAAGACTTGCCCATGAGATATTAGGAGAAAACTGATAGGCTATATTAAGCTCATCTAGGATCTTGTTTGTGCGACTGATACGCGCCCAACAAGTGTATGGAATTCCATGGTTGGCCAGCCTGCATATATAGGATTACACAGTTCGTCTTGCCGGTGTAATCTGCCGTGGGCGTTGAGATATGGCGACATGCACCTGCTTGGGTTGACCAATAACATCCACAACTGGAGGGGTCGCCAGTGTTGGCAAGTACGAGGTTGCTCCAAGTCCTATAATAATTCGTGCAGTCCTTGTGAGCTAAGCTGACTAATACATGCCCAACTTTGGCTGGTTTTTGCTAATACAAAAACAAATCTTGTAGGGGTGCGATTTGGAGGATCAAAGTTAATCAGCCGATCCTGTGAAGTCAGTGGACTTTTCAATCTCACTATGTGTTAGTATTTTCTTGTACTATTCCTGATGTAATTTCTGAACACATAGCACATGTTAGTTTCGGTAGATGCAGAAGGGTTGAGCTGTGAAATTCATCTTTTAAGGTCACGGGCTTATGGACCAATGTGGCAAAAAGTTCGGTCGCCCCCATCCGCTGCTCTGATTTGGACCTTTCGATGATCCTTGCCGACTTCCCATCCATGTCATCCAGCTTCCCCATCAAATACTGGGGCGCATTCGCCGGATCGACCTGCAGGCTGCAGCCTTATGTCGACAAGGAGGCCACTTGTCTCAATCCCTGGAAGGCCAGATTCCTAAATACGACAGCAAGCTCGGCACTTGTCAAATCGGTGCTGACAGCCTTACCAAATTCACTTAAGGCCACCTAAAAGCTTCCGATAGGATTCGCCGAGGTATGCTCTAGGCATGTAAGACCTCCGTCACCGGGGGAAAATGCAAGATTAGTTGGATAAAGATTTGCCAGTCCAAGAAGCTAGGAGGACTGGTTATCCCAGACTAGAAAAGTTCTCTCGGGCACTACGTCTCAGATGGCTCTGGATGAGTGGAAAGCGCCGGAAAAGCTTTGGGTGGTTCTAGACACCCCAACTGACGATACGGACATATATACCGGCTTTTTAGTGCAGCAACCAACGTAATCCTCGGAGACGGCTTCAAGGTCTCCTTCTGGTCCTCCCCTGGCTCAATGGGAACACTCCGGTGTCTATGGCCCCGTTGGTTTTTGAGATTTCCAAGAGGAAAAAAAAATGTGTTGTGTTAAGGACGCCCTGGACAACAACAAGTGGATTGCTGACATTTCCATCACCAACTTCACAGTGGACCACATTACGCAATTCGTCAACCTCTCGACTTTGCTGCAAGAAATCATCCTTACTGAGGGAACTAATTAATGACAACATCACTTGGACCTTATCGCCGAATGGGAGTACTCCGCATGTTCGGTTTACAGAGCACAATTCATTAGTGTTAGGATTTGATCTTTTCATTAAATGGGAAAATCCCTGCTTGTAATCCGCACATGGAGAACCGACGTAGGCAGTTGTTCCTGGAGCGTCGCCTCCATAAACCGCCATAGTAGGCGTCGGTTCACCCCTATAAATATGTACATCTTCATCAATGAATAGTAACTGTCATTTTCACTTTGTCTCTCGTTCCTACTTTTAACACGTTATCAGCATCATATTCACCCGGATCTTAAGTCCGAGTATTTGGAGGAGGAATCCCCATTTACTTTGTTTCAGGCCCTCAAGACGAGGTATAAAAAGCAGAAGGCAGTTGTCCTGCCCGAAGCACTTCATGATTGGACTCATCTTCGATTCCAGGACTTTAAGTCCGTCGGGGATTACAATCATGAGGTTCATAAGATAAGTTCCAAGTTGCGCTTTTGCGAGAAGGAACCTACAGATGCGGAAAAGATAGAAAAAACTCTATCCACTATGCTCCCATCTGAAAGGCTCCTCCAGCAGCAATACCGCGCTCGCGACTACCAGGTCTATTCAGACCTTATTCATATCCTACTTCAGGCTGAAAAGCATGATGAGCTTCTTGCTAAGAATGGCTCTCAGCGCCCGGTTGGTTCCCAACCTTTGCCGGAAGTTCATATGAATGTCGCGAACGGAAGAAAGTTTGGTGGTGCCTTCAACGGCAACCAATCGAACTTTAAGGGTAAGCATAAGCGCAGCCGGAACAGGAAGCCTCGAAACTCGGACCGTGGGAAAGGCATCGCAAAGCCAAAGTATGACAAAACTAGGCTTTGTGACAAGTGTGGATGCTACACGCATCTTACTAACAAGTGCAAGACCCCAAAGCATCTGGCAATCCTCTACCAGCAATCCCAAGGACGCAAGGCACCTCAAGGGAAAAGGTTTGAAGCCAACTTCAACCTTCATCCAGATGGCACCAATGGAGCTGGTTGTTCGCAAGATGCTCCTCCTGGACCTAGCAATACCATGACTCTCCAGCAGCCCGAGGACCCTATGAGCACGGAGAACATGATGATTGAGTACGCCTCAAACGACGTGTTTGGAGACTTCGACTAGTCCCACTATCTCTTTAGTGATCACTTTATGTTATGTCCATTTGTGATGTTGTAATAAGAACATAAGTATTGTTTTTGTCATGTATATTGTATCAGCACTTTCATATAATAAAGATTGTGTTCTATGTATCTAAATAAGGTTTTCTTATTAAAAATTCTCTATTTTTATATATAGCTCTCTACGGGGACAATCCGATGGAAGAGGAATTATGCCTTGTGGACAGTGCTACCACAAACTCCATACCGAGGGAGTTGAAATATTTTCAGACTCTGAAAAAGATGAATGGAGATATTTTGACTATCGCTGGACGCGATACGGTAATTGTTGGCACTGGACGTGCCATATTTACCCTCCCAAACGGTACACAAGTGACAATTGAGGATGCCTTGTTGTATCCCGATTCGTCACGTACCTTAATCAGTTATCGAGATATCCGTAAGAATGGTTTTCATATTGAAACCCATAAAGACAACAAAGAAGAGTATCTGCTCTTCACAAAAGATAACGGATATGGCAAGCAAGTACTTGAAAAAATTCCTTCTCTGTCGTCCGGACTGTACTATACGTACATCAAGCCCGTAGAACATGTTGCTTACAAGGTAATCTTTCAAAATGTTGACGCATTTCAAACTTGGCATGATCGCCTAGGCCATCCCGGCATCGGGATGATGAAGAAGATTACTAGCAATTCCATTGGTCATAATTTCCATGAGTCCAAATTCCCTCAGTCATCAGACTTTGTGTGTACATCATGTGCCACAGGGAAGCTAATTTTGAGGCCTTCCCACCTCAAAATACAAGTTGAACCACTTCAGTTCCTTGAACGAATTCAATGTGATATTTGTGGTCCTATCCAACCATTATCTGGACCATTCAGGTATTTCATGGTTTTGATAGACGCATCTACACGATGGTCACATGTGTGTCTTCTTTCCACACGAAACCATGCATTTGCCAAGATAATGAGGGAAGTAATTAAGTTACAGGCCCATTATCTAGAAAGTCGAATTAAATCAATTCGCATGGACAATGCTGCAGAATTCTCTTCACGCGCCTTCAATGACTATTGCATGGCCTTGGGGATTGAAGTTCAGCACTCTGTTCCATATGTCCACACTCAAAATGGTTTGACTGAGTCCCTAATAAAGAGGATCAAACTCATTGCAAGACCTTTGTTAATGAATTGCAGCTTGCCAACTTCGTGTTGGGGTCATGCGGTTTTACACGCCGCTGACCTAATCCAATTGCGACCTACTGCATATCACAGTACTTCCCCTCTGCAATTGGTACGTGGAAATTCTCCCAGCATTTCCCATCTGCGTAAGTTCGGATGTGCTGCATACATCCCGATCTCACCACCACAGCGGACATCCATGGGCCCACACAGAAAACTAGGGATCTATGTGGGGTACAAATCGCCGTCGATTATTAAGTACCTGGAACCCCTTACCGGGGATCTATTCACAGCCCGTCACGCTGATTGCATATTTGATGAGGAACATTTTCCGGCATTAGGGGGAGATTTCAAGTACCAGAAAGAATGCACGGAAATTGATTGGAATGCTATCGCCATTTCAACCTCTGATCCACGTACCCAAGAGACCGAACTCCAATTTCAGAAAATCATCAATTTGCAACATCTTGCAAATAATCTGCCAGATTCATTTACTGATCTAAAAGGTGTTATTAAATCCTGGAAACCGGCCAGAAATGCGCCCGAAAGAGTGGAGGTACCAACAAAAACCACTCAACTCCCTGATCCTAAAAAGAGGGGGAGTAGTACGGCTTCTGACCCGGAACCTGCTTCTCGCAAGCAACAAAGGAGAGAGAGGAGAAAATCCTCCAAATCGGTAAATGCAAGTCAGCTCAATGTTGACGAACACCTTATGGGTAGTATACACCCAGTGGAAGGGCAACCTCCACAACCCAGCTCCAGCTTGCACACACTGGCTGGGACATCGGAACACCTAGACTCACGCGTATTGGGAAATCACGAAGAGTCAACAAGGGTGCATGAGATATCCACCAACTATATCGATTCTGGAGAATCATTCAACCGTAAGTCTACTATTGTCGACACTTATTTTTCTGCTACAATTGCTGATACCCTTCTCAATGATCATGATCCAAGGACTATTGTTGAGTGTGAGAAACGCTCCGACTGGCCTAAATGGAAGGAAGCAATACAAGCAGAACTTGCTTCGCTCAATAAAAGGAAGGTATTCACAGAAGCAATACCAACACCTCCCAATGTTTTCCCTGTGGGATTCAAATGGGTTTTCCTCCGGAAACGGAATGAGAACAATGAGGTGGTGAGATATAAAGTGAGGCTCGTAGCACAGGGTTTCACGCAGAGACCCGGCATTGATTTCAATGAGACATATTCTCCAGTAATGAGTGGTATCACTTTCCGATATCTTATATCTTTGGCAGTGCAAAATCATCTATCTATGCAGTTGATGGATGTCGTGACCGCATATCTTTACGGGTCACTAGATTCGGACATATACATGAAGGTTCCTGATGGAGTCTCTGTCCCGAATGCAAGCGCTAAACGCAACATGTATTGTGTAAAACTGAACAAGTCTTTATACGGCTTGAAACAGTCGGGACGGATGTGGTACAACCGACTTAGTGAGTTCCTTCTTCAGAAGGGTTACTCCAACAATGATGACTGTCCATGTGTCTTCATCAAGAAGTCCTTTTCAGGATTTTGCATCATTTCAGTGTATGTCGATGATCTCAACATCATTGGCAATGCACAAGATATTGATGAAGCACGCAATCATCTAAAGACAGAATTTGAGATGAAGGATTTGGGTCAAACCAAATTTTGCTTGGGTCTCCAACTCGAGCACCTTCCCTCAGGAATAATGGTACACCAAGCTGCCTATATCCAGAAAATATTGGAGAAATTCAATATGGACAAATCCTATCCATCTAAAACTCCCATGGTGGTTCGTTCTCTAGACGTAGAGAAAGATCCGTTCAGGCCAAGGGATGATGGAGAAGAGATGTTGGGACCCGAGGTTCCATATCTCAGTGCCATTGGTGCGCTCATGTATCTTGCAAATTGTACGAGACCTGACCTCGCATTTGCAGTGAATCTACTTGCTAGACACAGCACAGCTCCTACCAAACGCCATTGGTCGGGAGTCAAGAATGTCTTTCGATATCTCCAAGGCACAAAGGATCTTGGTCTATACTTTCAGTTTCAGAGAAATCTGGACTCCAGTATGATTGGATACACTGATGCTGGCTACTTATCTGATCCCCATAATGCCAGATCACAGACCGGCTTTGTGTTCCTACATGGTGGAACTGCTATATCATGGAAGTCTTCGAAACAGACTCTGGTTGCCACTTCTACCAATCATTCTGAAATAATTGCATTATATGAGGCATCACGCGAATGTGTGTGGCTTCGCAGAATGATAAACCACATACAACAGTCATGTGGAATTGGTTCTATCGAATCACCTACCATTATCTATGAGGATAATGCGGCTTGTGTTGCACAGATGCAAACAGGATACATCAAGAGCAATATCACTAAACATATTGCCCCAAAGTTGTTTTATCCTCATGAACTCCAAAAGAGTGGGGAAATAAACATCTTGCAAGTCAAATCATGCGATAATCTCGCCGACTTGTTTACGAAGTCTCTACCAACTTCAACATTCCAGAAATATATTCATGGAATCGGTATGCGACGGCTTCGAGATTTGCAAGAATCAGGGGGAGTATCTTCCTGAACTATTCCTGTTCAAAGCATCATATTACACTCTTTTTCCCTTAAATGAGTTTACTTTACAGGTTCTCATTAAGGTTTTTAATGAGGTAATATCAACATAAGATCATATGTCATACTATCCGTTTTCCCCATCGGGGTTTTTAAGATGGTATAAACGACATATTTATTGACCTCTAAATTCTATGGATTTATTTTATATTGAGTTAATAGAGGCGATAATCATTATATGCTGTGTCATTTTCTCCTTATTTTCCCATAGGATTTTTGAAGGAGTTTTAACAGCATATCCTACCATACTCCTCATATTTTTCCCACAGGGTTTTTGGGGGAGACTATTCCAAAACGATGAAGATTCACAAGGACAAGCATAGATTAGGGGGAGTGTTAGGATTTAATCTTTTCATTAAATGGGAAAATCCCTGCTTGTAATCCGCACATGGAGAACCGACGTAGGCAGTTGTTCCTGGAGCGTCGCCTCCATAAACCGCCATAGTAGGCGTCGGTTCACCCCTATAAATATGTACATCTTCATCAATGAATAGTAACTGTCCTTTTCACTTTGTCTCTCGTTCCTACTTTTAACAATTAGGACTATTCCTTGTGCTTTTTCTTTTTATTATGGCCTAGGCCGGTTCTGTTTGCTCCTTCTTTGTCAATATAAAATGCAAACTTTTGCCTCGTTTCAAAATACCGTAAACTACTCATACTGTGAAACAGGGATCCTGAGTTGTTATTAGCAGTCCACTAAAATGGCTATAGTCAAGTCATGCTCATGCATGAACATAGACGAGAACCATCATGCATGCATCACTAGTAGAAAAAGAGCCATACGTCCACCCTAGCTTGGAGCATTAATCCCGGTTATGGTTGGAACCGGGACTAATGTGAACATTAGTCCCGGTTCCAACGGCTAGAACGCCATACGTCTTTAGTCCTGGGTCAAATGGGACCTTTAGTCCCAGTTCGTATCACCAACCGGAACTAAAAGGGGTGCCCCGGTGCCAATCCCTTTAGTCCCGGTTCGTATCACCAACCGGGACTAAAGGTGTGACCTTTAGTCCCGGTTCGTATTACCAACCCGGACTAAAGGGATTGGCACCGGGGCACCCCTTTTAGTCCCGGTTGGTGATACGAACCGGGACTAAAGGTTATAAAAAATTCTAAAAGTAAAATCCCTGTGCTGATTGTGGGTGCCCTTTTCTCTAAAAGTAAAAAATTCTAAAAGTAAAATCTCTTAGAAAATCATCGCAACAGCATGATCAATCTTGGAGGAATTAAAGAAACTAGGATTTTGATACAAATATCCACGTGTTTGTGATTTTAGGAACTATGTAGTTAGGCCATGTACACTGCCAGACGTTTAGATAGACGTTTAACTGATTAAAAACAATACGTACAAAAAAGAAAATTAGGCAAGCGCCCTTGTTCCTCATCGCGTGGCGTTAAACCCGGGCGCTAAATAGAGTTTGTTTTTCGCGTCCGTACAGTCCGCCGCAGGAAAAATTAGACGAAGCGCTCAACCTATCAAAACGTGCAGAAAAAATTAGCTCTTTGATTTCAACATACTTAGGCCGTTTTGGATTCTTAAAATTCGAAAAGAAAAAAAATTATTTCAGAAAAAAATTATTTTAGTATTTTTTATGTCATATTTGAATTCCTCGCATTTTTCTGATAATAATGGATATATTATTTGTTAAATTTCGATTTACAGATTTGAAGATATTGTTTATGTCATATTAAATGAATAAATGGAAAAAATGAATAAAATATTAATTTAATTAGTTTTTACTTTCATTAGAATAAAATGTTATTATTAATTATTTATTGTTGTTTACTAAAAATAGTTGTTCTTAATTTCAAAAAATAAAAACGTGTCACATATCGATATGAGTTAATAAGATTGATATACTAGTCTTGACAACAAGATATATTGGTCCTTCGCGCAGGTGGAAGAGATGGAACGAAGAAGTTAAGCGTGCTGAGGGTGGAGTAGTGCTAGGATGGGTGACCGGATGGGAAGTTTGACTATAAGTACAATTTGAACTAAGATTAAGTATAACTAGTGTTAAAAATGAGAGATGGAAGTTTGACTATAAGTACAATTTGAACTAAGATTAAGTATAACTAGTGTTAAAAATGAGAGACGTGGGAGATTAACGAGCCAAATAATTCAAAAAATCAAAAAAAAACTTTTTTCAAAAATTCAAAAAATTGAAAAAAAATATTTTTTTTAAAAACAAATTAGAAAAAACTTTTAGTCCCGGTTCGTATTACAAACCGGGACTAAAGGTCCTTCCCCCCTGGCAGGCCACGTGTGCACCCTTTTGTCCCGGTTGGTGGGGCAACCGGGACTAAAGGTTAGAGCTTTAGTCCCGATTGCCCCGTCCCGGTTGGGCAACCGGGACTAAAGGCCCATACGAACCGGGATGTATGGAGCTATTTGTACTAGTGCATGGAGGAATGTATCATGCGTGATTCATAGCTATTAATTTCACATAGCTAAAGCATGAATACCAACCCATCAGTTGGGTCTATAAATTGACGTAGTATCGACACCACCCATGGATCAGTTCGCAGAACATTTAGTAGGATACACATGAAAAAGAATTATGGGCATAAGACTTTCCATTATATATATATATATATATATATATATATATATATATATATATGACTTTCCATGAGATATTAGAAGATAACTGATAGGTTAGGCTAAGCTTGTCTAGGATCTTGTTTATGCGACTGGTATGCGCCCACTAGGTGGTCGGCCAGCCGACATAGGATTACATAATTCATCTCGCTGGCATAATCAGCCGTAGGCGCTGAGATATGACCTTACCAACTACTCTTTCTATTTGTCCCTGTACATTGAAATGGATCAAAGTGTGCCTTGCTCCTCCCATGGAAGTTAGTGTTGGCATTATCTTTTAAGACCTTTACTTCTCTAGAATGTTCTCTCGAAAAACATGAGCAACATCTTGTTGGTGGTGTCGAAATTTTTTAAGGTGGAGAACGAGTCATTGTTAGTGGTGTCGCGAGGATCAACACGACATAGGAAGATCTGATAATCTACCCTTATTTCTCGTACATGGTGTAGATCTCAGGGCTAGATCCCTGTTAGTGGTGTCCATTGTAGTATCCCAGAAAAACTCCTATTAGAAATTTCTAGCTTTTGTTTATTGCATCATCATTACGTCATCATATCAGCATTCATCATCATCATGTCACCTTGATTTTACAAACTTGCATCAAGCTTTAATTTGTGGGTGTAAACAATTGTGTGCTTGTCTCTGGCTTATGCAATTGGCAAACACTTATGCGTCGTGTTTCACCAATTTGTTTGGTCCATGTGTTGTGTCAGTATTGGTGATTGATGCCTCGTGGCTTGGTGGAGAGCAAAATAAAAGAAAATACTGAGTTGCAGAAAAATGTGGATAGAAGAATTCCGTCAACATAAATGCACATAGAAGAAGCTTGATCACGTAGGATATTTCACATAATCAATACAAATCATGGCCGTCGTGTACTCTTCTCCCGGACATGTACGTTTCCAGCCTGCCTTCTCTCGGATCATACACTTTGTTTTTCTCTCTGCGAATGGGTAACGAGGACAACCTAGAGCGCGTCTTTTGGCAATCATCAGCCCGTACGTTGAGAGAGACTACCTTGATGTGAAACCAGGAGAATAGATTGCATATGACGTGGAACATTCTCTTGTCAAAACCAGGAGAATAGATTGCATCAAACACTAGAACCAAGAAAAGTATGAGTGTGTGTGGAACCGGGAGAGTATATGTGAACCAGTTACCAAACATATGAGATATAATGCGGGGTTCTGGTCCCACAAAAAGAGACATGAACATCAAACATAGGCAAGAAGACAAACCACACAAATTTCTCTCTTTAATTGGATGCGCCACTTCTAGATTTTTCTACCACTACATCGAAAGTTCAATGTAATTAGCTTCTTATACATTCAGAATAACCCCTATTTATGAATTATCTAAATGCCCTGCCATTGTTAAGATTTTTTAAGGAAAGCCATTCAGAGCGTTATTGATGGTTAAGCACATTTACATCGTTTATAAGGTTTGGTAATAAAAAGATTACCATCAAAATATTACCATGACTTACTAGGTCATGAGCCACCTAAATGTCTTTTCTATAGCCATGTGGGAAGTGGATCTTCCGAAAACCCGAGTATAAAATCCTAAAATCTGGAAAGGTATAGCAGCTGAAGATGTTGCAGAAAAACCTCCACGTCCCATTGTGATGGCCTGCATATTGTCTGGCTGAGATAAGATTTTGTTAAAGTCAAAGTACTGCATTGAACTGAGTCTTTCCTGAATAGCTTCTATCAGGGATGCGTCATCCCCAAATTTAATTTTGTTGCAGTTTGCAGCCATAAACTTTCCATGCATGTTTCGGACGACCCTTGCTTCGGTGTCCCCCCTTAGACATGGAATTCAGCCTGTTAGCGGGTATCGGGTGCAAACTCTCGGTGGAGACCGGGTGGAATTTAGAGTCTGTACTAGCTATGATTGGGCATAGGACGGAGTCGTACGATCAGGTGAAGGCAGAGAACTTTGTACAGGCCACGGTCACGGTCACGATCGTGTGTGTGCTAGACCAATTGCAAGTCGTACTACTAGGTGGATGTAGAGGCGACTGTTTTAAATAAAAAGAAAAAAACTATTAACAAATACATGGCAGATATGCTTGTGTAATATTTTCCAATTTAACATACTCTATAATATTATAACAAACGATAATGTTTGAAGTTTGAACAAACAGTCTCAGCTTCGGACAGTGCCTAGGGTCCCAGCCGTCCGATCGAACCAGATCAATGGTTAGGCCTTTTTCCGATCTCTTCATCCCGCTTTTGCTACAAATAGTCCTGCTTTTATTTTAAATAGTCTCGCTTTTGCTACAAATAGTCTTGCTTTTGCTATAAATAGTCGCGCTTTTGCTATATGTAGCAGAAAACGGTTCGGTCCAAAAAAAGATTAGACACACTAGACATCGCCAGAGAGTTCCTGGTGTGGCGGTGGTAACAGCACGCCCGTCCCCTGGCATCGTGGCTAGGGTGCTATTATGCAGCGGCGTGCGGTTTTGACTGAGGGCCGTCTTGCATGGAGTAAGGTGGCGGCGACGCAGCTCATGGCGGCAACTGACATAGCACGGTGACGAGTTCGGTCGGTGCTGACAAGGGACAACCATGGCGCAACAGCGTGACGACGGTGCTAATTGGCCGGATCTGTGCCTGGCAGGCGGCCGGGCTTGATTTGGCACTAATTGACCCTAATGTTACACCTGGACAGTGATCACCTCGGGTGGTGGAGGGAGGGTCCCCTCTCGTAGGCTATCGTGTGGTCTGATGACTGTAGTCTATGTGTTGACCTACCTAGTCCAATTCTCCGGCTTTTCAGTGCAATGTTAGTTGGATCATGGTCTCGAGTTTGAGTTCGTGGAGGCCGGGGCGGCGGCCCCGGAAGGTGGACTGCGCGGGCGGCTCTACGGCGAGCGACAATAATGTAGAAAAAAATATACACTGATGTAGCAAAAAACCGATTTCGCCGAAGACTTTGTCCGAGGCCTCGTAGCAGAAAATGTAAACTATCATAGAAAAACCAAAGTAAAAAAGTATGCTACCGCCGTCAGAAGAAAACGAGGCCGAGCACGGCCACCGTCGATAGCAACACAGCAACACCGCCACAGAGTTGCGCCGTGCTCACAGGAGGTGTCGCCAGCGGTGAGGCAAGCTCATGAGGTGGGAGACGAGAGAGAGGACCAACATGGGGCGGCGCAGGCCCTCTCATGGAGGCTTCGATCGGTGATGTAGTGCTCTCATGGAGGTCCGACGGTAGGGCACTCTCATGGAGATAGCAGGGGATGACGCCTGTCATGGTTGGAGATGTGAGGCCAACGACGTGTGAGGGAGTGAGTGGCCATGGATGATGGGGATATGCCGAGTGGGGTATACCCAGCAGGACGTTCCCTACTAGATCATACTCCCAGCGAGTGGGCCTGCAAGACGGCGACTGGACCGTGACCCAAGAGGAAACCATGCGACTAGATGCTAAAGGGCCAGAAGCGTAGCTAGGCCCAGTCGGATTAGGTCAAAACACTTCGAGTCCTTATCCAACTCGGTTGTAGATCTGTAAACCCTAGCGAGGTGACTCTATATAAACCTCCCTAGGGCACGCATAGAACTTACGTTCCATCATACACCCCTTCGACTTGCCGCCTAGCTGCCGAGCTCGCCCATTATACTCTCTCATCAATACAATCTAGCAGGAGTAGATTTTTACCCTCCGGGGGGCGAACCTCGGTAAAACCCAGTGTCTTTGCCCTCATCTCGCACCTAGATGGATGACCTCCCTTGCCCCCCGTTCTAATACTCGCTGCCAATCGCAGCATCTGCCGTGGCCATTACCACGATAGTGGCGCCCCCCCCATGGGGCCTGGCCGGTTAGGCCTGTGTTCTGCGGCGAGACCCTACATGCCAATCAACCAGACGATCGCCACCGGACACATGATCGCCATCGACGACATCCTCCAGATCTTGCCGAGCAGCTACGTCCCGGCGGCACGCCTGGTGACGCACAGCGTGATCATGTCGGTCGGCACGATCAGCCTCTTCGTTGGCTTCACCGACATCATCATCACGGAGGACTCGGCGTGCATACGCGAGTCGCCACCGTGCGATTGGCTCTCTGAGAGTCAGGTCCGCACCATCCACCGCCTCGCCTCCGTGTATGGCTCGGCCAACAACAACGTGGCCGAGACCAGCGTGCCCACGGATGACGCAGCCCTCAACGACGACGCCGACTTGGGTCCGGCGACTGAGGCTTGGGTGATCCATATCCTTGAAATCCCCAACATTGGAGACTTGGGTGATGGAGCCGGCTGGCGACGCGGCGGTGATGGATCCGGCGACTAAGGCCGGGGTCGCCGAGTCAGCGTCGTCGTTGAGGGCCACGTCGTCCACAGCCACGCTGGTCTCGGCCATGTTGTTGTTGGCCGAGCCGTACTCGGAGGCAAGGCGATGGATGGTGTGGACCTGACTCTCAGAGAGCCAATCGTGCGGTGGCGACTCGCGTATGCGCGTCGAGTCCTCCGAGATGATAACTGTAGGGGTTCGTAGCATGGAAAACAAAAATTTTCTATCGCATACAAACAAACAAGCCAAGATCTATCTACTAGATTGTAGCAACGAGTTGATGTAGTCGTACACTTCCGATCTCAAGATCGCGTAGACGATCCTTCCGGCGCTGCGTTCCGGCAGCGCTCCCGCAGTCGGTCACACGTTCGGTACTCGACGAAGACCTTCCTCTCCCTTGTTCCAGCAGGCAGCGGAGGTTGTAGCACTCTCCTCGCGATTCCGGCAGCACAACGGCGTGGTACCGGAAGTAGAGGGGAGATCTCGCAGGGCTTCGCCTTAAGCCGGAGCGAGTATGGTGGATTATGAGAGAGGGCTATTAGTGGTCTAGAGATTAGACACATCAATTAGAAGGCTCTAAACCGCAGGCTAAAGCAATTAGAAGCTCTAAACCAGAACGGCTCTAAACCGGAGATTAGAGGTAGAAACTTGTGTGTCTCAAGGAGGAGCCCTGCCCCTCCTTTTATAGGTGGAGGGGCTAGGCGCGCCAGGGAGGGAGGGAGTCCCTCCCCAACTCGGCCTAGGGCTGGGCGAGTTGGTTTCAACCTCCTCTTGCTTGTTTCCCACAGTTTCCTGTTTCCCACAGTTTCCTGTTTTAGCCGTTTGACTTTCAAACTGGCAATTTGACTTTCATGTTTTTGGAACAGCAAGAACACTTAGCACATGATGCAATCATTCAATGACACATTCATGTACCCTCCCCCCCCGGAGTGCCGGACAATCCGGAACCTTCTAGAACATTCCCGATGAAAACACCGGAAACATTCCCGAACTCCGAAACGGGACTTTCCTTATATGAATCTTATTCTCCGGACCATTCCGGATCACCTCGTGATATCCCGGATCCCATCTGAGACTCCGAACAACATTCGGTCTCTTTCTCATAATACCATAACTACTCAAAACAACGTCGAATCCTTAAGTGTGTCTCCCTACGGTTCGTGAATTATGCGGACATGATCGAGACACTTCTCTGAACAATAACCAATAGAGGAATCTGGAAATTCATATGGCTCCCACATATTTCTACGATTACTTTGCGATCGAATGAACCACTTACATACGATACCAATTTCCCTTTGTCTCACGATAGTTTACTTATCCGAGGTTATGATCGTCGGTATCTCTGCATACCTAGTTCAACCTCGTTACTGATAAGTACTCTTTTCTCGTTCCCGTGATATGTGATCCCTTGTGAACCAGTCACATGCTTGCAAGCTAATTGGATGACATTTCACCGAGAGGGCCCAGAGTATATCTATCCGTCATATGGATGGACAAATCCCACTCTTGATCCATGTGTTTCAACCAATACTTTCCGAACACTCAATGCCACCTTTATAGCCACCCAGTTACGGTGTGGTGTTTGATGTCATCAAAGCATCCATCCGGTAAAGGTGATATGCATGATCTCATGGTCGAAGGAATTAGGTTACTATGTATCAGAAAGCATATAGCAATTGAACTATTGAAATGACTTGATCTTTATGCTACACTTATCTATAGGAGTATGTCCATCACATCATTCTCCTAATGATATGATCCTGTTGTTAATAACATCTCTATGTTCATGATCAGGAAACCATGATCATATATTAACCAACAAGCTAGTTTAATAAGAGGCCTTACTAGGGACTCTTATTTTAGTTTACAAATCACACAAGTATTAATGTTTCCGGTTAATACAATTTTAGCATGGTATGTAAACATTTATCATAAGTGTGAAGATATGATAATAACCACTTTATTATTGCCTCTTGGGCATATCTCCAACAGTCTCCCACTTGCACTAGAGTCAATAATCTAGTTTCAAACCTTTGTGTATTCAACACCTATGGCTTTCCGGTGTTGTATGTACACAATTGCTAGTGGTCAACTGATCTCCGGATCTGACACTTCTAGGTCCGTGTGTAATTGCATGTCTTTGCGTCTCTACGCATCACTCATTCTCTAATGAGATGGCTTTGTATAAATTTGGTCTTTCGGTGTGACCTTTAGCTCTTTGGGGTTAAAACATGTTGATAATATTGTCGCACAATATATCTTCATAGTATTATCCCACTGTGAACTACACCTAGTTTGATAACAAACTACTTGACACAAATGCCCTCTTTTTGCTGCTATAATAGCAGTCATATACTTAGCCTTTTGTTGTAGTATCTGTCACAATGTCTTAACTTTGGAACTCATCCAAATCCATTATGGAACTCACTTTCCATTATATTGTGCCACCCTTAGTTTAGATTGAGATAAACTTAATTTGTACTTTGTGACAAAGCTAGTATCAATGTAGTACTTTTACAATGAACTAACCATCTATTTGTCACTTCTACAAATATTATACTCTTAGTTCTTCCAAAAGATCATAAGAATATCCTTACTATTGTCCAATGATCATCTTACGAATCATTCTGGTATTTGCTCTCAACATTTGGAGCATAGGACATATCTGGATTTGTACATATCACAGTATGATTGATATAAATACTCTTTGTGATTTCATACATCAAGTATCAATCTATACTTGATTATTTGTTTCACTTTACCAAATGTCAATACACTTGAATATATCATCAACATTGAACTCATTCAATCCTTTCTGTGCGACAAGAACCTCTCTTGTAGTTTCTATATTGAACTCATTCAATATCTTGTCTATGTACTTCTGGCACAACCATATTAGCGTCTATTGATGCCAAATATTTGGGTTTTGCCTAAGTCTTTCATCGAGATGAAATTCTTAATATGTGTTAATAAAAGATACATTATTTCCAATCAACAATATGTCTTCCACATAATGTATTAGAAACATGTCTTAGCGCTCCCACTTAATTTCTTGCAAATGCAAGCATCTTCATTGTCTCTAATGAACTTTTAAACTCCTTTAACAGTTTCATCATAGTGAAGATTCCCTCTCCGCGATGCTCACTTTAACCATTGAAGTTTGCATATGCTTTTAGCATCCTTTGAATTAACAAAACCCTATGGACCGTGTTATGCACATGTCCTAGGTAACGATTCTATTAGAAGAACTTGTTTTGTTTATTCAACTACCATATAACAAAATTATATGTAGTGGTTGCTACATCAATCCGTCTTAGACTAAATATCACTATGACAGATCAAATCTTGTCATAGTCAACCTTTGAACATTGTTGTGAACTCTTTCCCAACATGTCGACTATTTCATAGATGTGAAACATCCATGTCTATTTCTTTTATAGATCCAAATACGACTGTAAGGTCTTGTACCTTCCCAGAGGGTCTTTCAAGTTCAAATCTTGACCTCTCGTATATGGAACTATCACGGATTTTATGGCTTCAAGCCATTTTACGGAGTCAGGGCCCATCATCGCTTCTTTGCATGTAGTCGGTTCATTATTCTCAAATAATGATTCAACCCTCAAATCTTGGTATTTGATTGTTCATCCGACCTACTTGTTTCAATAGGAACTTGGATCTCCGTCACCACAACCTTTGAGGTACGTGAGCCATGAGCATTGTTTGCTAACTCCGGAACACTTTTCGGTGCTGCGCAACTTTGCACATATAGCTAAAGGTTCTTTTAACCTTATCAAAGTTCTATTGTCCTCCCACTTAACTTTTCACGAAAAATTCCTTCTCAAAGAAACTTGACGTTCTAAGCGACAAACACTTTTGTCTCTGGTGTTTATGGAGGAATACTTAACAGTAATACAAAGACAGGTTCATCCGACTTTGGTTGCAAACATCTTTCTTATGTATAGCATACCAATGTTTAAGAAAGGACTACTTGGGTTTTATCCCAAACCATAACTTTATATGGTGTCATTTCAGCGGATTATGATGGAGCTCTTTTCAGTGGAAAAACGGTAATCTCTAAAGTTTTTTAATCTTTAAAATACAATGGCAGTTTTATGAATTACACCTTCGATCTTACCATGTCAAACAAGGTTTAATTACATATCTCGAACGCTCCATACTCTTATGGTGTTTCGGGAAATGCAAATCCACGGAACGATTCCTTAAATCTTAGGTATCATGCTAAACTTTGTAACTCAAATATCTTCTTTTATGATCTTATCATAAACTATTTATATTCTTGTTACAATGATTTTGCACTTCATATCGAAAGTCTTTGAACTTTTCTAAATATTTCACACTTCATCCTTATTAAGTAAATATTCATATATTCACTCAAATTTTCGGAGAAAGCATATGAAGTTGAAATCCATCGCTCTTGACTACACATAATGGATTTCGTACAACAATATGTACAAGTTCCAATAAGCTAGTCATTCGTTCCCTTTTGGCCTATGAACAAAGTTTTAATTATCTCTAGGAAAGTTTCACAAGCGTCATTTGATCAAAAATCAAAAGACTCCAAAATTCCATCCACATGGAGTTTCTTCATGTTTTCTTTCCAATATAATTTAAACTGCGATGTCACTTCCTAAGTGATCTTTCAATCAATTTGTCTTTCGACATTTTTAGCACTAGTTTTATGGATGTGATTTCTCCAACGAGATTTGTGAATCATCCATCTTTTATGAATTACGGCAATTATTTGAACAACCCTTTTGTTCTCATAATACCTGATAAAACAAATCTTTGAAGGCAAGCTTTGATGTTTAACGAGCAACACAATAACCCTTTATTTGTTCTCGATGAACATCATCACATATTCTTTTGCTAGTTACTTAGGCCATTGTAGTTCATGAATTGTGTTGTTTCGTATGACGATTCACACCAACAAATTCAGTATCAAATACTTGAGAACCACATTGTTTAAAAAGCAAAGAATATAGCCATAACATGTATATCATCTATATACTTAAGCTGAACAATTCTAGTCTTTTCTTTTCTGCCATATATTTATGAGATTCTCTTTCAGTATCTCCTTTTCTGTTTGAAAGAATCTATCAACATCAACAGTGGAGTCATACATATGACACATAGTCCAAAGTGTGTATAGTTAAATACCAATGTCTTTGGACTTGCACTTTGAAGTAGATCACCATCACCAAATGTTTGGTGTTCTTTCAAATTCCTTTCTTTAGTAATCTCTTGGTGTAGTAAACATTTTACCTACATCAAATATTCACCCTTATCATGGAATCGTCCATGATCAAGCTACTTTTAGCTTATAACGATGAATTATGAGTATAATGTTGCTATCCAAAACCTTTTGGAGGATTAGGACAACAAGTGTCTCCAACCTTTTTTTACAAATTCTCATCAAATATGAGAACATGACTTTTGCCATATTATACTCTATCATGTTGCAACCAAAACTTCGTTTCAGATATCACAATATCTTCCACACATCATGGTTTCTGAAACAACTCTTTCAGATCCTAGATAACCTTGATATTAAGACAATTCTTTGAATATCAAGAATCATGGAGACAAACATGATACACTAACACTTGGAATTGTCACTCTTGTTTTAATACCTATTATTAAACTTCATGGAGTAACCGGAACTTACTGAAAGTTTGCAATAGGAATTTTAGACTTTAGATTAACACTTCAAAAACAATACGATACCAGTTCGTAAAGTAACTAACCAGAATTCTATAGTTCTATCATCTCAATTATAACTAAGCGCAAGGTGGTAAACGGATGCCAATGACTACAACAACTATGCAAATTCACTTTGATTTAGTTTATGATAAATTGAGTTCTAATTAATAATTAAATTAATCTAGGTGAACTCCCACTCAAAACAATATCCCTCACATTGTTTTAGTGATTACACGAACCAAATCCACCATATCAAAACCGATCATCACGAGAGTTGATATAGCTTCAATGGCGAACAATCAACATGTTCATCATATATACTATATGACTCATGCTCTACCTTTCGGTAATCCGTGTTCCTGAGGCCATGTCTGTACATGCTAGGCTCGTCAAGATCAAACCTTAGCTACCGCATAAGCAAATCTGGCTTGCTTACGTTGTATACACTTGCGGAATCTAACACACCCGATCATCACGTGGTGCTTCGAAACAACAAGTATTAGCAACGGTGCATACTAAGGGTGAACACTTTCGAACTTGAAATTCATGTGCATGAGGGATCATCTTATAATGCTACCGTCGTCTACTAAGCAATACAAGATGCATAAAGGATTAACATCACATGCAATTCATAATATGTGATATGATATGGCCTTTCTTCTTTGTGCTTCTGATCTCCATCTTCAAGCACGAACATGATCTCCATCATCACCGGCATTGCATCAAGGTCAATGATGCTTCTCCATGGTTGTCGTCCACCAGCTTCAACTATTACAACTACTTTGAATAGACACGCGGGTCTTAACATAAATTAAAGACAACCATATGGCTCCTGCCGGTTGCCAACTTACAATAAGGAACATTGCATACATCAAATATAATCACAATCATGGCCATATCACATCACTGCACACCCCTTCAAAACAAAGTTAGACGCCTCTACTTTCTTTGCATATTTTGCGTGGTTTGGGGCTTTCAATAAGTGTCGTTCTAACTTACGAACAAGAACCACAACATTGATACTATCATTGTTGATCACCCGTTGTAAATTGGATCTTAACTATGCTAGGAGAAACAGGCACCCGCAAAGCCACTTATGCAATACAAGTTGCATGTCAAGCGTGGAGCAAGTCTCATGAATGATGTCATGTAAGGTTAGCCCGGGCCGCTTCATCCCAACATACCGCAAGATGCAAAGTACACAAGAAGCAATCGACAATAAAAGCATCAACGCCCACAATGACCATTGTGTTCTACTCGTGCAACAGATCTACATATAGACACGGCTCTGATACCACTGTAGGGGTTCGTAGCATGGAAAACAAAAATTTTCTATCGCATACAAACAAACAAGCCAAGATCTATCTACTAGATTGTAGCAACGAGTTGATAGGGGAACTTACCCTCGAAGATTCCAAAGCGGTTAACGAGAGCAGATTCTCGTGGGTGATGTAGTCGTACACTTCCGATCTCAAGATCGCGTAGACGATCCTTCCGGCGCTGCGTTCCGGCAGCGCTCCCGCAGTCGGTCACACGTTCGTTACTCGACGAAGACCTTCCTCTCCCTTGTTCCAGCAGGCAGCGGAGGTTGTAGCACTCTCCTCGCGATTCCGGCAGCACAACGGCGTGGTACCGGAAGTAGAGGGGAGATCTCGCAGGGCTTCTCCTTAAGCCGGAGCGAGTATGGTGGATTATGAGAGAGGGCTATTAGTGGTCTAGAGATTAGACACACCAATTAGAAGGCTCTAAACCGCAGGCTAAAGCAATTAGAAGCTCTAAACCAGAACGGCTCTAAACCGGAGATTAGAGGTAGAAACTTGTGTGTCTCAAGGAGGAGCCCTGCCCCTCCTTTTATAGGTGGAGGGGCTAGGCGCGCCAGGGAGGGAGGGAGTCCCTCCCCAACTCGGCCTAGGGCTGGGCGCCGGCTTGGAGGAGAGGAACTCCTCCTCCAAGTTGGTTTCAACCTCCTCTTGCTTGTTTCCCACAGTTTCCTGTTTCCCACAGTTTCCTGTTTTAGCCGTTTGACTTTCAAACTGGCAATTTGACTTTCATGTTTTTGGAACAGCAAGAACACTCAGCACATGATGCAATCATTCAATGACACATTCATGTACCCTCCCCCCCGGAGTGCCGGACAATCCGGAACCTTCTAGAACATTCCCGATGAAAACACCGGAAACATTCCCGAACTCCGAAACGGGACTTTCCTTATATGAATCTTATTCTCCGGACCATTCCGGATCACCTCGTGATATCCCGGATCCCATCCGAGACTCCGAACAACATTCGGTCTCTTTCTCATAATACCATAACTACTCAAAACAACGTCGAATCCTTAAGTGTGTCTCCCTACGGTTCGTGAATTATGCGGACATGATCGAGACACTTCTCCGAACAATAACCAATAGAGGAATCTGGAAATTCATATGCTTCCCACATATTTCTACGATTACTTTGCGATCGAATGAACCACTTACATACGATACCAATTTCCCTTTGTCTCACGATAGTTTACTTATCCGAGGTTATGATCGTCGGTATCTCTGCATACCTAGTTCAACCTCGTTACTGATAAGTACTCTTTTCTCGTTCCCGTGATATGTGATCCCTTGTGAACCAGTCACATGCTTGCAAGCTAATTGGATGACATTTCACCGAGAGGGCCCAGAGTATATCTATCCGTCATATGGATGGACAAATCCCACTCTTGATCCATGTGTTTCAACCAATACTTTCCGAACACTCAATGCCACCTTTATAGCCACCCAGTTACGGTGTGGTGTTTGATGTCATCAAAGCATCCATCCGGTAAAGGTGATATGCATGATCTCATGGTCGAAGGAATTAGGTTACTATGTATCAGAAAGCATATAGCAATTGAACTATTGAAATGACTTGATCTTTATGCTACGCTTATCTATAGGAGTATGTCCATCACATCATTCTCCTAATGATATGATTTGTTGTTAATAACATCTCTATGTTCATGATCAGGAAACCATGATCATATATTAACCAACAAGCTAGTTTAATAAGAGGCTTTACTAGGGACTCTTATTTTAGTTTACAAATCACACAAGTATTAATGTTTCCGGTTAATACAATTTTAGCATGGTATGTAAACATTTATCATAAGTGTGAAGATATGATAATAACCACTTTATTATTGCCTCTTGGGCATATCTCCAACAATAACGTCGGTGAAGCCAACGAAGAGGCTGATCGTGCCGACCGGCATGATCACGCTGTGCATGACCGGGCGCGCCGCCGGGACGTAGCTGCTCGGCAAGATCTAGAGGATCTTTCCGATGGCGATCATGCGGTCGGTGGCGATCGTCTGGTTGATTGGCAAGTAGGGTCTCGCTGCAGAACACAGGCCTGGCCGGCCAGGCCCCACGATGGGCGCCACTGTGGTGGGAATGGCCACGGCAGATGCTGCGATTGGCAGCGAGTAGTAGAACGAGGGGCAAGGGCGGCCAGCCATCTGCGGTGCGATATATGAGGCCAACGACGTGTGAGGGAGTGAGTGTCCGTGGAGATCCCGATGGTGGTGGGAGTGCGTGGCGGTGGAGATCCCCATGGGGGTGGTAGTGGGCGGCGGTGGCGATCCCCGCGGTGGTGGCGATGGCTAATGGAGACAGCGTGCAGCAAGATCCCGATGGCTAATGGAGAGAAAACGAAAAGGACGCATGGTAGGCCCACTGTGTCGCGCGTGTCACGGGAAGGAACCAGGGGATGCGATCGTGACGGGAAGGAACCAGGGGATGCAATCGACATCCCTCGGAGGAGTAGTATCAATTTCCTTATGTGGAGTAATATTTTGTTGTATTATTCAATATTTTAGTTTTTTAACAAACACGAATGATGCACCTGACGTGTTTGAATAAACAGTTTTAGCTCATGTGTGTTGAGTGGAAATTTGAAGGAAAAATGTATTTCAATGAACTGTAAAAAAAATAGAAATCAGAATCGGGAGTTAGACATTGCATCTACGGATATTCCAACACATTTGTGGATATATGCTAGGGTCAGATGCAAGTTTTCGTTAGATTCCGGCCTTCGGTAGTCCTTTTTTAGCGAAACTCTAGTTTATGAGCCCATAGATCTACTAAGCCGGAATCCATCAAATATTTCCATCTAGACCCTAGCATATGTCCACAAGTGTGCTGAAATGTCCGTACATGCAATGTCTAGCTCCCGGTACTGATTTTTTTTTCTTTTTCACAATTTATTGAAATATATTTTTTCTTCAGTTTTCCACGCAATACACCTAAGCTGAGACAGTTTGTTCAAACATGTTAGGTGCATCGTTGGTGTTTGTTAAAAAATTAAAACATTAGATAATATAAGAAAATATTACTTTATCCGATTCTAATTATTGTTTTCAGATTTATCTAGATCCGGATATATCTAGTACTAAAACATGACTAGATACATCCGAATCTAGACAAATCTAAGAATATTCATTAGGATCAGAGGAAGTATGTTAAATTAGAAAAAATACACACGGGTATCTTTCAAGCATTTGTTAATAAATTATTTTCCTTTTTAATTTTAAACGATCGTCTCTACATCCACGCGTCGTACGACTCACAACTGGTCTCATACATGATCGTGACCCAGCCTATACAAACCGCCTCTACCTCGTACTATCCCGCCTGGCCTTGTATGCCCGAGTATGCCCGAGATCTCTACGTAACTAGTACGGGCTAAAACTTTCACCCGGCCTCCACCCCAAGCACGCGCCCGAAACCCGCAAGCCGGCTGAATTTTTTGTCTAGGGGGTGACACGGAAGCAAGGGTCGTTTCGGACTATCACACCAAAGCTCCCTCTTTATCACCATCATATGCTGAATCTACACATTTATTTTCGCCATAGCATGAGGTGACCGTGTCCATGATTCCTTCTTCTTTCCCGCTAAATTAACTTGAAACTGCAGGTAGTATCATGCATGATTCATGGGCATTAATTTCGCATAGCTAAAGCATGAATTCCAGTAGAGCTATTGGGTCTATAAATTAAGGTCCACCGATGCATCAATTCACTGTTGGGATACACATGAACATATTTTCTGGGCATACATACATTATAAGATATTAGAAGATAACTGATAGGTTAGGTTAAGATTTTCTAGGATGTTGTTTGCACCAAAGTGAGGCGGATCAAAGGTGTATGGAATTATATGGCAGGCCAGCAGGCATAGGATAAAAGAGTTCGTCATGCTGGTGTAATCAGCCGTGGCCGCCGAGAAATTATGACATGTATTTGCTTGGGTTCACCAATAGCTTCCACATTTGTAGAATGCGCCAGCTATCCAATGTGACAACTCTCTCAAAGTTCTATACCTACCGCCTACCGATTCTGTCAGTCTGAGCTAAGCTTATTAATACATGCCTGACTTTGGCAGGTTTTTGCGAATATGCATGTGTCAGCTCAAGCAAAATTTCTTCAAAATACATTGTTTTTTACATTAACTTCAGCAAACTGAATGCTATATATTGGTTGACCATGGTTCATATGACGTGGAAAGTCATAGCAGAATCAGCTGCACGGCAAGGGAACAAGCTTACCAAATATGTAAATAAGACGGGAACACTCCGGTTGAAAATGGAAGGACGCGAGATAGTAATGGCCCAATTATTCACGGAACATTTATTGAGCCCAAAGTGGCTGCAATATTGGCGGCGAGAACTGTTTAAGCGTGCTTGGTTAATGGAGCTGGCTTGATCTCTTCTCTTCCTTCGTATTACACCCAATCCCCATGATAAAATGATAAAAGAAAATAAACATGCAAATACAAATCAAGATCAAAGGCTATTAGGCTAATATGTTTCTGGGCCAAAATGCATGTGTGTTTTGTGGTTTTTTGGCTACACGGGATGAAGCACTTGTCATTTTTCTCATGAGGCTTCTACAGCGTACGGTGTTCCTATGACTCAATGTGACAAAAGAAACAATGAACAAATTTTAGGGTGCTCCCATGTTGGGACGTGCACTCAATAGCGGGAGGTAGGTAATTACCTGCATTAGTTACATGAAGTCTGAATTGCAATAGTACAGTTCCATTTTGATCTTTTGTAAAACTAGTAGACGGATCAAGCTAGCTTATTTTATGTCTTAACCATTGTCGAGATATTCTTATATGTTATCATGAGAAAACATAAGTCCATATACAATGTTGCAGTCAACTTTATTTGTCAGGCTTACACCTTTAAGAAAAACGAATAAAAACTCTTATTGACAAAAGAGTAGCAGGACCAAGTTATATATAGTTGGTGTATCTCCATCTTGCATGAATGCCACCGGTTAAATTGCCGTGTGTTAGAATCGTATTTATGCATGTAGTGTGCATGCATGTCCATTGCGGAACCATCATGCATGTCAGGGAACATGTAATGCATGACCATTTTTTTTCATGACTAAAGCATGAATACCACTGTCGACATTACTTGGGTCTATATATTCGACGGATAAATGGAGCACATATCAATTCATAGAAGTATGTTTGATAGTAGTTTTAGGCTATGTTAAGTATGGATGTAAACATGTACAGACTTTTGTATTGCCATGGGAATTTATGTTTCTTATTAAGGCACGCATGTCATTCAAGATCAGATATTAGAAGATAACTGATTAGTTGTGTCGATCTTGACTAGTGATACGCCCAATTTGCATCACCATTCTATATCATAATTTACCTCTATTCATTGATATTTGTCTTATTATGAGGTATTACTTATGGTTTTTCATCTGTTTATGCATGTTGGATGAATCTTGGAGGATGGACTGCCGGAGTCTGAATTCTGATGGAAAAAAGGCGTTTCGGTGTAATTTCGCGAAGATCAGAAAAATACCAGAAAAATATGGAAACATATTATTTTGCCCGAGGACGAAGGAAGCCAGAAGGAGAAGCGAAGGGGGGCCGCAGGGGGCTCACACCCCCTAGGCGCGGGCCCACCTGAGGCCGCGCCTAGGGCAGGTATGGCCCACCTGCCCGGCCTCCGACTCTCCCCCTTCGCCTATAACTTCCCTTCGGAACCCTAAGCCTCGGAGGGCGACCATAGATAGATTTCCGCCGCCTCTGGGGGTGGAAAACACCAAGAGAGAAAGATCTCTCTGGCAGACAGATTTCTGCCGTGGGAATTCCTTCCCGGAGAGGGGAGACCGTTGCCATCAACACCATCATCAAGCTAGGCTTCATCGGGATCAGCATCATCATCATCCACACCATCATCTCCATCAGCACCATCATCACCACTCCATCCCGCTGTAACAATTGTGTTGGATATTGCTTAGTTTATTAGGGGAAACTTTTCTGATGTTAATTACTATTATAGTTGATACTTGTGAGTGGAACCATTGGATTATTGTTTATGTTCAGATTGTTATCTATTACCATATCATCTTTGATCTTTATCCATATGATGTCTTGTGAGTAGTTCGTTGTGTTCTTGAGGACATGGGAGAAGTCATGTTGTTAGTAGTGAATCTGTGATGAGTTATTATTCAATGGCTTAGTATTTAAGTTATGGTGCTATTCTTCTAGTGGTGTCATGTGAACATCGACTACATAACACTTCACCATTTATAGGCCTAGGGGGATGCATTGTGTATTTGGCTACTAATTGCGGGGTTGCCGGAGTGACAGAAACCTGAACCCCCGTTAGGACACCTTTGCACAAGGGAGTGTAGGATCTCAGAGTTTAAGGTTGTGGTTAAATTTATATCTTAATTAGTTTTATGTAGTTACGGATGTTTGTAGGGGGTTTAATCAAAAGTATGTATTAGTCCTAGGAAGGGCAGCATGTTAGCACATGTTCACCCACACAACACTTACAAACACCAGAGAAGAGTACTCAGCTATTTGCAGCGAAAGCACTTGACAGAATTCCCATGTATCCTCGAGAACGTTTGGTCCTTATAAGTATTTTCACCGGCTTGTCATTTTCTAAGAAAGGATTGGGCCACTTGCTCCGTTTGTTCGTTACTTCTGTTACTTGCTCTTTGTTTTGTTGCCTTATCAGAAAACCACTAAAAATCTGTTTGCTAAGTATTCACAGTGATTTCCTGCTCCATACCACTGTTCAGCACCTTCTGCTCCTCGTTGGGATCGACACTCCTATTTATCAAAAATACTACGATACACCCCCTATACTTGTGTGTCATCAACTAGCTAGAAGGTGGGTTCATCCTAGAGCAGAGCACGGCCATGGAATTCGGATCTACACAGCCTGCCATCCGACATTGCGGATCAAGGTTATATGGATGATGCTGCAACTAGTTATGTGCAATGACAGATGAGACCTTTGCATCTTAACGATGCAGCCAGCTTTCGGAAACGGCAGATGGCACCTTTGCATTACCGTGTAGTCATAGTAACAGAACAATAAAAGTGTTTCCTAATGTTGGCACACTTTATACAAGTAATACTTTATTTGGTACTAGTACGGTCTGTGCCAAGTAGAGTAAGAACAAGTCTGCAATTAAATTTTCTAAGAATATTTATACATATATATAGGTCGTTGCAAACTTAAGTCTATAAACATATAGATTTCACCCTACACTAAATGTTAGACTTTTAGCGCATGCTAAGTCAGCTACAATTTTGTCAACCGATTCTTGGGACACTGCTGATTGATCTCCTTAAGGCATACGTCTCCTCGACATATCATGCGGGTGCATAATTTCTGGGGTGCTATACAAAATATTTGTTATCAATAGAAATACTCTTTTGAGTGTACTGCGATTGGCAAACGCTTTTGTTCTTGTTTCACCAATTTCTTTCGTCCATGTGTTGTGTCGGTATTGGTGATTGATGCCTCTGGCTTCGTGGAGACAAAAATAAAAGGACATACTTAGTTACAGAAAAAATTGCATAGAAACTTTTGTCAAAATAGATGTACATAGAAGAAGCTTCCTCTAGTTGGTTGTTTGTGGCCGACATGTACTCCTCTCCCAGACATGCACCTTGCCGTTCTGCCCTCTATCTGATCATACACTTTGCCCTTGTTTGCACGAATGGGGTAAGAAGGACAATCCAGAGTGCCTCTTGAGGCCATCGTCAGCCCATACATTGCGAGAGACTACCTTCATGTGAAACCAGGAGAATAGCTTGCATATGATGTGGAACCTTTTTTCTCTTGTAAAAAACAAGTATCCATACAACACAACCAGTGGACTAACATAAAATATTGGAACCAAGAAAAATATGAGTGTGTGGAACCAGGAGAATATCTGCAAACCAGTTGCCAAACATATGAGATATAATGCGGGGATGTGGTACACGAAAGGAGTCACGAACATCAAACAATAGGCAGGAACACAAACCACACAAATATCAGTCTTTAATTGGATGTGCCACTTATTCATTTTTCTAACACTACAACGAAAGTTCAATGCAATTATCTTCTTATACATTTATAATAACCCCTAATTATGAATTATGTAAATGGCATGCATTGTTAATCTTTTTAGGGAAAGCCATTCAGCACGGAAAACACAATTATTTCGATAAGTTTTGCTAATACAAAGTTTGGGGATGATGGTCCAATAAACAATCAACATGACTAAAATAATACCATGCCTTGCTAGCTCATGAGCCACCTCATTGACCGTTGTACAACCATGCTCAAAGTCGATCTTCCCAAAGACCAAGGATAAGATCCTACAATATAGAAATATAGCATATGAGGGTTTTGCATAAAAACCTAAACGACTCATTGTGTCGATCAGATGCATATTGTCTGGCTGAGTTACAAATTTATTGAAGCCAAAGTACTGCGCTGAACTAACCCTTTCCCGAATATGATTCTATCATCTATGCATCATCCACAATTTTTTTTTTTGCATCTTGCAACAATAAACTTTCAATGCATGTCTCAGACTAACACAAATATGCTCCCTCCTCTTTATCACTATCATATGTCACCTCAACATTTATTTTCACCTTAGGATCAGGTGGGCATAGAGGCGGACCCACGAATTTGCCGAAGCCTGGGCGCGGCGCAAGGCACCTAAAAAATTTCTCTGACAAATATAAGCTTCATATTGAGCAAATATAGTTTTAATACGAAAACATGAACACGATACATTACAAGTTCACAACACCTTCCAATGTTCACAAGTTCACAAGAAGTCTTGAACGACCCGTTCATCCATATTCGGAACAGGAATACCCCGACCACAATATGCCTTGAACAACCCCGACCAATTAGAACTGTTGCACAATGCAAGGAAGAAGTCAAACGGATTTTATATAGTTCTTTGGTTTCCTTAAAAAGGTATGCTCTTTTCACTTGGTCTTTCACATTAGGATGATATTCATCGATTTTTTTCCTAAGAGCGGGATCACACACAATTTTATCTAGATTAAACAAATCCTCCACCCCATGCTCCCCTTCCTCTCCATTTGCCACATTAGGTTGTGGTGGTTGTGATGAGCTTCTTGAATCAACCAAAAAAACTCCCAAAACCTAAAAATGGGAACAATTTTATTAATGATTAATCCATACTTTCAGGTTCAACGTTCAAATCAAGTCATTTAAACTAGAGTTAAACAATTTAGGATGTCATGAACAAATACAATTTAACTAAATTTGAGCATTCATGGTCATATTCGTGGTCCTAAATTGAACTGAAAACAGAAATTAAACTAAAAATGACTAAATGAAGGAAAGATCTTACCTATTAGTTCAACTTCCTTCATTTAGTCTCCCTCGTTTTCATTTAAAAATGGGCCCCGTAACGTCGATGACATCTCCCTCGTCACATACCACGCCCTTAACCTACAGCAGCTCACCACCAGCGCCGGCGAGAAGTCTGATCGCGTCATGGTTAGGCCTCTAGAATCTTGCTTCAACTGCGACGACTAGGAGACATGAGAGTTAGCAGAGAGAGGTGGATCAGGCGACATGAACTGCACTGAGCAACGGCCCGACCGACTGGTAGCAATTAATGGACGATCTCGCTGCTGTTAGCGTGTCGGTATAATAAGGATGTATCCTTTTTATGTAGAAGAAGTGTGCTATGTTGTATTGGCAAGTGCATGCGACCAGTAGCCGTTCTTCCTGTGTTCGAATCCTTACCTTGCCCGTAACCTTTTAATTATACAAGTTTGCGTACCATGGGTTCACATGTTGCCCTTTTTTTCTTGGCAAGGATTTTGCCCACGCGGAGACGTGATTTCTTGGCTAAAAACCGGGAGGCGCATGCACATCAAGCCCAGCCATGGCCGGGTAGTACGGGCGCTGCGTCCGCTGTTGGCCGTGACCATCATTCCTTCTTCTCACACTCTAAATTATCTGAAAACAGTATCATGCATGATTCATGGGCATTAATTTCACATATCTAAAACATGAATACATGTTAGGTCTATAAATTGAGGTTGTATCCACACCACCCATGCATCAATTCACTGTTGGGATACACATGAACACATTTTCTAGGAACGCATACATTATAAGATATTAGAAGATAACTGATAGGTTACGTTAAGATTGTCTAGGATCTTGTTTGCACGAATGTGAGTCGGACCAAAGGTGTATGGAATTCTATGGCAGGCTAGCGGGCATAGGATAAAAGAGTTCTTCCCGACGGTGTAATCAGCCGTGGCCGCCAAGAGGTTATGAGATGTATTTGCTTGAGATGACCAATATCATCCACAGCCATAGAACGCGCCAGCAGTCCAAGGTGTCTGGTCTCTCAAAGTTCTATGCCTATGTGTTATGTCAGTCTAAGCTAAACTTATTAATACACGCGCGAGTTTTGCGAATATACATGTCTCATCTTAGCTTGTTCGAGCAAAATGTCTTCAAAATACATTGTTTTTTTAAATTAGCTACAACAAACTGAATCCTATTAGGTTGACCATGGGTCATATGGCGTTGCAAGTCATAGCAGAATCAGGGTATACATGGAAGGTTGGGAAATACTCCACAAAAGCTGCATGGCAAGGCAACAAGCTAGCTTACCAAATATGTAAATAAGACAAGAACACTCCGGTTAAAAAGAAAGGACGCGAGACAGTTATGTCCCAATTCTTCACGGGGAAATTTATTGAGCCCAAATTAGTCCGCGAGAACTGGAGCAGAGCCTTCGTTAAGCTGATAGGGTGCTGGTCCCTAGTTTAGTAATCCTCCCGTGGTGCTTTATCCCTGGCAAGAAATGGATGTCCGCACTATTTTAAGATGATTATATGCAGTGGCGGACCTAGTGAGATAAAGACTAGACACGCTGCCATTTGTGTCTCCCTCTGATCCATATTAATTCACTGGGTTAGATGATATTTCTAGCACTAAAACATGTCTAAATATATTTATTTCTGCGAAAAGTAATATGGATCGAAGAGAGTAGCACATTGCTATAGAAAATCACATGACACAAGGCGACATGCCACCGACAAGCCCGGACAGCCGCCCGGTTGGTGGATCCTCCTATAGCGACACAGTTGAGAAGCTTCAATGATGTAGAGTGATGGTGCATTTTGATCACTCATTGTCGGTTCCCAGGCAACACCAAGGCAAACCGTATCGCTACTATTGACACCGAACACTAGAGGAAAAAGGGCTATCCGTTCGCGACCCCTCGGAGCATTAGTCCCGGTTGCGCCACCAACCGGGACTAATGCTGGCACGCGTCCCGGTTGGAGCGGGCACGGGGCCAGGGGGCATGGGTCCCGGTTGGTAAGGGGGCATGCGTCCCGGTTGGAGCCAGCAACCGGGACTAAAGGTTTGGCCACAGCCACGTGGCGTGGCACGCACCTTTAGTCCCGATTGCTGGCTCCAACCGGGACTAAAGACCCCTGCCCTCTATAAATGCAACGCCCCAGCCCCCTCTGCCTCCACTCTGTTTTTTCGAATGGTGGAAGGTGTGAGGGGGTGTGCTAGTTTTTTCTCATGCATGCATTGAAGGTGTTTGATGAAATGTTTGAGTGAATAATTCCGTTGAATTTCTCATAGAACAAAAATATAGAAGGTGTCCGAGACGCACTTGAGCTTTCTCCTCTTTATTTTCCTCGATCGAGGTTAGCAATCTTATCTTTTTTAGGTCATTGATACAATTCATGTGTCGGTGTGAATTGGTTATTTCACTATTTATGATGTCCTGTTTTTTGATAAACTTACTTATATGATGCAGATGAACGGTCGGGAATGGATGTACGGTGACCGCCGCGTAGCCGGGTATATCAAAGGCGTGGATAAAATTATCGATGTGGCTACGGCAAACAAAGAGAATGGATTTATACGTTGTCCATGTGTTCAATGTCGGAACAACAAGGAGTACTCTTCCTCGAAAATCATTCGCGGCCACCTGATTATGAAAGGTTTCATGCCCAACTATAATTGCTGGATCAAGCACGGGGAAAGAGGGGTTATGATGGAAGATGGTGAAGAAGAAGATGATGATAACAACTATCATCATATGTTTCCTGAATACAGTGATACTGCAATGGAAGACAATGGAGAGGAAAGAGGTGAAGAACAGGCATCAGATGAGCCGGCTGATGAACTTGGTAGGGTCATTTCTGATGCAAAGCGAGACTGTGAAACAGAAAATGAGAAGTTGAAGTTAGAGGGCATGTTAGAAGATCACAAGAAATTGTTGTACCCAAATTGTGAAGATGGCAGCACAAAGCTCGGTACCACACTGGAATTGTTGCGATGGAAGGCAGAGTGTGGTCTAACTGACTCCTCATTTGAAAAGATGCTGAAAATAATGAAGCCGAAGTTTCCAAAACATAACGAACTTCCCGAGAGTACCTACGAAGCAAAGAAGACTCTCTGTCCTCTGGGATTAGATGTGCAAAAGATACATGCATGCATTAATGACTGCATCCTCTACCGCGGTAAGGAGTATGAGAATTTAGATAAATGCCCGGTATGCAACGCGTTGCGGTATAAGATCAGACGAGATGACCCTGGTGATGTTGAGGGAGAGCCCCTCCGGAAGAGGGTTCCTACTAAGGTTATGTGGTATGCTCCTATAATACCAAGGTTGAAACGCATGTTCAGAAACAAAGAGCATGCCAGGTTGTTGCGATGGCACAAAGAAGACCGTAAGAAAGACGGGAAGTTGAGACACCCTGCTGATGGGTCACAGTGGAGAAAAATCGAGAGAGACTTCCCAGACTTTGCAGGTGACGCAAGGAACTTATGGTTTGGTCTAAGTACGGATGGCATGAATCCTTTTGGGGAGCAAAGCTGCAGTCACAGCACCTGGCCCGTGACTATGTATCTATAACCTGCCTCCTTGGTTGTGCATGAAGCGTAAGTTCATTATGATGCCAGTGCTCATCCAAGGCCCGAAGCAACCGGGCAACGACATTGATGTGTACCTTAGGCCATTAGTTGAAGAACTCTTACAGTTGTGGGGCAAACCAGGTGTACGTGCGTGGGATGAGAACAAACAGGAGCCATTTAATCTACGAGGGTTGTTATTCGTAACCATCAATGATTGGCCTGCTCTTAGTAACCTTTCAGGACAGACAAACAAAGGATATAAGGCATGCACCCACTGTTTAGATAAGACCGAAGGTACATATTTGCATAAATGCAAGAAGGTTGTGTACCTGGCGAATCGACGATTTCTTCCGACCAATAATCCCGTAAGAAAGAAAGGCAAGCATTTCAAAGGTGAGGCAGATCACCGGAAGAAGCCTGAACTCCCTGCTGGTGATGATGTATTTGGTATGGTCAAGGACATAGAAGTAATCTTTGGAAAGGGTCCCGGCGGTCAATCAGTTCCGAACGACGTCGCTACAGGACACGCACCCATGTGGAAGAAGAAATCTATATTTTGGGAGCTGCCATATTGGAAAGTCCTGCGTGTCCGCTCTTCAATCGACGTGATGCACGTGACGAAGAATCTCTGCGTGAACCTTCTAGGATTCCTAGGCGTGTATGGGAAGACAAAAGATACACCTGAAGCACGGGAGGATCAACAAATTATGAAAGACCCAAAGTGAAGGGAATATGCCCGAGAGGCAATAATAAAGTGGTTATTATCGTATTCCTTATTTATGATAAATGTTTATTTTACATGCTATAATTGTATTAATACGGAAACGTTAATACATGTGTGTTTAATAAACAAAAAGGAAGTTCCTAGTTATGCCTCTCTTATAAACTAGCTCGTTGATTAACATGATGATCAAAGTTTCCTGATCATGGACATTGGATGTTGTTAATAACGGGATCACAACATTAGTGTAATGGTGTGATGAACATTCATCCGAAGTATAGCATTACGATCAAAGTCATTGAGTTTATATTGCTATAACAACTTACGAAGTGATCCTAATCCTTAGACCATGAGATCATGTCAATCACTAACACCGGAAGAGTTTCTTGATAACATCAAACGTCACACCGTAACAGGGTGATTATAAAGATGGATTCAGAACTAATAAAGTGTTATGTTGAGGCTCATGGATCGAGAGTGGAATTTGTTCATCCCGATGACGGATAGATATACTCTGGGCCCTCTCGGTGATATCACATTGATTAGCTTGCAAGCAAGTGATTTGATCACTAGAATGTTATATCACAGGAACGAGAAAAGAGTGCATGTCGGTAACGAGATCAAACTAGGTATGGAGATACCGATGATCGAATCTCGGACATGTAATATATCGTGAAACAAAGGGATTAAGATATACTAGCGTAAAAGGTTCCGACGATCACAAGAAAGTCATCGTTGAATGTGTGGGAGTCAGTATGGGTCTCCAGATCCCGCTTCTGATTATTGATCCGAGAGGGGTCTTGATCATGTCCGCATTATTCACGAACCGTAGGGTGACACACTTAAGAGACACCGACATCCAATTGGAGCAAATATTTCATGCCGAAAGAATGAACAAGCACAGGAATTTATTTTACTAGATACCGAAACAGGTTTTCGGGTGAAATTGCATAAAGTGGTTATGCATGTGAAATAGAATTCTAGCAAGGGGTTATTTGTGAATATTTGTCATTAAAGTAATTGACAAAATTCTGAATAAAATAAAAGAGTTTTATTTAATGAGAGTTTGCATTAAATTTGGTGGAAATTTAATGGGAATTTGAGTGGGTTTTTGAGTGGAGGGAATTGAAAGGCTTTTGTGTGAGTGGAGTGTCCACCCACATGAATGAGGGAGAGGTGGGGGCACCCTCCATGGCCGGCGGACATGCCCCCTTGGGCTGCCCCCCCTCCCCTATATAAGGAGCCCCTCCTCTCACTTCTCACTCACACCTCCTCGTGAAGGATCTCTCTCCCCCTCTAGAATTTATCCCCCATGGTCTCGGACTAGCGAGATACATGTTCCCGGTGGCTATTCGGCAAGAAAGAGTTGTGCTTCCGCTGCATCGCTGGAGCGAGGAGGCGGAGGTTGCTCGGTGCCTCGAACGTGTGTGCGAGCACGGATGCGCTGCTGATTTGCGGCGCTAGGACTTCCTCTCGATCTTGAGATCGGCAAGAGATCGTCTACATCAACCACGAGTTGAACTCGTTAAGCTTTGTCGGTCTTCAAGGGTATGTTCTCTACGGATATACATCCGCCCGTTGTTTGTATCTAGTAGATAGATCTTGGTATATAGTTCACATCGTAGGAAAATTTTTGTTTTCTATGCTGCGAACCCTACAGTGGTATCAGAGCCGGATCTATGCGTAGATACTTTGCACGGGTAGTACACATATGAGTATGTGGGCGATGATGATCATTTTATTGCTTCTTAGTTGTACTTTGGATATTGGTGGCATAGTGGGATGAAGCGGCCCGGACAAACTTTACATGTCCTCGCACATGAGACCTGTTCCACGCTTGACATGCAACTAGTTTGCATAAGTGGCTAGCGGGTGTCTGTCTCTCCTACTATAGTCAATATCTATTTTGCAAGCGAGTTGTCAACAATTTGATTATCCTCGTTGTGGTTCATGTTCGTAGGTAAGAACGGTTCTATCTCGAAAGCCCTAAGCCACGTAAAACTTGCAATGGATAAATTAGAGGCGTCTAGTTTAGATTGTTGCTGGGCTAGTGTTATGATATGGTAGTGTTGTAAGTAGAAGTATGAGATGATACTCTTACAACACACATAGCGTGTAAAATCCATAGACCTTGGATTTACACATATAGGTATGATAATGATCATACCACGATGCACATGATAGAGATCATCTGCGGGAACCATAACATTTCACTAATAAACATGTGATGTTTGATAGCATCTTATATTGCTTGTTTGGCGTTTTATTAGCAAAATAAGATGATCCCTCATTTAGATATCAAGATAAGAATGTGTTCTTCCTTAAGTATGCACCGACAATGTTTCGTCGCTTCAAGACATCACGTGATGATCGGGTGTACTTGAATCCACGAGCATATCTCGGGTGTAAGACAGTTACACACGCGAATACTAAGGCTCTTACTTGACGAGCCTAGCATGTATAGACATGGCCTCGGAACACGGACCGAAAGGTTAAGCATGAGTCATATGTTTTGATATGTTGACCATTTGATGCTCGCCTTTGAAGTTATACCGACTCACGTGATGATCGGACTTGGTGTAGTGGATTTGGTTCATGTAATCACCAAAAATACACGAGGGATGTCGTTTTTGAGTGGGAGTTTATTTCTAATTTGGATTAGTAGAACTCAATTTATCATAAATTAAATCAAAGTGAATTTGCATAATTTGTTGTAGTCATTGGCATTCGTTCACCGCCTTATGCTTAGTTATAATTGAGATAATAGAACTATAGAATTCTGGATATATACTTTACGAACTGGTATCGTATTGTGTTGAGTGTCAATCTAAAGTTTAAAGTCCTATTGCAAACTTTCAGCAAACTCTATTTACTCCGGGAAATTTAATAGTTGGTATTAAATCGAGAGTAACAATTCCAGTGTTAGTATCATAAGTATCATGTTTGCCTCCACGATTCTTGATTGTTTTAATATCAAGTTTATCTAGGAGCTGAAAGAATTGTTTCAGAAACCATCATGTGTGGCAGATATAACGATATCTGAAACAATGTTTTGGTTGCAATATGATAGAGTATAATATATGTTCTCATATTGGATGAGAATTTGCGAAGGTTGGAGATGCTAGACATCCTAATCATCCAAAAGGGTTTTGGAAAGTAATGTTATACTCACGATTCGCCTTTATAAGCTAAAGTAGCTTGATCATGAAAGTCGTCATAATAAGGGTGAATAGAATATGTATGTAAAATGTTTACTACACTAAAATATTACTAAAGAATGGATTTTGAAAGAATACCGATCATTTGATGATGGTGATCTACTTCAAAGTGCAAGTCCAAAGGTATTATTATTTGAATATACACGCTTTGGACTATGTGTCATGTATATGGCGCCACTTTTGATGTTGATAAATTCTTTTAAAAGGAAAAGGAAATGCTGAAAGAGAATCTATAAAATATATTTGGCAGAAAAGAAAAGATTGGAAATATCCAATTTAGGTATATATATGATATACATGTTATGGTTGTATTCTTTGCTTGTTAAACAATGTGGTTCTTGGATATTGAATACCGAATTGGTTGGTATGAAATGTCATACGGAACAACGTAATTCATGAACCACAATGACCTAAGTAACTAGCAAGACAATATGTGATGATGTTCATCGAAAACAAACAAACTGTTGTTTGTATTTCTCGTTGATATCAAAGCTTGACTTCAAGATTTGTTTTAATAATTGTTATTTAAATAAGGTATTATGAGAACAAAGGTTGTTCAAATAATTACCGTGTTCCATATAAGATGGATGATTTACAAATCTAGTTGGAGAAATCACATCCATAAAACCTAATGCTAAAATGTCGCAAGACAAATGATTGAAATATCACTTACGAAGTGACATCACCGTTTAAATTATATTGGAAAGAAAACATGAAGAATCTCCATATTCATGGATTTTTGGAGTCTTTGATTTGATCAAGTGACGCTTGTGAGACTTTCCTCGGGATAATTAAAACTTCGTTCAAAGGCCAAAGAAGAACGATCGACTAAAATATTGGAATTTATACATATTGATGTATGTAGTCCATTATGTATAGTCGTAAGCGATGGGTTTCAACTTCATATACTTTCTCCGGAAATTTGAGTGAATGTTCACTTAATGAGTAAGAAGTATGAAATATTTGAAAACGTTCAAAGAATTTCAAGATGAAGTGAAAATCATTGTGACAAGAAAATAAATGGTTTATGATTTTATCGTAAGGGATTTATTTGAGTTACAAGTGTAACAAGAAAATAAATAAATTATGATTTTATCATGAAGGGATTTATTTGAGTTGCAAGTTTAGCAAAACACCTAGATTTACATATCCCAAACACCATAGGAGTATGGAATGTTTGAGATTTGTAATGAAACCTTGTTTGACATGGTAGGATCAAAGGTGTTATTTATAAAACTGCCATTATGTTTTAAAAGATTAAAGCTTTAGAGACTACCGCTTTTACACTGAAAAGAGCTCCATATTGATCCGTTGAAATGACACCATGGAAGTTATGGTTTGGGGTAAAACCCAAGTTGTCATTTCTTAAATTTTGGTATGCTAAACATAAGTAAGATGTTTACAATCGAAGTCGGATGAGCATGTCTTTGTAGGTTATTTCGAATAAAAATTGGTTATTCCTCCATAACACCAAGGACAAAGGGGTTTGTCGCTTGAAATATGAAGTTTCTTGAAGAAGGAATTTTTCGTAAAAGTTAAGTGGGAGGACAATAGAACTTTGATAAGGTTAACGAACCTTAGCTAAATGTGCTGAGTTGCGCAGCGCCGGAAATCGTTCTGGAGCCTGCCATAATGCTCATAGCTTATGTGCCTCAAAGGTTGTGGTCACGGAGGTCTAAAGTTCCTATTGAACCAAGAAGGTCGGTTAAACAATCAAATGCTAAGATTTGAGAGTAAATCATTATTGTCTGACAATGATGAACCGACTACATGCAAAGAAGCGATGATGGGCCCTGACTCCGTCAAATGGCTTGAAGCCATAAAATCCATGATAGTTCCATACACGAGAAATCAAGTTTTGAACTTGGAAGACCCTCCGGAAAGGTGTAAAAACCTATCGGTCATATTTGGATCTATAAAGAAACAGACATGGATGTTTCACATCTATGAAATATTCGACATGTCGTAAAGTATTTTACGACAATGTTCAAGGAGTTGACTATGACAAGATTTGATCTTTCATAGCGATATTTAGTCTGGACGGATTAAAGTAGCAACCACTACATATAATTTGGTATATGGTAGATGAATAAACAAAACAAAGTTCTTCTAATAGAATGGTTACCTAGGACGTGTACATGACACGGTCCAAAGGGTTTTGTTAAATTCAAAGGATGCTAAAAGGGCATGCAAACTTTAATGGTTGAAGTAAGCATCGGGGAGTTGGAATCTTCACCGTGATGAAAAGGAGTTTTCATCAGGAGACGATGAAGATGCTTGCATTTGCAAGAAATTAAGTGGGAGCGCTAAGACATATTTCTAATACATTATGTGGAGGACATCTTGTTGATTGGAAATGATGTATCTTTTATTGACAAAGGTTAATAATTTCATTTTGATGAAAGACTTAGGCAAAACCCGAATATTTAGCGTGAATGTCTATAGTGGATAGACTGTGACGCCAATATGGTTGTGCCAAATATACATATATGAGATATTGAAGGAGTTCAATATAGAAACGACAAGAAACAGTTCTTGTTGCATGGAAAGTAATTGAATCAAGATTCAAGTGTATTGACACTTGATAAGTGAAACAAGATTCAAGTGCTTTGACACTTGATGAGTGAAATCACAAGGATGCTTTGATCAATCATACCATGATATGTACACATCCAGATATGTCCTATGCTCTAAGTGTTATGAGCATATACCAGAATGAATCATAAAATGATCATTGGACGATAGTGAGGATATTCTTATGATCTTTTGGAAGAACTAAGAATATATTTGTGTAGAGGTGACAAGCAATTACAAATAGTTCATTGTAAAGTGTTACATTGATACTAGTTTTGTCACAAGATACAAATTAAGTTTATCTCAATTTAAACTATGGGTGGCATAATGTAATGGAAAGGAGATTCCATGATGGATTTGGATGAAATCCATAGTTGAGACATTGTGACGAATACTACAACAAAAATGCTAAGTATATGACTGCTATAGTAGTAGAAAAGGAGGGAATTTGTGTCAAGAAGTTTGTTATCAAACTAAGGTGTGGTTCGCAACGGGCTAACACTAAAGATATATTGTATGACAATAGTATCGACGTGTTTTAACCCCAAGGAACTAAAGGTCTCACCGAAAGACCAAATTTATACAATGTCATCTCATTGGAGAATGAGTGATGCGTGGAGACGCAAAGACATGCAAATACACACGGACCTGAAGCGTCAGATCCGTAGATTATGTTAACCACTTGCAGTTGCGTATATGGAACACCAGAAAGCCATAGGTGTTCAATACGCAAAGTTTTTCAAACTAGATTATTGTCTCTAGTGCAAGTGGGAGACTGAAGGGAATATGCCCGAGAGGCAATAATAAATTGGTTATTATCGTATTCCTTATTTATGATAAATGTTTATTTTACATGCTATAATTGTATTAATACGGAAACGTTAATACATGTGTGTTTAATAAACAAAAAGGAAGTTCCTAGTTATGCCTCTCTTATAAACTATCTCATTGATTAACATGATGATCAAAGTTTCCTGATCATTGACATTGGATGTTGTTAATAACGGGATCACAACATTAGTGTAATGGTGTGATGAACATTCATCCGAAGTATAGCATTACGATCAAAGTCATTGAGTTTATATTGCTATAACAACTTACGAAGTGATCCTAATCCTTAGACCATGAGATCATGTCAATCACTAACACCGGAAGAGTTTCTTGATAACATCAAACGTCACACCGTAACAGGGTGATTATAAAGATGGATTCAGAACTAATAAAGTGTTATGTTGAGGCTCATGGATCGAGAGTGGAATTTGTTCATCCCGATGACGGATAGATATACTCTGGGCCCTCTCGGTGATATCACATTGATTAGCTTGCAAGCAAGTGATTTGATCACTAGAATGTTATATCACAGGAACGAGAAAAGAGTGCATGTCGGTAACGAGATCAAACTAGGTATGGAGATACCGATGATCGAATCTCGGACATGTAATATATCGTGAAACAAAGGGATTAAGATATACTAGCGTAAAAGGTTCCGACGATCACAAGAAAGTCATCGTTGAATGTGTGGGAGTCAGTATGGGTCTCCAGATCCCGCTTCTGATTATTGATCCGAGAGGGGTCTTGATCATGTCCGCATTATTCACGAACCGTAGGGTGACACACTTAAGAGACACCGACATCCAATTGGAGCAAATATTTCATGCCGAAAGAATGAACAAGCGCAGGAATTTATTTCACTAGATACCGAAACAGGTTTTCGGGTGAAATTGCATAAAGTGGTTATGCATGTGAAATAGAATTCTAGCAAGGGGTTATTTTTGAATATTTGTCATTAAAGTAATTGACAAAATTCTGAATAAAATAAAAGAGTTTTATTTAATGAGAGTTTGCATTAAATTTGGTGGAAATTTAATGGGAATTTGAGTGGGTTTTTGAGTGGAGGGAATTGAAAGGCTTTTGTGTGAGTGGAGTGTCCACCCACATGAATGAGGGAGAGGTGGGGGCACCCTCCATGGCCGGTGGCCATGCCCCCTTGGGCTGCCCCCCTCCCCTATATAAGGAGCCCCTCCTCTCACTTCTCACTCACACCTCCTCGTGAAGGATCTCTCTCCCCCTCTAGAATTTATCCCCCATGGTCTCGGACTAGCGAGATACATGTTCCCGGTGGCTATTCGGCAAGAAAGAGTTGTGCTTCCGCTGCATCACTGGAGCGAGGAGGCGAAGGTTGCTCGGTGCCTCGAACGTGTGTGCGAGCACGGATGCGCTGCTGATTTGCGGCGCTAGGACTTCCTCTCGATCTTGAGATCGGCAAGAGATCGTCTACATCAACCACGAGTTGAACTCGTTAAGCTTTGTCGGTCTTCAAGGGTATGTTCTCTACGGATATACATCCGCCCGTTGTTTGTATCTAGTAGATAGATCTTGGTATATAGTTCACATCGTAGGAAATTTTTTGTTTTCTATGCTGCGAACCCTACACAAAGAACATGCATACAGATAACAAGACGGATAAAGGGCGTCACTTAAGTCGTGCCAGCTATGCTCTTACCAAAGCAGAGAAGGAAATCTTTTTTGAAGTCCTTTACAGTATCAAGGTGCCGTCGGGCTTCTCATCTAATATAAAGGGGATAATAAATATGGCAGAGAAAAAGTTCCAAAACCTGAAGTCTCATGACTGTCACGTGATTATGACGCAGTTGCTTCCGATTGCATTGAGGGGGCTTCTACCGGAAAATGTTCGAGTACCCATTGTGAAGCTGTGTGCATTCCTCAATGCAATATCTCAGAAGGTAATCAATCCAGATATTCTGCCAAGGTTACAGAAGGATGTGGTACAATGTCTTGTTAGTTTTGAATTGGTGTTCCCACCATCCTTCTTCAATATTATGACGCATCTCCTAGTTCATCTAGTGGAAGAGATTGCCATTCTCGGTCCGGTATTTCTGCACAATATGTTCCCCTTTGAGAGGTTCATGGGAGTCTTAAAGAAATATGTTCATAACCGTGCTAAACCAGAAGGAAGCATCTCCAAGGGATATGGAACAGAGGAGGTCATTGAGTTTTGTCTTGACTTTATTCCTGACCTTAAGCCGATTGGTGTTTCTGACTCGCGGCATGAGGGAAGACTAAGTGGAAAAGGCACGCTGGGAAAGAAAGCAATGATATGTAGGGACGGGGATTCTTTCACTAAAGCACACTAAACAGTTCTACATAATTCCACCTTGGCAGCTCCGTATATCGAGGAACACAAGAATATTGTACGCTCCAAAAACCCGGGGAAGCCTGAATCATGGATTACAGATGAACACATGAAGTCTTTCGGTGGTTGGATGCGGACACATCTCTTGAATGACACCACTGTTGGAGATCAGCTATACTTGTTGGCCGCGTCACCATCTTCTACTGTATTGAATTTCCAAGGGTACGAAATAAATGGGAATACATTCTACACGATCGCCCAAGATAAAAAGAGCACCAACCAAAATAGTGGTGTCCGCTTTGATGCAATAGACGAGAATGGACAAAAGGACACATATTATGGTTACATAGAGGAGATATGGGAACTAGACTATGGAGTCTCTTTTAAGGTCCCTTTGTTTCGCTGTAAATGGGTCAACCTGAATGGGGAAGGGGTAAAGATAGACCAGTTGTACGGAATGACAACAGTGGATCTCAACAATCTTGGTTATAGAGATGAACCATTCGTCCTAGCCAATGATGTGTCTCAGGTTTTCTATGTGAAGGACATGTCCTCCAGACCAAAAAAAAGAAAAAATATGCAAACGAATACATCATATGATAAGCCAAAGCGTCACATAGTTCTTTCAGGGAAAAGAAACATCGTGGGAATCAAGGACAAGATAGACATGTCAGAAGATTATAATAAGTTTGATGAAATTCCGCCCTTCACAGTGAAAACTGACCCAAGCATTCCGTTAAGTAAAGAAGATGCTCCATGGTTACGTCTGAAGCGGTCATAAGGAATGACATATGCCAAGAAGTTCATGCTCATATTATGTAACTCTAGTTCATGTCTTTCGCGGTTTGTGGCTTGACCGAAGGATATCTTTCGCGGTTTGTGGCCTTTAGTCCCGGTTTTGTAGTCTCAGTTTTTAATATTAATAAATGTCTTGAGTGTTAGTCCCGTTTTGTGGCTGGACCGGGAGTGCCTCTATGACCAGTTTCTTGGAGATGCCGGAGGACTGGGCTCCGTCGGCATCTGCCTGAAACTGGTCGTAGTGGTGTCCCTGCTCTCGAAAACCATCTTGCAGCTTGTAACTTCACTAACTAGATCAATACGCCTCGGAGCTAACTAATTTCACATATTAGGGAGTGCCTCTATGACTAGTTTCTCGGAGATGCCGGAGGACTGGGCTCCGTCGGCATCTCCCTGAAACTAGCCGCAGTGGTGTCCCTGCTCTCGAAAACCATCTTGCAGCTTGTAACTTCACTAAGTAGATCAATACGCCTCGGAGCTAACTAATTTCACATATTAGGGAGTGCCTCTATGACCAGTTTCTCGGAGATGCCGGGGGACTGGGCTCCGTCGGCATCTCCCTGAAACTGGCCGCAGTGGTGTCCCTTCTCTCGAAAACCATCTTGCAGCTTGTAACTTCACTAACTAGATCAATACGCCTCGGAGCTAACTAATTTCACATATTAGGGAGTGCCTCTATGACCAGTTTCTCGGAGATGCCGGAGGACTGGGCTCCGTCGGCATCTCCCTGAAACTGGCCGTAGTGGTGTCCCTGCTCTCTAAAACCATCTTGGAGATGCCTCAAACTGGCTGGAGGACTGGACTCACAAGGATGCATATTTATAGTACAAGCAGCTCGGCATAATGTCGACACTCACGACATAATGTCGACACTCACCCCTATTATTAGTGCTGACTCATCTTTAGTCCCGGTTGGTGTCTCCAACCGGGACTAAAGGTTCATCTTTAGTCCCGGTTGGTGACACCATCCGGGACAAGGTACAAGCCGCACGACATAATGTCGACACTCACCCCTATTATTAGTGTTTCCTGGCCCACTCTGCCGCAATCCCTTCAGTCGCGGTTGGTTTCTCCAACCGGGACTAAATATGAACCCTCTCTTTATATAGGCATTTCCCTCTATTTATTAGGTAACACTTAAGACATTTATTAATATTAAAAACCGGGACAAACCGGGACTAGCTAACACTCAGGACTAAAGCCGCCCCTTTAGTCATAATCATGCCTAGTCCTATAGTACGCAGCTTCAGGGTCTTCATCGTCGTCGTCATCATCATCGTCATCGTCACCTGCCACTCCGGGGATCCTCAGCCCATCCATGGCATATACCAGGGGCCATTCCAGCCTCGGATTCACGGCGGGTGGGAGAGGGGTCTCCTGGAAGACGATGCCGCTACCGCAGGGACAGTGTGGGGCCTGTGGCGGGTGGACTCGTGGGCACCGTAGGCGAGGATGGTCTCCCCCGGTGATGTAGCGCATCACTTCGATGATAGTACGGTTCGCCCACCACAGACGACGGCCGGCTTCGTTGTGGTTCACCGGTGGCGGGCCATCACCCTCGTACCTAGCGAGCTCCCTTTCCCGCCTATTAGCGAAGAAGGCATTCCAGGTGTCGTAGTTGTCGGGATCCCACTGGGATCCATCCGCTGCTCCGGCGTGAGCTCGTGGTAGAAGTGGTTTGTGATGGCCGCCTGGCGTGCGGAACCTTGAGGGACAGGAGGGACAGGAACCCCTCCAGCGCTCAGCATCCAGCCGGCGGGCGGCCGGTAGCCCGGCGGACAAGGGTAGTTGGAGGCGCACAGCGCCTCGGTCTCCTCGAGGGTCAGAATGGCCCAGTAGGCGTTGTCCATTGTTCTAAGAGAGGAAGGTGTGGATGTGTGGATAGCCATGACACGATCACCCTAAATATAGAGGGAAAGGGCGGGAAAACTTGGCATGAAGCTTTGGGAAATGGCGGGAAATATCTTTAGTCCCGGTTAGTGACTACATCCAGGACTAAAAGCTCTAGTAGAAAGGAAAGGGCGGGAAAACTTGGCGGGAAGAGGTGGGAAATGGCGGAAAATATTTTTAGTCCCGGTTTGTGACTACATCCGGGACTAAATGTGTGCCGAACAATGATCATGTTTCGAAAAAACCGTCACAAAATGACCTATCATGTTCGAGGTTTCATGGCTTTTTCGGTCCAAATGACCGATGTTATGTGCTGAATCACGGCATAGTTTGTGATGTTGTGCCCATATTATGCATGTGTGTGGACATTGGTATGGAGAACAATGTTGCAGGAGGAAGTTTTCCTTTCTGTCGCACGGAAAAGCCCTTTTCCATTTTTCGAGCGCAAAAAATGGGTCGTTTTGTGAAGTAACCACCAAAATGCCGTTTCACAATGCTACCGTCCCATTTTCCTAAAATACTAGACCACCTTACATGGACTATCTCCCAACTGGTACATCTCAAACCTTTTCGTCCATCCCGGGTAAAAAGGACAAATGTCTGCCGAATCGGCAGGAAGTGGGTCCGGTTTGTACTACAGGTACATGATCTATCGCCCGTGATTCTTTGAAAAAATCATTTTTAGACTCGCAATATGTGGTTTCTTCAGAGATCCAATGCAAGTTCTAACGATGCTCGTCCCCTATCTTCATGCACACCGGTTCAACCATAGTTAGAAATTCAGATAATTCAAAACGGGCATAATAAATTCAAAAAAAATCCGAACAATGAAAATCCTTCGCTTGGTGTCATATCTTGTTACATAGTTGAAAGGAAAAATACCAGACTTGGTATATTGATCATGTTTCGAAAAAACCTTCACAAAATGACCTATCATGTTCGAGGTTTCATGGCTTTCGGTCCAAATGACCGATGTTATGTGTTGAATCACGGCATAGTTTGTGATGTTGTGCCCATATTATGCATGTGTGTGGACATTGGTATGGAGAACAATGTTGCAGGAGGAAGTTTTCCTTTTTGTCGCACGGAAAAGCCCTTTTCCATTTTCCGAGCGCAAAAAACGGGTCGTTTTGTGAAGTAACCACCAAAATGCCGTTTCACAATGCTACCGTCCCATTTTCCTAAAATACTAGACCACCTTACATGGACTATCTCCCAACCGGTACATCTCAAACCTTTTCGTCCACCCCGGGTAAAAAGGACAAATGTCTGCCGAATCGGTAGGAAGTGGGTCCAGTTTGTACTACAGGTACATGATCTATCGCCCGTGATTTTTTGAAAAAATCATTTTTAGACTCGCAATATGTGGTTTCTTCAGAGATCCAATGCAAGTTATAACGATGCTCGTCCCCTATCTTCATGCACACCGGTTCGACCATAGTTAGAAATTCAGATAATTCAAAACGGGCATAATAAATTCAAAAAAAAATCCGAACAATGAAAATCCTTCGCTTGGTGTCATATTTTGTTACATAGTTGAAAGGAAAAATACCAGACTTGGTATATTGATCATGTTTCGAAAAAACCTTCACAAAATGACCTATCACGTTCGAGGTTTCATGGCTTTCGGTCCAAATGACCGATGTTATGTGCTGAATCACGGCATAGTTTGTGATGTTGTGCCCATATTATGCATGTGTGTGGACATTGGTATGGAGAAGAATGTTGCAGGAGGAAGTTTTCCTTTTTGTCGCACGCAAAAGCCCTTTTCCATTTTCCGAGCGCAAAAAACGGGTCGTTTTGTGAAGTAACCACCAAAATGCCGTTTCACAATGCTACCGTCCCATTTTCCTAAAATACTAAACCACCTTACATGGACTATCTCCCAACCGGTACATCTCAAACCTTTTCGTCCATCCCGGGTAAAAAGGACAAATGTCTGCCGAATCGGGAGGAAGTGGGTCCGGTTTGTACTCAGGTACATGATCTATCGCTCGTGATTTTTTGAAAAAATCATTTTTAGACTCGCAATATGTGGTTTCTTCAGAGATCCAATGCAAGTTCTAACGATGCTCGTCCCCTATCTTCATGCACACCGGTTCGACCATAGTTAGAAATTCAGATAATTCAAAACGGGCATAATAAATTCAAAAAAAATCCGAACAATGAAAATCCTTCGCTTGGTGTCATATTTTGTTACATAGTTGAAAGGAAAAATACCAGACTTGGTATATTGATCATGTTTCGAAAAAACCTTCACGAAATGACCTATCATGTTCGAGGTTTCATGGCTTTCGGTCCAAATGACCGATGTTATGTGCTGAATCACGGCATAGTTTGTGATGTTGTGCCCATATTATGCATGTGTGTGGACATTGGTATGGAGAACAATGTTGCAGGAGGAAGTTTTCCTTTTTGTCGCACGGAAAAGCCCTTTTCCATTTTCCGAGCGCAAAAAAACGGGTCGTTTTGTGAAGTAACCACCAAAATGTCGTTTCACAATGCTACCGTCCCATTTTCCTAAAATACTAGACCACCTTACATGGACTATCTCCCAACCGGTACATCTCAAACCTTTTCGTCCATCCCGGGTAAAAAGGACAAATGTCTGCCGAATCGGCAGGAAGTGGGTCCGGTTTGTACTACAGGTACATGATCTATCGCCCGTGATTTTTTGAAAAAATCATTTTTAGACTCACAATATGTGGTTTCTTCAGAGATCCAATGCAAGTTCTAACGATGCTCGTCCCCTATCTTCATTTTAAAAGGTTACATTAATTATTTTTTAAAAATAGAAATTGGTTTTGGATTATTTATTCAAATCCATACACTTCTTATGTTTAAAGTTTTTCTAAATTCCAAATTAATATTCAAAAATATAAGTTAATTCATTTTAAAAGGTTACATTAATTATTTTTTAGAAATAGAAAATGGTTTTGGATTATTTATTCAAATCCATACACTTCTTATGTTTAAAGTTTTTCTAAATTCCAAATTAATATTCAAAAATATAAGTTAATTCATTTTAAAAGGTTACATTAATTATTTTTTAGAAATAGAAAATGGTTTTTGATTATTTATTCAAGTCCATACACTTCTTATGTTTAAAGTTTTTCTAAATTCCAAATTGATATTAAAAAAATATAAGTTAATTCATTTTTAATTGTAAATGGTTCATATTTTAAATGGTTACATTAATTGTTTTTTAAAACAGAAAATGGTTTTGAATTATTTATTCAAATCCAAACACTTTTTATGTTTAAAGTTTTTCTAAATTCCAAATTAATATTCAAAAATATAAGTTAATTAATTTTAAATGGTTACATTAATTATTTTTTAAAAATAGAAATTGGTTTTGGATTATTTATTCAAATCCATACACTTCTTATGTTTAAAGTTTTTCTAAATTCGAAATTAATATTTAAAACATATAAGTTATTTCATTATTAATTTTAAATGGTTCGTAGTTTAAATGGTTACATTAATTATTTTTCAAAACAGAAAATGGTTTCGAATTAGTTATTCAAATCCAAACACTTTTTATGTTTAAAGTTTTTCTAAATTCCAAAGTAATTATCATTTAAAAAACATTACAAATTTAAACCCCAAAATAAAAAATAAGGCGGGAACAGAGAGAAAATAACTGAAAAAATTTGAAAACAGGGGAATACGTCCCGGTTGGGGCCACCAACCGGGACGAAAGAGCCCCCTGCGCGCGCGCCCCTTCAGCTGCTGAAAATTGGACTATAGGTCCCGGTTGGTGGCTCCAACCGGGACGTATGCTCCTTTAGTCCCGGTTGGAGCCACGAACCGGGACTAAAGGCCCTTTAGTTATAAGGTGCCTCCTCTTCTTCTTCCCTTCCCCACTCACTTCTCTGCCTCTGCCTCTGCCCGCGCCCTCGCCGCCGACGACGCCGCCAGGCTGCCCCCGCCACCGCCGCGCGCTCCCCGTAGCGGCTCCGTCGTCAACGCCTCCGCCTCCGGCCGCCACCCGCGTCTCTTCCCGCGCGCCGACGACCGCGCCGCCCGCGCGTCTCCTTCCCCCGACGACCACCGGCCTCCCGCGTCTCTGCTTCCCGCCGACGACCGCGCCCTTCCCCCACCGCCGCGCGTCAGGTACGACGCCGCCCCTCCCTGCCTCTCTGTCCTCCCCCTCCCTCTGCTGCTGGTGGTGGGCGCGGCGGCTTCGATCGGGTGGTGCATCGTCGCCGGCGCCGTTTCCTCCACCGCCGCGTCGTCCTTGTCCACGGCCACGGCGGCCGCGTCCTCCTTGACAGCGGTGGCGAGGTGGCTCCGGGCCCCACCTCTGTTTCCCCTTTGCTTGCGTGGCGAGGTGGCTCCGCGTCCTCTTTTTCCCCTTTGCTTGCGTGGCTGCTGAGGTGGCTCCGGGCCCCACCTGTCAGCCACTATGGCTAGTTGTTACTATGGTGCAAAAGGTTTAAACATTTGATTTAATAATTTCAGAATTTGAATAAAACTTGTAAATTCAATAACTTTTAATCTGTAATACAGAAAATTACAAATAATATACCAAAATGTTCAGAAAAATGAGAACTATCTATCTATGCTATAATCATGCATTGTTCAACAACTTAAATGACAAGTTTAATTAGAACACCCTAGTAACCCTAACAGGTGATTCCGGAGTTCCTTGAGTTAGGGTTTGCGCCCCTCGGAACCCCGATTAACTTGTCGAGCATGCTTTAGGGTTACATTCCAATGCACACTAACTTGTCGTATCATCATCATTGCTTGAGCATTGCATCGATTCCATGTGTTGATTGTTTCCCTTTCTTTCCGGTGATTTGGTTCTTCTCGGTAGAATACGATATCGAGATCGAGATCGAAGACCGAGATCAAGACCATAGATAGATCTAATTAAATGACAAGTTTAATTAGAACACCCTAGTAACCCTAACAGGTGATTCCGGAGTTCCTTGAGTTAGGGTTTGCGCCCCTCGGAACCCCGATTAACTTGTCGAGCATGCTTTAGGGTTACATTCCAATGCACATTAACTTGTCGTATCATCATCATTGCTTGAGCATTGCATCGATGCCATGTGTTGATTGTTTCCCTTTCTTTCCGGTGATTTGGTTCTTCTCGGTAGAATATGATATCGAGATCGAGATCGAAGACCGAGATCAAGACCATAGATAGATCGAAGACCTTTTGTAGCCTTATACTCATGTTCCCCTCTCATATCCTTAGGGTTTAGGGTTTCTCTTCATTTTTATTATTGTGTATGTATATATTAGGGTTTCACCTTCGATCCGGAAAATATTCGTTAGCCGCTTTGACTTATTCGTAACTTTCTCCTTTAGCCGCTTTGACTTATTCATTTTTCCACCTATGCAGAAAATATGGACCCACACGTCAGAGACGAAGAAAAGGAAGAGTTGATCCAAGGTGTGATCCGTGGGGAAGATAATTTAGACGTATCAATGTTTCTGAACAACTCCGGTGAGGGTGATCCTCTTTTTACCGGAATAGACAACTTGTTTGAGGTTGAAGGTGTTGCCTTCCGCGAGGGAGAAGGCGATGCCTTGTGTAATCGAGAAGACGACCGCTCCGGCGAGGTGCATGTAATATAAATCAATTCATTAATTAATCATCTGCTATCTATATAGAAATTGTAACGACGATCTTTCTTCTTTTAGCCCTCCGGATCGAAGGAATCTACTGAAAAGAGCAGACGAGGCCCAACCAAAAAGTTGCAAGACCATGAGAGGTTCAGGATCGAAGATGTCGCTGAAGACGGCAAACCGACAGCTCCCGAAGTTGTCGCAACCAAATTTGTGGCACAATGCGGAGTAATCATTAGGGACTTAATCCCGATCACCATTAGAAATTGGAATAGGCCTGCTAATGCGGATGAAGAGGGAACATGTTTATTTGTCCCTAACCACGCCAAAGATTTACTGTGGAAGAGGCTCATGGTTAATTTCAAACTACCGAAGATAGAGCTGGATCCAAATGCGGAGGATCCAGTTGAGGACGCCTTACAACATGGGAGAGCCATGGAGGCTAAGGTCAGGGAGTGGGCTTTGAAGAAGATGGCCCAGTGTTTCACCAACTGGAAGAAAAGATTGCACCTTGATTATGTCGTGAAAAAGAAGACTCCCGATTTCAAGAATATTCAGTTTGAGAAGATAAAACCATTCTGGGCTGAGTTTGTGGAATACAAGAAATCAGAAAAGGCTAAGAAAATGTTTGAAACGAATAAGCTGAATGCTGCTAAGAAGAAGTATCACCATACTATGGGGCAAGGTGGCTACAGGGTTGGCATTCCTAAGTGGGAGAAACTTGAGCAGGAACTGCGTGATAAAAATATCACCCCAGAGACAGACGATTGGGTAGAACGTGCAAGGAATTGGTTTTACGGGCATGGGGGCACATTGGACTCGGAAGGGAGGTGTATATATAACATACGACATAAAGAAGACCCCTTGCCAATCGAGAGGATCAGAAAAGCAGTAAAGGCTGTTAAAGATAGGGACTTCATTCCCGATAGAGAGAATGATGAGCTCACACTCGCCCTTGGAAATAAGGAACATGATGGACGAACACGAGGCACAATAGGCTCCCAATCATGGAGGACTGGGTTTCCCGAAGAGAGGAAGAAATATCCTGATAGAAGCCGTCAGAGGAGTAAGGACAGGGCGGCAGTTGAAGCAGAAAGTCAGAAAGAGTGAATGCGTTTAATTGAAGAACGATTAAAGCAACAACAAGATGAAATTAACTCACTTAAAGAGCAAAGTACTACCGGCCCATCTCAGCAGCACACTGCATTCGATGCTACCGGCCTATCGAATAATCGAAAAAGCAGTGTGGCTTCCACCGAGGTCCCGGGTGATGACAATGGCGATGACGATGATGCACCGACGATGGCTCCTGTTGGCTACCCAGTGGATGATATCACAGAGATGACACACTGCGAGCTACATGTCAAAATTGTGAACATATCAATGAAGGTGGCGGTCGGCTATGCCTTACCAATTGGACCCACACCAACTTACCACTGTCGTCCGGTTCCAGAGGGCTACGCTGTTGTCGGCGTGGATGAAATCATGCCCACCTTTGAGGTTTTGGATCTTCACTACCCTGCTGGTGAAGGGGATGTGACTGTGTTGGGTGACGCAAAAAACGTCACCATTCTATGGCCGAGGGATTGTATCGTGCTTCGAAATCACACGCCAAGGCCATCTTTGCCGCCGCCTCACCCGTCTCCAGCGAGGTCTTCGCCGCCGCGGCAGGCGTCTTCGTCGCCTCACCCGGCTCCGTCGCCTCACCAATCTCCGGTGCCGCCATCGCCGCGGGAGCCATCGCCGGCGCCTCAGGATAAAAAGCGTAAGCGTACCGCTACTGTGCGTCGTAAGCGATCGCCGAAACGTAAACAAGAGACTCTTCCAAAAGTACCAACGGTTCCTCCCAAGAGAGCTTATGACTGTACTGAAGAGGAGACTGCGGCGATCGTTGATGCGGAAACGACAGCGTTTTTCGCTAAGCTGAGGCGGCCGAAATAGCCAGAGTTCCCCAGCACCAAAGAAGAAAAAGCCAAAGTGTTGAAAATGCTAAAGAATCTTCATCAACCCGAGCCAAAGCTGTCATCAGACTATGAGCGTTCTATTCTCAAGTCACATGCGCCACAAAAAGCCTCGAAGAGCAGTACTGATGCAAGCGGGAAATCTGTTGCCCAGCTCGGAGAACAAGCAAAACAGACTTGCGCCCCTCTCAAGGTGATTTCTCAAACCAGTGTGGGGTCGAGCAAATATGGGGCCGAAGAGCAGTATGATCCAGAGGTAGTTGCACAATACGGAGAAGCTGCCGCTGCTCAAGGTATGAGTATTGCCCAGTACTTATCCCAGTTAGAGTTCTTCCCCGTGAGTGAAGTAGCATACAAATACCAGTACGAAAAACCTCTCGTCAAACCTGAGGAGGTAAACAATCTTCCAACAAAAATGCGAAGATTGCATAACTGGTACATGCATGCCACAAGGTCCGGGGCTAACTGGATAGTGCTGAGGGTTACAAAAAAGCATCATGGGAAAGATAAGGATGACATGATATCCATTGAATTTGATGAACTATTTCAATTATTCAATCAAGACGCCTTGGACAAATCGATCATCAGTGCCTATTGTCTGTAAGTACTAATTCTGTAATTAATTTAGTCTCCAGCTATATTATTTTGTTTATTGCATGTATATAATCATACTGTAATATGCAGAATGAAGATTCTCGAATGCAGCAGAGGACAAATCTATGACATTGGCTTCATTGACCCATATTGGGTTCATGAAGCTAATCTCAAAATAAGCCCCCAGGATACGGAGGATAATATAGTACACGCGTTAAGGTTTCAAGAAACCAAAAGGGAAATACTATTTCCTTACAACTTCCAGTGAGTGTTATTGTCTTGTATACACTTTCTATTTCGCTTACTCGATGTTAAGTATATAATTGATTAGTTCTGCATTCGCAGGTACCACTATATTCTGTTAATCATTCAACTTGACAAAGGGCGTGTACTAGTCATGGACTCGAAACATAAACCCCTTGAGACGTGGAAGGACATGCAGATACTTCTCCAGCGGTAATTCTAATCATTACGACACTATATCGGCAACGTTCGTGAATTTTATGATATCAAGTACTTAATAACTTATTTTATTCGTTTTCTACGCCGGGCAGCGCTTGGAAACGGTTCACCAAGAAGGCTAGGGGTGTTCGGAAAGAGGAGCTTACATTTCAACCACTAAATGTAAGCACCACTAGCTATATCCGCGCATCTCTTTGATTCTAGTTTTGATACAGTTATTATCATGCTTGATTATTATTTTGATTGAACTCTGTTCTCGTAAAGTGCCTGACGCAGGGACCAGGTAACAATCTATATGGATACTATGTATGCGAGTTCATCCGGCAGACGTGCGATGAGAAGGGCAGAAATTTAGAGCAACTCCACGTACGTAAACAATTTCTATAGTTTTTAATTACAATCAAATTGTGTTTAGTTTCATATTCATATAGGCTGACTCCTTTTTTAAATCAGATCGAACGTCTACGGGACGGTCTTCTGCCAAAGGATCGCGTACGAGCAATTCAGGAGGAATTGGCAGGATTCTTGGATGCAGAAGTCCTAAACACACAAGGGGAATACTACTCGGCTGTGTATAGACAATAGGAATTGTAAAAATAGCAACTTTCAAGAAATTGGCCGGTAGCATCGAATAGCAACTTTTGTATATAGTGCATGAACTCGATCCGTGTATTGAATGTAATGTTGTGTATTATAAGGTTCCTTCGTTGATAAGTGCAAAACACTAAATAAACAATAAAACAACCTAAATGAATTCTCTACCGCGGCACAAAAAGTGGCGAAAATGCTGCCGCGGCAACAAAATGTGTCAAAATGAATTCTCTGCCGCGGCAGAGAAATGGACCAAATCTCTGCCGCGGCAGCAGGTTATTAGTCCCGGTTCGTGTTACGAACCGGGACTAATGCTCCACCCCCCCCTCGCGCTCTGATGCCGCCACGTGTGCCCCATTTGTCCCGGTTGGTGGGGCAACCGGGACTAAAGGTTAGAGCTTTAGTCCCGATTGCCCCATCCCGGTTGGGCAACCGGGACTAATGGCCCTTACCAACCGGGACGCATGGGCCCTTTTCTACCAGTGGAAGTCCCAAAACTGCAATAGTGCCACGGACGTTGATCCGGGGGGTGGGGGGACATGGTGTTGAAGGTGATTACACACTAGAAGGTGGTGTCGGCACAGAGCACACTACTGCCGCATGTGCTACATCAATGGAGGAGTGTTGCACAAAATCAGGCACGAAGAACAATTGTGGCACGTGATGCGTCCTTACAGATGCATCGAGCGTTGGTATGAGCAGAGAGGGAGGTATGACATTCAAAGTCGCAGGGTCCCTGATGCGATGGAACGAATAGAAACTGCTATGACATTTTTTTTTGGAAATGGGCGCATTTATTAACCAAATGTTTAATTCTTACACCCGGCCTCTGCATAACTAAGATACACACAGCCACACGAATGACAGACTAAGACAAAAATTAAATAAGCATTACAAAAAGGCACTAAATTAAAGTCTGGAAACTAAGATAGATCAATCCTCAGATCACGCGGCCATCCATGTCGTGAGTAAATATTCCTCGCCGTGTCCTCCAATCGCATACATCCGTCCAGAAATAAGTCGCGAAACTCCATGCGTTGGAGAATATTTCATGATCGAAGGATAGCCGTGGCTCGATAAATAACCTGCAGAGGGGAAGACACAATGTTATTAAAAATCTTGTTATTTCTACAAAGCCATAGCGACCATATAATGGCAAGCGCTCCCACCCTAAACAAGGTTCTGTACTTATCAACAATTCCATGCAACCAATTACCAAAAACATTGGTTACTGAACGTGGGGGAGATAAGCCAGAAGATATTTGGATGAATGACCATATAGAACGAGCAAATTTGCAGTGAAAGAATAAATGTCGAATTGTCTCATCTTGATGACAAAAAACACATTGTGTACTTCCATGCCAATTCCTCTTTACAAGATTATCCTTTGTTAGAATTACCCCTTTCCATAGATACCATGCAAATATCTTCGTTTATTATGGTCCCTTACTATTATCATCGACTAGGAAATCAGGTTGGACCAAAGCTTTATATAGTGAGCCAACAGAAAATTTACCACTTTCCAGTAATTTCCATTTGAACACGTCAACACCGTCCGACAATTGTATCCTGGATAACCGTAATAGTAGATTGTTCCAAGATAATAGTCTAGGACCGATAAGACTTCTTCTGAAAGACACATTAGGAGGATACTCCTCCATCACTGTGGAGATTGTATCCCCTTTATGTCTAACAATTGAATATAGAGCTGGGTACTGTTCGCGAAGAGTAGTTTGGCCTAGCCATTTATCTTCCCAAAACCTAATTTGTGATCCATCCTTAATCTCGAAAGCACCAAAACGAAAGAAATGTTTCTTGGTGGCCATAAGACCTGCCCAAAAATGTGAATCTCCGGGTTTCCAAACCACTTGAGACACAGCTTTGGAGCCCACATATTTCCTCCATAACATGGTTTGCCAAACGCCTTCCTCAGTAAGTAGTTTAAAAAGCCATTTGCCCAGAAGCGCGGTGTTTTTGACTTGCAAATCGTGTATGCCTAGTCCACCAAACTCCTTCGAAGGCAAACCACATTCCATCTGGCCAGTCGATATTTGTTTTTCTCACTATCCCCTTGCCAAAAGAATCTTGAACGGAAATAATCCACTTTGTTCAAAACCCCTTTTGGCATTTGGAAAAACGAGATCATATACAGTACCATATTAGTAAGAACTGAATTTAAAAGTACTAGTCTTCCCCCAAGGGATAACAATTTTCCTTTCCAACTATTAAGACGTTTTTGTATCCTTTCCTCAACAAGCTTCCATTCAGCAATTGTGAGACGCCGATAATGAATCGGTATTCCCAAATAATTGATTGGAAACTGACCCAGACCACAGCCGAAAAGTTCAGCATATAGGTGGGCCTCGTTTTGGGCCTCGCCAAAACAATACAAATCGCTTTTATGGAAATTTATTTTAAGCCCAGATAGCAGCTCGAATGCTGATAATATTAATTTCAGATTCTTAGCTTTCTCCAGATCATGTTCCATAAAAATAATTGTATCATCAGCATATTGAAGAATAGAAAGTCCACCATTAACGAGATGTGGAACTACACCTTCAATTTGGCCGTCAGCCTTTGCTCTCTCAATAAGGATAGCCAACATATCAGCCACTATGTTAAATAGTAAAGGCGATAATGGATCCCCTTGTCTCAGTCCTTTCTTGGTCTGAAAGTATTTGCCAGTATCATCATTTACTTTAATGGCAACACTACCCCCAGACACAAAAGACTGAATCAGAGCACGCCACTCCTCAGAAAAACCTTTCATAGGGAGTGTTTGCTGGAGGAAAGACCAGTTAACTTTGTCATAAGCCTTCTCAAAGTCAATCTTGAACAGTACGCCATTTAATTTTTTTGAGTGTAGTTCATGGATTGTTTCATGCAGAATCACAACCCCATCTAGGATATTTCTTTCTTGCATGAATGCAGTTTGAGACGGGCTAACAACATTGTCAGCAACCGAATTTAGTCTAATTGTAGCAACTTTAGTGAAAATTTTAAAGCTAACGTTAAGCAAGCAGATTGAACGGTACTGTTGTATACGTTCTGCATTATTAACCTTAGGCAGTAAAATTATGTTACCAAAGTTGAGTCTAAAGAGATCCAATTGTCCAACCTGTAAAAACCCAAACAAATTCATCAGGTCCTCCTTGATAACGTCCCAGAATTTTTGGTAAAATTCCGCTGGGAATCCATCAGGACCTGGTGCTTTGTTATGTTCCATTTGGAAAACCGCTTTCTTTACCTCTTCCTCGGTATATGAGGCAGATAGAAAACTATTTTCTGCATCCGAAACCTGGGGAATATCGGACGTTTGGGACTCATCCAGAGAGAAAGAATTCTCCACTGGGGCCCCAAACAAGGATTTATAATACGTAGTAATATATGACTTTAGATGTTCTTGTCCCTCAATCATACCTTCGTTCTGAATCAGAGAGTGAATAAGTTTCTTCTTATGCCTGCCATTGGCAACTGCATGGAAGTATCTAGTATTCGCATCTCCTTCCAGAATGAATTTAGCTTTAGAGCGTTGGTACCATTTGAGTTCCTCTTCGCGAAGAAGTCGGGCTATCTCTGCATTCGATTGGCTTTTAAGCTCAATTTCTTGTGCAGTTAATGGCCTTACCTCCGCGGAAGCCTCTAAGTCATCTATTATAAGTGTTAGGCGTAATTTTTCTTTTTTTACCATACCCGTTGTATGCCTGGCCCAACCCCGAAGGAACTTTCGTAAAGTACGCATTTTGTTATTCCATCGTAGGATAGGAGTTTGGCCATGTATCGGTTTCTCCCAAATAGCCTTAACCATCTCATAAAAACCATCACGGATCATCCAACCGAGTTCAAATTTAAACTCATTCGTAGACTTCCGTGGCGGTAATCCAAAAGAAAGAAGTAAAGGGACCTGATCCGACAAAGCCTCAATACGCTCTAGAGCACGAATAGTTACCATAGGGAACTTTTGTTCCCAATCAGTATCCATAAGCACTCTATCTAGTTTTTCGTATGTTGGCTCCGGAAGACTATTAGCCCATGTGAATTTCCTTCCTAACATTGTAACCTCTCTCAAATCCAGACTGTCAATGACAGCATTGAACAGAAAAGGCCAATGTTCATCGAACCGGCCCCGACTTTTCTCATGAGGAAATCTGAGCAAATTAAAATCCCCTCCTATAAGAATAGGATAAGGATTGTCCTTTGACAAATTCACAAGCTCACGTGAAAAGTCAGCCTTATAAACATCCTGAGCGGCCCCGTATACGGCGACTAAAGACCATGTGAAGTTGTCAGCCTTGTTACGGATATGGATTTTTATAAAAAAATATCCCACCGAACTAGCTAAAACTTCCATAGTCTCATCTCGCACGCCTAACAGGATCCCCCCGGATCGACCACGTGGCGGACGTGATATCCACGTAAGTCCACTCCACCAGAAAGGCGATTGAGTAGAGCTTGCAAAAAATCCCGTCTACCAGTCTCAGAAATACCCAGAAAATCCAAATTATAATCTCTCACACAGTCAGCAAAGAATAAATGTTTAGCCAAGTCCCGAAGACCTCTGCTGTTTGAAATCATTCCATTCATTGAGAAACCATAGGAGATTTGGATACACGGGATCTCTTACGCAACCGCTGGCTCTTCGATTTTCGACCAGAAGCTTTCAGCTCATACATATAAGCAAGCCCAGTCTCATCAAAGTCCACTTCCGACACTTCACCGACTAAGTGAGAAAGGAGTTGACCATCTACTGTGGCATGCAACTCCTCCTCCTCAGTTAGTGAAGCATCAGGAAAAACACTGACCTTAGGAGTAACCGTTAGACGGTCAACCTCCATGTGTCTCAAAACATTAGAAGAAAAAGATACATCCTGTACAGAGCTACCCAAACTAATGCCAACATTGGCTAGTTTAGAAGAAATAACAGGAGTAGAAAATGACAAAAAAGACTTTGAATTACTCTTTATACCTGGCGAATCCAAGTTCCTCTCCGCCTTACGCCGCATGGCCTTGAGCATGGAGTCCTCATCAGTCACGGACGCCCCAGAGGCATCGACTCCATGACGCATGCTCCGCCTAAATGTAGTACCACTCCCCTGCACAAGCGAAGCGTCACCTGGAGACCGAGGCACCCCAGACCCCTCCTGGGTCCGGTCGTCCCCATCGACCACCGAGGTCACCTGCCCCACCAACGGAGGCGAGACGTCCCGAGGGTCCAACCCCACCTGGGTCGGACCAAGCGAAGCCATATCCTGAAGCTGGTGACGAGCGTCGCGGTCAGCCGACCCCTCCTGGGCCAGCTTCCGCAAACACACCGAAGGAACAACCTCCTCAAGTACAGGAGTGGAAACAGGAATAGATCTGCCCAAAATATGCGTTCTGGACCTCGCAGGTGCTGAGCAAGCTCGCAAGACCGGGATGGAAGCAGAACGAAGAGCCTCCTGTAACTGAGCCGGTGAAACGCGAGGTGCTGAAGTAGAACCCTTCCCACGAAGAGGGGAATCCAAAGGAAGAGCATCCAGTAGTTGTCGTCCCCGCGGAACTCACCAGGAGCCGGGTCACATGTATTGTGAATGGGAGGGATTCGTTACATGGGGTGCACTAAAATTGTTATATATGGGCAATGAATTGTTCGTGCATAAACATACATGAATTGTGCATCATACATGGATGAAGAAAAAAAATCCATGCATGGCCATTATTTTTTCATAACGAAAGCATGAACACCATACCATCGGGTGGGTCTATAAATTGAGGTACTGTCCGGTGTCCGCCCATGCAGCAACTCACATGTCATATTCTGATATACACATGAACTTCTTATATGGGCATATCCATGTATGCATGCTTGCATACACACTATACATATGTAATGAGATATTATAAGATAACTGATGGGTGTTGTAGTGACTCTGTCGTAGGTTGCTGATGAGGGGGATCCATAGTGTAACGAGTGGCAGCAGTCGAGCTCCTGCCAATGGCTTCCACTCCTGCACGTTCGAGGGCATTCTAGGATTGACTAACTTCTCGAGGATGTACGGTATGGTGGAAGACGGCATTGGCGGAGCCGGGATTTGTGTATAGGGGGAGGGGCGGGATATGTGTATACTGTATCAAGAAATGTGACCGAGTAAACCGAAATAGCATTTCACTCTATGTGTGGTCCGTGTACAAAGAATGCATGATAAACGTCTAGAGCAACTGATCGAGCAACACGAGTAGCATGAAGTATGTATCCACATGCCCACATGGTATCATGGACGGTGTGGGATGGGTCGCTTATCACTGACACCACGGATTTTCATGCCATAGTTTTGACCTAATATTATGTGTACGAGTAAAAATGATCTCAAATATGAAGGTTGTTTCTTTTGCAAGTTTAAATATGACTATATACTATCACAGGTCACCACCAACTTGATCCAAATTTACAACACTAAGTCAGATTCAAGATCAAAGTAATTGGCGTGTGTATAATCATATTCCTTCTATGTATTTTTAACCAAGTATAGCTAAAGTGAAGAAAAAGGAGAACTAGATCAACTTATAAATATTTGTATTTCTGTACTCTATGTGTACCTCGACAAATAAACCAGTGGTGCTGTCGTTCGATCAGCGGCAGCTGCGGCGGTAGGTGCCCTAGCACTCTAACCGTAGATTGATCAATCTGATTAAGAATTGAGAGGGGCGACAAAGCTGATCATGGACATGCCCCATCAGACATTCACGATCTACATGAAATACATGGGCCAGATGCACTGTAATGAGTGTTTTCTGGGCTTCTGTGCATGCAAGACTACTTGTAATTGGGCTTATACTAGTGTAATGACGTTATTAGCTGCAGCCCTTAGTGCATAATTATATGAACTTGGGATTAAATACTAGTATTAGGCCTGCTGGATTTTTTTGATCGGCGCGACACATTAGGGAGGTTTTTCCCCTACTAGCCCGGTAGCCCCCCTTGTTCCGCCCCTAGAAGACCAGAACATGGTTTTCCATGCCGCTGGCGTGTGCTTTCCCTGAAAAACGTTGCGCACAACAGTAATGTGGTGCATTTTTTTTTGGAAAAAAGTATATATTAATATCACCGACATATCAATTACACCTGGTTTCTATAACAACCGAACAACGTATGCCCGAGCAAACGGATGCACACAGTCATGTGGGGCATAGTTTGATGCTTATTGTGCTTTGGGAATTCAGAGGCTGAGATCGTCTGGACGGAGTTGACAAGTGCATGACCGACCTCTTCTTATTGAGGGGTTGGTTTTTTATTGCAAGGCCTTCTCACGTGTAACAAGGCCATTAGCTTTCTACCTCCACGGTGTTCATGTCTATACTACCTACTACTCGCTCCTTTTCATAACATAAGATGTTTTAGCTTTTGTGAAATAAATGTATCTAGACGCGTTTTAGTATGTAAGTTCACTCCGAATCTACAAGAAAGATGTCTAGTACATTCTTCTCACAAAATCTAAAACATCTTATATTCTAAAATGGAGGTAGTATTTTTGATGTAATTCTAGATATTGTGTTAGTTTGATAGGATTTTGGCTGAGGTATCAATGTTATTTATATGTTGTTGTACTGTGCATTCGTCCTCATCTTATTTTGAGTGATGGGAGACTTGACCTCAAGCGATAATCATAACTAAGCATTCGTGTCCTCATCTTATTTCGAGCGAATTCTACTTGTTCCATACTTCCATTCTAGTCTTCCATCGGTAACTCTAATTTAGTGCAAATTCCTCTAAATTACCCCATTTAAGAAACATAAGACCTGGTTGTACGACAGGTTAGCATTTGGGACCATCCTAGGAAACATGAGAACCATGTTAAAGCTCGATGTGGTGTGATCTATAACTGACTCCGTGGCAAGCCTCCACCCACCTGCCATGATGAATGTCATCGGCCATGGCCCGAAACACATGTGGTATGTTGCTCGTGGGTCCGGTTAGATATGCAATTTACACCTTACAACCATGTTCCTTTTTATGCCAATGGCTAATGTTAAGCGCTTAATAACATCAGAACTCCTACCCCAAAAAATGGTGATATAGTTTTCTTTTTTGTGTAACCCATATTGTATCATATGTATGACCAAACTAGTTTCCACGTGTTAGAACATATATTTAGGAATGTGATATTCAGGCATGGCCATTTACAGACCATCGTGCATGGAAGAGGGCATGTATGAACATAGTTTACATAAATAAAGCATGAATTCCAACTTCTTATCTTTCGACGATGGCAGGTGATAACCTTTACGACCTTGGGTTCACCAAGAACACCCACACCTGTGAGATCATCAAAATGTTTCCCGACATTAGCAGATTGTAGGCCATTATAGTTTGGGAAGTAAAATTGGTGTTTCTGAATTGGTAGGGTCTCATTTGAGGAGGGTGAGCACATGTTTGTTATTACATACTTGCGTCCTTGCAAAATTAAATCTATAACCAGGAAGACTTCACCTCGCATTAAATGTAAGACTTGTATGGTCACGGTTAGGCAACTTTCATGCTAATCGATAGGCATCAAGCCCCGGATACACTCTTATCCCAAACATCCACACTCTATGCTCTCTCTAACGTCACACTCTTTGATATTCAGGTAAGAAGGACCTCAAGATTGCCTCCTTGTGTCCATTGCTTGCACTTAAGAGTTAGTCGGTGAGGGCCCATGCATGTTGATTTTGCGTCATCATTCATCCATGGTCAGCGGAAATCTGGTCTCGCTCCTCCTCACCCTCTATTGTCCATGACACTTCAATGCCTATTTACATGCCACAACCACAACCCAAGTTGTTCCATGTGCTCACCTGTAGGATCCTACTATGTCCTTTTGGCGATAGAGTATACTAAATGTGTCGTGGAGTTGTCTCATGGGTAGGACATCAAAGGAGTTGTTGATGTTCAGAAACGTCATGTTCTGTTGTCATCATGCCATGTTGTTCAAACCTTACTACACCATGCTGATTTTTTTCACGATAGAAATCGAGTAGGAAATTAGTCTAAGGATGTTGGTGTTATCTTGTATTGTAGCATATCCCGCACTTTAAAGTTTCAGTTAGGATAGTCATTTCTGTTAGCTATTTTCAGTTTGATATGGTTGAGGATGCAGTCCTCTGCGTGACCTCCATAGTTGAAGGATCATACTGCGAACGCTTCAGTCGTGGGATGGCATGACCAAGTAAGAAGTAATGGCCACAATCATCACAAGGACTGAAAGTAAGTGAAAAATAGAAAAGAAATCAGTTCGAACACTACACCAAAAAACTTGCATATCTCTACTTTTCATTCTTCGATTTCAAGTTTGACAAGTAAAACAATAAAAGATGGAGTGGTTTTGTGTTTTGGGTGTGTAGTTTGAAGTAATATAAATTGCTGAAAGTAAATTGTAAGTCCAAACCTCTGTACAGCAAGAAGACAAGATCAAGTGTGTGTTCTTATACATGACAATTGTTCCTGAGGGTGGCATGGATTTACTTAACATACAGATTTCTAGACAATATGGTGAGTATCTTGTGGACGGAGCCTAGTTTAGGTGCAACCATAGATATGAGCAAGTACACACCTTATGATGGGTCCTATAGCCATATTCATGAGAAAATAGGAATAATTAAGACATAAATGTCCCACCATAGCAGTAAGTTTATGGGTTTCCGATATAAATCCCTCCAATAAAACTCAAAGTATTGAAAAACTGTTTATGTCATTCCATCCCTTCCAACCCTCTTCATTATATTAAAGTGCAACCCTATGGGCCCATATAGGTGAGGTGATTTGCAGTCGATGTTCGCACATCACCATCATAGAACAACATAAAAGATATAAACATGACCAAATAATTATTGTATATTATATGAAATCATAGCCAATTCATCATATGCTCCTACGAACATGGGTATCTACTCACAAGTATCAAACATGATATGGATCAGTGGCATATGGTTTACAAATTACAACACAATTCGAAAATATAATCTCTCCACCAAATAAAGACAAGTTGTCAATCACAAACATCCAAATGGCACTTAAACAATATCTAGGGTTCAATCTATCACAAACTATGAGAGGGATGAGATGGATCTTGGATATGGAGATGGTGATGATGATGGTGCTGATGGAGATGTTGATGTTGATGGAGAGGCTCCCCCTACGCTAAGTAGGAGTAGTGATGACGATGGCGATGATTTCCCCCTCACTGGAGGCTCTAGCACAGTAGGATATGCCCTCTCTTGGAATAGGAGAATACTTTCGCCTCCGCCGCCGCCTCTGTAAATTGTGGAAAAAATATGGTATAGGTGTATCTGTAAAAAGGGGGAAGCGAGACGATGCTCGAGGGCCAAGTGGGTCTAGGTGGCACGTCCACCATGGTGGGCCATGCCACCTGGCCTCTTGTGGCCTTCGTGGCTTCCCTCGTGTGCTTCTTTCGCTCCATGGTTCTTCTCTTGATGAAAAACTGACCAGGTTTTTTCTCTGATTTATTGACATCCAGAAGGTCTCTAAAATAGTAAAATAAGAATGAGGAGGTTTTCTATCTCCCAGAAATTAAATACCAGTGAAGTGGACTTTGTAGGTAAGTCCAATAAATCATCTAAAAATGCATAAATAATGTTAGAACAATGCAAATAACATTTTATAATAATTATATATGTTGCTATTATGATGATGCAAAATACACGTCTCTGCAGATAGTGAACCTGAGGGAGCTGACTATCGAGGACCTCACCAGTTGTCTCATCAATACCGAATAGGGGTACGAGCTGGACGATGCAACTAACGGCATTGGGAAACTAGTGGTCACCAAGGGGGAGTAGCAAAAGCGCTAGAACTCACGCGCACACATGTCGTGCATAGTGGCGGCAGCAGTAGTGGCAAGCCCGCGAACAAGGCTAAAAAGCATGGCACCACCAAGTCTAGTGGAAGCAGCACTGGCAACGGCCGTACCGGCGAAAAGCTACAAGAGCAACTATCAGAACTATGCCAAACTAGGTAATTGGGCCAAGGAATGTCGTAAGGCCGCCCGTGACCGTGAGAAGCACGGAAAGACCACCAATCTCGCATTCGCTTAGGAGGAGGTGGAACCGCTACTGATGGCTCAGTTGTGCACACTGGTGCAGATCACCGACGCTATCAAATCCCATGAGGTGAACGTCAACGAGGAATAAGTTAAAACTTACTTATTTTGACCAAATATATAGAAGTAATTAACAACTTTTTTTTTCGAAAAGGGGAAAAAAACCCGGCCTCTGCATCAGTTGATGCACACAACCTTTATTATAGTTTATCCAAACATCCAACATTCAAACATTACAGATCATGGATCTCTTAGCGTTGATACATGGATCAACCAGCGAAATAAATGAAACGAAAAAAAAATTAGTCATCCTGTAGTCGACTAAGCGGCTGTCAGCACGACTGTGCGAATATGTGGTGGGCGACCGTCAGAAAATGGCTGCATCCAATGTGCTACCCTATGGATAACCTGCAAAAAAATAGATTTTTTCTTTTGTTAAAGATAATGTCATTTCTGCATCTCCAAATAGACCAAACTAAGGCAGAGACACCAATGCGAACTCTATCCTTAGATGATTTGTCCACTCCTTCAACCAATTCCCAAATATATTTGTTATATTAGTTGGAGGAGGCAGATCGAAAGAAAAATTGACAATACGCCACAAAAGACGAGCAAAAGGGCATGATATAAATAAATGTTCTATAGTTTTCAGTGACACACAGAAGCAATAACTTGTACATCCTACCCAATGTCGTTTAACCAGATTATCCTTTGTAAGAAGTAATTAACAACTACAATATTAAAATACATTATGCTAGTTTATCTCATGGTAGTGATTTTGAATGATATTATAGATGTTTATGTTTTTATCTGCATACGTAGTCGAAGTTGCAAGCATCGACTTTTGAGTAAATTTATGCGAGATGTACTTTAGGACCAAAGTGCATCTCCATCGTGTATGTATGATAAGCCGATCAACTTGATTTGAAATATAGGCCAGGACGGTGTTTATGTGGGCCAATAATTTTTGGATTAACCATCAACATAAAAAATGAAAGCAACATTTGATTAATGTTGTTAGATGTTTATGGAAATATACTAACTTCACAATTATCTTAACATCAAACAACCTATTATGAGGTCATTTACAATGGGGCGCGTCAGCCTATCCTTACCGTTGCCATGTTGCCTTTTTTTGCTTAGTTGAAGGAGAAAAGTAAGAAAAACAAGGTTGTCATCACTTAGCTAAGGGACGATGTCTTATAAATAAGAGAAGACTATTTTATTCGTTGTACTATATGTCTTTTCTTAGAAAACAAATTTCTTACTAAACACAGTTAATTCTCCTTAATTGCTAGAGACGGAAATAAGATATAATGCATTTTATGGTTTATATATAGTGTCTTCTATAATGATGTAGAGGGGTAATGGAAGGCATATCTTCCCTACCATTGTGCATCACCTGAAATAGTTGATTGCTATTCCCAAAAATAAATATCCTACACTAATCATACCGTGAATCTGAGAGCCGAGTTATTATTAGCAGTCCACTAAATGGCTATAGGCAAGTCATGTTCATGCATGAACATGGACAAACCATCATGCCTACATGAAGGAATGTAACATGCATGATGCATGGCCATTAAGTTCGCATTTCTAAAGCATGAATACCAACCCATCAGTTGGGTCTATATATTGAGGTAATATCCACACCACCCATGCATCAATATATTTTCTAGGCATAAACACATGCATGAAAACTATACACGTGCCATGAGATATTAGAAGATAACTGATAGGTTACGTTTGGATTATCTATGGTCTTTTTTGCATGACTGCGAGATGAAGCAAAGGTGTATGGAATTCTATGACAGGCCAGCCGGCCTAGGATAGAAGAGTTCATCTTGCCGGTGTAATCAGCCGTGGCCACTGAGAGACTACGAGATGTATTTTCTTGGGTTCCCCAATAGCATCCACAATCGTAGAAATTCCGAGTGGTCCAAAGCAATAGGTCGCTCAAAATTCTATACCAGGATAGTTCTTTCCGTCTAAGATAAGCTGATTAATACACGCCCAACTTTGGCAGGTGTTTCTCTAAAAAAAAACTTTGGCAGCTGATTAATGTACGTGCAAAATGTCTTCTAATTACATTGTGTTTTTGCATTAACTTCGGCATGCAAACCGAATCCTATTAGTTGTTGCGCCGACGGTGATAGGCAAAGGATGGTCATCGGTCACAAGGCTTAGCAGCAAGCTTAGGTTGAATGAGGATGTAAATAAGTCAGAAAAACTCGGGATGAAAAAGAAAGGACGTGAGATAATACTAAATGGCCCAAGTCTTTACCGCAAATTTATTGAGCGGCAAGGGCGCCTACCGCGGCTGCAATATAGGCCGCGAGAGCTGCAGCAGAGTCTTCGTTAAGCCGACAGGTGCTTATTAGTAATCCTTCCACGTTGCTTTCTCGATGGCAAGAAATGGATGTGTGCAAGATTTTCAAATGATTATGGGCAGTGGTGGACCTAGAAACATCCGCGTTGCCATTTTTTTGTACAGTAGTAAATTAAGGCCACCCATAATTATAGAAACACATTTGAGAAGTTCCCACACGGTGTAAAGTGATGTTGCCTTTTGATAACTTTGTGTCGGTCCCAAGGAAACACCAGGGAAAATCTTACACACTCTAATAGGTGGTGTCGGCACACTACTGCCGCATGTGCTACGTTAATGGAGGAGTGTTGCACAAAGTCAGGCACGACGAAGAAGAGTGGCATAAAACCGTGATAGATATGTCCTTGCAAATGCAGGGAATGTTAGTATGTGTAGAGGGAGGTATGCAATTGCATGGCACCCGGCACCAGATGTGATGGGACGATGAGAGACTGGTATGACATTGGCAGGAAGATCTAACCTCGCGTGGATCCAACGACGCCGAGATAAGTGAGAGCCCCACATGATTTTTTTGTTAAAGTCGAAGTGTGTAATTGCGTTCCAAGACTTTGTTTTGGATAATATGTTCAATTATTTCATCATACACTAATATTTTCATATTTTTTTAGAGTAAATAATGCTAAAGCATAATTCCTGCTAGTTCTTTAAAAATAAAAATTCAAATAGTAACATAAATGTTCTATGGAAAAGGTGATCTATTTCTAATTGGTGCTTTGTCTCCACCTGATCTGCAATATAAGTAGGTTTAGCATTTCAACCAGTCAAATATTGTCAGGCCCGACCAAAAATATCAAAAATATTACCAATGAGAACAATATAATCAATATACTAGATTCTCAGATGTTAGATGTTATTATGAAAATCTGTATCATTAACTACTTATATCCTGAATGAGAGGGAATATTGTTCATATTATCTACTACTATTAAACAAGCAAACTTTTTCTTTCCTAAGTACACCCAGTCAAATGCACACAGCGATATTAGCACCCTTCGATCAGCGCACTGTAACCGCTAAGATTAAACTATTCCTTGTCTAATGTGCATCTATCGATTAACACGAGCGGACGCGCTCCACCGGCAGAGGAAAAATTCAGCCCCGACTCCTCTCTTCAAGCCTATGGAAAAAATCAACGAAGAAACACAAAATCCCCCAATGATGCCGTGAATCGTGCCCGGCCAAGCAACTGCCGCCAGATCGCCTCCCCATTGCGCGTATCGCGTCGCCCCACACTGCTCCGGCGCGCTCCCTGCCTGGCCCTGTCCTGCTGCGCTTCTCTCCTCCAGCGAGCTCCTTGCCCACGGGCTGCCAACTCCAGGTACAACGTGTGGCCGCATCGACCAGGCCGTCGGCGGCTCGGCGCCACTACCATACTATTCTAGCGGAAAGGATCCGACCTCGGAGCGCATCCATGTTAGCGCCACCTACCTTCTCCGGCGCTCTCCAAGACGAAGCTCCGGCTCATTCACCTCCAGGACTTCCTCCACCTCCGCTCAGTCCATGAAACTGTACTACAAAATTACTGAAATCAACCTTTTTAACTTTAATTTCCCCTGCATTTTATTTCATGGAGAGAGCGACAATAGTACTAATATTAAATCAATCTGCAGATTTTCGTGGTTGCTAGGATAAGGAGCGAGCTCATATTCACATTTTTCCTTGAAATCAGGGTTCTTGTGCGTGCACACGCCAATCGATCGGATTTTCCAAATCACTACTGTACCTTGTTCAGCCAGTCAGACAAGGATAACACGATGTAGTTTGTCTTTCAGTCTTTCATACCCTGGTGTTTTCACAACCAGTTTAAAGCTCTTTGACCAACTCCGTAGACTGATTAATTATCTCACATTTTGTGTTTACATGTGTGGTTCGACATAAGCCAGTATTTGCTTGCGTATTGCAGGAAATTTGATTGGTAGGATAAACGGCAGTCGTGTTTCAGTCACACTGAAGTCCACAAGGTATGACTAATTGAGCTGTATGCTAATTTGATTTCCTTTCACAAATGTTTCCTAACTATGGGCTTCTATTGTTATTTCATTCATCATTTTCTGTAGTTTAAAACAAGAGCGTTGATTCTGGAGTTTCCACAACTTGTTGACCTATGATGACATGTCAAGGGGACACATCATGTCAGGTTTGATGAAATGCCAATAATGTTATTCATCAACTGATCTACAACAAATATCAAGCTTTGATAAAACATTGTTTTCTCTTTAGTTCTTTTAGTTTCTAAATAGTGAAACTAAACCCAGTTGAAATTGACGTTCCTTAGCCATACCTGTTTTGAACTGAAAAGGAGAACACATTTCCCTGTAGGCTGTAGAAGAAAAATGCCTCCTTGACTTTCGGACGGAAGTTTCTCTTATAGCACCTTCATAAGTGATAAGGGATGCTATGCTGCTGATTTATTTTAGAGGTCAACTTATCTATGAACTTTTACATGACAATAATGTATAGTTCTATTTGCTGGAAACTACCATTTTCAATGGTGCATAACATGGATAATAGTAGGAAATACAACAGCAGTTTCCTTACTTGTAATCTCCACTGATTTAAAAATCTCTGAAATGATTAATTTATTCACCCGATTAATAGAGAAATACTGCTTAATGGTCATGTACTTTTGTTTGCTATAGGTTGTGAGTTTACAATTTAGTTGATGTGAAAAAAGTCATTGGCGATTCTATACGGGTGTGAGTGAAAATGAGGGTAAAAGGGGCATCATATAATGCTCCAAATTGTGCTATTACATATTTTTATGTCTTGGGCAAAAGCCATTAAAAGTTCTTTGTCTCTGGTTATACTTCTACATTTTGTGATTCTCATCCTATCGGTTATAGTTTCAGGTTAATGCCATTTTCCATTTGAGATATTACCCGTTCATGCGCTCATGTGTCTTTATTTTGGTCACCCATGTTTTAGTTCCAATCATGAAGATTGTGGAGGTAGTCTGTTGTTTCTTAGTTTATTCAAAGTTTTTTTTCTTAATGGTAAGTTAGTGAGAATGTGAGATTAGTATTTCAGCAAGGCGTCAGTTTTTATGACTCTGTACTAAGATAGTTAACATATATATATCATATTTATCAATTAACGCGGATTTGGTACCACCGGTGCTACCTCTGCATGCTTAGGGCGTCGTTGGATATGAGGAGCAGCTTTAGTTAGTGTCTGGATACGAGGGAGCAAGTATTCGGTGTCTACTTCACGGTGCCTTCCTCTCCGTTTGTGCACCACTCCACTAACCAGGCGCTATGTTGAGCAACATAACAAAACAATTTTTTGGACGTTCTTCCACCGGTCCGTGAAAGAAGCATGCCTTGCTAGCGTGCCCTCCTGTGTCCATGAAGTGCACTAATTAGAGGCATGTTAGATTGCGAAAACGAAGGAACTCCCATTCGTTTTCACGGGGTTTTCTAATTTTGTCGCAAATATTCCCCCGCATGTTTTTCTGCTCATATCCCCATGTGCAACACAAGCCCTCAGCTCCCCCTATATATGAGCCCGTGGCATGTGGCTCTACCCTCCCCACAAAACAGAAACTAGAGACATAGTTGGTGTGTCTTGGTCCTTCATCCGTTCTTTGTTCAAACCTCGGTCCGTGAACTGTGCTAAAAAAATTCTAGGTTGGATGGTCTGGTTAGTGTGGTTGGTGATAGTGTTAAAATAGTTGCAACTTCCTTGGACCATGACATATGCAATTTTTTTCTCAGTGGTGTGGTGTGGTGTGATGGTTGGCACCTTGTGTTCTCAGTATAACGGCGATAGAATTTTCCGTCCGAAAACTTGTGCTCTTAGTGCTCTAATTTATGCTCCCTATAAGAGATTAATGGACGGATTAGCATGCACAGATAGCTCTCATGGTATCCCACTATTTTGGATTCAGGCCCGGCCCTGAGGGGGCGCGAGCGGGGCGGCCGCCCCGGGCCCTGGGATCCAAGGGGGCCCTTCCTGGTATGGTATACTCACTGGCGCCGCCATGAATAGAGTAGCTCGAGATCAGTTTGTCGTATGTTTAATGGAGACGAAGGACGAATCGTTACCCCTGCTGATTTCAAGTGGGCTGTAGTTGGGCTTTATTTCCTTTGTCGCTTGAGCTTTTTTTTCTTTTGACATGGCCTTTTCTCCATTCGTGATAACCATGAGAGTATCAAGTCATTCGCCGCTGAGTGCAGACAATCAACTCATTTCTCATTCTATAGCGCTGATTTTTTTGAGAGGCATACCGCTGATTACTCTAGTCGTTTTTTCATTAATTGTTCTAATTATTTCCATTTTAAAAAGTATTATCATACGTCAAACAAAAATAAACTATTGTCATGAGCATTTAAACAAGTAGGGAATAACCGCAGTCAAGGCGTAGCGCGATGGACTATAGAGCCTAGGCGACGCAAAGGCAACAAATAGAAGGATTGAGTACTAATTGGATGACAGTGGCGGCCAACATCCAGTATGAACTACAAGTAGCAAAATTTAAGTTTTGTTATGTTCAAAGAAATTTACACACAATATGTATACAATTTCGGTGTCAATATCGTTAACTGATTCACGGTAAGTATCATAAAATAAACATATATATGCATTAAGGGTCCCGGTTTTTAGGCTCGCCCCGGGTCCTCGAAATCCCAGCACCGGCCCTGTTTGGATTTATCTATAATACATACCATTTAGCATTATTTTGTGAGAGCGTGGATACAATTTTTTAGATAACTTATGAAGGCGTGCGTTGCACGTGCCCATCTACTAGTGCATAATAATACATGAACCGTGCATCATACTTGTATGAAGGAAAATTTGTCATGCATGGCCATTGGTTTTGCATAACGAAAGCATGAACACCACCCAATTAATGAGATCTATAAATTGAGGTATTGTCCGGTGTCCGCCAATGCATCGACTCATTTGACAAATTCTGGGATACACATGAACTTTTTTCTAGTTATATATACATGCATGCATACACACTATACATAGGGTGTGAGATATTAGAAGGTAACTGATATGTGTTGTAGAGATTCTTGGGTCTTCGGTTGATGAAGGGAACCCATGGGAGTCTCCAATGGTGGCAGTATGAGTCCCGAGATGGCGTATACTTCTGCATCTCCTATTCCATCCATCCCTAGTGTGAACACATTCTTGACATGCAATGTAACACATTGTGGAAGACAACGGCGTGGCTTTCAACGTCCATGGCGTGCGCTTCCCCTCGAACAACTTTGAAGTGACACCACTGGCTAATTCTGCATATATAGTGTTAATCCTTGGATCGATTCACTGGCACACATAGTATTGATGGATTGAAAAAATAGTGTATCACGATTATAACATGTATGATCGAAATTTTTCAATTACTACAAGTTTTCAAATATAGCTGTAGACTAACTAAAATAATTCAATTATCACTGGAAAACAATACATAAAGTAGATCTCCATTCTTCAAACATGCCACACGGGAAAAAATATTGAGTGTAGTCTCATGACCTATAAGTGATCACTCGTAAACGAAATAACCTGAAACATTAAAGGTCATGACCAAACTAACTGGTCAATACTTTGAATGTATTGGCATGTGGAGTTTATATCAAACCTAGCAACTACATGCATATTTGGCTAGGTGGATTCTAGACTAATTTGCAAAAAAAAAAATCACTTTTACCTATAATTTTTAGGAAAATATTTTTCAATACATAGATAGGTCACTCTGGTTTATAGCAGGTGTATCTACACAATTAAGTTCACGCATAAATTTTAAGTAATTAAGAAATTTGGATGAGTGATAAATTATCATACATTAGAATCCATTTGCTCATAATGTTCATAACCGGGGACAAGATTAAGTACTTAGTTTGACAATCTGCAGATGTTTATACACTTTACCCATGCGACCTGGTCAATTCCTATTACCATTACACTCATTTTGCACCATGGTCCGGTGAAGTCCATGACAAAACCGTTCGAGAAGTAGTTCCCTAAACCCTACATACCGAAACACCCACACTAATCCACATCTCTGGCTACATGATTTCAAGCCACCAAATCTACTAGTCAACCAACATACATTCACATTGCACATGGTTGCACACCTAAGCTACCCAACAAAGAAAACAATCCCTTCTACCATAGGCCTAGGTGTGGCTCCCCACAATAAAACCATCAAACAAAAAACATCAAGCCATCCTATAGCCAGGAGATTCGTTAACTATGTTGGTTCTAGCATGTAAAAAATATAGGTTTCAAAACACGTTAGCTTTTATTGATGAAATCCATCCCCTTCTAATAAGAATCACTAAGGGAACCTACACATACGATGCCTCAAGCTAACAAGACAAGCTAACAGGCACAACATGGGAAATATCATAGCGTATACATAAATATTCCTATACATTCAATTCTACAGAAAAACTACTATAATGCATGGGAAAAATAATATGACTTTTACGATCAAAATAGAACCACTGAACTTAGTTCTTGTAGTCGTTCAGACAATCCTCACAGTTGCAAGGATTCCACTCCTTACAAGATACACGATTCATAAATGCCAAAACAAATAACAACACAACACAAAGAAAACACAAGCAACAAATGCATGCATGATTATTTAATAGAAGTCACAAATGTTAAATTTTGTTCTATGTATATGTTATTAGTAGATGATGCACATGGAAAATATCAATTATATACTAAAACTAATATAAGGTTGTGTTTCAAGGCACCAGGTTGATCCACATCGTCTAAATTATTTTTGATAGTCAGATCTAAAATATGAGGCTAGAATTTAGTTAAATAATAATAGTTACGTAATTCTGTAAAGTGTATTTGGTTGGCATGGTGCAATTCTGGATCGTCTGTCACGTCTTTATTGTGGGCCTATATCATGATGCTCCTTACCAAGCAGTAGCCCGTGCAGTTCCAAAAACAAAAGAGCAGTCCCTGTCAATTTTTATTTGACTAGGTCGGTGTCAATTGTTCATAGGAAAACAACTCCAACTTGATCGCAATATGACACTAGGTGACAAACGTGAAACTAATCAACGTTTCCTACCCTATCACGTTTACAACCATCCGGCGCGTGAATGGACTGCTAAATCGTACTGACGCTAGACACTAGAGTATGTTTTATTCGCCTCAAAAATCAAAATTAAAAGCAGACTGATATAATTTATAGCAACCAAGTGCTCTAAAGCTGACCAGTCATGGGAAAAAAGAAACTCCAAACTAATTGTTTCATAAGTGAAGCCAACTCCAAAACTGACACGGTCGGTGAGAAAAAACTCCAAATTATATTTGTACGATCCAATTTTAGCATACGAGCACGTGCATGTGCCTACATAAGACACGGTGGCATCCTCGCATAAATAAAAAATATATTATGAGAAGATTTAAAATTAAACTCATATGTACGTACATATATGCATAATCACCAAATATATCCGCTCAAAAAATAAAATCAGAAAATATTGCAAAACTTTTTACTCCCTCCGTCCCAAAAATAGATGTCTCAAGTTTGTCAAAATTTGAACGAATCTAGACACTATTTAGTATATAGATTCATTTAAAATTTGAAAAACCTAAGACATTTATTCTTGGACGGAGGGAGTACAACACTTTGGAGTTTTGCTGCTCCATCACTTGTAGAAGCATGAAAAGAGATGAGACATGCATGCGCACTCCTTCACCACCGCCCACCTCGCCACGCCCCACCGCGCCTTGTCATGATGCGTGCCGCCAACTTAATCAAAAGTCTGAACTGAGAGATGATCCCCTCTCACTTCTAGTATATTTTAGTCTTCTTTTGCTTTATTTGGGTATACAACCCTGAACCTCTGGTTGTAAGTTGTATGGACCTACCAATTCACCGTTACTCTGATCTGAGAGAGGGTTGGTCTTTACACTCTAACACTCCCTCTCACATATATGCACATTTTGAGCCTTAATGTCCGCAATGAAAACAGAGGCATGCCGCGGTATTTTTGGGGAATCCCATCCTATCGCTGGCCTCAAGAGCTTTCTGGTTCAATAAGACCGCGTCCCAAACTGACATTGATCTTAAAAAAATGGAGATGTAGGGCATCACCATCTCAAGATCTGGCAATTGCGTCGTCCACACGGCCATGGAGGCCAGTGCAGTCGAACAACAAGGTCACACAACATTCTCAATATTCGTTGATGCCCTTGGGTGAGGGAATATGTTGCCATGACACGCCATCCATAAGAAGTTCCTAGCAAACAGATTCCATTACCTTGATTTTACAGGGAGTATATGGCAGTCCAACCTAATCAATCTGCCTTCTGATCGCAAGCAGGTTGTTGCCATGTAGGAACTGCACCGGACCGTGCAATGGTCTACCACCCGTGGCGCACATGAAGGGTCCCTGTGATGCAAAGGGACAATCTAGTCGCCAAGCACTCCCATTGAAACGATATCCAACACAACCTTTCCTATAAGACCCTAGGTATCAACCCTACCTAGCAATGTTACACCTACTTTAAACACTTTCTATTATTGAGAGAAAACTATAAATTTTGACAAACTCTCTTTTATTTACGGAGACATCCACAACAACAAAATGGGTACACACCTCAAATATTATGCAAACACGCAACTACTAGTTCAACAAGGCCAAGTTAAATTTTACATCCAAGAGGCATCATATCAACCAACACGCCAGCCACAAAATAGATTGTGGTTATATTGTGTGAATGCAATATGTTGTAATATTTAGAGGTACTACTCGCAGTTCCATGCATGTCGTCCTCAAAGCTACCTACAAAACATAGAATCCATAAGAGTGAGTACACATGCCATTGTGACACGTCCGTGTTTTGAAGGAAGCCGTATATACTCTCCTCGTGGAATCACAATGTTCCCAAATGATGATGTTGCAATTTCTGAATTGTTTTACCAGTTCAATAAATTATGGTAGCAATGCCAAGACATTCGAGCACTATTAGACTGAAACTTGTTTCATTGATGCTAAACATTACAAATCAAGATAGTCATAAGGCAGCGTGTGTGACTCCTTCCAGCCCGCTTGATGTCATGGACACTGCCACGTGATACGAGCTTGTTCATGAATGAGGCAATTTCAATGGGGCTAGACTATCTGCAAGATATATATGGCTGTTATTGAAGTTTTAACTTAGCATGATGGATAGAGGGAGAAGACAGTGTCCTAACACAGTACTTTTCTCTTCAGCTTCCATGAAAAGTTCCATATTCCAGCAATGCAAAATCACTTACAAACACGTACTCTTTTCCTGGTGTCTCCTATTCCTACGTGTCCTCTATTTTTTTTGTTGCAATCTGTCGACTTCTCTTATTGCCACCTATGTTTCTCCATGGAAGAGTTGGCGTGGAGAGAGTTTTGGGTGCCAATGAATGGAACTACAGAGCTTGATGTCTGTTAAAGGTGGGCCCAGAAATAGATACTTCATATACCCCATAGCACACCGTCTGTGTGATTTCTTCTTTTTGGAAAAGCCCAGTCGGCCCTGCCCCAGGAAGCGCACGACCCAGATCCAATTAATGCTCACGTCATGGATCCGATCGACACACAACAGACAGGTGATCGCCAATCGATCTGCCCTAATCCCCTCCTCCCGCGATCTCCCGGTTAGGTGTTAACTTTTATTTTGAAAGTGAAAGTGGACGTATATATATGCATTAGCCTTAGGGCCATGTCATCGCCTCGCCTAGGGCCCCACAAAACATATAGCCGGACATGCCTATAAAATGAGTTCACTATTTCTTGTTTATTCTTGGCTTGGAAGTATTTCTCGAAATTTTGAGTATCAAAGTAAATATCAGAAACTTCAAAGAACTAACTAACTAAGTAGGAACATTTGTACAAAAAATCTAAAAATTAAATAAAACTCGTAATTATTTAGCTTTTGGTATGGCAACTCATTTTAAGAATTTCCCAGCGGTATATATGTTTCTACGAAATATCTAGACACATGATTTTATTTATTTATTTGTCAAAAGTATGTTTTATATGTACCCATATGCTATTATTATGTTATTTTATTTTTGAAAGTTCAAATTTGAGAAAATTTCTCTATTGTTTTGAAAATTCATTCTATAATGGCATTGTAATTTTTAAATTATGTCTTCGATACCTGAGATTTTCTGAAATTTTGGAACCTTTAGGTTGTGAGAATTTTACAAAAGTTTATTAAAAACTAAAACATGGTTTGAAATTTTTGTAAGAAAATTGTAACATATACACTAGAACCACCCAAATAGAACCACCCCTAGTTAGAATATTTCTTCAAACGAATGTTTCAAAGATCTCTATCTTGATATTTTATGATATTAAAATATATATATCGACACACATACACATGCAATGCTTATGTATTACTACATAATTTATTCCCCAATATATAATTAATTAAGTGAGATTTTATTATAACATGTAATTTAAATTTAGAACAATCAAACTATTGAGTGATACATTACAACTTAATAGTAAAAATAGTATAACTAACGCACAAACATTGTTATGTGTGTCATCTCATTAAAAAAAATTGTGATAATGCTAGTGCAAAAAATATAAGTTCAAATAAGTATAACAGTTTAGTATAAAGCATATTACTTTTATTTTACGAGGGCCCATTTTTATTTGGATCGGCCCTGCCATTGCATTTAACCAAAGTAGGACAGAAGAGGAGAGCACGTCTTAAAAGGAAAAATAGAAGAGCCATAGAAACAAGAAAACTACATGTGTGTATCCTGGAACATAATTCCATCGCCATTTGCCAATTTTTTTCCATGGGAAAATATTTCTCGGTAACTGGAAGGAGTTGTCAGGTCGCTTGAATGGTAACTTGAAGAGTTGTCATGTATATATATAATTTCATGAATGTGTATAAGGAAATCAGGATGCATCTTTAAGCTTGACTCTCTTCCACCAGTCGATGTGACCCTCCCAGTAACCAGAATATAGTATATTTATGACATGTGATGATCCATTAATAGATCTGTTGCATTTCATCCATTATGCGATGGGTGTTTTGGTTGACAAGGAGCCTAATCAGTAGTGTATACCTGACACAGTAATTTTCTTTTTGCTTCTTGTTGGCAAGATTCCTTAATTTTCTTATTCAATGGATGGGTAGTTCTCTTTTAATTTTTCTTCTACAATAAATAATAAACTAAATCATCAATAACACAATGATATGTGCATTATGCCATGTATAGTTACCGTTCGAACTTTGCAATAAAAATGGTTATATGCATCAATTGATGCAGAGGCCGGGACTTCGCTTTCATTAAAAAACAGTTACATTACAAGACTTTTTAGGCATTCTAATCACGTGCACTTATGTACGTAAAAGAAAGGAGCATTTGTTGTTCGTCAACTTTGATCAATGATTGGTTCAACAAAAAGCAAATAAGAAGATACTAATTTTGGCCACATTATCTCCATATGTCCTGACAGTCAAATATAATTCTAGGAAACATACTTCCCGTATGGTATGGTAAGAGGGATTAACTTATCTTCTCCAGAAGAATGATGTAATTTCTCTATGGTGCAGCTCAACACGGTAAGGGCGGCCGTTTTTACATGGTGTGCATCAAACTGATTTTAGGCATTGGAAGTTCATGCCACTAGTAGAAAAAGAGGCTTCGGTTCGATCTAGAGTCTGACACTAGTCCCGATTTATTACGAGCCGGGACTAGTACGAGCACTAGTCCCGATTCGTACCGTTTTCAGTAGTCAGGAGCCCGAGAAAACTCTAGTCCCGGGTCATTCTGGACCTTTAGTCCCGGGCCATGATACAGCCCGGGACTAAAGGGGTGACCCTTTAGTTCCGGGCCGTGATACGGTCCTGAACTAAAGGGGTGCGAACGCGGGCAACTTAAAATTGCTATAACTTTTGCGTACGATGTCGAAAAAAAATGTACAACCTATTAAAATGTGTCGAAAAAAATTGAATTTGATTTTAACAGGCTTATTTGGATTCCTCACATTTTTAGATTTTTAAAATTATAAATAATGGATTCCTCACATTTTTCTGATTCTTTTACATTTTTAAATTTTGAAAAGGGAAAACAGTTATTTAAAAAATTTAATTATTTAGCAATTTTTTATTCCATATTTTGATTCCTCACATTTTTCCGATAATAATGAATATATTATTTGTCGAATTTCGATTTACAGATTTAAAGATATTATTTATGCCATATTAAATGAATAATGGCAAAAATGAATAAAATATTATTTTATTTAGTTTTTTACTTTCATTATATTAAAATATTATTATTACTTATTTATTGTTGTTTACTAAAATAGTTGTTTGTAGTTTTAGCTAGTTTGCTTTTATATTTTTCAGAGCGTGAGTAGTATATAAAGGAAGCTAGAGACCATGCAAACCAGCCAACTAAAAGTGTCACACCAAGCAACACCAATATCTATCGAGAACCAACATAATCAAATATGCAGACTCTGTGTCTATGACAGGTCAGCTTTCCCTGATGGGAGGTAGGCGCCTGACACTCAGCAACTACTCCCTAGAAGGTGATAAGGATGGCATCCAGGGGCGACCCAGAAATGGGCTAAGCCTCGGGCCGACCCTTGTGTTAGGCATTTAGTTACTTTTTTTACATATTTTTTTTAATTTCCAAAGGGTTTCTAGTGTAGTTTTGGCCCTAAGACCAGGGCTGCAGCACGGGCTGACCTGGGTGCAGATCCGCCTCTGATGGCATCGTCGAGGTGAGGCTTCGGACATGCCCTTGTAGTCTTTCCTTGGCATCACGGGACAACAATTGCTGGTTCGATAGACCAGCGTGACCTTGTCCGGTGGTAGGTAGGTAGAGCTATCGTCACGGTCACGCACACGCAGCTTCGGGGTCCCTGGCCTAAAGAGTTATGCCAATGGTGCATATCCTTCGCCTTGAATCATGCAGTCATAGTATAATATGTCCAACGAGAAACCTTGAGAAGAGGAAACAGGTGCCGGCAAAAACGCCAAGTACGTTGTCCCACGAGGCGCGCAGACCTCACCCACTTGCCCGTGGGGGGTCTGTCTTTGGTTGGACTCCGTACAATGCACGCGGAGCCCCCAAGCCCCATGTCGCTGGGTCTCAGGTTAACCCGTGCACTGAACCCTGAACACCACATGGAAACTGCATCCTAGGCCTCCTAGTCTCGCTGATAATCCGATCTGCACGATAGCTACACCCTCTACCTGGTGCGCCAATTGATGAATGATGATCTTCGGCTCCTTAGGCAATCACAATTCCAAAAATCAGAAGATTGTTTATTTGTTCGGTGGGGGCTCGGTCCAACATGTTTGAATCAATGACAATAATGTACGTATCTCTCAAAGTTTATTAAGGGTGTGATCACAAGATCATACGCGCCTAATATAAGGATGATCTTGACGGGTTTCTAGATGTAAATGACATCTACTCAAGCTTCAATCTAGCTCTTGCATCCATGTCGCACGTTCGAATCCCAAATGTCTAGACGGTGAGATATTTATATGATTACGAATGTCTGACTGTGCAGAGTCCGTCTTTTTCGTTTTCACGTTTAACCGGCTTGACAGGCTGTCTCTAATGTTGGAGTTTGTACTAGTGTCTTCGTAGATGTCTTGTTATAGCGCAGTGGGTGTGTAAGTTGGTTGGAGCTTCTAGAGGAGGGCCTTCACGTCTCGGACGAGGTGGGCATAGTTGGCTGAAAGGGGGTGCCAGGACATATGCTAAAGGTCATGACTTGAACTCACTATCTCCAACAAAATTCTCCTCATTGTCGACAGCCATTCCCAAACGGTGCGTCCAATCTGCCATGGAGCCACCGTGAGAGGATGGTGCCACCACCCTAATGACGTCGCCGCCGGGGTGGACGTCAAAATCGGAAGAGACGGAGGGGAGCCAGCCCCGCCATCATCCATCGTCTGGGTTTTTCTCCTGCAGTGATCTGACAACTGCCGGATGAGGGGGACAGATGTGCCATGTTGTGCATTAATCTGGTTTCAGGAACGTGACGTTTCATGCATGTGGATTTCCGAGATCTCATGTATGAAGGCATGTGATGTTCATTCATATGGTCACTGGTTAGCTTGCATAGTAAAAGCATGAATATCCATTGGCTCTATAAATTCGAGGGAGCGTCCACCATCTCCTAATCAGTTTTGCCGATATGTGCAACCAATATTACCTTATGTACGCAGTTAATAATGTCGGATTTTTGCTGAAAGTTATGCATATATACATGGTGAGATATTAGAGGACAACTAATATATTGTTACTTGGAGCTTGATCGAAAGGTTTTTCATGAGGACAGTAGGCTCTGCTTAGGCTTGTAGGCGTAGCACACAATCCCCATCACTGTCTTCAAAGCCATCTCTGCTTAGGCTTGGATGCGAACCTTGCAGTGGTTCATCACCGCGAGGCCGCTCTGTGGCTGATTGAACAACTCCCTACGTATCGTATTGTACTTGGCATGAACCTTAATGAGATCTCTAGTCACAGGCAAGGCCATAACCTGCACTGGTTGCTGGCGGTCTGAAGTAGATTTAGGCAGACATCGATGAACCATCATGCATGTATGAAGAAATTGTTTCATGCAGTTGGTCATTAGTTTTGTATAATGAAAAGCATGAATACGACCCTCTCACTTGGCTCTATAAAATGAGGTAGTAGTATCGATACATGCATCAATTCACAGCACATAGATTGGTATAATCATTAGTTCTTTTTCAGGCATATAAACATGCATGCATAAATACTGTCTGACTATGTATATATGTAGTATTAGAAAAATGATTGATATGTTAAGTTAATCTTGTTCAGGAGCCGTGTATGCGAGTGATTGGGTCGGCTAAGGTGTCCGGACTTCCATGGTCCGGTGGCCGGTATGGCATTGTATGGTTAATCTCACATGTTTCATATCATCCGTGGGTAGTCAGAGACGACAACATTTACTTGCTTGGATGTACGAACAACATCCACAAATGGCCTCAAATTGATAGGCATACAGTGTTCCTCTAGAACTAAATGTAGTCCCCAAGTTAGAATTCATCAAACAGATCTCCAGCAGCGAATGGACATCCCTTAGATTTTACCTCGATGGTGTTTCTATTCTATCTACAATTTCAGGGCTGATCTGAAAATATACATATTATGCCTTTGTTTGCTCCAAATAAGAGGTCAACCTTGGTAATTTCGTCTTCCGAGTATGTATCTGGGTATGATTTGTCTGTTTTTAGACAGTATACACATATTATGAACTAACAAGTTCTTAGTTAATATGTGGTCTAAAATCGAGAAATGGAAACTCGACCTCATCATGTCTTAATCGTAGATATGTGTTTGTGTCCTTATTTCGTTTTACTCGGATCAAGTTGTCCCTTTTACCTCTAACTGTTCATAAGTGGTTCAACTCCTACGACAGTGGATAATTGAGTTGTCTAACAGGTTCAGCATCTGTCTAGCGTACACGCGAGGCGCCGTGCTCGTTGTGGCCTCGTCGTTCACCATGGAACACGAGAGTCATGAAAATATAACTAGTTGCTCCAAGTTCGAGGCTTCAGGGAGATCCAGGTCTGAGATATCCGTTGTGCCGTCGGCCAATGAACTCTAGAAGGAAGGTCTACCGTGCATGTCGCTCGAGACGCGATCATCGTTTCGGGTGCTGGCACACCACCCTGCGAGGGTGGCGCCCATCCCCAATGAACTCGTCCAAGGAGAAAGACAGATTACAGATTCGATTCCTCCCATTCCAAGGTCGTCTTCAGAATTATATATCTCTGTCTACTAATCAGGTCATCATGCCCCGGTGGGAGGTGACGCGCGACACTTATGTATCTACTCCCATGAACATCATAGGGATGGCATTGGTGACGCAAGGCTTGGGGAGTGCCCTTATAGCCGTTCCTTGGCGTCACTCGATAGTAATCGCTTGTTCGATAGACCCGCCCAACCACGTCCAGCGGATAGGCCGATGGGGCATCCTGGGCCACCTAGTCTCGTTGTTGATTCGATCTGCATGGCGTTTGCCCTCATACCAGGAGCACCAACCAATGAAAGTTGATTTCATGTCCTTCAGCAATCACAATTCTAAAGAGTGTTTATTTGATCGGTGGGTGCTCGGGCCAAAAGGTTTCGATCAACGGAAATGATGTAGAATATGATGAAGGTCTCTCCAAAAAATTTAATGGTGTGATCACAAGATCGTACAAGACTAGTACAATGATGATACCATCGGGTTTATAACTCCACTCAACGAGACTAGGGATATCTAGGGTTTATGGATATTGAGCCTACGTCTACTAAAGTTCAACCTGGCATCAGTGAATGACTTGGGCATAGATGAATGATATTGCATAATGTGGAAGCACAAGAAGGCTTTGTTGTGGGCCAACGCCACCGCGAGGACGGTGTAACCACCCGAATCCCGTCGTCGCAAGGGTGGAGGGTCGAAAATGGAGGAATCCACTTTGTTGTGCGACCGATGGCATGGCCACATACATGCCAAGCCAAGGCATCTGCCAAAGGTCCGCTGCAACTGCGCCTCAGAACCGCGACAAATGGGAGCTCTGCCTGTGGCGTCAGGTTGTCCCCTGTGGCGATCCGGCATCAGCCGGATGAGGGGTAACAACTAGTTGTGCATGAAGCGTCAACTAGTACTACTAGTTAAATGGATGGTGTCTGAATTAAAAACTGCATTCGCGCCCTAAGTTGTGTGATCCTATGCATAAAGAAGATGAGTACGAGACTTGATCACTTAATCAACGTTTTTTCTTGTCTCCGTTCTGCCTTCTGCAACTTCTTTCAGGACCGAGAGATCCAACAGAATGATGAAAAATAATACTAGGATTATCATTTTTTATTAAATTAAAAAAACAGCATGAAGAGAAGATCGGTCTCACCATAAACCTATGGCACCACCTAGTTACACCTTTTTTCAATACACTCTCGCAACCCAAGACAAACAAAAATTAAGGATTTGAGAAAAAAAATCAGTACAAGGTATTTCGGTAGGAAACAAATGCTCTTGAGCAAAAAAATACATGTCCTTGGTATAAGCTTCAATTATGTCCATGTTCTAACCCTTCTCATTATTCTCTTACAAATATCGGTTAAGCATTCAAATCACTGTCCAATGTCTTTCCAAATAAGATACTCGCTAAGACAATTAGTAATCAACCCATGTGCCTGGATCGGGCTAGTTATTCGGATAAATAAATTATTTGAAGGCATGACAACCTTTATTGGTGATTGTTTTGATCTAAACGGATTTGCTACCCAGCATACTAGCTGTGCATGTCGATTGGATCATCCAATATTGCTACCTCGTAATCGCAATATCCAATATTGCTACCTCGTAATCGCAATAATCTTAGAGTTCTTTTCGAATGAGCTTCCGGAAAAGAAGTTGTAACTTGTTTGTATGGATTTTCTATCAATCCTATTGAGCCATGCGCCAGGGTCTCACACCTACTAATGTTATTTTTCACAAACAACATCCTTTTATGTCCATCTATCTGCCGAAGTACGAGTGAGTCACTCAGTGTAGGCTTTAGATTATGTATTTTTCTGTTCCCTTTTTATCTTGGATACCACGATCGTTTGTTTGTGGATTTCCAATTCTTTTACGCGGAAACAGTTGGTCCTTGCCCGTGCTTTTTCCCCATCTCTTGGAGGCAGATGCATGGTACTATATGTGCACCAAGCGAACATGGTTACCTAAGAAGAACTTCAAAAGCGCACATGCTCATTATGCTCGCATGGCACCTCTGAAGGAAAACTGTCGCCATGGCCGACTTCCCTTCTTCCGATGGGTGCGCTAGTCCCCCCCACCCCCCCCCCCCCCCTCGGGCAATGCATTTTCCTTCCTCGTGAGGGGCAGGTGTTCCGGTCTTTGGAAGATGCCTATGAGTATAACAACACGTACTCTTGCGAGGCTAGTTTAGGTATTACATATGGCCGTAGCCGTGACAAATGAGACAACTTAAAGACCTGTCAAGATACACTTCAGCTCTTTTTTTTTGAAAGAAAAAAAGATACACTTCAGCTCTTTTTTTTTTGAAAGAAAAAAAGATACACTTCAGCTCTTTCAAAAAAAAAGATACACTTCAGCTCTGGTGCTCCTCCCCTGAGGAAAGTTTGGGATCTAAAAACACAAGGATGGCCAGGATATCCCGATACCCCTTCGTAACGAGTGGCAGGATCGTCATAAAAAAGGTTGTCCCGTACATAGAGCCATGCATGTTGAGTCTGTATGGCCCCCTAGGTTTTGTACGTGCCATACGTGTATGAAAATTGTATGTACAAGTGTCTGATGCACGTGTCCGTGGTCGTGCTAGAGCTCGAAACATCCCCACATGCGTATATAAAAATTGAAATTGTATGTACGTGCTCGTGTCCGTGGTCATGCGAGAGCTCAAACATCCCCTCGTACGCGTCGTACGTTTAAGAAAATTGTATGTACGTGTAAGAAAATTGTATGTACGTGTATGTGTTTGGTGCACATGTCCGATCGCCGCAAAGTAGCACAACAACGACTAAGGTACTGCGTGAATGATGGAGCTCGCTTTGACAGGTGGGGTCTTGTATTATTTGGGGTTTCTGTAGATCTACGGTATAAATATAAAGGGATACATGAAATACGGAGTTTGGATATGGCTACGGCAGGCCAGAGAAAAAATTTGAAGAGGGCAAAGATACCCCTGTAAAATTGAGTTAGGGGGAGCACTGAAGCAGCCCTCGTCAAGATATCCTCTCTGTGCATGCGTGGTAAGTACAATACCATTTTTCTCTGCTAGACCCCTTGTTTCCCCCTTTGATGCTTTGACTGCATGTTTTTTGTTCTAATTCCATGCTGCTCGCAGGGCCGTGACAAGGGAGTGATATGGCGATTTTTTCCTGCTCCGGAGTTAATTACTCGACGAAGCGGTTGAGCTCGCATATAGGTGAGAGCTTGAAGGTGCTTGCTCAGTGGCCATGCGTGCTTCGGATTTTCTCGGTGCAATTTCCGTCCGTGTTTGCTCATTCCTTGAGACCCATGGAGTGTTCCCTCTCCTCATCGTGCTTTGGTGGGCCTGCTCGGGCTGATAAGACAAAAATGACTTCGGATTGTTAGATGGGTAGAAGATCATGCTACAAATGTGCGTAAAGATTCATCATGTACAATGCAATGTTGATGGAGGTGGTAAACAATTATTTTGATACATGCTTGATGTCGAGATGGATCCGTGCCTGATGAATGAGAACGCATGGCATGATCCATGGGAGAAGACATGTGGTCTTCGCTTGTAGCCTTCTTACCATGAAAAGGAAGGACTAATGCGATGGTAAATGACCAGGTCATGGGAAGGCCTTCTTCATGTGGATGGAATGTGTTGGTTTCTCCTCTAACTGACACCATGCTCCTGATACAACATCTGTTAATCTTTTTGTGCTCTCGTTTCCTACGGTTGGGAATGTATGCACAACTAGCTTGGTATGTAGCTGGATATTTTTGTTGTTTTAATTTAGAAATATAGTCATATTTTGAGATATATATTTTAAATGTTACTTTGAAAGACATGTAATAATCAGTAGCAATAGCGCAAAACCAACAAAAACTTATAGTCAGTTACACTTGCCCAAACTAAGATGAACGTGTCGATGGTGGTATTAGCTGCTTCGTAGGGCTGTCCAATCTTTCGCACAGAAAATTTGTAGTGTAGATTATTTATAAAATATATATGTAAACCCATAATATCACAAGTTAAAGATGCAGGTGCAAATTTTTGGAAAAGCATTTAAATTCCATGAAAGAGTCAATCCATGTTACCCAATCCAACCACGTAAAAAATATGGATGGCTAATTTTATGTTTATGAACTTCTTTTTTCATGTTGAATATTTTTTCGTTAAGGGGAGGGAAAACCCTGGCCTCTACACTGGCTGATTCACGTAGCCTTTTATTAAAAGTTTATCATCCAAAATTTAATTACACAAGTGGTACAAACTCAAGGATCGTTGAGTAATCAACCAGCGAAAAATATAAAGCATGCGGAAACTAAGCATTCTATAATCGTCTTATATGTTGCCAGCCAGCCTAGGTGAAAAAGTCACGAGCAACCATCAAGAGACAGTTGCATACAATAACCATGGTATCCCACTAGTCGTGAGGTTGAAGAATAGACAGTAGCTGCATCTAGTATGTCACCATATTAATAACCTATATAAGACTAAAATACATTGTTTTGTTTAAATTATGTCATTCCTGCATCTATAAATAGACGAACATAAGGCCAAAACACCAATACGAATTTTAGCCTTAAATGTTTTGTGAATTCGATTCAACCAGTTCTCAAACATGTTTGTTACATTAGCCGGAGCGGTAGGTACAAGTAAAAGTTTACAATATGCCACAAAACATATTTGCATGTCAAAAACACACTCTAGTCTAGGAGGACATTTAATAAATAGTAAATCAATTTTTAGCCTAACAAATAGGAAATACATATCCTAGCTTAATAATAAATTAAACCATCTAACTTCGGTACCTTTTATGTATGTTATATGTTTATGCCATGTGATATTTTTGGATATTCAGGTTAACAGAAGGTGAATAGACCTACATGTGAAGTTTGCAATAGTGTGTCCATATAAATAATGAGGTGTGCTTCAGTGTCCTCTCCCTTCTTCCAAACTTATAAAATTTAAAACATAAGTTTCCAAAACTTTGGTGTCCCATGTGATATTGACCAATACCACTTTGATTCGGAGGGCATGAAGGGGTAATGGCCAATCCTAGCTGTACTTGTGTTTTCAATTCCTAATTTTAGGAGGAGGGGAAGGACACCGGAGCAAAACTTATAAATAATTATTTAACCATCTATAGTTGTTCATTCCTAAAATTCTGGAGAAGATCGGTGCTTACAACCGGATCGATTCTGATCTAGATGTCAAGTTGCACCATGCACCACATAGCAGAGATCACTGAGAGGAGGAACATAACTCGTCGACATATACATCCAGGAGGTCAGCATGAAGCAGATCAACGACTTGGTTCTCGAAGCTCACCAAGGCCAACCACATTTATTCAGCCTGAGCCACTAGCCCACACGCCACCAACCGCTTGTAGAGGAAGAGGACAATCCAGATCAACGCCGACCTCACCGGTTCTGTCGCCGAACAGGACCACGCATGTGAACTTAAAACCTGGAAGGTCGTTGTCGTGCAACTTCCCACTGTCTAGATGCTAGCTAAGCGGTTGAATCACCGAGCATGGCCTAGATCGGACCAAAAAGGTCCCGATGGCAGAAAACTGTCTAGCTGATGTGTGCAGTCGCTGCCAAGACCTGCCAGCTCAGATCAGGTCCTTGAGAGCGACACAGCCGCCACCACACGCCATTGTAACCGCGCTTCGGATGGCGCCGAGGGCCATCACCTTTTTCCGATATGCCCACTCCCAGGACCAGCGCCACCTCATCTTCAGCTCCACATACCAGAACACAGATATGCCTGCCGGCGTGCAACTCCACACTGATGCGCCGCCACTGCGTGGCTCCTCTGCCCCCCGCCTTTGGCGACACGTGTGCCGCCGCCGTCGGTATCAGCTACGGGAGACTGGCTAAGGTTGGTGTTGGCTAGGGTTCGGGAGGGCCTCCGAAGTGGCTCGTGCGAGAGTGACCCGGCAGGAACTCAGCTGCGTCATTTTCTTCCTTATGCGATCGGTGTTTTGTTTAACAATGTGCCTAATCGGTAGCTTATACCTGACAAAGTAATTTGGTTTCTACTGCATTCTGAATTTGTGTCTCTTGTTGTCAATATTTCGGCAACATAACTCTCTTTTTTCTTCAATGGATGGGCAGTGCACCTTTTATTTTGCTTATACTATAAATACAAACCTAAATCACTAATAAGAAAATAGTTCGGTGCATAAGTTGAGGATAAGCTCATCGATACAGACAGGCACGACGGTATGTGCATTTTTCCATGTGCACTCACATGTACGTCCAAGAATACAAGAAGCATGTGTTGCTCGTTAAATAACTTTGATCAATGATTGGTTCAAGAAAAAGCAGATTAGTTGATCAAAACAGATATATTCTTGAGTTCTTCCCCACACGAGTATGACAATACTAATTTTGTCAACATAATCATCATACTGTTTTTATCCGAGGGATATGCTTTCCTTACAGTTGTGACATGTTGTATACATTAATTAAGTTGATTTTAGGCATCTGAGGTTCATGCGTGGTGGTCTTTATATGTTCATGCATATGGTAAGTTGGTAACTAGTTAGCTTGCATAGTAAAAGCATGAGTACCTGACCGTCTCTATAAGTTTGGGAGACTGTCCACCATCTCTAAATCAGTTTTGCCAATATGTGCAACTGGTATTTGTTTCTGTACACACTTAATAATGTAGAATTTTCGTTGAAGGTACATATACACACAGTGAGATATCAGAGGACAACTGATATGTTATTACTGCGAGATTGATCAGGAGGTTGTTCCTATGGGATGGAGGCTCTGATTAGGGGTGTAGGGGTAGCATACCATCCCCAGCTCTGTCTTCTCTAGCATCAGAAGTTTGCGCAACATCGGGTCTTTCATTGCCGGGAGGACGGCATCTAGGGAAGCAGCACCATCCTGCTTGATCCTCCTCTGTACCATGGCAAGGAATGACCGGGAAGCTAATGTTTCTCTTGCTTTTGTAATTTTCACAACACGCTGTAGCTTATAAAGGAATCTAGAGACCACCCTCCTACAAGTGTCATGCCAAGCAATACCAAGTATCTACCGAGGACCAACATTCTCAGACAACCAGCTGGCTTTTTCCACGCAACAACGAATTCTACTACTCCCTCCGATCCATATTACTTGTCATTAAAATGGATGTATCTAGCACTAAGATAGGTCTAGATATATCCATTTTAGTGACAAGTATTATAGATCGGAGGAAGTACTGTCTGTCGAGTCTTGTCCCAAATATTTTATAATCTTACACTGTCCTTACCTGTCCTGATTTCAACAACGCTGCAATCTAGTTGTTAGCTAGTACTAGTTAAAAGGATGTTGTCTCTGTTAGGAAACCACAGTCGCACCCTAATTAAGTTGTGTGATACAAGACTTAAGAAGATGAGTAAGAGACTTGATCCGTTAATCCACTTTTTTTTGTCTTGGTTCTCCCATTTGCATCTTTCTCCCAAGACTAGAGATAAAACATTATCATATTATGAATAAATTAAGAAAACTGCATGCAAGAAAATATTGGTCTCGAAAAACCAATTGCAGCACTCGGTGCAACCCAGGACAAACAACAATTAAGCATTTGAGAAAAAACAGCTCAAGCTATTTGAGCAGGAAGTAATATGGACATCGGTACAAAGCTTGCATTATCTCCATGTTCTTACCATTCTCGCTTTTCTCTTCATAGACAAACAACGGGTAAGCATTACTATATCAGTCCAAAGTATTTCCAAATAAGTAAATCATCAAGACAATACAAAATTATGGATGATTTGGAAAGTGATGATGCTTTAGTAGCGTACTTCCCAACTGAATATTAGCACACATATGGAATAGAGAAAATAATGAGCGCATCTCGTCATGCGCATGAAGAGTAAACTGGAGGCACTCTCTCATCAAAAAGAGCTCTGTCCATCATGAACCAGACTACCTGAGGGAGTGGTTGCTCCTAAAATTAGGCAGACAGCGACGAACCATCATGCATGCATGTATGCCGAACTATGTATCATCCATTATGTGTTCATTAGGTTTGCATGACGAAAACGTGAATACCACCCTATCACTTGGCTATATAAACAAAACTGAGGCAATGTCGATACAAGCATCAATTTGATACACATGAACTTCTTTCCGGGCATATAAACATTCACGCATAAATACATATAAGTACACCCGATGAGATATTAGAAAACGAGGTGTTTTGTGGTACCCCTAAATGAATATCAACAATCCATTTTCATCATGCATCTAAAGGCCCATATTAGTTTATAATCGTGTCAAAAACATGACTAGTATAATTTATACTAGTGTGAAAAATTGAAACCGCACAAAAAAAATCCCTTAATGGGCCCCAGCCCAGAAAGCCTGCCGGGAGAAGACACGATTCCTCAACCCCAAAAAAAAACAGCTAGTACCTATTCTGTTATTCCCCATCTGCACAACAGCGCCGCCGTCGTCCATGGCTAAATCCGGAGCACCGGGAACACATAAACTTTCTTTTAGGCATACATGCATGCATTTTCTCCTATATTACAATGAAGTCGTCAGACATTAGAGAATATCTGATACACTAGTTTGAGTATGGGTGTGCATGTTTATGCGAGCGATTGGCTCTGTGAAGGTCTAGAGCCGGCCAGCTGGCGGTATAGAGGTTCATATCGCCGGTGTGCTGTAGGCTCTCGGAAATGAGAACATGTCTTTGTTTACGTCCAAGTTTAGCATCCAAAAATGTCCTAGAGTGTTAATCAACCAAACAAGACTGATCCGTAACTGTTAATAACAACCGTGCAAGCGTGTCGACACTTTAGTTCTTTGTTTGATTTGGAGAGAAGAGTGTATTTTTATCTTATAGCTGTGTATTTGTAATAACCGTTGTCTATCATAGTGAAAATCATTCTGAATTACCCGTGGAAGAAACTGTTGACAGACTTTTACACTTCTTATTAAGTATTTGTCCCCTTCAATTATGGCAAATGGGACTTACACAATCCAGTTCAACATGGTGTGATAACTGACTCTATGGCAAGTTTCCGCAGTCACAATGAAGAAGGGGCCAGCATGGTACGAGATATGGATGGTACTATTAGTGCCCGGTCAAGTTATGTAGATCTGCAACCAACTTCAGGTGTCACAGTCACACTCATGCCTAACTATAAGAAAATATCATTGAAACTCCTGTCAAAAAGGGGTAGAAAACCTGTAAGTTGTGACTCTTTTTTATCGTATACGTTGCACTGGAAGTACAGCATAACCGTATGTAGGTGTAGCCATTTTCTTTAAGAAATAAATGATATTGGTTTTGGCCTTTGATTTATGTATGACTGAACTATAGTTAAATTGTCTTGCATTAGAACAGACTTTGGAATGTGATATTTATGCATGGCCTTGACGAACCATCATGCATGTAAGAAGGCATGTAATGCATGACGATTGATTTACAACACGAAAGCATGAATAACCACAACATTTCTTGCCTCTGTAAATTGGACACTCTGTACAACCATACATCAACTCAGAAGATTTACAAGTATGTCGCATGCTATGCTATGGCCTATGTGCATCTTCGTAAACATAAGTCGTACAAACATTTTGTGCGTGCATCTGAAGAGTTTTATGTTTCTAAGGCATGCATGTACCGTTGGAAATATAAGCAATAATTCATATTATTTAATCCGAATAATAAACTGATAAATTATGATCATACAGACAGTAGTAAAACCAATCATGCATATCAACAAAGTAGATGAACAGATTACATCTATAGGAGATAAACCTATCACATCTACACCAAACGCTGGAATAAAGAACTCTAGCATAATCTGAAAAAGACAGTTGACTATTACGTACAGTGTAGGCTGAATAGCAGCCGCAGCAGCGTCGCCCATGTTGTGGTTGTCGAAGAGGTCGCTGATGTCCGGGAAGAAGTCGTCGTTTGAGAACTCGTCGCCGGATGACGTCGTGATTGCCAGTAGTCGCCCTGAGCGCTCCCCAAAAACCTGATTACCCCTCACCCGTACAGGTTCACGAGAGGCGGGGTTCCGGAGGCCTACTGTCCCGATCTGCGGTGCACGCCGCAAGCCGGGATGGGGAAGACGAAAGCGGCGGCACAAGATTCTGGAGGTAGGCGCGTGTGTGGATTGATTCCGTGTCGATTAGGTTTAGCCCGGACGCTTATATAATGCAGGTTAGGAGGATCCCACGTCCGAGTCGGTAACAGTCCACGTCCATAAAACTGGAAACGGCTGTAATTAACGCGTCTGTTAATGACTTATAATCAGTTTTCCCAACAAGAAAAATAAAGCTCGGCTCGGCGAGATTCCCGCAACCCGCGGCGCGCGCGTCATGACGAGGCGAGGCGTGGCGAGGCGAGGCGAGGCGGGCGGCGTCGGAGGAGGAGTGCGCGAGGGCTACTCTTCTTGTCACACATTAGTGAGTGGTGCAACACTCTACTATATAAGGTGGTCCAACTCCCCTTCAACTAGCAATGTGGGATTAAACTTTAGCACCACTACACAGCCATATGCTGCCATATACAAGTGGGCCAAAGAGAATTTCAGAATTTGTCTAATGATCCAACATCCCAATATACACCAAATTCCAACAATCCCCCACAAAGTCTCATTGGCACATCACATCACTTTTCTTTCAGAACATTGTTTTATATACCGGTGTGTAGTGGAGACTGTTAAGTTAAACTTCCACGTTAAACTTCATGCTACACTAGTTTGCAACTTGAATAGTGGACTATGTCTTGAACTACAAGTTTTCTGCACGCTAGTTTCACACAAAATCTAGACCAGTACAGGGCTACCGTCGGCTTCCCCGCGGTTTGGAGCTTATGCGTCATACTCTAGGGCCTTTCACGAGTTTACTAGAGAGCACCCAACTCTCACGGACTGCGACGTTTGACAGTCAAACTCATATAGGTGTGTTCCTCAAGAGATGTTCTGCAGGACAACATCTCCGCTTATAAAAAGCCACTTGGAACACATTAAGATAAATATCAACCTGCCATGCAGATTAAGAGAGTATTGCATCTTTATGGAGATGTAAATATAATATGGGAATACTCTCCTCTCAGCTGACCAAGAGCTTGTCTCCCATCTCTAATTCACGGGATCTCCGATCACATAGAGTGGGTTGCCACTGGGATCAACTCATAGCGTGGGTCTCAAACCCATCTCCCTCGATGCATTATCTATCACATTACGTGATAGTCCCTTTGTGAAAGGATCTGCCAGGTTCTTAGATGTTTGGATGTAATCCAACGCAATAACTCCGGAGTTTCTCAGTTTTCTGACGGATTTCAATCTCCTCTTCACATGCCTTGATGACTTCATATTATCCTTAGAACTGTTTACTTTGACGATCACGGTTTGATTATCACAGTTCATTGGGATGGCGGGTATTGGTTTTTCAACCACAGGTAAGTCCATCAAGAACTCACGAAGCCACTCTGCTTCAACAGTGGCTGTGTCTAATGCTATAAGTTCTGCTTCCATTGTTGACCTCGTTAAGATGGTCTGCTTGCAAGACTTCCAGGAAACAGCGCCACCACCAAGTGTAAACAAATAACCACTTGTGGCCTTAATCTCATCAGCATCAGATATCCAGTTTGAATCACTATAACCCTCAAGTACCCGAGGATACCCAGTATAGTGAATACCATAACTCGAAGTGCCTTTCAAATAGCGCAAAACTCTTTTAAGAGCATGCCAATGATCATCTCCAAGATTTGACACAAATCGACTCAGTTTGCTTACAGCAAAGGAGATGTCAGGTCTAGTAGTGCTGGCTAAATACATGAGCGAGCCAATAATTTGAGAATATCTCAATTGATCTTTAGCAGTCCTTCGATTCTTTCGAAGTAGCACACTCGGATCATAAGGCGTTGGAGAAGAATTGCAGTCGCTATACCCGAAGCGACTCAATATCTTTTCCACATAGTGAGACTGAAGCAATGTAATCCCACTATTGTCATCCTTTAGTAGCTTGATGTTTAAGATTACATCAGCCACTCCCAAGTCCTTCATCTCAAAGCAGCGAGATAGGAACTCTTTGACCTCCTCGATAACAGCGAGGTTGGTCCCGAATATCAATATGTCATCAACATAGAGACACATAATAACTCCCTCGCCCCCACCATGGCGATAGTACACACATTTGTCAGCTTCATTTACAACAAAGCCTTCAGCAGTTAAAGTTCTTTCAAACTTCTCGTGCCACTGCTTAGGAGCTTGCTTAAGACCATATAAAGACTTCACTAACTTACACACCTTTCCTTCTTGACCATCTACCACAAATCCGTCTGGCTGCTCCATATAAATTTCCTCATCTAGCTCTCCATTTAGAAAAGCTGTCTTAACGTCCATTTGATGAACGAGAAGACCGTGTGAGGCAGCCAAGGAAAGTAGTACTCGAATAGTGGTCAATCTGGCTACAGGTGAGTAGGTATCGAAGAAGTCTTCACCTTCCTTTTGGGTATAACCCTTAGCCACAAGACGTGCCTTGTACTTTTCAATAGTACCATCAGGTCTAAGATTTTTCTTGAACACCCATTTACATCCTACAGGTTTACACCCATAAGGACGATTAGTGATTTTCCAAGTACCATTAGCTAAGATGGAGTCCATCTCGCTTCGGACAGCTTCCTTCTAGTAGTCAGCATCTTGAGATGCATAGGCTTCTGAAATGGAACTGGGAGTATCATCCACAAGGTACACAATGAAATCATCACCAAATGACTTTGCAGTCCTTTGTCTCTTGCTCCTTTTGGGAGCTTCATTGTCATCCTCCACAGGATCATCGGAGTGTTCTATCGGCATAGTGGGTTTAGGAATTATAGAAAATTCCTGACTAGATGAACTAGTCATCTCCTGATTTGATGAGCTAGACATGCCTTTCATAGGAAAGATGTCCTCAAAGAAAGTCGCATCATTCGACTCCATAATTGTACCAACATGCATGTCGGATACCTCAGATTTTACTATCAAAAATCTATAGCCAGTGCTATGAAAAGCATATCCCAGAAAAACACAATCAACGGTTTTTGGTTCAAGCTTTCACTTCTTGGGTATTGGAATATTGACTTTCGCCAAACAACCCCAACTTCGTAAGTAAGAGAGTTTAAGCCTTTTCTTTTCCCATTCCTCAAATGGATTCATGGTTTTATCCTTTACAGGAACACGGTTTAGGACATGACACGCAGTCATTAGCGCCTCCCCCCACCATTCCTTGGAAAGACCAGATGTATCTAACATGGCGTTAACCAAATCAGTTAGAGTGCGGTTCTTTCTTTCGGCCACCCCATTTGACTGAGGTGAGTAGGGAGGCGTCCTCTCATGTATAATACCGTGTTCCATAGAGAATAAATCAAATTTGTTTGAAAAGTACTCTCCACCACGATCTGACCTTAGCCGCTTGATTTTAAGATCAAGTTGGTTTTCTGCCTCAGCTTTATAGATTTTGAAGTAGTTCAAAGCTTCATCTTTAGATTTCAGAAGATAAACATAGCAGTATCTAGTGGAGTCATCAATCAACGTCATAAAGTATCTTTTTCCACCTTTTGTCAACACACCATTCATCTCACAAAGATCTGAATGTATAAGTTCTAGCGGTGCTAAGTTTCTCGGTTCCGCAACTGTATGAGACTTGCGGGGTTGCTTTGCTTGCACACAAACTTGGCACTTAGAACCTTTGACAGTGGTAAATTTCGGAATTAAACTCATATTGGCTAGCCGCGTCATGCTGAAGGGTTTCGCGGCATAGTAAATCAAAATTTTCTACGGATGCGAACAGAGGGAAGCCAAGATCTAATCTAGGAGATGCAATCAACAAGAGAGATTGGATCAGATCTTCATACCCTTGAAGATTCGCACAGCGGAACGTTCGTCAGAACGTGGGTGATGTAGTCGTACTCGCTTCTCCTCCTCGCGATCCGATCCGATCTAGCACCACAAGTGGCGGTGCCTCTGTGAGATGCACACGTGCAGCACCTCGACGTCTCCTCCTTCCTTGGTCCAGCAAGTATGGTGGAGAGATGGGTTGGATCTACAACGCGACGACGCGGTGCAACTGGTGGAGAATTTCTGCAGCAGGGCTTCGCCTACAAGCAGTCGGGAGGGAGAGAGGAGGGCAGCAGGGCGGATAGGGTTGGAGGGGAAGGTGTAGGGGGGTTGGTGCGCCCCCAGCCCTCTATATATAGAGGGGTGGGCGCAGCCCTATCCCCTCCCCCAAGCCAAGGCCGGCGGCCCCAAGGAGGAAGAGTGGGGGACAAGGAAACCCCCCCTTCTAGAAGCTCTATCTAGAGTTTAAACCTCTCTTGGCTGGCTGGGCCCTATGGGGCCTTGTGCCCCTGGCCCAATGCGGCCAGGGCACTCCCTCATAGGCCCATGCCCCCTCCCGGAAGGTGTGGCCACGTTGGTCCCCTTCCGGAAGGTTCTAGAAGCTTCCGGTACAATACCGATTAACCCGGAACAATTCCGAACTCCAAAAACTGCACTGCCTTATATGAATCTTATTCTCCGGACCACTCCGGAACCTCTCGTGATGTCCCGGATCCCATACGAGACTCCGAACAAAAACACATAAACCAATTATCCAATCTATCCTAGCGTCGAGACACGTTAAGTGTGTGACCCTGCGGGTTCGAGAATATGCAGACATGATCTTCTATCAATAATCAACAGCGGGGTCTGGAAACCCATATTGACTCCCACACATTCATCGATGATCATATCGGATGAACCATGATGCCAGGATTCAATCAATCCCATATATATATTCCCTTCCTCTCGCGATATTTTACTTGCCCGAGATTTGATCGTCGGTACCGTCTACCTAGTTCAATCTCGTTCACAGCAAGTACTTTACTCGTTCCGTAATCCGATATCACTTTGTGATTAACTCCTTAACCAAATGCTTGCAAGCGGTGTTGATATCGATTACCGAGTGGGCCCGAAGTATATCTCTCCGACTTGGGAGGGACAAATCCCATCTCGATACATACAACCCAACAGATACTTTCCGATCACCTGAGAGACACCTTTATGATCACCCTCTCATAGGATGACGTTTGATGACCTCAAAGCTTTCTTATGATACCAGGGAGTTGTATTATCTCATGGTCTAAGGAATACAATATTTGACATAAGAAAAAGCTTCGCAAAGACGAACACGATGACACGATCTAATTGCTTCGCTTAGTTTGGGTCTGTCCACCATATCATTCTCCCAATGATATGATCTCATTATTAATCGACAACTCATGTCCATGGTTAGGAAACCTTAACCATCATTAATCAATGAGCTAGTCCTTAGAGGCGTACTAGGGACACGGTGTTGTTCACAAACTACACAAGTATTAAAGTTTCCGCTTAATACAATTCTAGCATGGAATATAAACATTATCATGAACAAGAATTATAATAATAACATCTTTATTATTGCCTCTAGGGCATAATTCCAACAGTCTCCCACTTGCACTAGAGTCAATAATCTAGTTTACATTTGGCAACAATCTCACACCCATGGAACTGAGGTGCTAACCATGTTTTGCACACGGAAGAGGTTTAGTCAACGGATCTGCGACATTCAGATCTGTATGTACTTTGCTAATCTTCAGATCTCCATCTGCTATATAATCTCGGATTATATGAAACTTGCGGTTGATATGCTTGGTCTTTGGATGATATCTTGGTTCCTTAGCGAGTGCTATGGCGCCAGTATTGTCACACAATATCTCCAGTGGGTCCAATGCACTTGGAACCACGCCAAGCTCAGTGATGAAGTTCCTGATCCAAACTCCTTCACTTGACGCTTCTGCAGCAGCCATGTATTCCGCTTCTACTGTAGATCCCGCGATCACGCTTTGCTTGCAGCTTCTCCAGCTCACAACTCCTCCATTCAAAATATAAATGTATCCTGTCTGAGATTTAGAATCATCCTTGTCGGTGTCGAAAATAGCGTCGACGTAACCTTTTACGACGAGCTGTTCATCACCCCCATAGACTAAGAACATTTCTTTAGTCCTATTTAGGTACTTTAGGATGTTCTTCACGGCTGTCCAGTGTTCCACTCCTGGATCACTTTGATATCTGCTCGTCAAACTAAGAGCATTGGACACATCCGGTCTAGTACACAGCATGGCATACATGATAGAACCTATGGCCGAGGCATAAGGCACTTTGCTCATAGCTTCCCTATCATTTACCGTAGCTGGACCCTGAGCCTTGCTCAACATCTTACCTGACAACATAGGCACCGAACCTTTCTTTGCCTTATCCATTCTGAACCTTTTCAGAACTTTGTCTAGGTATGTACTCTGGCTTAAAGCTATCAGGCGTCTTTGTCTATCTCTATAGATCTTGATGCCCAATATATAAGCAGCTTCACCTAGGTCTTTCATTGAAAAACACTTGTTCAAATAACTCTTCACATCGTTAAGCATGTTGATGTCATTTCCGATAATCAATATGTCATCCACATATAGTACCAGAAACGTCACCGAGCTCCCACTCACTTTCTTGTAGATGCAAGCTTCGTAGCAATTTGGAACAAATCCAAAGCTCTTGATCACTTGATCAAAACGAAGGTTCCAACTCCGAGATTCTTGCTTCAGTCCATAAATGGAACGCTGAAGTTTGCATACTTTATCAGCATCCTTAGGATCGACAAAACCTTCGGGTTGCATCATATACAACTCTTCATCAATGTTGCCATTGAGGAACGCAGTCTTGACATCCATCTGCCATATTTCATAATCATGAAACACAGCAATTGCTAATAAAATCCGAATGGACTTAAACATCGCTACGGGAGAGAAAGTCTCATCGTAGTCAACACCTTGAACTTGTCGAAAACCTTTCGCGACAAGCCGTGCTTTATAGACAGTAACATTACCATCCGCGTCCGTTTTCTTCTTGAAGATCCACTTGCACTCAACGGCCTTTCGGTCGCTAGGAGGGTCCACCAAAGTCCATACTTGGTTTTCGCTCATGGATCCCAATTCGGATTTCATGGCTTCTAGCCATTTCTCAGAGTCTGGGCTCATCATCACTTCCTCATAGTTCGTAGGTTCACTGTCTTCACTCAGGAGGGGCACGCGACCTTGTCGACCTGCGACGTTCAGTAGCAGCATCGTCCGAAGCTTCATGATCCTTGTCATTAGCTTCCTCTATTGTTGGTGCACGTGGCACTGGAACAATTTCAGGTGCTGCGCTACTCTCCAATTCAAGAGAAGGTTCAATAACCTCGTCTAGCTCTACTTTCCTCCCACTCACTTCTTTCGAGAGAAACTCCTTCTCAAGAAAGGAACCGTTCTTTGCGACAAACACTTTGCCTTCGGTTCTGTGATAGAAGGTATACCCAATAGTTTCCTTAGGGTATCCTATGAAGACGCATTTCTCCGCTTTGGGTTCGAGCTTGTCCGGCATCAACTTCTTGACGTAAGCTTCGCATCCCCAAACTTTAAGAAACGACAACTTAGGTTTAGCACCAAACCACAGTTCATACGGTGTCGTCTCAACGGATTTAGATGGAGCCCTATTTAAAGTGAATGCAGTTGTTTCTAATGCATAACCCCAAAATGATAACGGCAAATCAGTAAGAGACATCATTGATCGGACCATATCTAATAAGGTTCGATTCTGGCGTTCAGACACACCATTGCGCTGTGGTGTTCCGGGTGGCGTGAGTTGCGAAACAATTCCTCTTGCTTTAAGATGCGTGAGAAAATCATAACTCAAATATTCGCCCCCACGATCGGATCGTAGAAACTTAATCTTTCTGTTACGATGGTTCTCCACTTCATTCTGAAATTCTTTAAACTTTTCAAACGTTTCAGATTTATGTTTCATTAAATAGATATACCCATATCTACTTAAGTCATCGGTAAAAGTGAGAAAATAGCGATATCCACGGCGCGTCGAAACACTCATCGGTCCGCATACATCGGTATGTATGATTTCCAACAAGTCCGTTGCTCGCTCCATCATACCGGAGAACGGGGTTTTGATCATCTTGCCCATGAGGCATGGTTCGCATGTGTCAAATGATTCAAAATCAAGAGACTCCAAAAGTCCATCAGAATGGAGTTTCTTCATGCGCTTTACACCAATATGACCTAGACGACAGTGCCACAAATAAGTAGTATTATCACTATCTACTTTGCATCTCTTAGCCTCAATGTTATGGATGTGTGTTTCATCCCTTTCGAGATTTAGAAGAAATAAACCATTCACAATGGGTGCATGACCATAAAAGATGTTACTCATATAAATAGAACAACCATTATTCTCCGATTTAAATGAATAACCGTCTTGCAATAAACAAGATCCAGAAATAATGTTCATGCTCAACGCAGGCACATAATAACATTTATTAAGGTTTAAAACTAATCCCGAAGCTAAAACTAAGGAGAGCGTGCCGACGACCATCACATCAACTCTTGATCCGTTGCCAACGCGCATCGTCACCTCATCCCTCGCAAGCCGCCGTCTATTCCGTAGCTCCTGTTTCAAGTTACAAATATTAGTAACTGAACCGGTATCAAATACCCAGGCACTACAACGAGGGCTAGTAAGGAAAACATCAATAACATGTATATCAAATATACCTTTGATGGTGCCAGCCTTCTTGTCCGCTAAGTACTTCGGACAGTTGCGCTTCCAGTGACCCTTGTCCTTGCAATAGAAGCACTCAGTGTCCGGTTTAGGACCAGACTTGAGCTTCTTCTCAGCAGGGGCAACGCGCTTGCCGCCGCCTTTCTTGAAGGGCTTCCTTGCACCCTTACCTTTCTTGATGGTGGGGGGCTTGTTGACCATCAACACATGATTGTTCTTTTTGATGTTCACCTCCGCTACTTTCATCTTAGCAAAGAGCTCAGTGATCATATCAGTGGAACCAATCTGATTGTGATCAACTACAAAACTTTTGTAGCTAGGAGTGTCAATCTTGAGCTCCTATGGAATCTTGCAGTCCAGTTGCTGAAGGCGTTGAGTGTAGCCCGTCATCTCAATGGCGTGCTCACTAACGGAACTCCCTTCCTCCATCTTGTAGTTAAAGAATTTCTTAGAGATCTCATATCTCTCAGAATGGGCTTGAGTCTGAAACATGTTTTTCAGCTCCTCGAGAATCTCAAAGTGCCCGGCGAACTCCTCAAAATGATTTTGAAGATCCGATTCCATAGCATACAACATGGCGATCTTAATCAAATCATAATCATCCTTGCGCGACTGATAAACAGCTTTTTCATCAGCCGGCGCATCTATAGCAGGGGCGTCACCTAGCGCTTTCTCAAGGACATAGTCCTTTTGTCCGCCAGCGAGAATGATTCTCAGAATGCGGAACCATTTGGTGAAGTTGGACCCATTGTTTCTAAGCTTTTCTATCTCAGCAAAAACGTTGAAGTTGAAGTTGGACTTGGCCATGTGATCTACAGTATTTGCAAGTACAATTTAGACTATGTTCATGATAAATAGTTCAACTTAATCAAATTACTAGATGAACTCCCACTAAATTCAACATCCCTCAAGTTGTTTAGTGAACATGATCCAAATTCACCACACCTAATCCGATCATCACGAGAAGAGATGTGGTTTCAATGGTGGACAACGAAGTGTCGATCATATCATTCATATGACTCATGCTTAACCTTTCGGTTCTTGTGTTCCGAGGCCATGTCTGTACATGCTAGGCTCGTCAAGTTAGACCCAAGTATTTCCGCGTGTGCAAAACTGGCTTGCACCCGTTGTATGTGAGCGTAGAGTCTATAGCACCCGATCATCACGTGATGCTTGGACACGACGAACTTTCGCAACGGTGCATGTTGGAGATATGACCTAGAGGCAATAATAAATGTAGTTATTATTATATCTTTGTGTTTATGATAAATGTTTGCATTCATGCTATAATAGTATTAACAAGGAAACATTGATACTTGTGTGATTTGTAAACTTAATTTGAAGTCCCTAGTATAGCCTCTATACATCACTAGCTTGTTGGTTGATAAATGATTGTGGTTTCCCTATCATGAACATTGAGATGTTATCAACAACAAGATCATATCGTTAGGAGAATGATATGGTGGACATACTCCTATAGATAAGCGTAGCATAAAGATCAAGTCATTTTAATAGTTCAATTGCTATATGATTTCTGATACATAGTAACCTAATTCCTTCGACCATGAGATCATGCATATCACCTTTACCGGATGGATGCTTTGATGACATCAAACACCACACCGTAACTGGGTGGCTATAAAGGTGGCATTGAGTGTTCGGAAAGTATTGGTTGAGACACATGGATCAAGAGTGGGATTTGTCCATCCATATGACGGATAGATATACTCTGGGCCCTCTCGGTGGAATGTCATCCAGTTAGCTTGCAAGCATGTGACTGGCTCACAAGGAATCACATATCACGGGAACGAGAAAAGAGTACTTATCGGTAACGAGGTTGAACTAGGTATGCAGAGATACCGACGATCATAACCTCGGATAAGTAAACTGTCGTGAGACAAAGGGAAATTGGTATCGTATGTAAGTGGTTCATTCGATCGCAAAGTAATCGTAGAAATATGTGGGAGCCATATGAATTTCTAGATTCCTCTATTGGTTATTGTTCAGAGAAGTGTCTCAATCATGTCCGCATAATTCACGAACCGTAGGGAGACACACTTAAGGATTCGACGTTGTTTGAGTAGTTATGGTATTATGAGAAAGAGACCGAATGTTGTTCGGAGTCTCGGATGGGATCCGGGATATCACGAGGTGATCCGGAATGGTCCGGAGAATAAGATTCATATAAGGAAAGTCCCGTTTCGGACTTGGAGAATGATTCCGGTGTTTTCATCGGGAATGTTCTAGAAGGTTCCGGAATGTCCGGCACTCCGGAGGGGAAGGGTACATGAATGTGTTGTATCAAAGTTGGTATGATTGCATCATGTACTAAGTATCATCGCTGTTCCAAATAAAGGATTAATCGAATCCTAGTTTGAAAAGTCAAATAGATAAATTGAAAAGTCAAACGGCTAAATTTGGAAAGTGGAAAAGAGGAGGAGGGGGTGAAACCGAGTTGGGGAGGGAGTCCTCCCCAAGCCGGCGCACCACCCAAGCCGAGTTGGGGAGGGACTCCCCTCCCTCCCCTTGGCTGCCGGCCCCTGCACCTATATAAGGAGGGGCAGGGCTCCCTCCTAGAGCACACAAGTCCCTCACCTCAAACCCTAGAAGCCGCAGCCCACCATAGCCGCCGCCGCCCCCTAGGGTTTTGCCCTAGCCGCCGACTTGGGGTCCTCGGAACCCTAGCCTCCGGCTCTAGCACTTCCTCCTTGGTGTGTCTAAACCCTAGATCGCCGAGGAGCTCTCTCATACTCCACCATACTCGCTCCGGCTTAAGGCGAAGCCCTGCGAGATCTCCCCTCTGCTTCCGGTACCACGCCGTTGTGCTGCCGGAATCGCGAGGAGAGTGCTACAACCTCCGCTGCATGCTGGAACAAGGGAGAGGAAGGCCTTCGTCGAGTACCGAACGTGTGACCGACTGCGGGAGCGCTGCCGGAACGCAGCGCCGGAAGGATCGTCTACGCGATCTTGAGATCAGGAAGAGTACGACTACATCACCCACGAGAATCCGCTCTCGTTAAACACTTTGGAATCTTCGAGGGTAAGTTATTCCATCGACTCGTTGCTACAATCTAGTAGATAGATCTTGGCTTGTTTGTTTGTATGCGGTAGAAAATTTTTGTTTTCCATGCTACGAAACCCTACAGTGGTATCAGAGCCGTGTCTATATGTAGATCTGTTGCACGAGTAGAACACAATGGTCATTGTGGGCGTTGATGATTTTATTGTCGATTGCTTCTTGTGTACTTTGCATCTTGCGGTATGTTGGGATGAAGCGGCCCGGGCTAACCTTACATGACATCGTTCATGAGACTTGCTCCACGCTTGACATGCAACTTGTATTGCATAAGTGACTTTGCGGGTGCCTGTTTCTCCTAGCATAGTTAAGATCCAATTTACAACGGGTGATCAACAATACTAGTATCAATGTTGTGGTTCTTGTTCGTAAGTTAGAACGACACTTATTGAAAGCCCCAAACCACGTAAAATATGCAAAGAAAGTAGAGGCGTCTAACTTTGTTTTGCAGGGGTGTGCAGTGATGTGATATGGCCATGATTGTGATTATATTTGATTTATGCAATGTTCCTTATTGTAAGTTGGCAACCGGCAGGAGCCATATGGTTGTCTTTAATTTATGTTAAGACCCGCGTGTCTATTCAAAGTAGTTGTAATAGTTGAAGACCGGTGGATGACAACCATGGAGAAGCGTCACTGACCTTGATGCAATGCCGGTGATGATGGAGATCATGTTCGTGCTTGAAGATGGAGATCGGAAGCACAAAGAAGAAAGGCCATATCATATCACATATTATGAATTGCATGTGATGTTAATCCCTTATGCATCTTGTATTGCTTAGTAGACGACGGTAGCATTATAAGATGATCCCTCATACACATGAATTTCAAGTCATAAAGTGTTCACCCTTTAGTTAGCACCGTTGCTAAAGCTTGTTGTTTCGAAGCACCACGTGATGATCGGGTGTGTTAGATTCTGCAAGTGTAGACAACGTGAGCAAGCCAGATTTGCTCATGCGGAAACTAAGGTTTGATCTTGACGAGCCTAGCATGTACAGACATGGTCTCGGAACACGGATCACCGAAAGGTAAAGCATGAATCATATAGTAGATATGATGAACATGACGATTGTTCGCCATTGAAACTATATCAACTCTCGTGATGATCGGTGTTGATGTAGTGGATTTGGTTCGTGTGATCACTAAAACAATGTGAGGGATGTTGTTTTGAGTGGGAGTTCACCTAGATTAACTTTATTATTAATTTGAACTCAATTTGTCATAAACTTAGTCTAAACTATTGCAAATATGTTGTAGATCAATGGCAGCCCCTACCATCAATTTTAATGCGTTCCTAGAGAAAGAAAAGTTGAAAAACAATGGAAGCAACTTCGCGGATTGGTTCCGCAATTTGAGGATTGTCCTCACAGCTGGTAATTTGACCTATGTGCTGGATGCACCGCTGGGTGACCCACCTGCAGCTGATGCTTCCGATGAAGTAAAGAATGTTTACCTCGCTCGGAAGAATCAGTACTCCATAGTTCAGTGTGCTATCTTGTATGGTTTGGAATCGGAGCTTCAGAAAAGGTTTGAGAATTCAGACCCATATGATATTGTCGAGGATCTCAAATTGATTTTTGAGACTCATGTGGCAATTGAAAGTTATGAGGCTTCTGAAAAGTTCTTTAACTGCAAGATGGAAGAGGGCAGCTCCGTCAGTGAGCATGTGCTTAAGATGTCTGCGCACGCAAACAAACTTCAAAGCTTGGGTATAGTGATTCCTAATGCTTTGGGGATTTACCGTGTCCTCCAATCACTACCACCAAGTTATAAGAACTTTGTGATGAACTACAACATGCAGAACATGAACAAGCAGTTGCCATAACTGTTTGCTATGTTAAAGTCTGCAGAAGTGGAGATCAAGAAAGAGCACCAAGTGTTGTTGGTCAATAAGATCACCAAATTCAAGAAAGGCAAGTCTAAGCAGAAGGGACACTTCAAGAAGGGTGGTAAGAAAGTTACCGCGCCGGCGAAGAAGACCAAGGCTGGACCTAAGCCTGATACTGAGTGCTTTTACTACAAGGGAGAAGGTCACTGGAAGCGGAATTGCCCAAAGTACTTGGCGGATTTGAAGAACGGCAACATCAAGAAGAAAGGTATATCTGATATACATGTTATTGATGTGTATCTCACTGGTACTCGTAGTAGTGCCTGGGTATTTGATACTGGTTCGGTTGCTCATATTTGTAACTCGAAACAAGTGCTGCAGAATAAACGGAAGCTAGCGAAGAACGAGGTGACGATGCGCGTGGGAAACGGATCAAAGGTTGATGTGATCGCGGTCGGCACGCTACCCCTTCATCTACCATCGGGATTAGTTTTATACTTAAATAATTGTTATTTGGTGCCTGCGTTGAGCATGAACATTATATCGGGATCTTGTTTATTGCGAGATGGTTACTTGTTTAAGTCCGAGAATAATGGTTGTTCGATTTATATGAGTAATATGTTTTATGCACATGCACCTTTGATAGATGGTCTATTCTTGTTGAATCTCGATAGTGGAAATACACATATTAATAACATTGAGGCTAAACTTTTGAAATCAAGCGATAATTCGACCTATATGTGGCACTGTCGTCTTGGTCACATTGGAGTGAAGCGTATGAAGAAACTCCATTCCGATGGACTTCTTGAATCACTTGATTTCGAATCACTTGATAGATGCGAAGCATGTCTGATGGGTAAAATGACTAAGACTCCATTTTCTGGTATGATGGAGCGAGCTACGGACTTATTGGAAATCATACATACCGATGTGTGTGGTCCAATGAGTGTAGCATCGCGCGGTGGTTATCGTTATGTTCTTACCTTCACGGATGATTTGAGTAGATATGGGTATATCTATTTCATGAAACATAAGTCCGAAACTTTCTAGAAGTTTAAGGAGTTTCAAAGTGAGGTAGAGAATCAACGTAACAAGAAGATTAAATTTCTACGTTCTGATCGTGGAGGTGAATATCTAAGTTACGAGTTTGGCGAGCATTTGAAGAAATGCGGAATACTTTCACAGTTTACACCGCCGGGAACACCACAACGTAATGGTGTGTCCGAACGTCGTAATCGAACTCTCTTAGATATGGTTCGTTCTATGATGTCACTTACAGATTTACCGCTATTATTTTGGGGTTATGCATTAGAAATAGCTGCATTCACTTTAAATAGGGCACCATCTAAATCCGTTGAAACGACAGGGTATGAATTATGGTTTGGGAAGAAACCTACATTGTTGTTCCTTAAAGTTTGGGGTTGCGAAGCCTATGTAAAGAAGTTACAGCCAGACAAGATTGAACCCAAAGCGGAAAAATGCGTCTTCATAGGATACCCGAAGGAAACTATTGGGTATACCTTCTATCATAGATCCGAAGGCAAAATCTTCGTTGCCAAGAATGGATCCTTTCTAGAGAAGGAATTTCTCTCGAAAGAAGTGACTGGAAGGAAAGTAGAACTCGACGAGGTTGTCGAACCTTCTCTCGAAATTGCGAGTAGCGCAGCACTGGAAGAAGTTCCTGTGGTGCCTGCACTAATAAGAGAGGAAGCTAATGATGATGATCATGAAACTTCGGTTGAAGTTGCTACAGAGCCTCGGAGGTCAACGAGAACTCGTACCACTCCAGATTGGTATGATCCCGTTATGAGTGTCATGTTGGTGGACAACACCGATGACCCCGAGACATATGAGGAAGCGATGATGAGCCCAGATTCCAATAAATGGCAAGAAGCCATGAAATTCGAGATTGGATCCATGTACGAAAACCAAGTATGGACTTTGGTGGACTTACCAGATGGCCGGAAGGCTGTCGAGAACAAATGGATCTTCAAGAAGAAAACAGATGCTGATGGTAATATTACTGTCTATAAAGCTCGACTTGTCGCAAAAGGGTTTCGACAAATTCAAGGAGTTGACTACGATGAGACTTTCTCACCGGTAGCGAAGCTAAAGTCTGTGAGGATTATGTTAGCAACCGCTGCATATTATGATTATGAGATATGGCAGATGGATGTCAAAACAGCATTCCTCAATGGAGATATTGATGAAGAGTTTTATATGATGAAACCCAAAGGTTTTGTCGATCCTAAAGATGCTAACAAGGTATGTAAACTTCAACGGTCTATCTATGGATTGAAGCAAGCATCCCGAAGTTGGAATCAACGTTTTGATAAGGTGATCAAAAGTTTTGGTTTTATACAAACTTATGGAGAAGCTTGTATTTACAAGAAAGTGAGTGGGAGCTCTATAGCATTCTCAATACTATATGTGGATGACATATTATTGATTGGGAATGATGTAGACCTTCTTAATAGTGTCAAGGAATATTTGAATAATAGTTTTTCAATGAAGGATCTTGGCGAAGCAGCTTACATATTAGGCATAAAGATTTATAGAGATAGATCGAAACGCCAAATATCATTGTCACAGAGTACATATTTGGACAAAGTTCTAAAGAGATTTGGAATGGAAGATAGCAAGAAAGGGTTCTTGCCCATGTTGCCCAATACGACCTTGAGTAAAACTCAAAGTCCGACATTGGCAGAAGATAGAGAAAGGATGAGTAAGACTCCCTATGCCTCAGCCATAGGATCTCTAATGTATGCCATGCTATGTACTAGACCCGACATTGCATATGTTGTTAGTTTAACTAGCAGATATCAAAGTGATCCAGGAGTGGATCATTGGACAGCGGTCAAAAACATCCTTAAATACTTGAGAAGAACTAAGGATATGGTTCTTTCTTATGGAGGTGATGAACAGCTCGTTGTTAATGGTTACACCGATGCTAGTTGGAACACCGATCCGGATGATTCTAAATCACAATCTAGATACGTATTTATTTTGAATGGTGCAGCAGTTAGCTGGAGGAGTGCAAAGCAAAGCGTTGTGGCGAGATCTTCAACTGAATCGGAATACATGGCTGCTTCGGAGGCTTCACAAGAAGCGATATGGATGAAAGAGTTCATTACAGAGCTGGGTGTGGTTCCTAGTGCGCTGGACCCAATGTCTATCTACTGTGATAACATGGGCGCCATAGCCAATGCGCAAGAACCAAGGTCACACAAGAAGCTGAAGCACATCAAGCTACATTTTCACGCTATTCGAGAACATATCCAAGATGGGGATATAAAGATTTGCAAAGTACACACAGATCTGAATGTGGCGGATCCGTTGACTAAACCTCTCCCGAGGGCAAAACATGACCAGCACCAAACTGCCATGGGTGTTCGGTATATTACCATGTAATCTAGATTAGATGACTCTAGTGCAAGTGGGAGACTGTTGGAGATATGCCCTAGAGGCAATAATAAATGTAGTTATTATTATATCTTTGTGTTTATGATAAATGTTTGCATTCATGCTATAATAGTATTAACAAGGAAACATTGATACTTGTGTGATTTGTAAACTGAATTTGAAGTCCCTAGTATAGCCTCTATACATCACTAGCTTGTTGGTTGATAAATGATTGTGGTTTCCCTATCATGAACATTGAGATGTTATCAACAACAAGATCATATCGTTAGGAGAATGATATGGTGGACATACTTCTATAGATAAGCGTAGCATAAAGATCAAGTCATTTTAATAGTTCAATTGATATATGCTTTCTGATACATAGTAACCTAATTCCTTCGACCATGAGATCATGCATATCACCTTTACCGGATGGATGCTTTGATGACATCAAACACCACACCGTAACTGGGTGGCTATAAAGGTGGCATTGAGTGTTCGGAAAGTATTGGTTGAGACACATGGATCAAGAGTGGGATTTGTCCATCCATATGACGGATAGATATACTCTGGGCCCTCTCGGTGGAATGTCATCCAATTAGCTTGCAAGCATGTGACTGGCTCACAAGGGATCACATATCACGGGAACGAGAAAAGAGTACTTATCGGTAACGAGGTTGAACTAGGTATGCAGAGATACCGACGATCATAACCTCGGATAAGTAAACTATCGTGAGACAAAGGGAAATTGGTATCGTATGTAAGTGGTTCATTCGATCGCAAAGTAATCGTAGAAATATGTGGGAGCCATATGAATTGCCAGATTCCTCTATTGGTTATTGTTCGGAGAAGTGTCTCGATCATGTCCGCATAATTCACGAGCCGTAGGGAGACACACTTAAGGATTCGACGTTGTTTGAGTAGTTATGGTATTATGAGAAAGAGACCGAATGTTGTTCGGAGTCTCGGATGGGATCCGGGATATCACGAGGTGATTCGGAATGGCCCGGAGAATAAGATTCATATAAGGAAAGTCTCGTTTCGGAGTTGGAGAATGATTCCGGTGTTTTCATCGGGAATGTTCTAGAAGGTTCCGGAATGTCCGGCACTCCGGAGGGGAAGGGTACATGAATGTGTTGTATCAAAGTTGGTATGATTTCATCATGTACTAAGTGTCATCGCTGTTCCAAATAAAGGATTAATCGAATCCTAGTTTGAAAAGTCAAATAGCTAAATTGAAAAGTCAAATGGCTAAATTTGGAAAGTGGAAAAGAGGAGGAGGGGGTGAAACCGAGTTGGGGAGGGAGTCCTCCTCCCCAAGCCGGCGCACCACCCAAGCCGAGTTGGGGAGGGACTCCCCTCCCTCCCCTTGGCCGCCGGCCCCTCCACCTATATAAGGAGGGGCAGGGCTCCCTCCTAGAGCACACAAGTCCCTCACCTCAAACCCTAGAAGCTGCAGCCCACCATAGCCGCCGCCGCCCCCCTAGGGTTTTGCCCTAGCCGCCGACTTGGGGTCCCCGGAACCCTAGCCGCCGGCTCTAGCACTTCCTCCTTGGTGTGTCTAAACCCTAGATCGCCGAGGAGCTCTCTCATACTCCACCATACTCGCTCCGGCTTAAGGCGAAGCCCTGCGAGATCGCCCCTCTGCTTCCGGTACCACGCCGTTGTGCTGCCAGAATCTCGAGGAGAGTGCTACAACCTCCGCTGCCTGCTGGAACAAGGGAGAGGAAGGTCTTCATCGAGTACCGAACATGTGACCGACTGCGGGAGCGCTGCCGGAACGCAGCGCCGGAAGGGTCGTCTACGCGATCTTGAGATCGGGAAGAGTACGACTACATCACCCACGAGAATCCGCTCTCGTTAAACACTTTGGAATCTTCGAGGGTAAGTTATTCCATCGACTCGTTGCTACAATCTAGTATATAGATCTTGGCTTGTTTGTTTGTATGCGGTAGAAAATTTTTGTTTTCCATGCTACGAAACCCTACAGTGCATACTTGGGGAGAACACAGTTTTTATCTTGATCTTTAAGTGAGGAATCATCTTATAATGCTACCGTCGCGATCTAAGCATAATAAGATACATAAAAGGATAAACATCACATGCATATAACTTTAATGTGACATGGTATAGCCAATCTTCGCGCAATGATCTCCATCCTGTGCGTGCCGGCATGATCTCCATCACTCCACCATGATTGCCTCCACCACGAATAGCAACTACAACTATTGCTAACTACTTAGCGATAAAGTGAAACTATTACATGGCGTATAAGAAGTTGACACACAGGTCATACACAATTATAAAGACAACCATATGGCTCCTGCCGGTTGTGTACTCATCGACATGCAAGTCGTGAAACATTACAAAACATGATCATCGCATACATTATACACATCACATCTTGGGCCATACCATATCACAGAAAACACTCACTGCAAAAACAAGTTAGACGCCTCTACTTTGTTGTTGCATGTTTTACGTGGCTTATGGGAGTAGATGCTAAGAACGGTTCTTACCTACTGAAAGCCACAACGGTGATATTATGGTTGCCAAACTCCGGTGTTAATCCCATGACAGCTATAGTGAGAGAAACTGACATCCACCAGCCGCATGTGTGGAACAAGCCACACGTCAAGTGGGGAGCCGGTCTCGCGAACGCCGTCGCGTAAGGTTGGCCTGGATCGCTTCAATCTCACTATCCCGCGTCATAAGAAGAACACAAACAAGAGGCTTGCAACAGAAAACATCAACGCCCGCAACAACCATGTTGCGTTCTACTCGTGAAACACATCTACGCATAGATCTAGCTCTGATACCACTGAAGGGTTTCGCGGCATAGTAAATCAAAATTTTCTACGGATGCGAACAGAGGGAAGCCAAGATCTAATCTAGGAGATGCAATCAATGAGAGAGATTGGATCAGATCTTCATACCCTTGAAGATTCGCACAGCGGAACGTTCATCAGAACGTGGGTGATGTAGTCGTACTCGCTTCTCCTCCTCGCGATCCGATCCGATCTAGCACCACAAGTGGCGGTGCCTCCGTGAGATGCACACGTGCAGCACCTCGACGTCTCCTCCTTCCTTGGTCCAGCAAGTATGGTGGAGAGATGGGTTGGATCTACAACGCGACGACGCGGTGCAATTGGTGGAGAATTTCTGCAGCAGGGCTTCGCCTACAAGCAGTCGGGAGGGAGAGAGGAGGGCAGCAGGGCGGCTAGGGTTGGAGGGGAAGGTGTAGGGGGTTGGTGCGCCCCCAGCCCTCTATATATAGAGGGGTGGGCGCAGCCCCATCCCCTCCCCCAAGCCAAGGCCGGCGGCCCCAAGGAGGAAGAGTGGGGGGCAAGGAAACCCCCCCCCTTCTAGAAGCTCTATCTAGAGTTTAAACCTCTCTTGGCCGGCTGGGCCCTATGGGGCCTTGTGCCCCTGGCCCAATGCGGCCAGGGCACTCCCTCATAGGCCCATGCCCCCTCCTGGAAGGTGTGGCCACGTTGGCCCCCTTCCGGAAGGTTCTAGAAGCTTCCGGTACAATACCGATTAACCCGGAACAATTCCGAACTCCAAAAACTGCACTGCCTTATATGAATCTTATTCTCCGGACCACTCCGGAACCTCTCGTGATGTCCCGGATCCCATCCGAGACTCCGAACAAAAACTCATAAACCAATTATCCAATCTATCCTAGCGTTGAGACACATTAAGTGTGTGACCCTGCGGGTTCGAGAATATGCAGACATGATCTTCTAACAATAATCAACAGCGGGGTCTGGAAACCCATATTGACTCCCACACATTCATCGATGATCATATCGGATGAACCACGATGCCAGGATTCAATCAATCCCATATATATATTCCATTCGTCTCGCGATATTTTACTTGCCCGAGATTTGATCGCCGGTACCGTCATACCTAGTTCAATCTTGTTCACAGCAAGTACTTTACTCGTTCCGTAATCCGATATCACTTTGTGATTAACTCCTTAACCACATGCTTGCAAGCGGTGTTGATATCGATTACCGAGTGGGCCCGAAGTATATCTCTCCGACTTGGGAGGGACAAATCCCATCTCGATACATACAACCCAACAGACACTTTCCAATCACCTGAGAGACACCTTTATGATCACCCTCTCATAGGATGACGTTTGTTGACCTCAAAGCTTTCTTCCGATACCAGGGAGTTGTATTATCTCATGGTCTAAGGAATACAATATTTGACATAAGAAAAAGCTTCGCAAAGACGAACACGATGACACGATCTAATTGCTTCGCTTAGTTTGGGTCTGTCCACCATATCATTCTCCCAATGATATGATCTCATTATTAATCGACAACTCATGTCCATGTTTAGGAAACCTTAACCATCATTAATCAATGAGCTAGTCCTTAGAGGCGTACTAGGGACACGGTGTTGTTCACAAACCACACAAGTATTAAAGTTTCCATTTAATACAATTCTAGCATGGAATATAAACATTATCATGAACAAGAATTATAATAATAACATCTTTATTATTGCCTCTAGGGCATAATTCCAACACATGCAACCAAAGTTAATATGACAGAGTCGTGAATGCCAAACATTAGACTCATTATCATTGCAAACATGATTAATAACTTTAGTACATGAGTCTGACAAAGACAAGCGGAACAGACCTCCGCACTCATAACCCTTTCCAACAAATTGTACATATTTAGAAATTACAACTTTATTGGACTCAAAAACCAACTTAAAGCCGTCTCAACATAAAAGCGATCCGCTGACGAGATTCTTATTGATGGAGGGAACATGCTGCACACTCTTCAGCTGTACGGTCTTCCCCGAAGTAAACTTCAGATTTACCGTACCAACACCATGAACAGAAGCACGTGAGCCGTTTCCCATCAGCACGGAAGAGGTCCTTGAGACCTGATAAGAGGAAAACATGGAAATATCAGAACATACATGTATATTAGCACCCGTGTCTATCCACCAATCAGGAGAATGACATACTGAAAGGATAGTAGGTAAAATACCGTACCCAGCATCCTTCATCTCAGTATCGCTAATAACAACATTAGCGGCATTGCCGCTGTTCCCATGTTAATGCTTGTCAAAGCGATTAGGGCAGCTAGGAGCCCAATGACAAGGATCACCACAGACGTGGCAAGAGCCTTTCCTCTTATCATTTTTCTTCTTGAAGTTGGTTGAGTGCATGGCCTTGTACTTGCCATCGAACTTTCCCTTTCCTTCAGTTTTGTTCTTATTCTTAAATTTGTGGGATTGGAAGTTTTTCCTCTTCACTAAATTGGCAGTAGAACCTCCCTCAAGTCCTCGAGCAGTTTTGTCCTTTGCTCTCGCCTTCTCTTCCACATGAAGAGACCCAATGAGATCCGTAACGGAAAACTCTTGTCTCTTATGTTTCAGAGAAGTAGCAAAGTTCCTCCACGAAGGAGGAAGCTTGGCAATAATGCCACCAGCCACAAATTTGTCCGGTAAGGAACACTTGAACTGCTCAAGTTCTTTGGCAGGTGATTGTATCTCATGAGCTTGCTCAACGACAGAGCGCTCATCAACCATCATGTAGTCATAGAATTGCTCCATGACATACAGCTCAGTGCCAGCGTCCGAGACCCCAAACTTGGCCTCGAGCGCTTCCCACGCGTCCTTGCCATTGTCAAATGACACATAAGGGTCAACAATGTTGTCCCCAAGAACACTGAACAAAGCCGCCATAAACATGGTATCGGCTTTCTTAAAGTTCGCTTCCTGCTTAGTAGGAATATCTCCTTCAGGCTTGCCAAGAGTGGCGCTATAGCAGTTTAGGTTTTCAAACCAGGGAACTGCTCTCTTGCGCCATCTCTTATAGTGTATGCCATCAAAAGGAGGCGGCCTAGTAGCCGCGGCTACACCAGTGGAATTCAGTTGCCTATAATCAGGTTTTTGGATTGTTGGTAATATAAGCAATAATCCATATGATTTAATCCGAATAATAAACTGATAAATCATGATCATACAGACAGTAGTAAAACCAATCATGCAGATCAACAAAGTAGATGAACAGATTACATCTATAGGAGATAAACCTATCACATCTACACCAAACGCTAGAATAAAGAACTCTAGTATAATCTGAAAAAGACAGTTGACTATTACGTACAGTGTAGGCTGAATAGCAGCCGCAGCGGTCGCAGCAGCGTCGCCCATGTTGTGGTTGTCGAAGAGGTCGCTGACGTCCGGGAAGAAGTCATCGTTTGAGAACTTGTCGCCAGACGACGTCGTGGTTGCCAGTAGTCGCCCTGAACGCTCTCCAAAAACCTGATCACCCCTCACCCGTACAGGTTCACGAGAGGCGGGGTTCCGGAGGCCTACTGTCCCGATCTGCGGTGCACGCCGCAAGCCGGGATGGGGAAGACGAAAGCGGCGGCACAAGGTTCTGGAGGTAGGCGCGTGTGTGGATTGATTCCGTGTCGATTAGGTTTAGCCCGGACGCTTATATAATGCAGATTAGGAGGATCGTGGGCTCAGCCCACGTCCGAGTCGGTAACAGTCCACGTCCATAAAACTGGAAACGGCTGTAATTAACGCGTCCGTTAATGACTCATAATCAGTTTTCCCAACAAGCAAAATAAAGCTCGGCTCGGCGAGATTCCCGCAACCCACGGCGCGCGCATCGAGGCGAGGCGTGGCGAGGCGGGCAGCGTCGGAGGAGGAGTGCGCGAGGGCTACTCTTCTTGCCACACATTAGTGAGTGGTGCAGCACTCTACTATATAAGGTGGTCCAACTCCCCTTCAACTAGCAATGTGGAACTAAACTTTAGCACCACTACATAGCCATATGCTGCCATATACAAGTAGGCCAAAGAGAATTTCAGAATTTGTCTAATGGGCCAACAGCCCAATATACACCAAATTCCAACATGTACTTGGAGCTGAGATAGTAGAAGATAACTGATGGGTTGTGCCGAGCTTGACAAACTGAGAGATGGTTCACACCCGCGACATGAGATCCACTGGCATTCAGAATGTTGTCCTTGAGATGCAACCAACACCACCGACAAGAACATGAAGAATGTAATATTTCATGGCGTCAGCAAATTGTGGACGATACTGTCTCTTCTAAGGAACTTTGCCACATGTCTGTAACTAAATTTTCCCAACATGTTTTTCCGTTACATATTTACTCCCCTATTCGGTTTGAAAGGCTCACTTATAAATCATGATTTTGAAAACTCTTCTCAAAGGTGGTCCACCATCGGCGATGGTTCTGGCTCTAGGGCGATGATGACATGGAGCACTGGCTCCAGAAGCATCTAGGTTGGTCGTCGGCGGCGTTCTCCATAAGCTAACAATGAAGGGGAGGTTTTGGTTTCCAAGAGATTGTAAATAGCCTATCGTGGAGGTTTTTCTGCTGTCTGTGTCTATGGAATTCGCGGGGGGAGGGCTGCCCTATATCCCTGAGCACGCTGGGACCATGTAGGTCGTGCAGTTCTAAGCACTACGGCACACCGGCTTTTTGCCGTTTGGAAAAAAGACACGACAAAGGCCTTTTGGAACACGGCCAAGGCTTTGCCGTGTATATAGTGGCGGGCTGAGGAATTTCACAACGGGTATTCATAGTTAAAAAAATTAAAGGAAAAAACAACTAAAAATGGTGCAAAAGTAACACTTGATCTTGTGATCAATTGGCTATTAAATATTTGTCCTAACCAACTACTCCTTTGTGTACTTGTGATACAATTTGAATTAGTTTTTTATACAAGTAGAGTAAAATATAAGACACACCATATAACTTAAAAAATTTGTCAAAACTTTTGGGTATTCGGCTGAATACCCTTGATATAAGCTAGGCCCGCCCCAACGTGTATATACATACGGCAAATGCCACATGACGACATTCGCCACGACAAATGCCTGTGTTTTCTAAATAAGACATGGCAAAGCCTTTGCCGTGTGTCTTAAAGTGAGATGACGGTTCCCACAAAGACGACAGTGTCTATTCTTTGCCGTGTGTCTCCTAAAAAAGTACACGACAAAGAAGCTTTCTTTGCCATGTGTCTCGTGAAAGAGTGAACGGCAAAGAGACTGCCTTTTCAAAAAAAATTGACAAAAAATCAATTCCTTTCCAAACTTTTTTTGAATATTTTCACTTATTAATCTCATAGAGGATATTTCAACCCTTTGTATGCTTAATATTTGGTCAAATCGCACTCCTAATCAAACTTTCTCTTCGGTCACCATCCTAACACTACTCATAATCAAACTTCCCCTTCGTATCTATCCCACTTTCTACCGATTCAACGAGAATTTGTGTTCTTCACCTAGAATGGACGGAAAGGTTTGATATCTCCTTGTTGGGACATTATTCATGTAAGGTGGTCTAGTATTTTTAAAAAATGGGGTAGTAGCATTTTGAATTAGCAATTTGGTGGTTGCTTCACAAAACCCCTCATTTTTTGCGCTCAGAAAATAGAAAATGGTTTTTTGGTGCGACGAAAAGGATAACTTCCTTCTGCAAAATTGTTCGTCATCCTATGATGCACATACATGCATAATATGGACACATTATCACAAACTATGCCTTAATCTAGCTATTATATTGGTCATTTGACTTGAAAGTCAGAAAATCTCGAATGAGATAGGTCATTTTGTGAAGGTTTTTTCAGACATAATCAATATACCAAGTTTTATATTTTTCCTTCCAACTATGTCACATAATATGACACCACGCGAAGGTTTCGCATTGTTTCGATCTTTTTTAAAAAAATTATGCCCGTTTTAAATTTTGGCCAAACGGCGAGCATGAAGATACTTATTCAATATTAATATCTAATATTTGTGTGTAGATATATAGATCATATTTTTCTGCAAATTTTGATATATTATTTATACTTTTTGAATTAGAATGATTTTTTATGATTTTTCTAAGAGTAATGTGATAAAACGAAAAAAATGAAAAAAATGGACTTTGCCGTGTATACCGGGAATACACACGATAAAGGCCCTTTGTCTTGTATACTAGAAATACACACGGCAAAGGGCCGACAAGGGAACAAGCAAAGAGGCCACTGTCTGCGGCCATTAGATTCCTCCTGTCAAGTGGACCTGTGGGGTCGCGGGTCCCTCCTCGTTGCCGTGACGACATATATGCTGTGTGCCGCTGTCGACTTTCCCGAGTGTTTTTTTTTGCCGTGTTCCCTTGTGGGACTTTGCCGTGTATATTTCTTTGTCCGTGTTCTTTTTTAGAAATTTTCGTGTTCTCGAACTTTGCCATGTGATTTCTAAATTACACACGGCAAAGACAAACTTTACCATGTTCCGGTTCATTTGGAACATGGCAAAGCAGTGTCTACACGACAACGGCATTTTTTCCCGTAGTGAATCCGTCAAGGTGACCCAGATCTTGCATCCCCTCACTACAGCAAATGCTAAATAGGCCGACGGGCTGCCGACGGCTGGAGCCCGTCGGCGTAGGCCCTATTCCCCGTCGGCGTAGGCTTGCCCGACGGGGGCCATCGGCGTATGCCCGTCGGCGTAGTAGGCCACAGGCGTATGCCAATAACCCGTCGGCGTATAGATTCCCGTCGGCCTAGGCCCACCTGGGGCCCACCTAGAGAAGGTAACGGACGTTAGCGCAGTGATCTATACGCCGACGGTTAAGCGGTCGGCCTAAGGGGACACGTGCCTCCCTTGTGGCTGTCTACGAGTGTGGATACGCCGACGGCCTGGCCGTCGGCCCTACTCTGCCAGCTGGGCCGCTCAGCACTGACGCCGACGGCATCACCGTCGGGCAAAGAGTGCTCTCTGGGCCACACGCGCACTGACGCCGACGGTAATGCCGACGGCAACGCCGTAGGGCAAACATATTATGTGCCATATGGTCTGGTCTACGCCGACGGCATTTCCGTCGGCTTAGGCCTTGGCAATTTTTTTTTCATTTTGTTTTATTCATTTCCTGCAAATTATATATTCCCAGATTTCAGACACAGCACATGCACAAACATAAGATCATCATCGTCAAAAGAACATAACTAGATCATCCATACATAGGTACATCCTCATCCAAACAACATAGCTAGTACATCCACACATAGGTACATCTCTAAGTGCATCCTAACACATGCACATCCCTACACCTCCAGAGAGCTGCCCAAGAGACCCATGTCTTCCCGCGCGAAGAAAGGTGAAGCTTGACGTCGAGTAGCCGCTGTCGAAAAAGCATCGGAAGAAGGAGAAGTACCGTCATGACCACCACCACCGATAGAAGGAGAAGCACTGCCACCCTCAGCACGATGGAAAGAAGGAGAATCACCGCCATTGCCACCACCACCACCACCACCAGCGGAAGCACCAGGAGAAGCACGGCCGATATGAACCGGTGTCATCGCGCGCGAGATAGTCGGTGAGGCATCAGGACGACCAAAGTGTGTATTGCCGGAGCATCCCGGTCCCTACATGTTTGAGGCAGAGTTAGCAACCACCAAGGCACAGGTTTGTTGTAACAACCGGTTTGGCAAATAACTTACTGGGGTCCCTGAGTAGAAGGTCAAAGCATATTCGTCCTTTGATGGGAAGATTGGCTGCGGCCCTGGCCTAGGTGGCCGTGGCGGTAGAGTGGCTCGCTCTCCAGTGCCATAAAACCTCTCCAAAAGCTGCAAGATAGTTTAGATGTGAGGCGTTGCAGAAATAAAGATTCAAACTAGGGAATGCGAGACTTGTCATATTTTGCAAAAATAAAGGTGGAAACTTACATCATCGCGTAACTCTGCCCACTACTCGTAGGCCGCTCGGGTCTAGGACCACGTCTCGAGTGTCACCAAGTGTTCCGCAAAAGCGGCCTTGTAGGGCGCGTCCAAAACTGGCTACAATTTCAAAAACAATGAATCTCGTCAACTTAGCCACTCACGAACGATTTTCGGAAATATGATGGAAATGAGAAAAACTTACGTCATCGTTCGCTCGGGAAGGCTGTCGAGGCGGCATAGCGGGGTCGTCGGCGGTGAGGGTAACCTTGATCCGCGTGAGGCTCAAAGCAGGAGTTCGCGGGATCACCCTATCGAGAATCTTGAAACGGCCGTGCTCCCGGCCGCGCCCCGCCACGACCACCGCTCTCTCATCGGTCTCCTCTGCTCTAGGATCTTCCACCTCCGGATGAAAACCAGTGAACGCCTCGAGGTAGTTAGCACCATCCTCCTTGGCAGTGTCATAGAACTCTGGAAGCGAGGGCTGAGGCTGGGACATATCAGGCTTCTTCTGCTTCATCCTCTCCCATACTTCATAGTCAGAACAATGCCTCTCTAGATGTGTCTCATGCATGGCCAAAAAAATGTTATGCGTATCAAGTAGGATCACAAAGGGAAATAAATACAGATTGTTCCATGTATACATGTATACCATATGGGCCTTGAAGCGACCATGGTTGCGGTTTCCCGCACAGTGTGTCCCCCCGAAGCCACGGTTTTCCTTGTTCCGCTCGCTCAAGGCGTTGAACTCGACGTCTTCCCCGCGCCACCTCGCCGACAATGCCATCCATGCATCCTCCTTACCATCGGCCCACGTGGGCATAAACTGAAAAAACAATACTCATTTGAAGAATTGATAATGCAATTAGCAACAACATAGAATCTGATTGACAATTTACTTACCCCAGCATAATCTTCCTCGGTCATTTTTGGTTGGTCCTTCACATTCAAATGCTTCGGCGCCCTCTTGCCCAACTTCTCGGAGCTGTATAGATTGGTGGTGGTATGCTTCTGATTGTAAAAGCGCTGCCGTGTCAACCTCTGACAAGCCCCCCGCAAAGTCTTGTCCGCCTTCTCCTGGTCCTCCGGAATCACCCTATAGAATCTCTGTAATCATACATAAAAAATATTGTGAGGCTCATAAGTTAGCATGGTGGGGTCATCAACTATGAACAAAACTCGAAAACTTTGCCTTACCCAAAACTTGGTGATCACGGCTTCAGAAGCTTTCCCAGCATAGCCCAAGCTTTCGGCGGCCTCATAGTGCACTCAACTGGTGGCTAGCTTCCTCTCGCCGTTGGGGACGGGAGTGTAAAAGCCTGGCCAAAATTTCCTAATCAGAGCTCCAACCAAGGTGTTAGGCGCACAGGTACCTGGAGGAAATGTCCAGTTGCTGCACAATAGTAAAACATTAGTACATGCCAAATTGTTATGACCAAAATGAAATTACATGTTCAAAATTAGTATAGCCACTTACTCAGTGCCGTTACGTGTAATGATGGGTTTCTCCTCCTCAGAAGCAGGTTCCTCCACTGGGACACCCGATTCCCCACGAGACTTTGGCTTCTTCGGCCGCGTCGACGGCCCCGACTCCTGGTCTCGGGGCTCCCCCTCCGTGTCTCGAGACTCCCCCTCCTGGTCTCGAGACCCCCCCTCCTGGTATCGAGACTCCACTCCAAGTCTTGAGACTCCTCCTCCAAGTATCGAGACTCCTCCTCCTCATCAGGAGACTCCGAGTAAGCAGACTCGAAAGCCACGTCGCCAGAAGCAGAGGGTAGGTCACTCAGAAGGCGTAAACCTCGTACTCCACCCCGTCATCGTCCTCCACCTCGTCCTGCGCCTCGTCATGCGCCTCATCCTGCGCCTAGTCCTGCCCTCGGGGGAAGTCCGCCTCCTCCCTCACCTCGTCCTGGCCTCGGAGGAAGTCCACCTCCTCCTCCCTCACCTCGTCCTCCTCCTCCCGCATTGTCGTCATTGTAACGTGAGTTGGGAATGGGTGCTCTTGCACTTTTGGTATCCTTCTTCTGCTTCAAACACTTAAGGATAGAGGACGTTGATTCCTTGCGTTGGCTCATATTGGTCAATCACCTGCATTGAGAAGAGGTAAACAATTTAGTCAAGCATAATAAAGATACTAAGCATAATAAAGATACTAAGCATAAATACTAAGCATAATAAAGATACTAAGCATAGTCGAGGCATAAAAGACATAAAAGACCCTCACCACTCATCATCATCACTCTCATGTGTATGTCTTGGGTTCTCATCAGCACTATCAACATCACTATCACAAGTAAGTTGGAGGTTCATCGCAGGGTGGAGGCTCATCGTTGCCATTGTCCGAATATAACTTGGTGAGCTTATCAATGTCCTTTATATTCGTGACTACCTCACCACGAGTATGTGCATTGTTCTCGAGGTTCTCAAGATCTTGTAAGTCAAACTCCCCAAAGTTCTCTTGTTCTTGATAGAAAACTCCCTCGTATGTTTTAGGGTCAATGTTGTTGTAATCATCGTCGGAGGGCATGGGTAGCTTACCACGTGGCGATACCTGGAACACGACTTCCCAGCCCTTGAGTTCCTCTTTCTGACATTGGGTAGGGTAAGTAATAAACTTGTTTGGCTTGGTGGGCCACAATAAAGACATCGGATCCACTATAGGTGGTTGAAGGCCTAACTTCAACTAACCCAATGGAAGGGGTACTTCTATATCCACCGCCTGGGTCGAACCAGTGACATTTGAACACAACAAGCTTGAGTTCTAGGGGCGTATTATTGAACGTCAGCTCGTATACGTTTTGTAACCTTCCATAGTAATCAAAGTCATCGGCTCCTCTAGTGAAGACCCCGGTATTTACAGTTTTTGCATTTGGCCGACGGTTCTGGTAAGACTCTGTATGGAATCGATAACCATTCACATCATACTTCTCATACATCTCGACTTTACGGTTACAACCCTGGGAGACACATCTCAACTCATCCGACATCTCAACGTTGGGATCGGCTCCCTACAAGTTGCGTACAAATTGTGCATTAGTTACATGTAATAAGAGGGACAAGTCACGGATTGCCAGATAAGAGGGACAAGTTATAAATTACCTTTTCATAGAACCAAGACGTGAAATTTTTCTTTCCGGGGGCACCCACTTTCAGAAGGGTTTCCAACTCCGCATCATCGGGATCCGTCGTTCCCGACCACATTTCATCCGTGAATTGGCTAAAAGGAGAAAATACGTATTAGATCGAAACCGAGTTACTAGCTGCAAATGAATTTGTTCACCATTTTACCTAAGGAAATTAGGCACTTGATTTTCTTCCTCCTCTTCATTCTCACCGTGGACCACTTCCTTCATGTTCATAAGCACATAGAGCATTATGCAATCCTTCTCTTCCTTTTTCAAGGTATAACTTGTTGCGCCACCGGCCTTGCCACCGGGACACTGGAAGGGGAGGACCTTGGGGTCATGCTTCGGCTCGTCGACGTTGTACCAACAGACCTGGTTATGCATAGTGGGAACATCATCGCCATAGTATGTTGTCGTGGCGTCTGTTATCTCCTGGAGGAGAGTTGCCTCATCTATGCATGCTTCAATCTTATTTTTTGTTTCCACATTTAGTTCGAATATACTTAAACTCTCTCTCAATACAAAACTGCCAACGAAACTGCACCGGTCCACCCAAGAGTGCCTCGTTCGCGAGATGCACAATGAGATGTAACATCGGAGTAAAGAAGCCTGGAGGAAAGATCGTCTCTAACTTGCATAGCAACTCCGGCACTAGATCATGCAGCTTCTCAATCATCAAGGGGCATATCTGCTTGGCATAGAGCGTGCGGAAGAAATGACTCAACTCCGCAAGCACTCGCCAGATATGCTCAGGGAGATACCCTCGAACCATCACCGGCATCAGCCGTTCAATTCATATATGATAGTCGTGACCCTTGCTCATATTCGAACAATAACCATCTGGAAACATCACGACGAATTTGAGCCACCCCAATGACTGCTTCTTTTGGAGGCTATCACGACGAATTTGAGCCACCCCAATGACTGCTTATTTTGGACGGTCACACCCGAGAGCTAGGTTTTCCATCTAGGGGCAATCCACCACCCTTGTGCATGTATGCTAGGGCCACACGCATGTTCCCGTGGCATCCCGGCACTCGGGCGGTCCTTTTCCGACGAAACCCTAATCCGAGGGACCCACGGGTCTACCCCCATAGCATTCTCCGTACGAGGGTTGAACAACGCACTCTCTTGGTGGTTTAGGTTTGTTTAGGTCATATCTACATGGAAAACCAAGGATAGGAACAAGGTTCCACCGGTCTACCCTCGTTTGACCCGCGGCGGGAGCCTACTCCTACATGTCCAGCACACTTCTCTAAGTGTTATCGCATGCAACGTGGACGGTTACACCCAGGAGCTAGGTTTTCCATCTAGGGGCAATCCACCACCCTTGTGCATGTATGCTAGGGCCACACGCATGTTCCCGTGGCATCCCGGCACTCGGGCGGTCCTTTTCTGACGAAACCCTAATCCGAGGAACCCGTGGGTCTACCCCCGTAGCATTCTCTGTACGAGGGTTGAACAACGCACTCTCTTGGTGGTTTAGGTTTGTTTAGGTCATATCTACATGGAAAACCAAGGATAGGCCCAAGGTTCCACTGATCCACCCTCATTTGACCCGCGGCGGGAGCCTACTCCTACATGTCCATCACACTTCTCTAAGTGTTATCGCATGCAACATGGACGGTCACACCCAGGAGCTAGGTTTTCCATATAGGGGCAATCCACCACCCTTGTGCATGTATGCTAGGGCCACACGCATGTTCCCGTGGCATCCCGGCACTCGGGCGGTCCTTTTCCGACGAAACCCTAATCCGAGGGACCCGCGGGTCTATCCCCGTAGCATTCTCCGTACGAGGGTTGAACAACGCACTCTCTTGGTGGTTTAGGTTTGTTTAGGTCATATCTACATGGAAAACCAAGGATAGGCCCAAGGTTCCACCGGTCTACCCTCGTTTGACCCGCGGAGGGAGCCTACTCCTACATGTCCAGCACACTTCTCTAAGTTTAGGTTTGTTTATGTCATACCAATATACTTTTCTGGCCTTTACAAGCGTACATGCGATAACCTTCACTCGGTGGAGGGTTTCTCCAAATAGTGGGTTCGATGCCCGAGGGTCCCCAAAAGAGAGGGGTTTCTAGGGTTGCCCCAATAGAGAGTGTTCGGTTCCCCGCGGTCCATAAAAAAATGAGATATATCTTTAATATTTTTGTTGTAGTTGTGCACTATATGTGTATTTTGTTTTTTCTATTTCACATTTATGCTTAGCATCGGGTTCCGGAAGATTCGCGTCGTTATTCAATGCGGGTGGTGGTTGTGGTATACGCGTTGTTATCTTACAATCACCAAGTTATTTATAAATTACATCTACATTAAAATTATAGTGGGAAATAAATTATGCAACTATTTGAATTTTATAATTTGGAGTAAAGTAGTAAAAGTACCTACCTAGGCCGACGGCATTGCCGTCGGCGTAAACGTGCTGGCCAGATAGGCCGACGGCCTGGCCGTCGGCGTATCGACGCGCCTAACGCCGTTGCCCGCACCCGTCAGGTGGGACGTGTGGTAAGGACACGTGGCCCCATACGCCGACGGTCACCGTCAGAAGTAGGTCGCTGGACGCCGACGGTTTTATCTACGCCGACGGCGGCCGTCGGGGGGTTTCGCCCTACGCCGACGGCCACCTAGCCCAGCTGACGAGCCCACCCAGTTACGCCGATGGGTCCGACCTTTAGCCGTCGGCGTTTCTTGTTATTCCTGTAGTGCCTTGGGTTACCTCTTCGTGTCTACGGCATGGTCGCTACGCGTGACTTCAGGGATCACAGGAAAAACATCCTCTTCTGCCGCCACCGTGACGATTCCCAGACCTCGCCTGAGGTTCGATTCCATTGTTGTCAAGGTGTAGTTTACGTCTGACTGCATGCTCATTTTCCATTCGTTTTATTCGGAATGAATAATGCCTCACGTCCTTCACACTGTTTCATGAATAAACTCCGCATCAAACTCCTGTAAAAAAAACTTCACATCAAATTATTCCGAATAATATAAGTGCATTGCAATGAGATTTTCAACTTTATGTTTGTGCCATGTGCACATTCTCTCTTGCAATTGGCAGGCCCTAGCTGCACCGTTCTGCTGCATTCGGAGGACCCTCATGTTGTTCAAACCTTCAGCTTAGCCAGCTGGAGTCTGAATCCACTGCTAGTCTGGCCATTGCAACACACGGTACTTGGTTCAGTTGGGTTCAGTTAGGACTTGGTCTTTTTTGTCAGCTAGATTTCAGCTAGTCTGTTATGCGTGGACGCGGTTTCTCGCGTTGAGAAAACTCCGGGCATGGGATGGCACGTTCATGTAGTGGAGTAGCTCCACGATCAAGCTCTGTAATAAAAGGATCAGAAGAAACGGAAAAGCAATAGGTTAAACACTGCACCAAAAATCTGTCTCAGTTTGTTCTTCAGTTCGTCAGAAAGTTGAGAGAGCTAGCGAGAGAGAGAGAGAGAGACCACAACCACACCTCATGTAGACACCTATGAAAATTCATGTATCTTGGAGATCAATCTGAAAGTCAGGGCCAACGGGTCACCACCATCTGAAGCAAGATAATACTTTCTACCGCAATGCCATTATATACAACATTGCCGGTGACCCCAAATATTCTCCTTGGGCTAGTGTGGAGGAAGTGAAGAAAGAGCATAGCACTATGGAGCTCACATGGGCTCATCTCCTGGTCGCCGCCGAGGCAACTATCTGTCTAAGGAGCATTCAAAATGGGGTGCTACTTCTGAACTCGGGAGGTGATAATGTGATTGTCGCTAAGGACGACGGACGGGTCGAGTTGAATGAAGTGTCCTCACTGTGGAGAAGACTAGTTGTCTCATTCTAGTTGTATATGTTGAGAAGGGAATGTTGTTTCGATCTCAGCTTTGCGAGCTCAAGGTTTTGGTCGCCTAGTCACTGCTTCTGACCACAGGATAACAAAATTTGTTTACACTTCGCAATTTCAGCTATGTATGGGCATAAACATAGTGGATTTATAGCTTCCTATAGTTCCACGTCAACTCAAGTTTATTTTACACATTTTACTCTGGTTACGTACATACAGGATGTTAGCATGTCAAAATGAAAGTAAAATTTTCAAGGATTGCCAGTAGTAAGAAATATTCAAAATGCAGTATTTCTGTCTTCCAATATTCAGTCCATGATATAATGTCGTGCGAGGACAACAATATGATTTGAATATGTTGTACTCAGGGGTCAGTGCTCACATGACATAACATTGGATACACATGAACTTTGTTTTAGGCATACATATGCATGCATCAACTCCTATGTTACACAGAAGAGGCCAGATATTAGAGGATATGTGGGAGGCTACGCTAGTGATTGGCTCTGCGAAGGAGTAGAGCCGACCAGCCGGTGGTATAGAGGTTCATGTCACCGGTGTGCTATGGGCGTTGATTAATGAGAACATGTATCTGTTTGGGTTCTAGTTTAACACCCACAAATGGCATGGAGTGTTAATCCACCAACCAAGATTTATCCTCAATTAATCATCGGGTGCTCCTCCATGGTTGCGCTGTAGAACCGCATGCGGCCAGCCTGTGCAAACAAGATCAAGAGGTGCAGTAGGGAGAGCGAGTGTGATGGATCTCGCGAACCCTTCTATTCTACTCTACTCCGTACCTTCTTTCTTATAGGTATATATAAGTGATTTCTGTTGGTCGCATCTCTGTCATGTATATATGACTATACTAGCTGCTCACATGCATGATTCCCAATGTAAGCAGCTTTCACATTTCTGTCCGTCAGATATTTAGAGATTTGATCATGCATATAGAACCAAGGTTTCGAATTTCGGTCAAGATTACCAAAATTTCACCGAAATTCAGCCATTTCGGCCAGGACCGGTAAGAGAATTTACCGAACGGAAACTTTTTAAATTTGGGGATTCTTTGCTGAATTATCTAAAATATTTTATATTTGGTAAAAATTTATTTGAAATTCTAATTTTGGTCTAATTTCAGCCAAATTTCATTTCAAAGTTTCAATTTTGATTCTTGCATTTCATCCAAAATTTGACCTAAATTCTCCGAAATAGCCGAATTTCAGCCACTTCGCTCGGACCCGATAAAAAACCAAAACCGAAATCCAAAACCTTGTATAGAACAAATTACTAGCAAGACAAATATGGGACTGTTGTTACTCAATTTGTCATGCAATATACTCACTCTGTCACAAATTAACCGATTCAATTTTGTCTAGATACGGATGTATCGCTGCCGTATCTAGACAAAGTTGAATGAGTTATTTTAAAACAGAGACATACAAAAAAAAAATCTAAGGAAAAAACGTGTCCTCCCTAGACTTATCATTTTTCATTTTTCTCATGGCATTTTTTATTTTTCCTGGACTTATTTGTGTTTTTTCACGCAGCACCGGATCGAAATCGTGCGGCCAATCGTGTGAGGTCCAAACAAAATAAAAATACTGAGGGGGAATTCTACCAGGCTTTGTCATTAGGATAGTGGTGAGTAGAAAAAACCGGACCTGACCCTTATGCGCTCGGCACGGCTACCACTAGCCCATGGGGAGTTGTCAGTCATGAAATATAATTTCATGTCAGGTTGCCTAGATATAGCTAACTTCATGCATATTATGTGTTCATGCTCACGCATGAAAATTGAAGCACCATGCATCATGCATGTAGGAGTAAGCTGTTACATAGGCCATTTGGATCTTCTAGCCTAGATGATTACAGTAGCACTCTTTGTGTTGGATCTGAGAGAGGAGAGAGAGAGACTACCTGCGCCCTGGCTTGACAGGCAGGAACCGGAGGGGATTCCGGAGCCAGAGCCGGAGCTGGATCCACCGTCGTTGGCCATGGGAAAAGGGGCGACGGCGTAAGCGTGGGAGGGTGAGAGCGGTGGCGGCGGAGCTTCCCGTCGGCCTAGTGCGAACCCTAATCGGTAGGTATGTTTGTGGGGGGCTGCGGCGCACGGTTAACCTCGTACCGTGTGCGTCCGGCCCCCCCACCTATTTATATACGCACTGGCGACAGGGGCCCACAACCATGGATAGGGTTGGGCGCCCCCGATTAGGGCGTGATGAGGGACTCCGTTCGGGCCGTTGGGCCCGAACGTGGGAGAGATCTATCCAACATTCTCCCCCTAGATCTCGACTTTACTTTTAACTTTGTACTTTACTTATTTCATCACAGAATGATACATAGAGCATGTTTTATCGTCTCAGATCAATTGCCGATAGAATTAGACAGCCACTATATACCTTCATGTTCTGAAACAAATTCTGTTACTTTTGGGCCTCTATGGTCCAGGAATCATAGGCTTCCCGTTAAACCCATGCCGGCTATGTGTTCCTTGAACACATTGGGTGGTAAGCCTTTCGTTAGCGGATCCGCAAGCATATCCTTTGTCCTTATATGCTCGAGACTTATAGTTTGATCCTGGACTTTGTCCTTCACAACATAATACTTTATATCTATAGACTTTGAAGCATTACTCGACTTGTTGTTGTGAGCATAGAATACTGCGGGCTCGTTGTCACAGTACATCTTTAGTGGCCTGCTGATGCAGTCAACCACTTTCAAGTCGGGTAAGAATTTCTTTAACCATAACGCCTGTCCCATGGCCTCATAACATGCTATAAATTCTGCATACATCGTAGATGATGCAACTATTGATTGTTTGGCGCTTCTCCACGAAATAGCACCTCCTGCGAGAGTAAAGACATACCCTGTCGTGGACTTTCGGTCGTCTTTATCTCCCGCAAAATCTGCATCTGAATACCCTTTTATCTCTAGGGAATCAGATCTTCTGTATGTTAGCATGAGGCCTTTTGTGCCTTGCACATAGCGCAAAGCTTTCTTTACCATCTTCCAGTTCTCTATGCCTGGATTCTCTTGATATCTACCGAGTACCCCGGTGATAAATGCTAAGTCAGGGCGAGTGCACACTTGTGCATACTGTAAGCTTCCAACAGCCGAAGCATATGGTACTGACTTCATTTGATCGATCTCATGTTGATTCTTTGGACATTGGGATTTCCCAAAACTATCGCCCTTGACTATGGGAGCAGGTTGTTGAATTACTCGCATGCATATTGTATTTCTTTAAAATCTTTTCACAATACGCTTTCTGCGACAGTCCTAACACTCCATTCTTTCTGTCTCGGTGAATTTCTATGCCCAAAACATAAGAGGCTTCACCAAGGTCTTTCATGTCAAAGTTTGATGATAAGAATTTCTTTGTTTCTAGTAGTAGACTAACATCACTGCTAGCAAGCAGAATGTCATCCACATATAGAATTAGGAAAATATATTTCCCACTTTTGAACTTTGCATAAATGCAATTGTCCTCAACATTTTCCTTGAATCCAAATCTTTTAATGGTATCATTAAACTTTAAATACCACTGCCTAGAGGCTTGCTTTAACCCATAAATGGATTTCTTTAGGCGGCATCCCATATGTTCCTTCCCCTCCATGAAAAAACCCTTGGGTTGTTTCTGTTGGAGATATGCCCTAGAGGCAATAATAAATATAGTTATTATTATATCTTTGTGTTTATGATAAATGTTTATATTCATGCTATAATAGTATTAACAAGGAAACATTAATACTTGTGTGAATTGTAAACTTAAATTGAAGTCCCTAGTATAGCCTCTATACTTCACTAGCTTGTTGGTTGATTAAATGATTGTGGTTTCCATATCATGAACATTGAGATGTTATCAACAACAAGATCACATCGTTAGGAGAATGATATGGTGGACATACTCCTATAGATAAGCGTAGCATAAAGATCAAGTCATTTCAAATAGTTCAATTGCTATATGCTTTCTGATACATAGTAACCTAATTCCTTCGACCATGAGATCATGCATATCACCTTTGCCGGATGGATGCTTTGATAAACATCAAACACCACACCGTAACAGGGTGGCTATAAAGGTGGCATTGAGTGTTCGGAAAGTATTGGTTGAAACACATGGATCAAGAGTGGGATTTGTCCATCCACATGACGGATAGATATTCTCTGGGCCCTCTCGGTGAAATGTCATCCAATTAGCTTGCAAGCATGTGACTTGGTCACAAGGGATCACATATCACGGGAACGAGAAAAGAGTACTTATCAGTAACGAGGTTGAACTAGGTATGCAGAGATACCGACGATCATAACCTCGGATAAGTAACATATCGTGAGACAAAGGGAAATTGGTATCGTATGTAAGTGGTTCATTCGATCGCAAAGTAATCGTAGAAATATGTGGGAGCCATATGAATTTCCAGATTCCTCTATTGGTTATTGTTCGGAGAAGTGTCTCGATCATGTCTGCATAATTCACGAACCGTAGGGAGACACACTTAAGGATTCGACGTTGTTTGAGTAGTTATGGTATTATGAGAAAGAGACCGAATGTTGTTCGGAGTCTCGGATGGGATCCGGGATATCACGAGGAGATCCGGAATGGTCCGGAGAATAAGATTCATATAAGGAAAGTTCCGTTTCGGAGTTGGGGAATGGTTCCGGTGTTTTCATCGGGAACATTCTAGAAGGTCCCGGAATGTCCGGCACTCCGGAGGGGGAAGGGTACATGAATGTGTCATTGTAAGTTGGAATGATTGCATCATGTACTAAGTATTCTTGCTGTCCCAAATAAAGGATTTATTTAAATCCTAAATTGAAAAGTCAAATGGCTAGTTTGAAAGTCAAACGGCAGTTTTGGGAAGTGGGAAAAGAGGAGGAGAGGTGGAGGCCGAGTTGGAGGGGAATTCCTCCCCTTGGCCGGCGCACCTCCCTAGGCCGAGTTGGGGAGGAACTCCTCCCCTTGGCCGGCCAGCCCTCCCACCTATATAAGGAGGGGCAGGGCTCCCTCCTAGCACACACAAGTTCCTATCTTCTACCTCCGGTTTAGAGCCGTTTTGGTTTAGAGCTTCTAATTGCTTTAGCCAGCGGTTTAGAGCCTTCTAATTGGTTTAGAGCCCTCTAATTGGTGTGTCTAATTACTAGACCACTAATAGCCTCTCTCATAAGCTCCACCATACTCGCACCGGCTTAAGGCGAAGCCCTGCGGGATTTCCCCTCTACTTCCGGTACCACGCCGTTGTGCTGCCGGAATCGCGAGGAGAGTGCTACAACCTCCGCTGCCTGCTGGAACAAGGGAGAGGAAGGTCTTCGTCGAGTACCGAACGTGTGACCGACTGCGGGAGCGCTGCTGGAACGTGGCGCCGGAAGGATCGTCTACGCGATCTTGAGATCGGAAAGAGTACGACTACATCACCCACGAGAATCTGCTCTCGTTAAACACTTTGGAATCTTCGAGGGTGAGTTATTCCATCGACTCGTTGCTACAATCTAGTAGATAGATCTTGGCTTGTTTGTTTGTATGCGATAGAAAATTTTTGTTTTCCATGCTACGAACCCCTACAGTGGTATCAGAGCCGTGTCTATATGTAGATCTGTTGCACGAGTAGAACACAATGGTCATTGTGGGCGTTGATGCTTTTATTGTAGATTGCTTTTTGTGTACTTTGCATCTTGCGGTATGTTGGGATGAAGCGGCCCGGGCTAACCTTACATGACATCGTTCATGAGACTTGCTCCACGCTTGACATGCAACTCGTTTTGCATAAGTGGCTTTGCGGGTGCCTGTTTCTCCTAGCATAGTAAAGATCCAATTTACAACGGGTGATCAACAATGCTAGTATCAATGTTGTGGTTCTTGTTCGTAAGTTAGAACGACACTTATGGAAAGCCCCAAACCACGTAAAATATGCAAAGAAAGTAGAAGCGTCTAACTTTGTTTTGCAGGGGTGTGCAGTGATGTGATATGGCCATGATTGTGATTATATTTGATGTATGCAATGTTCCTTATTGTAAGTTGGCAACCGGCAGGAGCCATATGGTTGTCTTTAATTTCTGTTAAGACCTGCGTGTCTATTCAAAATAGTTGTAATAGTTGAAGCTGGTGGACGACAACCATGAAGAAGCGTCATTGACCTTGATGCTATGCCGGTGATGATGGAGATCATGTTCGTGCTTGAAGATGGAGATCGGAAGCACAAAGAAGAAAGGCCATATCATATCACATATTATGAATTGCATGTGATGTTAATCCTTTATGCATCTTGTATTGCTTAGTAGACGACGGTAGCATTATAAGATGATCCCTCATGCACATAAATTTCAAGTTCTAAAGTGTTCACCCTTAGTATGCACCGTTGCAAAAGCTTGCTGCTTCGAAGCACCACGTGATGATCGGGTGTCTTTGATTCCGCGGGTGAATACAACGTAAGCAAGCCAGATTTGCTTATGCGGTAGCTAAGGTTTGATCTTGACGAGCCTAGCATGTACAGACATGGCCTCAGGAACACGGATCGCCGAAAGGCAAAGCATGAATCATATAGTAGATATGATGAACATGATGATTGTTCGCCATTAAAACTATATCAGCTCTCGTGATGATCGGTGTTGATGTAGTGGATTTGGTTCGTGTGATCACTAAAACAATGTGAGGGATGTTGTTTTGAGTGGGAGTTCACCTAGTTTAATTTCATTAATTAATTTGAACTCAATTTGTCATAAACTTAGTCTAAACTATTGCAAATATGTTGTAGATCAATGGCAGCCCCTACCATCAATTTTAATGCGTTCCTAGAGAAAGAAAAGTTGAAAAACAATGGAAGCAACTTCGCGGATTGGTTCCGCAATTTGAGGATTGTCCTCACAGCTGGTAATTTGACCTATGTGCTGGATGCACCGCTGGGTGACCCACCTACAGCTGATGCTCCCGATGAAGTAAAGAATGTTTACCTTGCTCGGAAGAATCAGTACTCCATAGTTCAGTGTGCTATCTTGTATGGTTTGGAATCGGAGCTTCAGAAAAGGTTTGAAGAGTCAGACCCATATGATATTGTCGAGGATCTCAAATTAATTTTTGAGACTCATGCGGCAATTGAAAGCTATGAGGCTTCTGAAAAGTTCTTTAACTGCAAGATGGAAGAAGGCAGCTCCGTCAGTGAGCATGTGCTTAAGATGTCTGGGCACGCAAACAAACTTCAAAGCTTGGGTATAGTGATTCCTAATGCTTTGGGGATTTACCGTGTCCTCCAATCACTACCACCAAGTTACAGGAACTTTGTGATGAACTACAACATGCAGAACATGAACAAAGAGTTGCCAGAACTATTTGCTATGTTAAAATCTGCAGAAGTGGAGATCAAGAAAGAGCACCAAGTGTTGATGGTCAATAAGACCACCAAATTCAAGAAGGGCAAGTCTATGCAAAAGGGACACTTCAAGAAGGGTGGTAAGAAAGTTACCACGCCGACGAAGAAAACCAAGGCTGGACCAAAGCCTGATACTGAGTGCTTTTACTGCAAGGGAGAAGGTCACTGGAAGCGGAATTGCCCAAAGTACTTGGCGGATTTGAAGAACGGCAACATCAAGAAGAAAGGTATATCTGATATACATGTTATTGATGTGTATCTCACTAGTATTCGTAGTAGTGCCTGGGTATTTGATACTGGTTCGGTTGCTCATATTTGTAACTCGAAACAGGTGCTGCAGAATAAACGGAAGCTAGCGAAGAACGAGGTGACGATGCGCGTGGGAAACGGATCAAAGGTTGATGTGATCGCGGTCGGCACGCTACCTCTTCATCTACCATCGGGATTAGTTTTATACTTAAATAATTGTTATTTAGTGCCTGCGTTGAGCATGAACATTATATCAGGATCTTGTTTATTGCGAGACGGTTACTTGTTTAAGTCAAAGAATAATGGTTGTTCGATTTATATGAGTAATATGTTTTACGCACATGCACCTTTGATAGATGGTCTATTCTTGTTGAATCTCGATAGTGGAAATACACATATCAACAATATTGAAGCTAAACGTTTGAAATCAAGCGATAATTTGACCTATATGTGGCACTGTCGTCTTGGTCACATTGGAGTGAAACGTATGAAGAAACTCCATTCCGATGGACTTCTTGAATCACTTGATTTTGAATCACTTGAAAGATGCGAAGCATGTCTGATGGGTAAAATGACTAAGACTCCATTTTCTGGTATGATGGAGCGAGCTACGGACTTATTGGAAATCATACATACCGATGTGTGTGGTCCAATTAGTGTAGCATCGCGCGGTGGTTATCGTTATGTTCTTACCTTCACGGATGACTTGAGTAGATATGGGTATATCTATTTCATGAAACATAAGTCCGAAACTTTCGAGAAGTTTAAGGAGTTTCAAAGTGAGGTAGAGAATCAACGTAACAAGAAGATTAAATTTCTACGTTCTGATCGTGGAGGTGAATATCTAAGTTACGAGTTTGGCGAGCATTTAAAGAAGTGCGGAATACTTTCACAATTGACACCGCCGGGAACACCACAGCGTAATGGTGTGTCTGAACGTCGTAATCGAACTCTCTTAGATATAGTTCGTTCTATGATGTCACTTACAGATCTACCACTATCATTTTGGGGTTATGCATTAGAAACAGCCGCATTCACTTTAAATAGGGCACCATCTAAATCCGTTGAAACGACACCGTATGAATTATGGTTTGGGAAGAAACCTAAATTGTCGTTCCTTAAAGTTTGGGGATGCGAAGCCTATGTAAAAAAGTTACAGCCGGACAAGCTTGAACCCAAAGCGGAAAAATGCGTCTTCATAGGATACCCGAAGGAAACTATTGGGTATACCTTCTATCATAGATCCGAAGGCAAAATCTTCGTTGCCAAGAATGGATCCTTTCTAGAGAAGGAATTTCTCTCGAAAGAAGTGACTGGAAGGAAAGTAGAACTCGACGAGGTTGTCGAACCTTCTCTCGAAATTACGAGTAGCGCAGCACCGGAAGAAGTTCCTGTGGTGCCTGCACCAATAAGAGAGGAAGCTAATGATGGTGATCATGAAACTTCGGTTGAAGTTGCTACAGAGCCTCGGAGGTCAACGAGAAATCGTACCACTCCAGATTGGTATGATTCCGTTATGAATGTCATGTTGGTGGACAACACCGATGACCCCGAGACATATGAGGAAGCGATGATGAGCCCAGATTCCAATAAATGGCAAGAAGCCATGAAATCCGAGATTGGATCCATGTACGAAAACCAAGTATGGACTTTGGTGGACTTACCGGATGGCCGGAAGGCTGTCGAGAACAAATGGATTTTCAAGAAGAAAACAGATGCTGATGGTAATGTTACTGTCTATAAAGCTCGACTTGTCGCAAAAGGGTTTCGACAAATTCAAGGAGTTGACTACGATGAGACTTTCTCACCAGTAGCGAAGCTGAAGTCTGTGAGGATTATGTTAGCAATCGCTGCATATTATGATTATGAGATATGGCAGATGGATGTCAAAACAGCATTCCTCAATGGAGACATTGATGAAGAGTTGTATATGATGCAACCCAAAGGTTTTGTCGATCCTAAAGATGCTAACAAGGTATGCAAGCTTCAACGGTCCATCTATGGATTGAAGCAAGCATCCCGAAGTTGGAATCAACGTTTTGATAAGGTAATCAAAAGTTTTGGTTTTATACAAACTTATGGAGAAGCTTGTATTTACAAGAAAGTGAGTGGGAGCTCTGTACCATTCTTAATACTGTATGTGGATGACATATTGTTGATTGGGAATGATGTAGACCTTCTTAATAGTGTCAAAGAGTATTTGAATAATAGTTTTTCAATGAAGGATCTTGGCGAAGCAGCTTACATATTAGGCATAAAGATTTATAGAGATAGATCGAAACGCCAAATATCATTGTCACAAAGTACATATTTGGACAAAGTTCTAAAGAGGTTTGGAATGGAAGATAGCAAGAAAGGGTTCTTGCCCATGTTGCCCAATACAACCTTGAGTAAAACTCAAAGTCCGACATCGGCAGAAGATAGAGAAAGGATGAGTAAGACTCCCTATGCCTCAGCCATAGGATCTCTAATGTATGCCATGCTATGTACTAGACCCGACATCGCATATGCTGTTAGTCTAACTAGCAGATATCAAAGTGATCCAGGAGTGGATCATTGGACAGCGGTCAAAAACATCCTTAAGTACTTGAGAAGAACTAAGGATATGGTTCTTTCTTATGGAGGTGATGAACAGCTCGTTGTTAATGGTTACACCGATGCTAGTTGGAACACCGATCCGGATGATTCTAAATCACAATCTGGATACGTATTTATTTTGAATGGTGCAGCAGTTAGCTGGAGGAGTGCAAAGCAAAGTGTTGTGGCGAGATCTTCAACTGAATCGGAATACATGGCTGCTTCGGAGGCTTCACAAGAAGCGATATGGATGAAAGAGTTCATTACAGAGCTGGGTGTGGTTCCTAGTGCGCTGGACCCAATGTCTATCTACTGTGATAACATGGGCGCCATAGCCAATGCGCAAGAACCAAGGTCACACAAGAAGCTGAAGCACATAAAGCTGCGTTTTCACGCTATTCGAGAACATATCCAGGATGGGGATATAAAGATTTGCAAAGTACACACAGATCTGAATGTGGCGGATCCGTTGACTAAACCTCTCCCGAGGGCAAAACATGACCAACACCAAACTGCCATGGGTGTTCGGTGTATTACCATGTAATCTAGATTAGATGACTCTAGTGCAAGTGGGAGACTGTTGGAGATATGCCCTAGAGGCAATAATAAATATAGTTATTATTATATCTTTGTGTTTATGATAAATGTTTATATTCATGCTATAATAGTATTAACAAGGAAACATTAATACTTGTGTGAATTGTAAACTTAAATTGAAGTCCCTAGTATAGCCTCTATACTTCACTAGCTTGTTGGTTGATTAAATGATTGTGGTTTCCATATCATGAACATTGAGATGTTATCAACAACAAGATCACATCGTTAGGAGAATGATATGGTGGACATACTCCTATAGATAAGCGTAGCATAAAGATCAAGTCATTTCAAATAGTTCAATTGCTATATGCTTTCTGATACATAGTAACCTAATTCCTTCGACCATGAGATCATGCATATCACCTTTGCCGGATGGATGCTTTGATAAACATCAAACACCACACCGTAACAGGGTGGCTATAAAGGTGGCATTGAGTGTTCGGAAAGTATTGGTTGAAACACATGGATCAAGAGTGGGATTTGTCCATCCACATGACGGATAGATATTCTCTGGGCCCTCTCGGTGAAATGTCATCCAATTAGCTTGCAAGCATGTGACTTGGTCACAAGGGATCACATATCACGGGAACGAGAAAAGAGTACTTATCAGTAACGAGGTTGAACTAGGTATGCAGAGATACCGACGATCATAACCTCGGATAAGTAACATATCGTGAGACAAAGGGAAATTGGTATCGTATGTAAGTGGTTCATTCGATCGCAAAGTAATCGTAGAAATATGTGGGAGCCATATGAATTTCCAGATTCCTCTATTGGTTATTGTTCGGAGAAGTGTCTCGATCATGTCTGCATAATTCACGAACCGTAGGGAGACACACTTAAGGATTCGACGTTGTTTGAGTAGTTATGGTATTATGAGAAAGAGACCGAATGTTGTTCGGAGTCTCGGATGGGATCCGGGATATCACGAGGAGATCCGGAATGGTCCGGAGAATAAGATTCATATAAGGAAAGTTCCGTTTCGGAGTTGGGGAATGGTTCCGGTGTTTTCATCGGGAACATTCTAGAAGGTCCCGGAATGTCCGGCACTCCGGAGGGGGAAGGGTACATGAATGTGTCATTGTAAGTTGGAATGATTGCATCATGTACTAAGTATTCTTGCTGTCCCAAATAAAGGATTTATTTAAATCCTAAATTGAAAAGTCAAACGGCTAGTTTGAAAGTCAAACGGCAGTTTTGGGAAGTGGGAAAAGAGGAGGAGAGGTGGAGGCCGAGTTGGAGGGGAATTCCTCCCCTTGGCCGGCGCACCTCCCTAGGCCGAGTTGGGGAGGAACTCCTCCCCTTGGCCGGCCAGCCCTCCCACCTATATAAGGAGGGGCAGGGCTCCCTCCTAGCACACACAAGTTCCTATCTTCTACCTCCGGTTTAGAGCCGTTTTGGTTTAGAGCTTCTAATTGCTTTAGCCAGCGGTTTAGAGCCTTCTAATTGGTTTAGAGCCCTCTAATTGGTGTGTCTAATTACTAGACCACTAATAGCCTCTCTCATAAGCTCCACCATACTCGCACCGGCTTAAGGCGAAGCCCTGCGGGATTTCCCCTCTACTTCCGGTACCACGCCGTTGTGCTGCCGGAATCGCGAGGAGAGTGCTACAACCTCCGCTGCCTGCTGGAACAAGGGAGAGGAAGGTCTTCGTCGAGTACCGAACGTGTGACCGACTGCGGGAGCGCTGCTGGAACGTGGCGCCGGAAGGATCGTCTACGCGATCTTGAGATCGGAAAGAGTACGACTACATCACCCACGAGAATCTGCTCTCGTTAAACACTTTGGAATCTTCGAGGGTGAGTTATTCCATCGACTCGTTGCTACAATCTAGTAGATAGATCTTGGCTTGTTTGTTTGTATGCGATAGAAAATTTTTGTTTTCCATGCTACGAACCCCTACAGTTTCATGTAAACATTCTCTTCTAAATCTCCATTTAGAAATGTCGTCTTGACATCCATTTGATGTAACTCTAAATCAAAATGTGCAACTAGTGCCATGATGATTCTGAAGGAGTCCTTACATGAGACCGGAGAAAAAGTCTCATTGTAATCTACGCCTTCTCTTTGCGTAAAGCCTTTTGCCACGAGTCTAACTTTGTACTTTTCTACATTCCCATTGGAGTCATACTTTGTTTTGTAGACCCACTTGCATCCTACTGTTTTGGCTCCTTTGGGAATTTCTTCTAAGTCCCAGACATTGTTGGAACTCATCGATGTCATTTCATCTTCCATTACCTCTACCCACTTGGCTGAGTGAGGGCTACTCATGGCTTCTTCATATGAGGTAGGATCGCCCTCCATATGAACTACATTGTAAACTTTGTAGATGTCTTTGGAAATGGCTGGTCTTCGTTCTCTTTTAGACCGTCTGAGTTCATCAGACTCTTGCTCATTTCTTGCCTGGGGTTCAGGCACATTTACAGTAGGTGGCTGTTCTGTCTCCCTTTCGTGCTCAACAGTGGGTTCAGGTGGCTCCTGATGGACAGGTTCCGAACTTTCGCCCATTGTTGTCACGTGTGGAGTCACAACAGGTGCCGGCACCACAACCTCAGGGGTTGTAAATGGTGGCACAACAGGTAGCGAGAAAAATGGCTCCTGAGTCATCGGATTAGGTGCATGCACCCTCTTTTCCTCAAGATCAATTTTCCTAGCTACCGTGCTCCCCCTTATCAATTCGTCCTCCAAGAAGACTGCATGTCTCGTTTCTACAAACTTTGTGTATCTGTCGGGACAGTAGAAACGATAGCCTTTGGACTTATCTGGATAGCCAATAAAGTGGCACGATACTGTTTTGGGGTCTAACTTTGCAATGTTTGGATTGAAAACTTTTGCCTCAGCTGGGCTCCCCCAGACCCTCAAGTGGTGCAGAGAGGGGACTCTGCCTATCCACAATTCATACCGTGTTTTGGGCACCGATTTACTTGGTACTCTGTTGAGAATATGAATGGCGGTTTTAAGCGCCTCCATCCACAATCCCAATGGGAGGGTGGAATAGCTCATCATGCTGCGCACCATATCCATAAGGGTACGGTTGCGCCTTTCAGCTACTCCGTTTTGCTGAGGTTCGCCCGGCATAGAATACTGGGCGACTATTCCATTTTATTGCAGGAACCATGCAAAGGGTCCTGGTACTTGACCATATGGAGTATGCCGACCGTAGTACTCCCCCCCACGATCGGACCGAACTATTTTGATTCTTTTATCGTGCTGATTTTCTACTTCAGCTTTGAAAATTTTAAATTTATCCAACGCTTCAGATCTTTCTTTGATTGGATAAATATAACCATACCGGGAGTGATCATCCGTGAATGTTATGAATGAATCATAGCCATCCACACTTTTCACCGGAAACGGTCCACAAATATCCGTGTGGATTATTTCTAGTGTAGCTATGCTTCGGTTTGCACCCTTTTTAATTTGTTTAACATACTTTCCTTTAATGCAATCTATGCATTGTTCTATGTCGGAGAACTCTAACGGAGGAAGAATGTCATTTTTAACGAGGTTTTCTATTCTTCCTCTCGAAATATGGCCTAGTCTACAGTGCCATAGTTTCGATGAGTCAAGAGTTCGCTTTCTTTTGTTTTGTTCTTTATTCGACAAGGAAACTTTTTCATTCACATCACACAAAGAAAGAACTTTCTCATGCAGGGATAACAAATATAACTTATCAAATAATGTAGCAACACCCACACATTTGTCTTTCAACCAAATGGCACACTTTCCATTTCCAAAATAACATTCGTAAGAGCCTTTGTCCAAACAGGAAACACTTATTAAATTCCTATGTAATGAAGGAACGAAAAGCACATCTTTGAGCAAAAGCAAAGAGCCATCAGCCAGCTCCCGAGGGACGTCACCAATGGCCTCCACTTCTGCTTCTATTCCATTCGCCACTTCAATGTGTCTTTCTCTTCTTGGCGTGGTCCTTGTCGAATGGAACCCCTGTAAAGAGTTGGCAACATGAACAGTTGCTCCAGAATCAATCCACCAAGTGGATCTAGTAAACTTTTCATACAAAGATTCATTAACAAAAGAAACAATATCTTTACCATTTTTGGCCATGATGCACTTTAGCCAAATCGGGCAGTCTTTCTTGTAGTGGCCCGGCTTTTTACAGTGATGGCACTGATCCTTCTCCCCAGGGGTGGACTGGTGATGCTGGTACTGGTGCTGCATTGGACCCTTGCCATGGGGCTTGGAGGGTGAGCCACCATGGTTGCCGCCTGTGAAGCCTCTCTTCCTGTTGTCCTTCACGAAGTTCAGAGAACCGCTGTGAAGGGCTTTCAGCCTTTCCTCTTCCTGGGAGCACATCCCAATGGTCTTCTCTATGTCCCACTTTTCAGGGGACATATTATAGTTTATCACAAAGTTTTTAAAAGGCTGTGGAAGTGAGGCCATCACTAGGTGCACCAAGACAGATGGCTTTAGCTCGAGGTCCTCATCCATGGGCTTGAGCTTCGCTGCCATGTTTGACATCCTCAAGATGTGCTCTCTTATTCCATGGGGTCCTCCCGTATACTTTTCAGTAACCAGCTGCTTTAACAGCTGGGTCGCATACATCTTTGAAGAGCCAGTAAACTGGCTCTTTATCTTGGCGAGATACTCGCCCACGGTAGCACACTCTCCAATTGAGCCCACGATTGCGTTCTCAATTGTGTTCTTTACGAAGGCCAGACACTTCTTGTTGGCGTTCACCCATTTCTGGTTATCGATAGAGTAAGCCAGCTCCAATGGAGCATGGTCCCTCTTCCTTTTCTCAAAGTCAGCACTTTCGTCAGCGGCCCCCCTGACCGGGTCAGCGGGCTTGACTGGTTGCTTGGTGTCAACCACCCAATCCACTTCGGCGCATACGAACGCCAAGTCAACTTTCTTCCTCCATTCGGAGTAGTTGTCCCCCCTAAGGAGCGGGATGTCCTTCAAACATGCCATGAGGTTGAGACCTCCTGAAAATCACAAAAGATGTGAGATCACCAAGTAAAACAACTGTATGCGTTAATTCAACGTTGGTATAAATTAAGCATGCAATCGTTTCGTGCTATTTAAAATTACATCACCGTTGGGCAGAAATAAATTTAAATGCACCTTTAATACTTAATAGGAAAAAGATTATGGTCATGATTATTAATAACGTTGGTCAATTAATAGCATGAGGCATAATCACTTTAATCACATCTCTATGTCAAGATTTAATCAACTTTTATTGCATTTGGTGCAATTTTAAACCATACATTTGCAATGTAAAAGAACTATTTGCAGCGGAAACTTTCATTAAAATACTCATACTTTGCAGAAAAAATATGCCTTTGTAACATTTTCTAGTCACAATATACTTAAAAGTAAAAGGACTAGAGAAAACTATGAAAAATTTGCTTAAAACTAAGCAAAAAACATTAATAAACAACTCTGTAAAAAAAACAGAAAACTTTAAAGGAAAACGCCCTGCTGGGCCGACTATTCTTGGCTGGCACGCAGCAGCCCAGCAGCCCGAGGCCCACCTGGCCCACCACTGGCCTGCCCCGCCCGCGCGCGCTGCCTAGTTAGCTGTCGCTCGCGCGCTGCAGTGTGCGCTCGCGCATGGCCCAATGGCACGCGGCCCAGCAGCCCGCGGACTGGCCGCCCAGCCCGCCAGCGCCCAGCCGCCCGCGCCGCTTGATCTCGGCCGTTCGCTGCTGTTACCCTAGATCGGGCGGCCAGGAGTGATTTTCGCCGCATCAAAACCGGGGTCGGCGGCCCCACAAACCCTAGCCCCCATTCTCACCTCACTCGCCCCGCGTCCACCCCGCGTCGGCGGCGCGTCCGCCACGCGCGCCCTACTGCGGCGGCGCCGCGTTTTCTCCGCGGCGGCGAGGTGGGCGAGCATCCCGAGGCGGCTGTGCCCCTCCTTCGAGTGAGGCGGCTGCGCCCCTCCTGCGCTGAGGCGGCGACGCCCCTCCCGGCGAGGCGGCTGTGCCCATGTGTCCGCGCGAGCCCATCCCCGGCGAGCCTTGCTCGCAGGCGGTGTGGAGCCGCCGGCGCGAGGCAGCCAGATCCCCCCCCCCTTTCCTTTCCCGTCCACGTTCCCCTTTCACCCAGCAACGTAGCAGCAAGGAGGGAACAGCGGCGGCGCCTCCCCTTGGCTCCTTGCCGATGCGCGCATCCACCCGAGGGTGGGTGCGCTGCCGTCAAGTGGCCGAGGTGGAGGCACATCCTTTCCCGGCGATGGCCGGTGCGACTTTTCTTTCGATTTGGATTTTCTTTTCCGGGTGGGGATTTGCATGCGGGATCTGGGAGGAACTAGGGTTAGGATTTAAATCTTTTGGGGATTTTCTTTGCCCTCGAAGGGGTGTGTTCTTCTTCCGACGCCTCGGCATGCCGATGCGCGTCGAGATAGAGAGGAACGGCGCGGCCAGAGGGGCAAGGCGCACTTTAGGGGTTTGAATCTAGGGTTTTCCTTTTGCATTTTCTGTTTCTACCGAAAGAACTAGAGCTAGAGCCATGCTCTGATACCAATGTTACATAGGCCATTTGGATCTTCTAGCCTAGATGATTACAGTAGCACTCTTTGTGTTGGATCTGAGAGAGGAGAGAGAGAGACTACCTGCGCCCTGGCTTGACAGGCAGGAACCGGAGGGGATTCCGGAGCCAGAGCCGGAGCTGGATCCACCGTCGTTGGCCATGGGAAAAGGGGCGACGGCGTGAGCGTGTGAGGGTGAGAGCGGTGGCGGCGGAGCTTCCCGTCGGCCTAGTGCGAACCCTAATCGGTGGGTATGTTTGTGGGGGGCTGCGGCGCACGGTTAACCTCGTACTTGTGCGTCCGGCCCCCCCACCTATTTATATACGCACTGGCGACAGGGGCCCACAACCATGGATAGGGTTGGGCGCCCCCGATTAGGGCGCGATGAGGGACTCCGTTCGGGCCGTTGGGCCCGAACGTGGGAGAGATCTATCCAACATAAGCATCATGCACGGGCATTAGTTTTCCATAACAAGAGCATGATTACGATCACACCAGTTGGGTCTATAAATTGAGGTGATGTCCACTATGGACCAATACATCAACAACTCGCAGGACATATAAATTGTGGTACACATGAACTTCTTTTCCAAATTCTAGGCAGACATGCATGCATATGAAAATATACATACGGGTGAGATATTAGAGGCTAACTGATGTGTTACATTAAGAAGGTTTAAGTGATTGGTTATGCCAAGGTATGCAGCATAACGAATGAGAGACGACAACCTTGTGAACTTGCAACTCGATTTTCGCTAGGTAGGTTAAATAGGTTGTTAGTCAACAACTTGGCTTTGTATTGTATAGTATGGTACTGCAGCTTATCGGCAACAGTCTAACAGATTGTAGCAATATTTGTATCTATATCTTATCCCGTTGGGACTGTACAAACATATGCATGAGAGTGCCGGTGGGTATTCACCACGGCAAATTCATAAGTTTCACTTGGTCTAAGAGCCTAGATCACATCTCTCACTACAGGAATGGGAAGCTGCCGACGGCCGGTCGCTATGCCGACGGCCAAACGTCGGGGCCGTCGGCGTAGCCATAGTCTAGGCCAGCTCCACCAAGCAGCTGTCGGCGTAGAATTTCCCTCGGCATATCCTATGCTACGCCGACGGCTGCCCTCGGTGTAGCATACGCCGACGGCTGCCCTCGGCGTAGCTATTTTTTATTTTATCTCATTAAACTTTGAAAAATCATAACTAAATCATTCTAATTCGGAAAAATACAAATAATATATCAAAATTTGCAGAAAAATAAGACCTATCTATCTACACTCAAATATTACACATTTGTAAATAAAAATTAAGTAAAACATAAAACATTATATATAGTTTAAAACGGGCATAAAAAATTCAAAAATGATCGAAACAATGCAAAACCTTCGCGTGGTGTTATATTATGTGACATAGTTAGAAGAAAAAATATCAAACTTGATATATTGATTATGTCTCAAAGAAACCTTCACAAAATGACCTATCTCATTCGAGGTTTCTTGGCTTTCGGGTCAAATGACCAATGTTATGGCTAGAATCAAGGCATAGTTTGTGATAATGTGCTCATATTGTGCATACATGTGCATCATAGGATGGCGAACAATTTGCAGGAGGAAGCTTTCCTTTTTGTCGCATCAAAAAGGCATTTTCCATTTTCCGAGCATAAAAAAACGGACGGTTTTATAAAGCAACCACCAAATGGATAATTCAAAAGACTACCACCACATTTTACAAAAATATAGAGCACCTTATATGGACAATGTCTCAACAGGGGGATCCGAAACCTTTCCGTCCAGCTTTGGTAAAAAAGACAAATTCCTGGCGAATCGGTAGGAAGTGGGTCAGATATGAACTACAGGTACATGATACGATGCTCATGATTTCTTACAAAAATCATTTTTAGGTTCACAATATGCTATTTTATCAAAAATCCAATGCAAGTTGAGCGAGGCTTGGCCCCGAGCTAAGAATCTTCATGCCCGTTGTTCGACAAAGTTTGACGATAGTTTAAAACGGGTATAAAAATTTCAAAAACGATCGAAACAATGTGAAACCTTCGCGTGGTGTCATATTATATGACATAGTTATAAGTAAAAATATTAAACTTGATATATTGATTATGTCTCAAAAAAACCTTCACAAAATGACCTATCTCATTCGAGATTTCTTGGCTTTCGGGTCAAATGACCAATGTTATGGCTAGAATCAAGACATAGTTTGTGATAATATGCCCTATTGTGCATACACATGCATCATGGGATGGCGAACAATGTTGCAGGAGGAAGGTTTCCTTTTCGTTGCACCAAAAAGCCATTTCCCATTTTCCGAGCACAAAAAACGGACGGTTTTGTGAAGCAACCACCAAATGGCTAATTCAAAATGCTACCACCACATTTTACAAAAATACTATATACCACCTTATATGGACAATGTCTAAACAGGGGGATCCGAAACCTTTCCGTCCACCTTTGGTGAAAAAGACAAATTCCTGCAGAATCGGTAGGAAGTGGGTCAGATATGAACTACAGGTACATGATCCGATGCTTATTTTTTTTACAAAAAATATTTTTAGGTTCACAATATGATATTTTATCAAAGATCCAAGCAAGTTTAGCGAGGATCGACCCCGAGCTAAGAATCTTCATGCCCGCCGTTCGACAAAGTTTGACGATAGTTTAAATCGGGCATAAAAAATTCAAAAACGATCGAAACAATGCGAAAACTTCGCGTGGTGTCATATTATGTGACATAGTTATAAGTAAAAATATCAAACTTGATATATTGATTATTTCTCAAAAAAACCTTCACAAAATGACCTATCTCATTCAAGGTTTCTTGGCTTTCGGGTCAAATGACCAATGTTATGGCTAGAATCAAGACATGATAATGTGCCCATATTGTGCATACACATGCATCATGGGATGGCGAACAATGTTGCAGGAGGAAGTTTTCCTTTTCGTCGCACCAAAAAGCCATTTCCCATTTTCCGAGCACAAAAAAGGATGGTTTTGTGAAGCACCCACCAAATGGCTAATTCAAAATGCTAACACCACATTTTACAAAAATACTATACCACCTTATATGGACAATGTCCAAACAGGGGGATCCGAAACCTTTCCGTCCACCTTTGGTAAAAAACACAAATTCCTACCGAATCGGTAGGAAGTGGGTCAGATATGAACTACAGGTACATGATCCGATACTCATGTTTTTTTACAAAAATCATTTTTAGGTTCACAATATGCTATTTTATCAAAGATCCAATGCAAGTTTAGCGAGGCTCGGCCCCGAGCTAAGAATCTTCATGCCTCCCGTTTGACAAAGTTTGATGATAGTTTAAAACGGGCATAAAAATTTCAAAAAGGACCGAAACAATGCTAAACCTTCGCGTGGTGTCATATTATGTGACATAGTTATAAGTAAAAAATATCAAACTTGATATATTGATTATGTTTCAAAAAAAACCTTCACAAAATGACCTATCTCATTCGAGGTTTCTTGGCTTTCGGGTCAAATGACCAATGTTATGGCTAGAATCAAGGCATAGTTTGTGATAATGTGCCCATATTGTGCATACACATGCATCATGGGATGGCGAACAATATTACAGGAGGAAGTTTTCCTTTTCGTCGCACCAAAAAGCCATTTCCCATTTTCTGAGCACAAAAAATGGACGGTTTTGTGAAGCAACCACCAAATGGCTAATTCAAAATGGTACCACCACATTTTACAAAAATACTGTACCACCTTATATAGACAATGTCCCAACATGGGGATTCGAAACCTTTTCGTCCACCTCTGCGGAAAAAGACAAATTCCTGCTGAATCGGCAGGAAGTGGGTCAGATATGAACTACAGGTACATGATACGATGCTCATGTTTTTTTACAAAAATCATTTTTAGGTTCATAATATTCTATTTTATTAAAGATTCAATGCAAGTTTTCCTTTTCATCGCACCAAAAAGCCATTTTTCATTATCCGAGCGCAAAAAGGGACTTTTCTAAAGCAACCACCAAATATAATTCAAAAACGGAGGGTTTGTCATTAGTTTATATGGATATCATATTTGGATTCCTCTCATTTTTCTGATCAATTTAGACATATTATTTGTTAAATTCCGATTTACAGATTTAAAGATATTAATTATTCCATATTAAATAGATAAAATACAAAAAAGTAAAATTATTATATTTTTATTTGAATTCAATAAGATTTTTACTTATTCACTAATGTTTACTTAAATAATTGTTTGTAATTTCAAAAAATACAAACATGTGACATGTTGATATAAGGGTTAATAGGATTGATATCATAGTATTGACAACAATGTATGAATTACTTTGCGGAAACAGATTCTGAAGAAACAAGGAAGTTAAGCGTTCTGGAGCTGGAGTAGTATTAGGATGGGTGACCGGCCGGGAAGTTTGACCAAGACTGCAATTTAATTAAATATTAAGTGTAATTAGTATTAAAAATGTTCAAAGTTAGAGATTAACGAGTCAAACAATTCAAAGATTCAAAAATTGAAAAAAAAATTATTTTTTTTAAATGTTTTTTCAACCTGTCGACAAGCTATGCCGACGGCCGCTACGCCTAAGGCAATGCCCTCGGCGTATCATACGCCGACGGCCTCTATGTGCTCCGCCGAGGGAGCCCTTTGCCGAGGAGGCTACGCCGAGGGCAGCCGTCGGCGTACCATACGCCGAGGGCATTTTAGCCTACGCCGACGGCTTTTTGCCCTCGGCATAGCGCGCGTGTCCTGTAGTGTCTTCTTTTCTGATCAACATGGATGTTGGTCGAGCACCACCATATATCCATCTCCTCCATCACTAGCCTCATCACCATCTGCTTGACCTGTCAAAATTTCCTGCTATAGAAGATTTAGACAGCTCCTTCGTTGAATGCTGCTCATTTGTATAACTACATTGACGGCACCATCCCCTGCCAACGCCCCCTCGTCGAGGGCACTGGTGACAATGCCAAGAAAGTGGTTAACACGGAGTATCTCGGGTGGTACTAGCAGGATCATCTGGTGCTCATCGCTCTCCCCAGTTCGAAATCGGAGGATATGGTGGTTGTGCTACTAGTGCAGACTCCCCCCTCTAACACCGGTTGGGAGGGCCCTCTAACAGCGGTTATAGAACCGCAGTTGAGGGTTCGGTGTTAGAGGGGGGCCCCCTTTAACACCGGTTCACGTGGGGCTGCCGCAGGGCTCAGGGGTGTTAAAGGTTCTCTGCCGTGGCAGGAAAACAGCCTAAATCTCTGCCGCGGCAGAGTTCTGCCGCGGCAGGAAAACAGCCTAAATCTCAGCCGCGGCAGAGTTCTGCCTCTGCCCCGTCCTGGGCGTATTTCTGCGGGAGGGGGGGAGGAGGAATCGATCGGGAGCGGTATACACATACATCGTCATCGGTACATACGAGTACATGAATAATTAAGCAACTATTATTATACACAAACATCGTCATCGGCACATACATCGTCATCGGCACATGCATCGTCATCGGCACATACATCGTCATCGTTCATTTTGGTGGATATCTAAAGAGTTCTCCGCCAGGCGTGACGACCTCATCAAGTATGAACCCCGCCAATTTCTCTTGAATGGCTCGTATGCGGTCAAATGGTAGGAGTTGGTCCCGCATCCGTTCGATCTGAATATATATGAAGAATGGGGTTAATATATATATATAAGAATAAAACTCAACACAATTTATGGTAATAAAATAATGTTGTGGACTTTGTTTACTTACTCTAAGTTGTTCTAGTGCGGCTTGGCCCGTCGCACATATCGTGTTGTGAATGAACTCGCAAACATAGTATCCACATAAGTTATTGCCGGTTCCCTGATGCGCGCACTTTACGAGAATAGAGAGTTCAATCAAAATAATAATCAATAAAGCATGATATAATGGAATTGGAAGTAGAATCAAAGAGATACGCAGACCTAGCTAGCTAGTATTACTTACATTTTGGTCTACAAATTTTAGTTCTTCTGACCATTCACCCATGGCCCTTCCCGTGAACCTTTTCCAAACCCTATCCGGCAAAGAAAATGGATAAAGGAGTAATTAATTACTTGTTGTCACGAAAGTTTCCGATCTAGTGCGATAATATGATTAAAATTACCTCTGGAGCATCTCTCTAAAGTCTGCCTAACGAGGTTTAATCTCGTCAATGCCCATTGTTATGGACTTGGGTTTTGGAGAAGATGGGGATGCTGGAGATCGTGGCACGGTTAACAGACAAGCAACCAGCGGACACGAGATTTACCCAGGTTCAGGCCCCCGGAGGGAAAACCCTACTCCTGCTTGTCTGCTCTTTGATTACGGCGGAACCGAAGGTTACAGGGTGCGCAGATTCGATCTGGCGTGGATGCGTGTGCGAAAGTATGAGTCGAGTTGTCCTAGGACGTGCCCTCCTGGCCTTTATATAGACTTAGGCAGGTCCCGGGCGTAGTCCTAGTCGGTTACAAGTTCTAGGGTTTTACCCCTTTGAATTTCATATCTCCTCTAGTCTTGCTCTCCAAGGATCCGAAGACGTCATGGGCCTTGGCCACCCGAAAATCTTCATGGGCCAGCGTATGTCTGCCGTGGGCCTTCCTTGGACTGGACTAGGTATGCTGAAGTTACGTACCCGTAGGGTATAACCATGTCAGTAGCCCCCGAGTGTTCAGTCGAATCGTAGATTCGGCTGAGGACTCTCCCATCTTTCGGGTGTAGCTATATGTTAATAATATATGTGTGCAGGGATTGTTGATGCGTGTGCCTGACTCGCCCGACGGATCAGGGTCAGTTAACTGTCTTAGGACGAAACGACACGATCTTCTTCAGGTTCGGGTCCCTCAACCCGGGCCTGGAACATATGCTGGCGTAATTCAACTCAGGCCGCGGAGGACTTATAGGAGTGGAATTCCAGTGATTTTAATTGGTGTACCCAACGCGTCCGTCGGGATTTTTCATCATACCTGCTGGTACGGATTTATACTAGCAGAGCGCAGTCAGGTGCGTTGCCAGGCCATCAGATGATATTTGTAGGTCTTATCTTTGCGTCGCAGACGCAGCATCCGAACATTTATCACCTCGGAGGTGTTTCGGGTGGCCAAGGAGATTGTTGCTTACTTAGCGTTTTGTTGGGACAGAGTTGCATGCGGATCCGGAAGATCGCAGTCGAAGATTTCATAGGGTGCGCGACCAGCGCTCCCTATGGGAGTAGCCCCCAAGTGTCTGTTCGAGTCGTAGACTCGAACGGAGACTTTTAGTTCAAGCATTGTTTCAATCATTAGGTCCGCAGGACTCGAAAATTTTCGGATGCTTAAATCCATCCTCCCTATAGGAGTAGCCCCCGAGTCCGTAGTGGAGTCGTAGACTCGACGTAGGACTCAGAGTAGTAATTTTGTCCTCGTTTGTCTGTCGGATGCGCGGCCAGCGCTCCTGATAGGAGTAGCCCCCGAGTATTTAGTCGAATCGTAGTTTCGAGTGAGTACTCTTAGCTGTGGAGCCGAAGTGGTGCTAGTATAGCTTTTAATGACGTCAGTGCTTACGATCGATGACCTCAAGCGTCTGCTACGCCAGAGATGACTTGACTGGACGAAGCGTGGGTCCCACTTGCTGACTTTGAATTGACCGGTCACGTGCGGCGTGGAGATGATTACGGCGTCTCCTTGATTTCCGCGCGTAGTGGACGGCGTGGTAACGACGGTTTGTTTTGGTGCTGACACGTGTATGGCCAGATCTACCGTTGGCGTTAGGTCTTCTTGATGGACGGCCAGCGTGCGTCGTCTTCGCTGTTATAATCCTGGGTGAAATCTTGGTTTGTTTTTCACCGCACCAGTTCATCTGTTCACTGCCTCCTTGTTCTTGAGCGATTCTTGCTGCGCGCTGAGCTTTCCTTCCACATTTCCTTCGTTCTTTCTGTGTTGTCATCGCCACCACCGCTGCAGCGCCCTGGGGAAAACAAAGAAGTCCTCATCTGCGGTTGGGACCAGCGCCGCCGGAGGCAAGAAGAGCACCGCCGCTGCTCGCGTCACCGATGGTGGCTGGCGGCGACCAGAGACGCGGGAGAGCGATCTCTGCAAACTGCGCGAGCGGAGCCTGATCCCGCAAGACACGACGGCCGTGAGACTCCCCGGCAATGAGGTAATCCCCCGTCCCCCATCTGGGTATCGGGTTATGTTTGTTGCCTTCATCTTGCGTGGGTTTTCGTATCCAGTCCATGACTTCCTTCGTGGACTGCTCTTTTTCTATGGGGTTCAACTCCATCATCTGTCTCCCAACTCCCTTCTCCACATTGCGTGTTTTATCACGCTTTGCGAGTGTTGGCTTGGCATCGAGCCGCACTTTGGCCTCTTCCGGAAGCTTTATTCCGTGAAGGGGCAGTCTAGTTCGGATGGTGTATATCACATTGGGGGTTTCATCATCTCCCTCAGTCCCAATGTGCAATTCTTTTCCTTTTCCATGTCCGAATCTGTCCAGTACTGGCGGAGGAAATGGTTTTACATCCGTGACTCCGTGCTGCCTGGGCAAGATTTTGGTCTCGTTCCTTTTGACCCCTCCCAATTGATTGAGAAGAAAAGATCCTGGAAAAACCAAATCTTAGACGGTGAGGTGGCGGAGATAGAGGCCCTGTACCGTCGGGTGGAGGATCTCCAACTGATTCCTGAGAAGGAGGTGAACGGCGTCGACATCATCCGGACGTTTCTTGAACGTCGGGTGCAGCCTCTCCAAGCGAGGGCGCATCCGATGTTTCTTTACTCTGGGCGCCGTGATCCGATGAGGGTTTCGAGTGAGAAAATCTCCGAGGTGGAACTTGACAAGGCTCTTCGGGCGTTGTTGAAGTTCAAGGCCGACGAAGAAATCCCGGGGAAGTCGTAGACTCCTCCCTTTTCTTCGACGTTGGTCGTACCGAAGGTGTAGATTTGCGCACGTAGTGCTCCCCTTTTGTTTTTGTCGGCTGTGTACTTTTTCCTTTGTTTGCTAAATAAGTTCATTTTCCTTTTGCAGAGCTTCAAGGTGTCGGGCATGGCACCACCGTTGCCCGAAAGGTATCCGAATGCCCCGGATAATGAAGTGGTGGACTCCGTGTCCGAGCTACCGTCAGCGCGATCTCCAGCGGAGGATGCCGACGAGTCGAGTGAAGATCATTCGCGCAAGCGATCACGGAGCTCCAGCGAGTCTTCGGATGCCTCGACTCCTCCGACTCCCAGGAATCCTCTGGGCCTTGAGCGTCGTGATGATGTTCATGGGGGTTCTTCCTCTCCCCTTCCTGCCATTCCTGTGCGAGCTGTTGCTCCGCACCCGCCAGCAAAGCGGAAGAAGGAAGAAAAGAAGGAGGATAAGAAGGAAGAAAAGAAGGAGGAGAAGAGGGCCCGAAGGGCTTCTCCTATCTTCGATCTGAGCGCGTTGGGTTCGTAAGTTTTCTTGTATTGTTACCCTTTTTCCTTTGATGGTGTTTGCACCTGTGTTGATTGGCTTCGTATGCAGGCAATACTCCGACGGCTCTAGTGATGGCGGTCGGGAGATGATGGGGGAGTCGAACATTGCGTCGCCTCCTCCTCAGACGGTGGCGACTTCTGGCGACGCTGCGCCAGTTCCTCCTGTGCAGGAGAGGCTGGTGGTTGCGCCCCAGAATTTCGCAGGCGGGCCTGCGGGTTCGCCTTCGGAGCACGTAAGTTTTTCTGCTTGATGTTACGGGGGGAGCCCCCGAGTGTCTTCGTGTGCTGATGTTTTTTTTTGCTTCCTTGTGTTGGGCGTAGCCCCCAAGTCCTGTTCTTACAGCTATTGCCTGTTGCTGCAGCCTTTTGTCCAAGAGGCCAAGCGGCTGGTGGAGGAACGCCTGACGCTGGAGGCGAAACTGCGGCAGCTTCAAGGTATTCGTCTGCCTTGTAGTACTTCTCTTGCTTATCCTTGTCCTGTTTTTGACACTTGCTTGTTGTAAATGCAGAGGAGCATAACGAATCTCTCCGTGAGGTCAACGCTCTGAAGAAGAGCCTTGGCCAATCGGAGCAGAAGGCCGAAGCTGCCGCTGGTGCAAAAGAGCGCCTTGAGCTGGAGCTGACGAAAGCAGCCGAAGCGAAGGAGCGTCTGCAGCAGGAGGCCGCAGATCGTGAGGAGCAGCTGGCCACCGTTGCGGCTGCTCGTGAAAGAGGGGTGGCGGATAAGCTCATGGCTGCTGCCAAGGCTATTTCGGGTGAGTACAAGCTTTTGGACTTGTTTCTTTTTCTGCGGATCTTCTTCTGTGTTGCCTTTCTTCATGTTTTCTTCTTTTTTGTCTCAGATGCCGCAGGCATCGAGTTCAACCGCGGTGCTCTAGAGCACGGGAGTGCTCTAGATGATGCCACTGTGGCGGTCGAAGACCGCTGCAGCACCGTCGTCAACTCCCTTGCCAAGGCGAAAGAGGTCCTTGCTCGCTTTTACCAGGAGCTCTTCCCAAAGGGCGCACCCCTTGAAGATGTGGATGCCCTGGCAGAGGCTCTGTCAGCCGAAGCACCTGCAGCGTACAAGCGCAAGCAGAAAGGCATCGGGGCGTCCGTCGGGCTGGCGATGGCCATGGCGGCTGGGGCGGAGCTGGACCTGCCCCAGATCACTTCTCGGATGCCGACGGCTGCGGATGGATCCGAGGTAGCCTTCGCCGCCTACTCCGCTCGCTGCCGACGATATGGGCCCAAGCTCATTGACTTGCTGTCTGAGTACGCACTGCGGCAGCAGGGCGAGGCCAAAGCTAGGCAGTCTGGTTCTGAGGCGACTCAGTGTCCTGCACCTTAGGCATAGTAGACGTAGGGTAGTTTGTAGTCTTCTTTTTTGTTGTAAATATCTTTTGTAGTACCATCCTTGTGCCACGTAGTGGCCTTATATATTTTAATGAATTCCTCCGAGTTGTGTTCTATCCTTGGCTGAATGTCTGTGTGCCTTCTTTTTTCTGCTGCTATAGGTTCCTTCGGGTGCTGACCCAGTTGACACTTCATCCGAAAGGCCCTTGCGAGCATCATTGGATGATTCTTCGCAGCTCGCTTTTCTTCGAGATCGCGTGGGCATCTTGGAGAGAGATTTGCTTGGGTTACGCGGTCGCGCCGACGTTTGGAAATCCAAGGCAGACCGTGGTGCAGCCAGAGAGGAGTATTTGATGGCGGAGCTGGGTCGGCTGTCCGAGCAGCTGCAATGTAAGTTGATCCTTCTTTCGAGCTGTAGCTCAGTTCTTCGGGTGAGCCTGTTGGCTTTCCTCTTGTTTTGTTCGGTTGTCGCAGGTGCCAATCTTGCTCCGAGGGAAGAAAAGGAGCGTATCGCTGTTCGAGTCAATTGCTTGACTCAACAGGACATGGAGGCCGGCGGCTTCTTCTGGATGGACCGCGATCGTGCCATGGTTCTGGCGACGGTGCAGGATCGTGTCTATCAGGTCTCGCGGGTGCTCCGCCAGGTGCAGACATCACTTTCCTCAGTGCTGCACATCATGTTTCCGTTGGATGCCGTGCCAACGACCCGTGCAGGTCTTCTGACGAAGTTTCGGAGTGCCAGCAATGTCAAGGAGTTGGTGCGGCAGCAGCTCGTCGCAGGGGTGAAGGTTGCCTTGTCTCTTGTGAGGGTGCATCGCCCTAACGTAGATTTGGCTGCTGTGGCGACTGGGCCACCTCCTCGACCAGATGGTGGCGAGTGGAACATGCGTCCGCATTACGCGGCTGTAAGGCAGTATGCCGAACAAATTGTAGACTTGTTTGAGCAGCGTGCTCAGGTTATTCTTCAGAATAGGTAGGACCTGAAAATAAACAGATAGATGTAAAATTTGTATATTGCGGCTGGGCGTTTATGTGCCCTTTGTTGTAAAGGTTTGCTTGTTTGTGAGCACGCAGTGCTTTGATTGAGTACGTGCCCTTTTCGTTTGCCTGACGTAGTCAGCTACTCAGGTGTACACGTTTGGTCCTCAGTCGATGAAATCGTGAGGTGGGGGGAGCCCCCGAGTGCGTTTGTAGTATGTAGCAAAGTTGCAGAAAAATAGTCAACCGAAGGTTGGGGGCGAGACACTTAGCTTTATTTATATCGTAATGGAGGAGGTACATGGTTCGGCTGAGTAGCTTGGCTGGAAGCCTTATTAAAAGTAAAAGGGGGTAGGTTGCTACGGGTAGAATCGTCGCAGGTGCGAGATGTTCCACGGGTTGGAGTATGCGACTCCAGACTCCACGTGCTTGAGGCGATAGGCGCCACCTGGGATGACCTCGGTGATGGCGTAGGGTCCTTCCCATGGTGAATCGAGTTTGTTCGGTCGCTTTTGCTTGAGTCGCAAGACGAGGTCTCCTTCGACGAAGGACCTTGGGCGCAGCCGGCGGCTGTGATAGTTGCGGAGACTCTGCTGGTACACCGTTGATCTAGCTGCTGCTATATCCCGTGCTTCGTCGAGTGTGTCGACGGCATCTTCGAGTGCAGCCGTGGACTCGGCTTCGCTGTAAGCGACGACTCGTGGAGCCTGGTGGCGTACGTCGGCTGGTATCACAGCCTCAGCTCCGTGCACCATGAAGAACGGTGTGTAGCCGGTGGAGCTGTTTGGCGTAGTACGTAAGCTCCATAGGACAGACGGTAGCTCTTTCGTCCAGTTTCCAGCTTTGTGCTCGAGTGAGCTCATGAGGCGCTTCTTGATGCCGGCGCCGATTAGGCCGTTGGCCTTTTACACTTGCCCGTTTGTTTGCGGGTGTGCCACTAAGGCGTACGTGATATTGATCCCGAGGCCTTCGCAGAAGTCCTGGAATTCTTCGGAGATAAAGTTTGATCCGTTGTCGGTGATGATGCTGTGCGGTACGCCAAACCTGTAGACAATGGATTCGAAGAACTTGACGGCGGTTTTGCCCTTCTGGTTGGTCACTGGCATGGCCTCGATCCACTTGGTGAATTTGTCGACTGCGACCAGGAGGAAGACGTGTCCTCCTTTCGAAGATTTTGGTTGTTTGCCGATCATGTCGAGGCCCCATTGGGCAAAAGGCCAGGCTATGGGTATGGGTCGAAGTTCGGACCCAGGTGCGTGCGGTTTGTCGGCGAACCGTTGGCACCCGTTGCATCTTCGGACGATGTCCTTTGCGTCGCTCATGGCCGTTGGCTAGTAGAATCCTGCTCGCAGAGCTTTGGCAACGAGGGAGCGGCTGCCTGCGTGGTGGCCGCAGATGCCCTCGTGAATGTCCTGGAGTATGGCTTTGCCGTCGTTGATGGGGACGCACCGTTGTGTACACCCGTAATGCTACATTTGTACAGCTCGCCGTTGATGATGGTGAAGGCTTTTGACCGACGAGATATGCGTCGGGCATCTGTCGGGCTGTCAGGCAATTCTCCGTTTATCAGGAACTGGAGGTATGGACGTGTCCAAGTTTCTTCGACTGCCATGACCTGCATCAGGTTGACCATGGCAACTTCGGTATCCAACTTTTCGGGTCCTTCATGACCTTCGGGTAGCGTAGCCCCCGAGTGTTCTGCTTCTTCGGGTGATCCTTTGGGGAATTTTCGCTTGATGGATGGCACGCAGATTTGTTCGAGGAACACGCCTGGTGGCACCTTTGCGCAAGTGGAGCCGATGTTGGCAAGTCTATCGGCCTCCTCGTTGCTCTCTCTTCCAACGTGCCGAAGTTCGCAGCCGTCGAATTCTCCTTCGAGCGCGTTGTATAGCGCGCGGTACGCGATCATGTTTTCGGCGTGTGCGTCGCACTCATTCATCGTCTGTTGTACGACAAGGTTGGAGTCACCGTAGATGACCAGGCGCGTTGCGCCGCATATTTTTGCCATCTTCATGCCATGGATGAGGGCTTCGTATTCGGCCTCGTTGTTGGAGGCTCTGAATTTCATCCAAGGACGTACTTCATCTTGTCACCTTGTGGGGAGGTCAGTATGACTCCTGCCCCTGCTCCGGCTTCGCGTTTGGAGCCGTCGAAATGCATTGTCCAGGACTGTGACATATCTGGGGTGTCAGGCAACTGCAGCTCCATCCATTGTACCAGGAAGTCTGGAAGGACTTGAGATTTGATTGCGTGTCGCTTCTCGTAGATGATGTCCAGGGGTGATAGTTCAATGCCCCACAGGGCCACGCGTCCTGTGGCCTCTGGGTTATTCAGGATGCTGTTCAGGGGTGCCTCATTGACGACCATCACCTGATGCTCCTGGAAGTAGTGGCTCAGTCGTCGAGCCGTCATGAACACGTCGTAGGCCAGCTTCTGGTAGTGCGAGTACCGCTGTTTTGTTGGAGTGAGTACCTCGCTGAGGTAGTAAATTGGGCGTTGTACCCCGTGGGTCTTGCCTTCTTCGGGTCGTTCGACCACGAGTACTGTGCTGACCACCTGGTGCGTGGCTGCTATGTACAGCAGAAGGGGCTCGCGCTCTTTTGGCGTGACCAAAACGGGCGGGGTGGAGAGGAGCCGCTTGAGGCTTTCGAATGCGTCGTTGGCTTCTGATGTCCACTCGAACTTGTCTGCCTTGCGCAGCAGCTGGTAAAATGGTAGGGCCTTCTCGCCCATGCGGCTGATGAACCTGCTTAGTGCCGCTACTCGCCCTGCGAGCTGCTGAACGCCCTTGAGGTTTTTCGGCTTCTCCATTGTCATGATAGCTTTGATTTTCTTCGGGTTCGCTTCGATCCCTCGTTGAGAGATGAAGTACCCGAGCAGCTGACCCGAGGGGACGCCGAAGGCGCACTTTTCTGGATTGAGCTTGATCCTGTAGCGATCAAGGTTGTCGAACGTCTCGCGGAGATCGTCGATAAGTGTTCTTGCCTCCTTGGTTTTTATGACTATGTCGTCGACATAGACTTGGACGTTGCGACCGATCTGGTCCTTGAGGCAGGCCTGCATGCATCGCTTGTACGTGGCACCCGCGTTCTTTAGCCCGAAGGGCATTATGTTGTAGCAGAATACTCCGAACGGTGTGATGAACGCCGTCTTCTCTTGATCCTTGACCTTGAGTCGAATCTGGTTATAGCCTGAGTAGGCGTCAAGGAAGGAGAGCTTCTCACAACCTGTAGTCGAATCGATGATCTGGTCGATCTGAGGAAGAGGGAAGTGGTCCTTTGGGCAGTGTTTATTTAGTGATGTGAAGTCCACGCACATCCGTAGGATGTCCGTGTCCTTCTTCGGGACCGTCACCGTATTTGCCAGCCACTCGCTTTCCTTGATTTCCCGGATGAAGTCTGCTGTGAGTAATCTGTTGATCTCCTTTCCGATAGCTTCGGCTCGTGGCTCCGACAGTCTTCGGATAGACTGCTTGACTGGCTTGGTGTCTGGGAAGACATTGAGTGCGTGCTCGGCGAATTCCCTGGGAACTCCTGGCATGTCTGCAGGACACCATGCGAATATTTCCCAGCGCTCACGGAGGAATTCAACGAGCGCGCCTTCCTATGCTGTGCTGAGGTCGTTGGCGATCAGCGCCGTCTTGGAGGCGTCTGTCGGATGGACCTGCACTTTCTTGGTGTTGATGGTGGAGTCGAAGGACATGTCGGGTGCGTTCTGCCTTGTGACTGGGGGTAGCCCATTGTCCGTCACCTCGCGGAGCCTTACGAGCTCGTCTTGCATGCCGAAAGACTGGGAGATTTTGTTGAAATCCCTGTCGCATTGGTCCGATCGGGTGAAGCTCCTGTGGACTGTGATGACGCCCCTTGGTCCTGGCATCTTGAGTAGTAGGTATGCGTAGTGTGGGACGGCCAGGAACCTTGCGAATGCTACACGTCCCAGGATGGCATGGTATTGCGACGGCCAGTCCACCACTTCGAATTCTAGGCGCTCCTGCCGAAAGTTGTCCGGCTTCCCGAAGATGACGCCGAGCCCTATTTTGCCCAGGGGAAAGATGCCCTTCCCTGGGACAATGTCGTGGAACGTTGTGTCTGATTGTTCCAGGCTGCATTGCGGGATCCGCATAGCTGCTAGAGTGCTTGCGAACATTAGGTTGATGCCGCTGCCGCCGTCCACGAAGACGCGACTCATAGCGAAGCCTCCGATCTGCGCCTCTAGCACCAGGGCAGCATGACCTGGGCGAGGGATATGGCAAGGGTGATCCGCGCGAGTGAATGTGATGCAGGACTCCGATCCGCTGAGGTACTCAGGGATTGCAGGCGGAGTTGCCATGGCCAAGTTGATTTGTCGGGTGATTTTCTTCTGCACCCTATTTGTGGGGTGTCCCTTCTGTATCATGTTGAGTGCTCCTTTTGGTGGGGGGTATGGGACCCCGGTGTTGTTTTGCGCTGGTGCGACTGGTTGGTTTTGGCCTCCAATAGGCGGTGGTGGAGAGCTCCGTGTGCTATTTCACCTGGTGCAGGTGCGTTTCCGAACGCAGGAATTGGAGCTTGTTGCCTCATCTGCATCATGCCTTCGCTGAGTTTCTGGAACTCGCGACAGTCCTTGAGCATGTGGCTGGCTTTCTTTTTGCCATCCTGTTTGTTGATGTAAAACTGGATGGTGCATGGACCCGAAAGTTTGTCGAATGCTGAGGGTCCGTTGTCGCGGTCGCGGCGTTGTCGCTGAAGTTTCCGCTGCGGTATCCTCCGCTGTTGCGGCTGTTGTCTTTGCGGCGGTCGGCGTAGCCGGCCGCGACCATGTCGGGTCCGTCGCGGTCCTCGTAGACGCGCGATCTCCTCTTGCTGCGGCGTTCGCGTCTTCGGCCGTAGTCGTCCTCTTCATCTGATTGCGGTCGCTGGATGCAATCTTCGTCGTCTGCCCAACTGTTGGCGATTTCCATGAGGTGGTCGAGTGTCTTGGGCTTTACACGCCCAAGTTCCTCCTTGAAGTCTTGGCGCTTGACGCCGTCCCTGAAGGCGTCGATGGCCCTCTCTTCGGAGATGTGTGCTGCGGAGTTTTTGGTCATAGACCAGCATAGTATGTACGAGCGAATAGATTCACCCGTTCTTTGAGTGCAAGCTCGCAATTCTTCGATTGAGGCGGGCCTCTTGCTGGTGCCTTTGAAGTTTCGGATGAAGCTATAAGCGAGCTCCTCCCAGCTTCGGATGGATCCTGATGATAGGCTGCTAAGCCAGACCCGCGCTGCGCCTGTTAGCTGCAGCTGAAGGCATTGCATGGCGGTTTCTTTGTTGCCTCCATGAAGCTTGACGGATGACAAATGGTCACTGAGCCAGGATTTTGGATCGTGCGTGCCGTTGAACTTCGGAGTATCCGAAGGAAGCTTGAAGTTGCGTGGCATCTGTGTTCGCCGAACAGATCTGCTGAAGCATCGGGCTCCGCAGAGTTCTCCTTTGTCTTCATCCATCTCAGATTCAGACGAGCATGCGCGTTTGGCGCGTGCTTTGTCGATCTTGCGCTGTGTAAGCTTGTCTCTGGCGTCGTAGTCGCGTTTGTGGCGGTTGGACCTCTTCTTCCTTCGAGGAAGATCGTGCTCCTCTTCCTCTTCGGATGAGGGTGTGGGGCTCCGGTCGCGCCTGGCCAGAGCTTTCTTCTTCGGCTCCGCAGGAGCGTCTTCGTGGAGCGCAGCTCCGATTAGTCCTAGTCCGGTGAGTGCGGACTTATGCATGGCCCTTTTCGGGTCCCCCTCCGGAGGTGGGTGAGCCGCGAGATACGCAGTGGCTTGCATGAACGCAGCTTGTGGCGTCTTCGGGATGATGTTGCCGTCAGCGTCCATATCCATGAACGATGTATGGAGAGTTCGGGTCACGTCACGCCGCTCCTTGGGGTCCATGTTTTCCACCCGAGAGCGGTGCTTGTTTCCCTGATTTCTGTTTGTGCTAGAGCCGAGTTCCATGGCGGAGAGCGCAGCTCGTCGCGCACTAGACTCAGAGGCTGCTTGCTTGCGTTTGTCGAGCGTCTTCTGCATCTCGACTTGTTTCTTGTGCTCCTCGATGAGGAGGTAGTGGTATGCCCTCAGCAGATCATGTGGGGAGTCTAGAGGTAGGACTATTTCGCCCGCGACGGCGCGGCGTGCTTCGACCCATCCTTCTTTGCTAAGTTGGATGAGGTGGCCGCCGTTTTCCCCGTTATCGCCGTTTCCACCGTTTTTGCCGTTTCTGTCCTGCGGGTTGGGGTTGGGCGGCGGGTTAGGCGTTTCCTCGTCGGTTTGGATGACTGCGGCGCATAGATAGCGCCTGCAGATTGGTTGGCTGCTGCCGCAGCTTTCGGATCCGGAACCGTAGGTCCCTTCATCCGAAGGTGGATCGCACAGATCGGAGTTGCAGCAGCTGCTGCTGTAGAACTCATCTGTTGATGGTGACGTGCGTAGCACGGGGTGTGGAGCCCACGAAGCGGGCCTGATTGACGGCACGGGCACCCGCTCAGGGAGGCGGAGGGTGCCAGTTTGTCCCACCTGGAAGCAGAAGCTCCCGAACAAAATTTCGAGTCCGTCGCATACGGGCTCGAAATCCTTCATGGTGGCCGGCGAGTGGGCGGTGAAGTCGAAAGCGCCGAAGAGGAGGTGATTCTCCGTCGCCGTGGAGTTGTAGATCGATCGGGTCGGAACCGCCACGACCGCACAATCAGCAGCCCCAATTCCCACAGACGGCGCCAATTGCCGAGGTTTAATCTCGTCAATGCCCATTGTTATGGACTTGGGTTTTGGAGAAGATGGGGATGCTGGAGATCGTGGCACAGTTAACAGACAAGCAACCAGGGGACACAAGATTTACCCAGGTTCAGGCCCCCGGAGGGAAAACCCTACTCCTGCTTGTATGCTCTTTGATTACGGCAGAACCGAAGGTTACAGGGTGCGCAGATTCGATCTGGCGTGGATGCGTGTGCGAAAGTATGAGTCGAGTTGTCCTAGGACGTGCCCTCCTGGCCTTTATATAGACTTAGGCAGGTCCCGGGCGTAGTCCTAGTCGGTTACAAGTTCTAGGGTTTTACCCCTTTGAATTTCCTATCTCCTCTAGTCTTACTCTCCAAGGATCCGAAGACGTCATGGGCCTTGGCCACCCGAAAATCTTCATGGGCCAGCGTATGTCTGCCGTGGGCCTTCCTTGGACTGGACTAGGTATGCTGAAGTTACGTACCCGTAGGGTATAACCATGTCACTGCCCATAGCTCTTTTTATTTTCGTAACGAGTCCATGACAAGGACTTTTCCTAAGTCGGGTTGAATGACTAGCAGAATAAAGTGGAACCTACGCACGCATAACTCATCATCAGTTACACTTAACATCGAGTAAGCCGAAACAGAATGTGTACAAGAGAGAGGGTAACAGTACTCACGAGAAGTTGTAAGGCAATAGTATTTCCCTTTTGGTTTGTTGTCTCAGTAAAGACCTTAGCAAGTAATCTTCTGTTTGCCCGGGTTTGGTTCTTACCACTTCTTCATGAACTCTATTTGGGTCAACGAACCCAATGTCAAAAGGGCCTCCTTTCATGCATTCCATAACCTTTTTCCTGCATAATAGTATATACATATATGGTGAGCATATATATATACATGCAATTAATGAAGTGAATGAGATGAGATATAAATTACAGAAATAGTACTTACACACAATAAAGGCTGATGGCAGCTTTGTCGAGTTCCTTCTGATTGAATAGAAAATGCAAGTCTTGAATGTTGAAGTCGATCGCGTCGTCTCGGCACAAGAAAATATGATCTCTTATATGCGCCGTGATCCATTATTCCTTCCTCGTCTTGCAGAAATCAAGGTACCACTTGTGCAATCTTCGCATCTTTGTTGGTAGATTCTTGATCTCCTCTTTCTTGACGAGATTCTTCCCATACTTCCATGGCTGTATCAGGTTGGCATCGCATTTGGGCAAGTTGTCTCCCATGATGTTCAAGTATGCAATGTAAGTCATCCCCATCTCATTGGCCTTTCTTTGTAGCTCTGCCTCGTAATCATTTACGGGAGGAGCGTCCCGTGTGTCGAACACTTGGAGCGGGGCGCATGATTGGTTTTCCTGCTCTCCGAGCATGGGAACTGTTTTCTGGGGTGCCGCACGACTGCTACTTTCAGTCTCCCTACGGCGTCTTGCATCCCCCTTCAAAATCTGGCACAAGTGGGGTTTCAGGTTTCAAAATATTATTGTAAAACTTCTCCACCACCGCCGGATCTATTTTCTCCTTTGGCTCGGCCCGTCTAGGTGCAAAGAATTTCTTGACCTCTTCTTCCGAGATCCTATTGGTCTCCTCGTCGCTGCGATTCCATGGTAAAACCGGCAATGGCTTGGCGGAAGGCTGCGGGACGTAGTTTTTTGAACTCTTTGGCGTACGGTTTCCTGCAGATTTCTTTGTGGCAGTGCTAGTGATGCTCTTCGTGGAAGTGCTCTTCCGCTTACGCTGAGGAGATGGCTGACGGGCAGGAGATGGCTGGCGCGCCGGAGATGGCTGCCGCGCAGGAGATGGCTGAAGCGCCGGAGATGGCTGCCGCGCAGGAGATAGCTGAAGCGGCTAAGACTGCTGACGCTGCGGATACGGCGGGGGTGCCAGTGGCCTCCACTTTGGAAGCAGGATGTGTTCCTTCTTCTAAAGAATGGTTGTTTTCACTGCAAATTTGAGTTGAGTTTCCCCTTCACCTATAGCATGGTAAAGCTGTGCTTCCTCATATTCCTTCACAACCTCATCCACCCCGACAATAGCATAGCCATCTGGAATCGGTCGGCAGTGGTAAGTTCCACCAGCTACAGGAGGTAAGGCATAGCCGACAGCCACCTTAATGGATAAGCCCATTAATCTCACATGCAGCTCAGCGTGTTCGCTCTCCGTGATCTCATCCACGGGGTATCGAGTACCCGCCATTTCAAGCGTGGGCTGCACGTTCTCCGTGGAAGCCACGCTGCTTTTCCGCGCAGAGTCTGGGCCGCCGGCAGCTTCCAATGCAGGCTCTTTGTGCCGCTGAGATGGGCCGGTAGCTTGATGGCTCTGTTGTGCATTCACTTGCGCCTGCAGCGCCACAAGTGCATGTTCTATCTGTGTCATCCGCTCTGTACGCTCTTTTTGTTTTCTATCGCGCCATCTGTAAGAGTCGCTCCACTCGGCAAACCCATCCTTCCACGTCATACCCCCTGTGCCTCGTGCATGTCCAGGGTGTTCTTTTTTACCGATGGCGCGTGTGAGCTGGTCATTCTCTCTGTCGGGATGGAAGGTCCTGGCGGCTGTTTCCTCGTATGCCGTGATGAGTTCAGTGACGGGTTTGGCAAGGAGGGTTGGGAAGATACACAATCCTGTTTCTGGGTCCAACCTTGCCCCGATTCCGTAGAACCAAGTCTTTGCACGTAGGTCCCACGCATCTGTCTGGGGTGTGATCCCTCTAGCGCGCAGGGCCTTCTCAACTTCCTCCCACTTAGGCCTCTGAGATATGTAGCCACCTGACCCCGTCCTCTGGTGATATTCCTTCTTCTGGGAATTAAGCGTATTGGTTTCTGACCTCTTTTTAGATATAGCACCTTTTTTATATGTCACAAATTCGGGCCAGTGAGGTCTTATCTTCGCATAATATGCGTCTTCGAAATTTGGAGTCTCGCCAGCTTTGACAAATTTGTTCAATTTTGTCTTCCAGTTGCGGAAAGCGTCAGCCATCTTCTTTAGAGTCCACTCTTTGACCTTTTACTTTATAACCGGGTTGTTTTCATCCTCCTCTGGCGGAAGGGTGAAATTTACCAACAACGAATTCCAAAGCATTTCTTTGGATCTTTCATCGACAAAGGTACTGTCGCCCTTCTTTGGCTTATTCCAATATTCAATTATGATTGGGATTTGGTCCCTAACAAGAACTCCAGCCTGGCGTACAAATTTGTCTGCGGCCTTCTTGGGATCCATCGGCCTGCCATCAACACGGACTGCTTTGATCGTGAACTTTGCACGATCTTTCAACCGATGGCTCGCGCCTCGCTTGCTCTTTTTCATAGAAGAAGATGGTTGCTGGCTGGTCGATCCAGAGGGCTAAAAGAAGAAAGAAGCGTTAATTAATACATGTAGAAGAAGATTGTTGGTGGAAGTCAGCAGAGGCTTAATCAATGCATATACCTCGCCGGACTTTGTAATCACTAAATTGCGTTCACTGGAGTCTTCATCTTCTCCATGACTACTTGAGCTGTCATCATGTCCCTCCAAGTTCAGATATTGTGAGGTGTCCTCATCAATAATGTTCTCCATTATTTCTTCTTCTTCTTCAAGGTTTCTATTAAGTGGATCCATAGTTTCTAAAACAATAATATTATCTAGAGTAAGAGAGTAAACATTCAAGTGGACTTGGATTCATACACAAATATATATATTATTCATACAAAAATACACAAATAAATACACAAATGAAATTAAAACCCTAAGGATGCTTGATCATTTTAAACGAGTTCCGAGGGGTCCAAACCCTAATACGGAGAAATGTCAGATGCATATTAGAGGGGCTAGCTACAGTGGCTGACCAGAGGCTGGCGGCGTTGGAGAGCGACCTAGGGCGCGCGAGGTAGCGTGATGCGGCCTACCTAAAACGGGCGTTGTTCGAAAGAGGAGGCTGAGGCAAACATTATAGCGACGGCAAACAACTTGGCAGAACAGGTACAATGTGGAGGGGATATCCCTTTTATAAAGCAGATCAAAATAAGCAAGAAAAACCGCGGAGAACTTAAACTTGCCACCGAAGTCAATGAGCCAAGATCAGGATGAGTCAGAGCTCCACAACGACACCCCCAAGAGGGTAACGACCAACGAGACCTATGGTAAAGGGTTTTCACCCAGAGCCCTGTGACGAAGAAGGTAGAAGCATCGGCGGCCCCAGAGACCTATGGTAAAGGGTTTTCCCCGTCTTCTGCGCCGCCTGTTGTCCCCAAGATAGGCCCCAGACCGAGGGGAGAAGCCACAACGCTCGCCAAAGAGCTGCCCGCGCAGTCCACCTTCTAAGGCCACCACCGACATCCGCGAACTCTAGCCACCACTCCTATGACCAACGACACATCGCATCGCCGAAGAGAGGGACGCCGTGCCGTCGTTGCCAGCGGACACACCTGCAACCCGAGAAGGACCATGCATACACCCTGACATCACTGGCATAACGCGCGAGCTCGCACCCCATGGCCACCACCGGAGCTCGCACCCCACCTAGGCCGCCCCCGCAGCCGAGAGGGGAGGTCGTCCCCGTACCGCGCCAGGGCCCTGGGCCATCCCCCACTGCTCTGGATTAAAACATTTTATATTTACTTTAGATGAAAATTTTCAAAATGATTAAAACACTTACATATAAATTTTGATTATTCAATTCAAGCAAAAATAAATTGTCAAATCCTAAAACTTTGAACATAAGAAATATTAAGCATCTAAAAAGGAATCTAACCCTATTTTATTAGAGCAAATCATATTTTAATGCCGCATCTTTTGTATTAACATTTTTGAATTGATTGGATATTTAAATGCCGCACCTTTTGTATACACTTGAATCTGACCAAGCCTCGCTCAACTTGCATTGATTTTTTGATAAAATAGCATATTGTGAACCTAAAAATGATTTTTGTAAAAAATCATGAGCATCGTATCATGTACCTGTAGTTCATATCTGACCCACTTCCTATCGATTCAGCAGGAATTTGTCTTTTTCACCAGAGGTGGATGGAAAGGTTTCAGATTCCCCTGTTGGTACATTGTCCATATAAGGTGGTCTAGTATTTTTGTAAAATGTGTTGGTGGTTTTTTAAATTAGCCATTTGGTGGTTGCTTCACAAAACCGTCCATTTTTTATGCTCGAAAAATGGAAAATGCCTTTTTGGTGCGATAACAAGGAAAACTTCCTCTTGCAACATTGTTTGCCATTCCATGATGCACATGTATGCACAATATGGCCATATTATCACAAACTATGCCTTGATTCTAGCCATAACATTGGTCATTTGACCCGAAAGCCAAGAAACCTCGAATGAGATAGGTCATTTTGTGAAGGTTTTTTTGAGACATAATCAATATACCAAGTTTGAGATTTTTCCTTCTAACTATGCCACATAATATAACACCACGTGAAGGTTTCGCACTGTTTCGATCTTTTTTTATTTTTTTATCCCCGTTTTAAAATATCGTCAAACTTTGTCGAACAACGGGCATGAAGATTCTTAGCTCGGGGCCAAGCCTCGCTCAACTTGCATTGGATTTTTCATAAAATAGCATATTGTGAACCTAAAAATGATTTTTGTAAAAAATCATGAGCATCGTATCATGTACCTGTAGTTCATATCTGACCCACTTCCTACCGATTTGGCAGGAATTTTCTTTTTCACCAGAGGTGGATGGAAAGGTTTCAGATCCCCCTATTGGTACATTGTCCATATAAGGTGGTCTAGTATTTTTGTAAAATGTGTTGGTGGTTTTTTGAATTACCATTTGGTGGTTGCTTCACAAAACCGTCGGTTTTTTATGCTCGGAAAATAGAAAATGCCTTTTTGGTGCGATAAAAAGGAAAACTTCATCTTGCAACATTGTTTGCCATGCCATGATGCACATGTATGCACAATATGGCCATATTATCATAAACTATGCCTTGATTCTAGCCATAACATTGGTCATTTGACCCGAAAGCCAAGAAACCTCCAATGAGATAGGTCATTTTGTGAAGGAGATAGAACTGGAATTAAAATACTGAATGCAACTAATAGTAAGTTACATAAAGCACGACTGAAAATTAAGGTACATAAAAGAACTGAAAATTAAGATACATGGCCAGATTAAGTAACAATCGGCCGAACTTGTTTCGGAATGTTGGAGTGATTCAGTCATGCTCCTGCCTACACCTGTAATACTCGCCACTGTAGTCGTCGTACTCGCCGCCGCCGTCATCGTTGTCGTCGTCGGGGTCACCGTAATTGAACCTTGAAGGCTGAGTACGCGTGGGCTGGACTTGAGGGTAGCGCAGACGGGGGTTAGAGTCGGCGGCAGTGTCATAGGCCATGACGCTCTGGAGAGTCCGACCGCGCCACCATAGCCGACGGCCAACCTCGTTGAAGTTAGGAGGAGGTGGGCCGTCCTCCTCGTGCCTGGCGAGCCACAGTGCAGTGCATACCGGGCATGCATCCAAATTCTCGTACTTCTCACCGCGGTAGAGGATGCAGTCATGTATCTTCTGCACGTCTAATCCTAGAGGGCAGACAACCTTCTTTGCTTGGTATGTACTGTCGGGCAACTCATTATTTCTTGGAAGAAGATTCTTCATTTTTACCAACAACTTTGAAAATGCGCTGTCAGTCACACCGTTCTCTGCCTTCCATTGCAGCAAATCCAGTATGGTACCTAGCTTTTTGTGGCCATCTTCGCAAGTTGGATACAACAATGTTTTGTGATCCTTTAACATCTGCTCCAGCTTCTCCTTCTCCTTTTCAGTTTCACATTCTTCCTTTGCATCAGTAATGGCCCGACCAAGATCGTCATCAGCGGGCCCATCTGCTGCCTCTTGATCTTCATTATTTACCCCCGTTGCAGTATCATCATATTCAGGATACATATTATGATAGTTGTCATCATCCTCTTCTTCTTCGTTGTCTTCTATCACAACCCCTTTTTCTCCGCGCTTGGTCCAACAATTATAGCTGGGCATGAAACCGGATCGAAGTAGGTGGGCGTGAATGGTTCTGGTATTTGAGTAGTCTTTCTTGTTCTGACAGTGAACACACGGACAGCACATAAAACCATTGTGACCACGGTTTGCATTAGCCACAACGATGAAATTTTGGAGGCCCGTAATGTACTCGGAAGTGCGGGGGTCACCGTACATCCATTGCCGGTTCATCTGCATTAATATGTAGTATATATCAAAAATTAATAGGGAGATGACCATTTATATATATATAGTACATCAATGACACATGAAATGATAGTTGCCGACCTCGACCGAGAAGGAAAGAGCAACGAAAAAACTTATTTTGAGCTCTCGGGCATTTCACCGAACACCTCTTGTGCATATGAAAAAAACACAAACTAGCACTCTTCACACCCTCTTGCTAGGCTCCAAAATGAGATAGTGAAAAAATGGAAGAGTGGGGTGTGGCCTGCGGTGTCTTATATAGCCCCCTTTTAACACCGGTTCAAGCCACGAACCGGTGTTAAAGGGGGGGGGCTGCGCGGGCCACTGTTGCAGGTCATGAACCAGTGTTAAAGAGGGACTCCTTTTTTGCCGCACGGGCCACGCTGGTACGCCCCCCCCCTTTAACACCGGTTCATAGAAGAACCGGTGTTAAAGCCCTTTTCCAGGATCAACGAAAAGCCTCGTTTCCACTAGTGTGCAGCTGTACCACATGCTAGAGAAGAACTTCTCTGCCACTTGGTTGTGTGCATGGATTTCTGCACTACAATTCAAGTGTTTGTTAAGCTTGTCAACTTTATGAACCTATTATGTGACTATTATGTGAGTGCTTGTTGTGTTATATGCCTGCTGTGAGGCTACATATGAATATCTGTCCATATTTGTTTTGAAATGAAGGTTATAATAGAAACAGGAAAATCTCGTCAAATTTTTTCTACAATTTTCCGTGTATCCCAGGTTGTACACATAGCAAAGCCAAGTGATACACGGCGGAGAGCTAAAATTTGCCGAATGTCCTAGGAAATACACTCTACAAAGAGCAAGCATTTACTGTGTGCTGCCATGCGGAACACTCGGCAAAGTGTAAAAAGTTGCCATGTATTGCAGTGAGGAACATTAGGAAAAATCCATTTTTTGCCTTGTAACTCGTCAAAGAATAAGAGGAGGCATGGCTCAATCTCGTGAACGAGACGACGTGGCGAAACCTTGGCCATTTACCTTTGCCGTGTATCTCGTGGAGACACTCGGCAAAGGCCTGACGTTGTCACGTTTTTGGCCTGCCGTGAATTCTCGGCCTGCGAAGTGTTCGGGTTTAAACACTAGGCAAAGGTGTTTATGGAGTATGCTATTTAAACACTCAGGCAAACTCGGCTTTACAGGAGTGGTGTTTTCTGTCTGCTCTTTACCGAGTGCTTATACAAGGCAAAATTATGCCAAGGATTTTTGGTTTTTTCTGTGTATTATTAATGCACAACAAAATTTTGTCTTCCTGTGACTCCGCGGTCATTGCCAACATGGCACAACATATGGGATGGTAGTACAACTGCCCAGTCAAGGTACATAGATCTGCAACAAACTTCAATTCCTGCGCTCATGCCTAACTATAAGAAAATATCATTGAAAATCCTACCAAAAACGGGTAGTAAAATTGTGAGCTGTAACTCTTTTTAATTCGTTGCAAATTAAAGGAAGTACATCATAACCGTAGGTGTAGCCATTTTCTTTAAAAAAAGAATAAGTGGTGCCGTTTCTTCTTTGCTGTAGCCCTTTGTTTTATGTATGACTGAACTACTTAAATCGCCTTGTGTTAGAACGGACTTTAGGAATGTGATATTCATGCATGGCCCTCACGAACCATCATGCATACAAGAGGGCTTGTGATGAATGACTGTTGATTTGCAAAGCAAAAGCATGAATACCCACTGCATTGCTTCAGTCTATAAATTTGACGCGGTGTTCAACAATACATCAATTCACAAGATATACAAGTATGTTCGACACTATGCTATGACCTATGTGCATCTTTTGTAATCATAAAAATGTACAAGTGTTTTGTGTGTGCATTTGAAAATTTCTACGTTTCTGTGGCATGCATATAATTAGAGCTGAGATACTAGAAGATAACTGATGGGTTGTGTCGAGTTTGACTAGATGAGAGGTGGATCACGCTGGAGTTGGACCCTCCCTTGGCATTCATACCTCCACCGTTTGTGAAACGGCTTGGTAGGTCCTGGATAGTTTGGGTGATACAACAAACTGTGGGTCGGCTATAGGGATCGTGTTCACAAACAACCACAAGTGACAGAACATGAAAAGTATAATGTTTCCCAGCATTAGCAAATTGCGGAGCACTCTTGCTTGTTGATATATCATATTGTTACATTGTTTCCGCACAGATTAAATTTTCCCAGCATGTTTATTTGTTATATACATACTCTACCTCGGTTTACAAGGCTCACTTCTTAAAAGATGCAATTTTGAAATGGTCTCCTCCTAATTAAGACTAGATTGCATTACTTTGGTCAGTGTATGCGTGAAAAAAAAAACAGATTTGGCCACCGCACGTATGTCTTACCATATGTTATCTCGAATTAGCTGCAACCTTGGTCCCCCTTCTCCTCGTAGTTAAATACTTTGGTTTATGTACAACATTAGGCCAGCTATTAAATTTTCTGAAATGATCTCATGACGCCGCTGCATATTATGAGGGTATATGATTTGTGGACCTACATAGATCTATGTGAACCAAGGGTCTTTCCTCGTTTCATCTTTTTAGGGTCACCTTAACATCATGATTTTGGTTGCTCCGCATGAGTCACATGTTGTTGTCATCAAGAGAGTTGGCCAGGCGGCCAGCTTATGCATAATGCCCACATTCTCATCGATGAATCCTTCAATGTAATCTCTCCATATTTTTTAATCACTTCATCCTTCACTACAAATCAATTAGTCTCGCCCTTGTTGCATTCAACATGGCTGAGGTCTCTATCCCTCTTACTAGTGTGGCATGCTCATAACCTGGACATCCCTACATTTTTCTGTAGTGACTACCTTTTGATTGTTGCATGCTAGTATATTAACTCAATACTACGTAAATCTCGTGAATTACTACTTGCTGAGATTATGGTGGATATAGGCGTGTAATATCGACACATGTCCACCGAGGAAACCCATCATGCATGCTTGTATGGAGGCACGTAGAGTCCATGTATGTCCATCAGTTTGCACAACGAAAGCATGAACACCACTCGTCCATTAGTTGGATCTATATATTGAGGTGGCGTCCATCTATGCATCAGTAAGGAGGATGCATGTGTTCAGCATATGAAACCATGTAGAGTACATATTGTTTTGGCATATGGAGTTTTTTCTTCTAGGACCTGGTGAGATATTAGACGATAACTGATAGGTTTTCTTAGTCTTGTTTGTACATTAGCCCATGTGGGCGTTATGCTCCATCAATGAGCCAGTCTCTGCACATTTGGCCTTGGTCCAAGTTACTTGACCCGCAAATAGGGATCACCGGCCCCCTTTTGAGGCAGAGTTGGCAGCATTGCTTTCCCTCACATAGCTTTGATGCCGTGAAAAAGCAGAAAAAAGGCAAGAAAATGAATGGGTTTTACTCATATGACGGGGACCCATTGGTTGTCGGCCGAGATGGAAGAGATGTCGTGTCTAGGTTTTCAGAGGAGAGGCACCGAACTGAGTGAGGTTGCGGACCAAAGCATTGGTCTTATATTCTTGTTGCATATGGGTCTTTGTTTAAAATATCCTATTTTTTATAGTACTAAATATACTAAGTAGAGGGATGTTGTTAATTTCTGTTTAGGTTTTTGGTGGGTGTTTATTTTTCTTCCTATTTTCATGGAGTCTGCTATAGTCAAATGCACAAGATGTATATTTAATATTTCATAAAAAATATTACAATGGTACATAGATTCATTTTACATACATATACTGTTTTATTGAAGAATACATTAATTTGGAGGCTTCCCAAAAAGAATTAAATGGTTCTGAAAGGAAATTGTAACTCTACTTGATCATATATTTTTTATTCTTGTGTACCAGAAAAGATGAAATGATATATTAATTAATGATAACATCTATAAATCTAGTATACATCAAACACTAGAATGAAAAACACTGTAGTAGTGTGCGCCTTTGGGCTACCAGTAGCGCGGGGGCGCATGCTAGTGGTAACGCGCCACTCACACACTACTGCTAACATAGCCCGATCGAATCCACCTCACTAGCAACAACTGTCGCAAATCCTAAAAACTAGATGCAGGGGTGGCCATGTTAGGGGCAATTGCTTTGACCTCTCGCCTATGCACATCATCTAAAGGCGAGGCCTCACCAGAACAGCCCAAAGGTGAGCCAGAAGGCTCAAACCTATCTAGCTGATCCTTGTGCACACCAATGTGCATGCTCAAATAGCTGCAGCGACTGTCTTATGCCGATCCATCTTCAGAAGCATCAAATTAATGACCTTGTTAGGCTTGGCGTTGATGTCATACAACACCACCACTTTGCATGCATCCATCAAATGCATGTGCGGTCTCCACCGAGACATGCTGGCACCATGCAACCGAGTACCGCCATCTAAAGTAGCTTAAAGCCTCTAGAAGATTTATCGTGTGTAGCACCTACCAAACCAGGCATGACGAGCATAGCACCTAGATGTTAGGCATGACTTGACATCTCCAACGAGGACTTCGTGCAAAACGAAACTTCTCCACCTTCTTCCCCTTCAGCCACTAGCTTATCCAAAATGATGCCCCCAAGAGGGAGAATGGCATTGATCGTAGTAATCATCTTATCCGGGTTACCCGGATCTAGGGTTTCCCTTGGAATATCCCGAGCGAGGATGTGATAGCTGCATAAACAAATCCTTCCACAAGGTAACAACACCAACACGCCACTATCGTCTGCCATGACCGAGGTCGGCTCGGTTTTCACCGGTAGCCACGCATCCCCGCTACCAGGTTTGTGATGCAGCCACCTAAGAGATCATGACATACCTACATAACGAAAGAGGTTCTATGGCCCAGAACTAGCCCTAGCTAGCCCCACTACCACATAGACCACGGTCGCCGCAAGGCAGCTCAAAGCATGAGTCGCCCATCTCCCTTGCCACCCTAAGATCAGAGCGCCGCCTCCAAGGTGCACACCACCAGAACACCGTACGATAGGCCACCGAATATGCCATGTCGAGCAGCCATCACATGGAGCCCTTTCCCAAGGTCGTAGTCCCGTTGCGATGACCAATCTATGAGGGGACGAGGGAGGCCCGCAAGAGCGTGCGTCGGGCGTCAGGCTTCACCTAGCTGTTCCCTATGGCGGTGGCGGGGGGAGGGGTACTGGCGGCGGCTGGCTAGAGATCCTCTCCGCCTCCGCAAGGGGGCGACGCGAGAGGCACATTTGTTTTTCATCCACCATATTCACACCTATCTATTGGATGCTTTAATATTCTATTCAATTGATTTTATTGTTTCCACCTCTCACATCTTTCATATACTTTGTTTCCACAAAAGAAGATTATCTTCCAAATACAACTATTGCATATGGAAATTTATTCACTATTTGGTCAATAAAATCAGTTTTGATCAGTGCCATAATTCCTATTTCCTCGTAGCGTCGTGGGACATAAATTATTACGGATTTAGTCTCAAGCTCAGGGCTAAAGAACATGGTAACCGACGGTCGAACATGTTGTATGTGCATGATTTTTCCCTCTCGTGATCCCATGTGTATGGCGCTTGTTGTGGACCCTGGATTTGTCGAAGGTGGCTTGACATACACGGCCCCACTGGATTGTAGGAGCGTTGCACCCATATTCACATGATCAAGTGATTTGTTAGCCTAATTGGATATAATGTATGGTATTGAACTAATCTAATCAATTGAAATGTTAATCTATGGTATTGAGCTAATCTAATGTACTGAAGGAATTCCATCTTTGATCAATACCGAGTCTCACTACTTTCAGGAGAAGAGACTGATCTGCCCATTAGCGACACACGATACGGAAATGGAGGAAAACCTAGGATAGGTGACAGCTAGTCTAACTGCTCCGATACCATGTAGAAATAAATGAAATCCTACAACTATAGGTTGTATTGATCTGAACATTTTGTACAGAGTACACCTGGGGTGAGGTTGGAATATAAGGCAAATATGGTATGGTTAAACAAAATTATTATACTTCTAACCATGGCAATATGATTCTTGCCTAAATTTTTTTGAATGTTAGCAGGAGAGCTGCTAAATTCATTACTTAGATAGAAGTTTGTCTTACAAATGGTAGGGAGAAAAAACAAAGGCAAAGCCCAAGTCGCCCCCAAAGAAATAACATACACGCTATAACTCAACCCGGGTCGAAGGGGATCTTTGCTCCTGCCATATTCCATAAAGGCGCTTCATCTCTAACGCGAATGATGAGTCCTCCGACTGATAGTTCCTTGTTCAAGATTCTCGATTCCGCTCGCGCCAAATCTACCAACAGGCCATCATGAGTAGTGTTTGTGTGCCTTTTCTTTTCTCAGCTGGTATCGCACGTCGAAAATGTTGCAGGCATTGAGTTAATGTTTTGATGTATGCCCAAGAATTCGGTTGTAGCTATTGCAGGCCCACCTCCCTCGAAATAGGCTTTCATCCAGTTATATTAATATAGCAACCGATTAAGGCTGCTGTTGGGCCATACAGCACAACGCCCAAAGGAAAAAACAAAGAAAACAAAAAAAAAGAAGAGAAAACAAAGCCGACAACAGTAGCTCGACGAAAACGAGGATGACCCTCCACCCTAAGCCGACAATAGTCATTTTACTAGCCCTGACTTTGCAAGGCATCAGCAGTTAGGATGCGGCCTAGTGTAGTCATCCATATGAAAAACTTGCATTTTTCAGGTGCCCATCCAGATGGAGGAGCAGAAGTCCGATGAGATTACACCGCTGAATTGTATCATGTATGCTTAGCGAGCCGTGTATGCCTGCTAAACATGATTAGTGTGCAATCTGATCTCGGTCGGAAATATTATTAACAAGAAAGAGAAATTTACATGGAGTCAATCAAAATAGTCTAATGATGGATTGATGATAACTTTGTTGATACTTATGTTTGGGTAAATATTCCTTAAAATTGCATTTCATAAGTGATTCATTTTCAGAAAAAAAAATACCATATTGTGTAGTCACCATGGCAAGCTCATGGCCGCGGGATCCATGCGTAATTGACAAATTTAAACCTCTAGGCATCCAACAACTCCTATTTTTACTGCTGCATGTGTGGTAGTCAATCAACTAGAAAATAGTTAAATCCTGTGAATCATCACTAGCTTGTCGTGAGTTGCACTGCATGTGTGGTAGTCAATCAACTAGAAAATAGTTAAATCCTGTGAATCATCACTAGCTTGTCGTGAGTTGCATTGGCTCTAGGCGTGTACGTACTGTCGACGCATAACCATCATGCGCATGTATGAAGGCACACGCGGTGTCTATGTATTGCCATTACTTTGCACAACGAAAGCATGAAAAGCACCCATTAGTTCGGTCTATAAATTGATGCGGTGTCCGCCTGTGCATTTGTACAATTCGTGTTGGCATATGGAGATTTTTAGTCATATAACGAGCTTGTTGGGGTATTAGAGGATAACTGATATGTTGTGTTGAACTGTTTTGGCAGATTGACCATGTGGGAGTTGTGTTCCATCTAGGTGCCAGTCTGATGTCCGCGCTCCGAGTCATATGGAGTTGTGTTCCATCTAGTCATATAACCAGCATGCGCATGTGTATGAAGGCACACGCAGTGTCTATGTTTATTGCCATTAGTTTGCACAACGAAAGCATGAATACCACCCCGTTAGTTCGATCTATAAATGATGTGGTGTCCGCCTGTGCATTTGTACAATTCGTGTTGGCATGTGGAATCTTTTAGTCGTATAACGAGCTTGTTGGGGTATTAGAGGATAACTGATATGTTGTGTTGAACTGTTTTGGCAGATTGACCTTGTGGGCGTTGTGTTCCATCTAGATGCCACTCCCATGTCCGTCATTGATGGTCTGACTTATTTGATCTGTAAACAGGACCAATAGATGATTTTACTTGTTGGCATGGACGAACAGGATCGGCAACCATCACAATATGGAACAATTGTTTTGTGAGTCATACTGAGTTGTGAAATACGTCGGTTGGAAATAAATTGTTGTCAACATTTAATCATCGTCGTCTTTGCTTAATGTGTTTTTGGAAAGAAGATTGTGTCCAGTGTCATTGGCGATGGGCTGTGTAAATGTCCTTATGATTACTAGTACTAAACTAAGTCCATGACGAGCAACAAGATGCTTTCTTTCTTTCTTCTTTTTTAGGAAGGCCATTGTGGACAGCTTTTTTTTTTTTGTGAGTCATACTGAGTGAGTCATCTCTCCTATAAAGGGCGGATGCCTACCCGCCTCACCGTCGCTCCCTCGCGAGCGCACAAATTTAGCCGTCGGATTGCCTTTCAATGGTGATTTTTGTCCCTTTCTTTTCTTCCCAGCCGTTGGATGTGGTCTTACCGTTTCTTACATTTCTTTGTTTGCAGTTAGTGCATGACAGATTGAGGCCGCGCGCGCACGGGAGCAGCTGTTAGAGACGTTGTTGTCTGGTTCTTTGCGTCGCTTATTCTGGTCTCCTATCCTTGTTTTTCGCTGGTGAGCGACCAGCACTGTTTCTTTTTCTTATTTCTCTGACGGTGGTCCCAGGTGGCATGAGGGTCTGCCTGGTTGTGTCGGTGTAGCTGGTTCTTTGGGTAACTAAAGAGGTCTCCTTCGCTTTCTGCCGCTGGCGGGTACTGTAAGGACATGTGGTTGCTGTGAGGGCACCAGGTGGACGGCCCATGTTTTCCTTTTGCTACTGACCCATTTCTATTCTACTCTCGTTGACGGTGGTCCCAAGTGGCATGAGGGCCCACTTGGTTGTGTCTGTATAACTGGTTCTTTGGGTTACTCCTTTTCTGGCACAGGCGGGTACTGTGAAGGCGTTAGCAGAGTACGTGGTGAGCCCGTCAGCCAGGACGGGATGGGCCGGCGGGGTTTTCCTTTTTCACCGTTACTCTGCGTCCTAGGTCTCCCTGCAGCTGGCCCCTTGTGATGGGGACCCGTGGTGGCAGTTGGTGTGCAGCGCGGTCCAGCTCGCTTCCAACCCGCACGCCCACTCCTCGGCCCGGTCGGATTAGTCGTCCCCTTCTTCTCCCGTGCTCTGCCTGGCCCGAAAGTTCTCCGCCTCCACTTCCCGTTCGCGCCTTGCTTCCAACCGTTCTGGTCCCGCTTCGCCTTCCCCTGCACTCCTTCTTCCTCTTCTCCGCTCCTATCCGATGGGCTCTCCGGTGGTTCCCCCGTTCGGTTGAGGTGAGCCTATTCCCGGTTCCTCGACTCCTGATCTGTTCGGGGATGGGGGAGCGGTGAGGCTCCGTGAGGTCCTGCAGTAGAGGAGGTTCGGCTTGGATGAGGGAATCGGCCGGATGGGGAGAAAAGGGTGAGGGGCGAGCGTTGTGTTGGTTGCTCTGATTTTCTGATTCAGCTTGTCCTTGCCTGTAGATGGTTTTGCAAGACTGTTCGCCCTCCTTTTGGAGGTTCGCTGGGGGTTGTACGGTCGTGCGCCGGCTGGGGTTCGTCTCCATGTCTTCTTTCTCGGTGTGGGGAGCGGTGTGCTTTTAGTGGTTGTTCTTCATCTGCTCTTGTCTGCAGGTGGTTCTGCTGGGTCGTTGGTCTTTTTTTGGGATTCTTGCTGCTGCTGGTACGTTCGTCTTCCTGCCTCTTCAGTCCATGTGTGTACTGGCCACTGTTTTGGCACATTGTGTTCCTGCTGTTTATATATGTTCTGGTGCTTCTTTTCTTTCAGGTTCGGTTCACTCTGGAATCTGTCTCAGGAATCTTGCAGGGTGTGTTTCTTGTTTCCTTCTTCGGCTTGTTAAAAAGAAAGTGGATCTGTGGTCTTAGGCTAGGTAGAGAATCTATGGCATCGGGCACGTATAGAGAATTTGTGGTGGGTCAAAGAAAAAATGAATGTAATTAGTGGTGCACAGTGTAGTGTCAAGGAATAATTTGTGGATTTGTGATCTTAGCCTAGATAAAGTGTTGGTTAGGTGAAATGGACATCGGCTCCTGCTGGTCGGGGTGGGTAATTACATATAAAGAATGTTCTCCGTCTCTCCTTTTTTTTACAAGGCATTCAGAAAATCAACCCTTATTCTTATTATGCAAAATTTCTCATTCAGGAATGTCCTCAATTTAATCATGCAAAATAAACTCTCCTGATAGAAAAAATCATTATACATGATGTCGGGGCTCAATCCCCAGCCATCTACATGATGTCCAAATATTGCAAACTACTCAAACAATCAACCGGATTCTTAGGAAATGCTAATTGCACCAAAGAATGCACCAAGCAGTAAATATGATAAAAGTGAGAATTCAGCAGGACAACTCGTGAGCATTCTACCAAAAGAAATGCTTGGCCAGGAGGAAATCAGGAGCTCTGATTACAAAAGATAAATACAAGCTTGCTGGCCCGATTGCAAACCTGCAAAAAGTAACATGAATCAGACAACTAAAGTAATGCCGAGAAGCCTGTATGTGGTGCAAACTTGTACAGCTGAAATATTTTCAATTTAGCCTGTAATAGAAAGGAAGGTTACCTCACCCCACGAATGAAAAAGAACGCAGATGATTAAATCCAAGGTCCATTTTTGGAGCTTTGTACATTTTGGCAGATTATCCACCTTTGCATACTGGTTCCAACTCGGATCAAATGGTTCAACTACAAGTAAGAACTGCAACGACTCGTCCATGAGTACCAGACCATTAAGGAACAGTCAACAAGTGTTTCTAATGTCAGGAAAAATAGCTGCTGAAGTAACTATCTGCCTAAGGTCTGATTTTCTTTTTAAATCACCTAAAGGATCACGTTGGCTCATCTGCATCAGGGAGACCTACCTAGAAGGGCATGAAACCACCTTTTAATTTAAAGTTACTCCAGCAAAAAAACTGTTCATAATTCCTGACCGATAACAGCTAAATTTGTCTTTCTCTGTACTTTGTTAGCTTAGGATCGGTAAAAAAACACGTCATCGTATCCTGGGGTTTAGCATTGATTTAACCCTTATTCCTAGGTCCAAAATATTTATATTTGGTGATTCGTTCTATGATAATAAACTATATGTTGTGATAGTTGATATCTATGTTCTGCGTATGTATCATAAGCAAATAGAGTCCGGTCCCTGTCTTCGTAAGAAGATAAAGTTCAGTCCCAGTCTTCAGCGCATACATCATGGGCAGATAAAGTCCAGTATTTTTATGTCCTTTTAAAATAGCCTTGCATACATGTATATCCATTTTCTTATTTTGGTAGATATAGTAAAGTGGTAAAATAAAAGATACGTTTATGCGCTGATCACCGAGACACGCTGTATGTTCCTGAGCTAAGATAGGCTTGACAGTTTGCATGTAGTTCATGCTGTTTTTTTAGAGCCGGTGGATAGGCTGTGTTCTTGCCTGAACACCTTTACATCTTGTTATTTACAAGTACAGCCATATGCTCTCTGTTCTAATTGATTATTGTTTATCTTTGTTGCCTTTTGGCATGCTACAGCTGTGCCTGCTGGAGGATTTCCGTGCCCTCGTCCTATAAGACTCTCAAAAAAGGTAAACCGTAGCTTGGCTGCTAAGTTTATAGGCACCATTTATATATAAGGTACCAACTACTACTACTGAATTCAGCCTCATCTTTTTTTGATACCTACCACCATGTCCTGTATATATGTTACCTACCTGCTATATACTTATTTCTTGATACTTTCTTGCATTGGTAGGTCCTTTTCTACTACTCGCTCTCTCGACGTCTGCTGGTACCCAGCGGTCCTTACTTCATGCATCGTCGGGTGGACCAACTTAGCTCTCCACTTTGGTGCTGGCCTCTATTCTGCACTTGCAGTTCCCGTGCCGTGCTATCAAACTAATGTGATGCTCTTGCTCCATGCCTCCACACTATTGCTTAGCATATCCTGTCTGACTTACCATCGGCCTCGTGTGCTAGCTGTGTGAGTAGTTATGTAGAGGCCCTTATGAGTAGTTTCGTGCTTTTACATAAGCATCCTTTTGTAAGATAATTAGTGGTCCGTGAAGGAAGTAGCTTGTGATGTAATTCCTCGGCCCTACCGTAGGCCCAAAACATAAGACCTTATGTACCTGTATGCCTGGAATGAGCGATTGCCTGGGTTTGGGATATATCTACTAATATGAACGGTATGTTGTTAATTATACTTCAGAAAGATGTCCCTATAATGTTTCTTAGAAATATCGACCAGGCAACCGGTTTATATAATGGCACCCATCTTATTGTTAGTAGTCTTGCGGTCAGGACCGATCCATGTCTACACGAGGTGCCATCTTTCGTGTGGTTTGCCCTCGTCTACCCGGTGACGAGCTATGCTATCTAATCGACCTAACGTCTGAAGCTATGGAGCTGAGGATTTTTTTAGTGGAACGGAGCTGAAGATTTTGAGTCGGCCGTTACCTTTTTTGAGGGGATAGTCGGTCGTTACCCGATGGGCCAGGTCTCATGGCCCATTAAAACCTAATGCATATGAGTTTCAGCATTATCTATAAGACATCTAAAATCAGATCACACTGGACCGTGCATGTGTTCTTTCTCATTCCAAGACCTTCTACTCTGCTTCAGGCTCAGTACTGCTTAGAAGCCTAGGCCTTTATAGATGTCAAGCCATAGCCAAGGCCTCGTTCCGCTATATTTGGATAAACAGACCTTGTAATATGCTTTCGTACTGTATGATGATGTACTTTATATTTGCTCCCTACTAATATATATTGTAAACAACTGTGTCACGTGTATTACATATATCACGCTAAATGCCTTCTAGCGTGCTCCATATCCACAATATAATATGCAAATCCATTCAAATTTTAAATGGTCAACCTATCGTGACCAGGCTGCCTTATTTTTGGCCTCGGCGCCGGACGGCGCACCGGGTCATCTAGTACTCAGTAACTGGCGAACACACCATCCCTGCTGCCCGGGCTTTCGGCCGGCAGTGCTGCTTATTTTTATCACTAATTGATACAAAATTAGCAATCTAAGCCTCCAAATTTACTGTTTGTCCAGGCTTATAAATAATCTTGGGTATGCTACTATACTAAGTTGTGTAATGTGTCGGTTGGAAAGAAATTGTTGTCAACATATAAGCATTGGTGGAAACAGCCCTATAGGTCCCGGTTGGTACGGTGCTTTAGTCCCGGTTACCCAACCGGGACGGGGCAATCGGGACTAAAGCTCTAACCTTTAGTCCCGGTTGCCCCATCAACCGGGACTAAAGGGTGCACACGTGGCAGCGGCAGAGGGCGAGGGGGTGGCACGAACCGGGACTAATAACCTTCTGCCGCGGCAGAGATTTGGCCCATTTCTCTGTCGTGGCAGAGAATTCATTTTGGCATATTTTGTTGCCGCGGCAGCATTTTCGCCACTTTTTGTTCCGCGGCAGAGAATTCATTTAGGTTGTTTTATTGTTTATTTAGTGATTTGCACTTATCAATGAAGGAACCTTATATTACATCACGATGACAATATTATATTCAATATAAGGATCGAGTTCATGCACTACATACAAAAGTTGCTATTCGATGCTACCGGCCAATTTCTTCAAAGTTGCTATTTTTACAATTCCTATTGTCTATACACAGCCGAGTAGTATTCCCCTTTTGGGTCTAGGACTTCTGCATCCAAGAATCCCGCCAATTCCTCCTGAATTGCTCGTACGCGATCCTTTGGCAGAAGACCGTCCCGTAGACGTTCGATCTGATTTAAAAAAGATGTCAGCCTATATGAATGAAACTAAACACAATTTGATTGTAATTAAAAACTATAGAAATTGTTTACTTACGTGGAGTTGCTCTAAATTTCTGCCCTTCTCATTGCACGTCTGCCGGATGAACTCGCATACATAGTATCCACATAGATTGTTACCTGGTTCCTGCGTCAGGCACTTTACGAGAACAGAGTTCAATCAAAATAATAATCAAGCATGATAATAACTGTATCAAAACTAGAATCAAAGAGATGCGCGGATATAGCTAGTGGTGCTTACATCTAGTGGTTGAAATGTAAGCTCCTCTTTCCAAACACCCCTAGCCTTGTTGGTGAACCGTTTCCAAGCGCTGCGCGGCGTAGAAAACGAATAAAATAAGTTATTAAGTACTTGATATCATAAAATTCACGAACGTTGCCGATATAGTATCGTAATGATTAGAATTACCGCTGGAAAAGTATCTGCATGTCCTTCCACGTCTCAAGGGATTTATGTTTCGAGTCCATGACTAGTACACGCCCTTTGTCAAGTTGAATGATTAACAGAATATAGTGAAAGTGTGGCATCCCGCAAAACCACTACTAGAAAATCGCGTTGTTTTTGTGCATTGCATCATCATGACCGCATGCTCATGTCATCATGCCACATTGCATTTGAGCATCGTCATCATCTTGCAATTGCTTGCATAAAACTATTTGCAGAAAAACCTAGTTTGTTTTCTAAACGCCCCGTCTTGTTTTCAAAATGCAAACCCCGGGTCTCCGGATTATTTTGTTGTCTGCTGTCGGTTTGCAAACGGTGCATTTAAAACAAATAAAATATTAAATTATTTTAGTGGGGGCAGTCGAACGGGCCGATTCGACCCGAACGACCACCCCCAGGAATTAGAACGGTCCACCCCAAATCTTTTCTTACCCAACTCTAATCCTACCCACCCCAGCCACATCATCCCACCCAATCGCAGCTCGCCACATCAGCCTACCCAAATCCCCCAGCCAACCATGCTCTGCCACCTCACTACCCACCCCTCTCAACCGCAGCCTCCCTCTCACCCCAAACCCACACACGCGCGCGCGCCCAACCCACCCAACCTGCCGCTGCCCCTGGGTCCCACCCCCCTGACCCTGTTCACCGCTGGCCCCACCCGCAGGACACACGCACCCGCCCCGTCGTCCCCATCCTCCCACCCCGCTCCCCTGGTTCGCTCCCTCCCTGCCTCCACCAAGCCCGAGCCCCCTCTGTCCCTCGCCGGCGCCGCCGCCCCCCCTCCCTCCAACCTCCGCTCCACTGCCTGGCCTCGCATCCTCCCCCTCCCCGCGACCAGCCCCCGCCGGCGCTGCCCCTCCCCCTCCGACCATCGCCGCCGGGCGCACCCTCTCATCCGAGCTCGCCCCGCCTTCAACCTCTCCGACGCGCGGCCGCGCCCGCCCGCGTCCGCTCCCTCTCTCCGACCCCGCGCCGCCGCTCGCCCTGCAGCCTCGCCTCGCGACCGCCCGCCTCCGCGGCCCCGCCTCCGTCTGCCCCCTGCGACCTCGCCGTCGCCGGCAGGCTCTGGCCGAGCTCTGCCTTTGGCCGCCTCCGCCGCTCGGAGCCGGCCCGTCGTCCACGCCGCCGTGGCCGTCCCCGGCGACACCTCCGCGCGTCCTCGTCCCCGCCGTTCAAGCCAGATGCCGCGCCCCCTGGCCAAGGCGCCGCCCGTGCCATCCCTGTCGAGCTCGCGCCCGTGGCCGTACGACGACGACCTCTTCCCGGCCCTTCCGGCGCCCTCCACCAGCCAAGCTCGACCTCGCCGGCCCAGGCACCGCCGCTCTCGTGCCGTCCTGTCCGCTCTGCGAGCCCGACCTCCAGCTTCCCAGGCATCGCTAACCACCGGTGTTGATCGGTGTGTCTTGTTTTTATATGTTTGGCGTATGTTCGTCGTAGAGTGAGGTTGGGCTGGCCAAGTCCATGGAGAAAACCCTGCGTTCCCCAAGCTCCTCTCAAGATCGTCGTGACCACCGGAGTACCACCCGAAGATCGCCTGCGTCGAAACTCAAGCACTGCACCTCGATCGAGCCGAAACCTCAAGATCTCCGACATGGCGTAGATGGACAAACCTCGAAGACCGAACCCCTCGGAACGCCAAGTTCGCCTCATGTACCCCAAAGACCCGAACCCCGATGAACCACGATCCCCACTGCAGAACAGCAAGCCCTTCGGAGTGAAACCAACAAGATCTACCGCCGGACGCCAAGTACTCCTTCACGGACCCGAGGATCCGAAGGCCTTCTTCCCGGATCCGGAGACCGAACCCGGGCGCGTCAAGTTCTTCGACCCGAGACCCCGGTGCGACAAGTACTTCATCCCGAACGCCATGACCGTCGACATGACCCGAAGACCATGGATGCGACAAGACCCTAGATCCCGGAGTCCGAGAACGATCCCGTCGAACCCTGAACCCTGAGACCAACCCTGAACCCCCGGAACCCCAAGATCTTCCGACCCAGATGTGTGAACCCCTTCCCGAAACCCTATTTTTATAATATCATAACAACTTGTTGCATACTAATTGCCATACTTGCATGCATATTTGTGTGGGTTGGGGGCCTTACGCCGATTCACCTTATAATTAAATATGGGGCCCATATGCGGACAAATCTAGTCTTATATTGGCCTCATTTAAATTTGTGCATCGAACCGTTGTCATATCTTGCCTTGTTAAAACAACATTTAAATTGCGGGGTAGTTAAATAACTTGAACCATTTAATTGTTGTCGGGACCCCGGTTCCGCTTAATATGACCTAATTGCATCGCACCTTTGCCATGTCATGCATCATACATGCATCATGCCGATCTTTTGCCGTAGTATTAAATATTGCATCCGGTGTTTATTCTAGTATTTTGCTTCTTCGCGGATAAGGCCGTTGAGTTGATGTGAGCTTCGCCCCGATCTTCGGTTGAACCTTCGGCATGTTTTGCAGGCGAGCATCTCCCCCTTTCTACCTATCTTCCCTTTATAGTATTTATTCCCTCCTGTTGATCTATTGCTATCTGTGTTGCGATGCTCTAGTTTCCGTACCCGTGATATCCCTTGCAGCCCTATATTGCCTTGGACACATCCTATTACCTGATGTTTGGTAGATAGTTGGACTTGCGCGTCGTAGTCGCTTGCTCAAGTGCTGTTGCGTGCCGTCAAGTACCACGGTTGTTGGAGCCTTGCCGCATGTTTAATGTTGAAGACGGTTATGGCTTTATTTATTGCTCACTTTAATTATTGTTTAACAACTAAAATTGAAGTAAGTAAGCAGAGGCATCGGTGGGTGATAGATAATATTTGGTTTCCGACCGCCCACTTGTGTCCCGTAGGACCCCGAGTACTTGATACCTGTTCCTTGAATATTCGCGCTATCCACATCCGGGAGGCTTATGGGACCCCCCTGAGCCAGAGCTTGATTCAGTCTTATTTCTTGGGGCCACAAACTAGTTTGAGGTTTTATTTACTATCCTGTACCTATGCCATGCTTTACTGCTTTATTTACGATTGTGCGAGGAGCACACTGTACTGTTTAGGTAAGTGGAATGTTTTCGCGGTATCGACAATCCCAGTTTTGGGTTCCCAGTCGTTTACAGCCATTGTCGCAAACCTTGAGTCTGTCTCGGAGCTTGCTTACTTCGTTGCGGGTGTACTTCAAGGGGTGGCCCCCTGAAATATTTCTGAATCCTGTGATTGCTTTGTCGTGAAGGCCTCGTTGGGTTTTGATTTGGTTTTTCCGAGGCTGATCGAGTGTGTGTTGCTATTTGTGCACCCCGGCCGGGTTAAAACTTTCTGAAAGCCGTGTCCGCGGTTATGGACGACTTGGAGCACAGTATCTCGACCATAGACAAGCATAACTAAAGTAGTGCTATAAATTTGACTTTATAATGACTAGTAATTAGCTTCACTATAATGGAATGGCTAAATAATACTGCCCACAATTGCTTGTTTGGAGTGTCGCTTGCGACCATTGTACCTGAATAGTAAGTATGGCAACTATAACGGAATGGCTAAATAAAAGTACCAACAACTGCTGGGTTTTGGGTTATCTCATGCTAATTGTATCTGATTAGTAAGTGTTGCAACTATAACGGAATGGTTAACTAAAACGGCCCACTGCTTATTTTATCAGGATGATTATCTACACCTGACTAATAATTGCTGCAACGATAACTGAATAAGTAAAACTGCCAACTGTGTGAGTTCCTCGGTTGACTTCCTCGTTTGGTCTCGAGGGGGAAACGCCAGGATGGGTTTGTTTGATGGTAGTACCAGGTTGGATCCGAATAGGTCTTTCTTATCCCTCTCTAATAACCACCAGATGAATCGAGTCTCTATAGGTTGTTTAGTGCATGCTGCGCTGCCGCTCAGTCCACCATACCTATGTAGGCGAGGACCGTCGAATTCTAGTCTCGCCGTGTACTGGCCTCAGTACTGACGCTCCTCTTTTTCCTCTGCCCTTTGTCGGCACCCCTTTTGTTTAAGCAGGTTTTGAGATCGACGTCGTTAGCAGGGTTACCCTTCCGGCTTGGCCCGGGCAGGGTTATGGACGCCATTGGTTATTCTTCAGGGCTCTTAGCCCCATTTGCATCTTGTCCGTAGTCGGACGCTCTATTTTCCAAGGTGATTTGCATCTTTGTATATTATATCTGTATTCTTGACTCTTTGAGTCGCTGTTGTATATATATATATCTGTTCTGTGGGTCCCATCGAGGACTGTTGTGTAATGTTATTACTTCATTTTCCACCCGCACGAAAGTGCCTGGTGGGTACCTTTGAATCGTTTCTATGCGGGTTTGGCGGGTTTCGCTAAAACTTGCATAGGGTCGATTCTGAGGGTGTTACAGGAAGCTGCAAATGCATAACTAATCAATTATATACTTAACATCGAGTAAGCTAAATAGAAAGTGTATACAAGACAATAACACTCACTCGAAGTTGTAAGGAAATAGTATTTCCCTTTTGGTTTCTTGAAACCTTAACGCGTGTACTATATTATCTTCCGTATTCTGGGGGCTTATTTTGAGATTAGCTTCATGAACCCAATATAGGTCAATGAAGGCAATGTCATAGATTTGTCCTCTACTGCATTCGAGAATCTTCATTCTGCATATTACATTCTGCATATTACAGTATGATTATATACATGCAATAAACAAAATAATATAGCTGGAGACTAAATTAATTACAGAATTAGTACTTATAGACAATAGGCACTGATGATCGATTTGTCCAAGGAGTCTTGATTGAATAATTGAAATAGTTCATCAAATTCAATGGATATCATGTCATTCTTATCTTTCCCATGATGCTTTTTTGTAACCCTCAGCACTATCCAGTTAGCCCCGGCCCTTGAGGCATGCATGTACCAGTTATGCAATCTTCGCATTTTTGTTGGAAGATTGTTTACCTCCTCAGGTTTGACGAGAGGTTTGCCGTACTGGTATTTGTATGCTACTTCACTCACGGGGAAGAACTCTAACTGGGATAAGTACTAGGCAATACTCATACCTTGAGCAGCGGCAGCTTCTCCGTATTGTGCAACTACCTCTGGATCATACTGCTCTTCGGGCCCATATTTGCTCGACCCCACATTGGTTTGGGAAATCACCTTGAGAGGGGCGCAAGTCTGTTTTGCTTGTTCTCCGAGCTGGGAAATAGATTTCTCGCTTGCATCAGTACTGCTCTTCGAGGCTTTTTGTGCCGCATGTGACTTGAGAATAGAACGCTCATAGTCTGATGACAGCTTTGGCTCGGGTTGATGAAGATTCTTTAGCATTTTCAACACTTTGGCTTTTTCTTCTTTGGTGTTGGGGAACACTGGCTCTTTCGGCCGCCTCAGCTTAGCGAAAAACGCTGTCGTTTCCGCATCAACGATCACCGCAGTCTGCTCTTCAGTACAGTCATAAGCTCTCTTGGGAGGAACCTTTGGTACTTTTGGAAGAGGCTCTTGTTTACGTTTCGGCGATCGCTTACCACGAGGCACAGTAGCGGTACGCTTACGCTTTTGACCCTTAGGCGCCGGCGATGGCTCCCGCGGCGATGGCTACGCCGGAGATTGGTGAGGCGATGGAGCCGGGTGAGGCGACGAAGATGGCTGCCGCGGCGGCGACGACCTCGCTGGAGACGGGTGAGGCGGCGGCGAAGATGGCCTTGGCGTGTGATTTCGAAGCACGATACATTCCTTCGGCCATAGAATGGTGACGTTTTTTGCGTCTCCCAGCACAGTCACATCCCCTTCACCTGCAGGGTAGTGAAGATCCAAAACTTCAAAGGTGGGCATGATTTCATCCACGCTGACAACAGCGTAGCCCTCTGGAACCGGACGACAATGGTAAGTTGGTGTGGGTCCAATTGATAAGGCATAGCCGACCGCCACCTTCATTGATATGTTCACAACTTCGACATGTAGCTCGCAGTGTGTCATCTCTGTGATATCATCCACTGGGTAGCCAACAGGAGCCATCGTCGGTGCATCATCGTCATCTCCATTGTCATCACCCGGGACCTCGGTGGAAGCCACACTGCTTTTCGATTATTCGATAGGCCGGTAGCATCGAATGCAGTGTGCTGCTGAGATGGGCCGGTAGTACTTTGCTCTTTAAGTGCGTTAATTTCATCTTGTTGTTGCTTTAATCGTTCTTCAATTAAACGCATTCGCTCTTTCTGACCATCTGCTTCAACTTCCACCCTGTCCTTTCTCCTCTGACGGCTTCTATCAGGATATTTCTTCCTCTCTTCTGGAAACCCTGTCCTCCATGGTTGGGAGCCTCTTGTGCCTCGTGTTCGTCCATCATGTTCCTTATTTCCAAGGGCGAGTGTGAGCTCATCATTCTCTCTATCGGGAATGAAGTCCCCATCTTTAACAGCCTGTACTGCCTTTCTGATCCTCTCGATTGGCAAGGGGTCTTCTTTATGTCGTATGTTATATATACACCTCCCTTCCGAGTCCAACGTGCCCCCATGCCCGTAAAACCAATTCCTTGCACGTTCTACCCAATCGTCTGTCTCTGGGGTGATCTTTTTATCACGCAGTTCATTCTCAAGTTACTCCCACTTAGGAACGCCAGCCCTGTAGCCACCTTGCCCCATAGTATGGTGATACTTCTTGTTAGCAGCATTCAACTTATTCGTTGCAGACATTTTTTTAGCTTTTTCTGATGTCTTGTATTCCATAAACTCAGCCCAGAATGGTTTTATCTTCTTAAACTGATATTCTTGAAATCGGGAGTCTTCTTTTTCACGACATAGTCAAGGTGCAATCTTTTCTTCCAGTTGGTGAAACACTGGGCCATCTTCTTCAAAGCCCACTCCCTGACCTTAGCCTCCATGGCTCTCCCATGTTGTAAGGCGTCCTCAACTGGATCCTCCGCATTTGGATCCAGCTCTATCTTCGGTAGTTTTAAATTAACCATGAGCCTCTTCCACAGTAAATCTTTGGCGTGGTTAGGGACAAATAAACATGTTCCCTCTTCATCCGCATTAGCAGGCCTATTCCAATTTCTAATGGTGATCGGAATTAAGTCCCTAACGATTACTCCGCATTGTGCCACAAATTTGTTTGCGACAACTTCGGGAGCCGTCGGCTTGCCGTCTTCAGCGACATCTTCGATCCTGAACCTCTCATGGTCTTGCAACTTTTTGGTTGGGCCTCGTCTGCTCTTTTTAGTAGATTCCTTCGATCCGAAGGGCTAAAATAAGAAAGATTGTCGTTACTATTTCTATATAGATAGCAGATGAGTAATTAATGAATTAATTATATTACATGCACCTCGCCGGAGCGGTCGTCTTCTCGATTACACAAGGCATCGCCTTCTCCCTCGCGGAAGGCAACACCTTCAACCTCAAACAAGTCGTCTATTCCGGTAAAAAGAGGATCACCCTCACCGGAGTTGTTCAGAAACGTTGATACGTCTAAATTATCTTCCCCACGGATCACACCTTGGATCAACTCTTCCTTTTCTTCGTCTCTGACGTGTGGGTCCATATTTTCTGCATAGGTGGAAAAACGAATAAGTCAAAGCAGCTAAAGGAGAAAGTTAAGTACGGTGTTGAGAGATATAAACCCTAATTCAGAGAAACCCTAATATATACATACACAATAATAAAAATGAAGAGAAACCCTAAACCCTAAACCTAGCTACAAAAAGGAAACAGTGTAGTAGATAGGCACGTCGTCGAACCCACATGCACCTAAGGGGTATTAATGATTCCTTATCTAAGATAGGGCTTTTAAGTTGCTTGACAATGTGAATCGGGTCTGGGGCTACCCACAGTGACTGACCAGTCGGGCCGAAGACCAATAATACCAAACTAATTAATAAACCTAATAATACCTAACTAATAATAAACCTAATAATCGAAACACCGAAAAGAAAGGGAAACAATCAACACATGGCATCGATGCAATGCTCAAGCAAGTATGATGATATAAGCAGGCCAATCATTGATGGTTACGAATAAAAACCCTCGCAGATCAAATGGCTCCTGTTTGTTCTCATCCCACGCACGTACACCTGGTTTGCCCCACAACTATAAGAGTTCTTCAACTAATGGCCTAAGGTACACATCAATGTCGTTGCCCGGTTGCTTCGGGCCTTGGATGAGCACTGGCATCATAATGAACTTACGCTTCATGCACAACCAAGGAGGCAGGTTGTAGATACATAGAGTCACGGGCCAGGTGCTGTGACTGCAGCTCTGCTCCCCAAAAGGATTCATGCCATACGTACTTAGACCAAACCATAAGTTCCTTGCGTCAACTGCAAAGTCTGGGAAGTCTCTCTCGATTTTTCTCCACTGTGACCCATCAGCAGGGTGTCTCAACTTTCCGTCTTTCTTACGGTCTTCTTTGTGCCATCGCAACAACCTGGCATGCTCTTTGTTTCTGAACATGCGTTTCAACCTTGGTATTATAGGAGCAGACCACATAACCTTAGAAGGAACCCTCTTCCGGAGGGGCTCTCCCTCAACATCATCAGGGTCATCTCGTCTGATCTTATACCGCAACGCATTGCATACCGGGCATTTATCTAAATTCTCATACTCCTTACCGCGGTAGAGGATGCAGTCATTAATGCATGCATGTATCTTTTGCACATCTAATCCCAGAGGACAGAGAGTCTTCTTTGCTTCGTAGGTACTCTCGGGAAGTCGTTATGTTTTGGAAACTTTGGCTTCATTATTTTTAGCATCTTTTCAAATGAGGAGTCAGTTAGACCACACTCTGCCTTCCATCGCAACAATTCCAGTGTGGTACCGAGCTTTGTGCTGCCATCTTCACAATTTGGGTACAACAATTTCTTGTGATCTTCTAACATGCCATCTAACTTCAACTTCTCATTTTCTGTTTCACAGTCTCGCTTTGCATCAGAAATGACCCTACCAAGTTCATCAGCCGGCTCATATGATGCCCGTTCTTCACCTCTTTCCTCTCCATTGTCTTCCATTGCAGTATCACTGTATTCAGGAAACATATGATGATAGTTGTTATCATCATCTTCTTCTTCACCATCTTCCATCATAACCCCTCTTTCCCCGTGCTTGGTCCAGCAATTATAGTTGGGCATGAAACCTTTCATAATCAGGTGGCCGCGAATGATTTTCGAGGAAGAGTACTCCTTGTTGTTCCGACATTGAACACATGGACAACGTATAAATCCATTCTCTTTGTTTGCCGTAGCCACATCGATAAATTTATCACGCCTTTGATATACCCGGCTATGCGCCGGTCACCGTACATCCATTCCCGACCGTTCATATGCATCATATAAGTAAGTTTATCAAAAAACAGGACATCATAAATAGTGAAATAACCAATTCACACTGACACATGAATTATATCAATGACCTAGAAAAGATAAGATTGCTAACCTCGATCGAGGAAAATAAAGAGGAGAAAGCTCAAGTGCGTCTCGGACACCTTCTATATTTTTGTTCTATGAGAAATTCAACGGGATTTTTCACTCAAACATTTCATCAAACACCTTCAATGCATGCATAGAAGAGAAAAAACTAGCACACCTCTCACACCTTCCACCATTCGAAAAAACAGAGTGAAGGCAGAGGGGGCTGGGGCGTTGCATTTATAGAGGGCAGGAGAATACGTCCCGGTTGGAGCCACCAACCGGGACTAAAGGTGCGTGCCACACCACGTGGCTGTGGCCAAACCTTTAGTCCCGGTTGGAGCCACCAACCGGGACTAAAGGTGTGTGCCACACCACGTGGCTATGACCAAACCTTTAGTCCCGGTTGGTTGCTCCAACCGGGACGTATTCCCCCTTATCAACCGGGACGCATGCCCCCTGGCCCCGTGCCCGCTCCAACCGGGACGCGTGCCAGCATTAGTCCCGGTTGGTGGCGCAACCAGGACTAATGCTCCGAGGGGGCGCGAACGGATGACATGTTTTCTACTAGTGAAGCATCGCAGTCTCTGTGTAATGTGTTATTGGAAAGAAGATTGTGTCCAGTGTCATTGGTGATGGGCTGTGTAAATGTCCTTGTGATTACTAGTACTAAACTAAGTCCATGACGAGCAACAAGCTGCTTATGTAACCACCATCTTAAGCTGTGTAAATGCTTTCTTTCTTTCTTCTTTTCTTAGGAAGGCCATCGTGGATAGCTTTTTTTTGTTCTGATGGTGCCACTGTCGTTTCTTTGAGGATTAGTCCTCTGTAGCGGGACTTTTCTTTTTTATAATTTCTCTTTCTTTTTTCTGAGTTATGTGCATCCATAGAGCCGCTAGGGCATGCGTTGTTGCAGAGGCTGGATGTAATTGGTGTCCTTGTGATATTAATATATACTCTTTTCCAAATAAACATTTATGAGTTTGACAAAAGAAAGTCCAGGGGCCCATGGACCCAATTATATTAAAAAAATACTAAAGTTGGCCGTCCCTATCATTGCACTCAAATCCACACAATCAGTAAACATAGCAGCCGAATCATTCCACCATGCTATTGCATCCAACCAAAGGTGATGGAATTGCATCCAACCAAAGGTTTTAGGGCGAGCCCATTCCTCGTGGCAATATCCTACGCCATCGCCGCATTAGCTACCTGTGAGAGAGCCGTGCTCGACGCCCCTATAAATTTTACATGATGATCGCGTCAGACTGCTACAGTAGCCTCTGCACCGTCTTCAGCATGAAAGGAAGCATTGGAGCAGTGCTTGGGTTCAGGTCGCGTCCATCTGATGTTTGAAGGGGTATTGGAGCAGTGCGTCCAACAAGATGCAAGCGCCAAAATAGACATTACGTGGTCTATTCTTTCTATTTTTTGCTGATTCCAAGATTTTTATCACATGTTGATCAGTTTGGCACAACTTTACAAGTAACATTGAGCTGTCAAATTCCTTTTCCGATGTGTCATGTATCCATCCTTAAACTTTGTTTGCGCCAATTGTCACATCTTCCCGATTTGTCGCAATGCACTTCGAAGAGGTTACCTGAAAGTGTTAGTCGGAACTACGCATATGTGATCTAGTTTTTTATAAGTAGCAGTTGGAGCTAGTTCATAACGAATTTTAATTGTGTTAATATTGAGTTGGCTTCAAAAAAACTAAGCCCCCGGTATTAAGTTCATCCCGAGAAATATTAACTAGCTCCTATATTAAGCCTAAAACCAAAAAAAAATGATGCGTTAAGTAAAGCAAGTTACGTACTCAAACCACAACTGAATGACCTCGCTAACCTTCATGCAGAACTCTCTAGGCGTGTAACATTTACGCATGACCACTGAGCACAGCCATCCTGCATGCATGAATAGAGTGGTGTCCGCGTATGCATTAGTAAGTTCTATAAATAAAGTAGTGTCCGCGTATGCATTAGTAGGGAGGATGCATTAGTAAGTTCTATAAATAAAGTGGTGTCCGCGTAACATTTACGTACATGTTGTTTTGGCATGTAGAGATTTTTTGTTGTAGAACCTAGTGGGATATTAGAGGATAACTGATATGTTGAGTCAAACTGTTTTGTCAGATTGTCCGAGTGGACGTTTTGCTCCATCAAGGTGCCAGTCGTCAGATCTTCGGTGTCGATCTGAGGCCCATGATCTCTGAATAGGGATCACAGATGATGGTTTTTAATTGCTGGCTTCCAAGAATAAGATCCATACACTGCACTTTGCGGTGCATTTTTTTCTAGAGGCATGTCACGATAAGCTGGAGTTGTGCTATCAGACTTTGCGGGGTGTGTCTCTTGGAAAGAAAATTGTGTCCATCACTTAAACAGTAGGCATCATTTTTGCAAGTTCTTGGGATTATTGCTGGATTTAAGTCCATACTGAAGAACGTGTTGCTTATTAATTACTTCCATTTCATCTCCCGTGTTGTTATCATTACTCCCAAGATTGCTCTCGCATATTCATCTTACTAACTGTGGTTGCAAGACCCGCAAGATCAGATTAGTTAACTTCTATGCATGCATGCATGCAAAATCACAACCCTACAAATAACGGGAGTTGCCCAATTTCTTATCCGCTGGGTGATCTATTCGTCCATAAACTTTGTTTGTTTCACCCGCAATATATGTTATTGATTTGTGGTGACCTACTCGATCAGAAGAGTCAATCCGAACTGTTACTCAAATTTATCATTGTTATACTTCTATTATGTTCTTGATTTGTTCCAATTGCAACATTTGAGTTCTCGTTTTGTAAGTAGCAATTGGAGCCAGTTCAGAATTATGTCCAACTAATCAAGAGAAAAAATGGTTCAAGCCCACAAACGTAGCTAGCACTAGCGGACCAACACGGTTGGATTGGTTCTGTTAAAAATTCTTATCCCTAACTGATTGATAGGCTGCAATCAATTCCAAGGTCGTTTCCAGGACCAACACGCATCATTCCGTCAAATTCCCCAATCGCATTGAGCAGCGGCGCCGCCTCAGTCGTGCCTTCCAATTCCGAGGACGCCCGTCATGGCAGCCATTAATGGAGACCAATGGCGCCTCTACCAGCAAATGTAAACATTTGAAGAATCAAAGATGGTATGTCTCCCTCCCTCTGCTAATATTGTTCCTTAGAGCAAGTACAATAGAGCCATGTCAGCTGACTATAAGAAGTAAAATATAGTATTTGTGCTGAGTTGGAAGAGAGAGGAGAGGAGAGAGAAGATAAGCCGGCTGCAAGTTAATAGTCAGCTCTAGCACGTGCTCCTAGGTGCTTTGTGAGAGTGAAATGTGGGCCACACTTTAATAAAGTAGTACATCCTTTTGTCTAACTATTGTACGTGTTAGCTATATGATTGACTATAGATGATGTGGCAACATCTTATAGCTAACAACCGGCTACACTATTAAATTTGATCTTAGTTGATTCGTTGTTAAATAGCCTAGCTCTCTCGCTAACTGGTCCACATCTCCAGTTCCACTCTTCTAAGGTCTATTCTTCAAACTTCATTGGATCTAAAATTTGATAGAGTGCTGAACGGATTAGGATAAGAAGAATAGAAGGGGCGAGAGTGAGGTAGCGACCTTGTCCTGGATCTTGGACCAATAATTTTCATTCGTTCCTTGATCTTCCCAGGACGAAGATTCAACATCGTTCCATATGCCCATATCCAGGTGCTTTCGTCCCTTATATTGACATGTCTTCACGAAAAAGGTCTGCCTGGCTATGATAAAAGGAGGAGAAGGAAACAGAGATATGAATTGGTGGAGTCCCAAAGAGATTCTATTGACAATTTTGTTAGAACTGGTAGTTCTTCTAGTAACTCCCTGCAACTGGCCCTAGTAACTTTTGAAGAGCAGCAAACTAAGAATTTAGATGATGATAATGATACCAACGAGGTTGATAATAATGAAAGTCAACATGCAAACCTAGCTGATTCACCAAATTCAGAAATTCCAAGTGTCGATGAACAATAACATTTGATTGTTGATATTCTTGATACAGGACATTGGGACACTTTGGATGAGAAAGCTAGGCATTATTTAGTTGAAAACGGGCATGTAAGAGAATACAATATTGAGTTCCCAATAGATAGCAAGTCTAGAAATTTTTCACAAACTTACTATTGTAGAAAATGAAAAATGGGGAGATACATGATAGAAAATGGTTGGTTTACTCTAAATATGTTGACAAGGTGTATGTGTATTGCTTTTGTTGTAAGATTTTCAAATCCCATTTGTGATGCCATCCCGAAAGCATAGTGCTACCACTATCAGTGAAATATTGTCGCCACCCACGAAATAGTGTCGCCATTCACGGCATAGTGCCGCCACTCACGGTATAGTGTCAATACTCACGGCATAGTGTCGCCACTCACCCATGACATAGTGGCACCACCCACCGAATAGTGTTTCCATCCACGATTAAATAAATGTGAAGCGTAATCGATGAGTTACTGACGTATATAAACATGCGCAGCTTCCTCTGGATTCTGCTAATCAATTTGACGTATATAAACATGTGCAGCTTCCTCTGGATTCTGCTAATCATTTAAATTGACACTGAAAGAGTTGATATCATGGACCCATTAAACAAAGACCCAGAGGAGTACAGCAGCTTGATTAATATGCCCCAGAAGTAATTTCAATTAGTATTGCACGATATCAGCCTCTTTCGTTCATTTTCTAATATTAAATAATTAACAACTCCTTTATTCATTTTCTTTGTCGAGCAGGGTTTGAAAACGGTTCACCAAGAATATTGCCGGTCAATGGAGTAAAGAGCTATGTTTTATTTGCACCCCGGTAAGTAGTAGTAGCTAAGTACGCGCATCTCTTTAATTCTAGTTTCAATATAATTATCATGTTTCATTATTATTTGATTGGATTTTATTCTTGTAAAGTGTTTGAGGCAGCCACATGGGACTAATTTATGTGCATACTACATTTGCGAGTTCCTTCGCATGTCGGTCAGTAAACAACGCATGGATATGTAAAATGATTGCAAGTACGATAAACAATATATTCACAATTTTATTTTATGGCCATCAATTGTGTTGAGTTTCATTCATATTTTTTATGATGATTGATATATATTCATATTGATCTCCTTCATGAAAGATCGAAGGTATGCGGGAGAATCTTCTACCAAAGGACCGCCTACTAGAAATGCAATAGGAATTAGTGGGATTTTTTGCTTACGGAGGTCAGGGTCATATCTGAAACCGGAGAACACTATTGCCGCTAATGCCTCGATGTAACTTAGTGATATCCATGTAATTAAATATATGTATATACCAAATTGCATATATATGTATGCTCATAGGAGAAATTATATTATATATTCATCAGTATGTACTAGCGTAGAATATGTATATGAAAACTTGTTTGAAATGAAAAGGAATTGAATAGAGAACAAAAAATAAAAAAATTGAATGGAAAACACAAAATAAAAAAGTAAAACACAAAACCCTAAACCCTAAAACACAAAAATGAATAAGAATTGAATGGAAAACAAAAAATCACCAACCGGGGACTAAAGGGCCTCCTGTCCCATCGCTGGGGCATGGTCACGTGGAGTCCTTTAGTCCCGGTTGGTGGTCCTCAAGCCCCAGCGTTCGAATGCAACCACGTGGAGGGCCTTTAGTCCCGGTTTATGGCCAACCGAGACTAAAGGGCGGGCCTTTAATCCCGATTTCGTTGTACTGCTTGGGTAATCAGGACTAGAGCCCATTCCTAACCGATACTAGAGACCATTTTTCTACTAGTGGTATGAAAGAACTAGTGACATGCGTTAGAACATACTTTAGGCATGTGAATTCATGCATGGACTTGATGAACCATCATGCATGTAAGAGGGATTGTAAAGCATGACGATTGGTTTCCAAAACGGAAGCATGAATACTCATTACATTGCTTGGGTCTATAAATTTGATGCGGTATTCAACACTACATCAATTCACAAGATATAAAAGTATGTATGACACTATGTTATGGCCTATGTGCATCCTTTGCAATCATAAAATGTACAAATGTTTTGTGTGTGCATTTTAAGATTTCTATGTTTCTAAGGCATACATATACTTAGAGCTGAGATACTAGAAGATAACTGATAGGTTGTGTCAAGCTTGACTAGCTGGGAGGTGGGTCACACTAGCATCAGGTTCTCATCTGGCATTCAGGCCTCCACCGCTTCTTACAGCGCTCAGGAGGTGACGGATTGTTTTGGCGATACAACAAGTAGCGGGCAATGGCATATGCTACATTTGCATCCTCGTGCAGTTTGGTGTTCACCCACAACATCCACAAGTAGCAGAACATGAAAAATGTAATGTTTTCGGCGTTAGCAAATTATGGACCACTCTTGCTTGTCGGGAAGTCATAGTGTTGTATCACTACTAACAAGATCTCATATGTGTACCTTCCTCCATGTGGACATTGTGATCCATCAATGAGCCAATTTACACATGTTCAGCCGTGGTCCGAGTTACTCGATCCACAAGTAGGGCTCACATATGATGGTTTTTTTACTTATGATCTTCCACAATCACGATCCACAAATGTCACATATGGAACAACAGTTTATAGACTCGTGTCATTCTAGGATAGAGTTGTGATAGCATGTCGTAGTGGAATGCGTATATTGGAAAGAAAATTGTGTCCAACCGTAGACAACAATTTTGTATGTTCTAGCGACTATTGCCAAATTAAGTCAACAATGCACAAGTTGCTTACATAGCCTCAACAATTTCACCTCGGTTGTATTTACCATCGGATATGATCTCCATATTTTTTCTGATTCCAAGAATTTTCTCGCATAGTGATCAGTTTGGCACAACTGTACAAGTAACATTGAGTTGCCAAATTGCTTTTGCGCCGGGTCATCTATCCGTTATTAAACTCTGTTTGCTTTTGTGGTCACGTATACTCCAAAAAGGTTACCGAAGAGTGAAGAGTTAGTCGGAATTATGCATTTTTGCTCTAGTTTTATGTAAGTAGCACCCATGGCAAGTTCAAAACGAACTGTCATTATGTTAATTTTTCAGTTAGTTTCAAAATAACTAGAACCTAACTATTAAGTTTATCCCGAGAAATACTGGAGACTATTACGTTTAAACCCAAAAATTGTCGTGTTGTAAGTTAAGCAAGTTACACACTTGAACCAGAACCGAATGACTTGTTAACCTTAATATAGAACTGTCACTCAAATACATGAAGCAACATAATAAGCATGACGAACACTGAAGGTACGGAAAAACTACAAATGTAGCTTAGGAAATATGTCACTCGTTTAATTTTTTGAAAAAAAAAATTAAAATGATACTTTGAAGTTTTATAAAAATATGAAAAAATAGAATTTAAAAATTATGTAGTTTACGAACATGCAAACCCTCAACTCGGAACACCTTATTTTAGGGGCCACATAAACATGATAACAGAGAAAACATTTGCAGGTTGGTAAAATACGTCATTTTCTGTGTCTAGGATTTTTTTCAGAATTTTTTATACGCTTTAAAATACATTTAGCTTGGTCTACAAAATGCCAAACTCCCTGCAAGTAGATTTTTTAGTACACCTGGATAATGGCCATTCAGGAGTCCAAGACATAGATCCATGTGCAGGAAAGCCTTCTTCAATATAGTGTGCCACTACTCTTCAAGTTGTCATCGTATCGTCAGAGGAGAGAACGAAAGAAGGTAGACTAGTAACTGAGTCATCCACATAGATCTGAATAGGGGTATTCTTCATAAAATTTGTAGCAGTGGCCATCCGCCCTATATCACTGGCCCGGGTTACGCTCTGGTATATGCCAGCTTATTAGTTATTGCTGGGAGTCGATGGCTCAGCCCACATAAGCCCACAGGTGGGAGCAACCTATAGAAAAGCCAAAAACGTCTTCCAACAAGACCAACACTACACATTGTTGTTGCACCAGTAGTACAATAGCACACATTGTTGGAGATATGCCCAAGAGGCAATAATAAAGTGGTTATTATCATATCTTCACACTTATGATAAATGTTTACATACCATGCTATAATTGTATTAACCGGAAACATTAATACTTGTGTGATTTGTAAACTAAAAATAAGAGTCCCTAGTAAAGCCTCTTGTTAAACTAGCTTGTTGGTTAATATATGATCATGGTTTCCTGATCATGAACATAGAGATGTTATTAACAACAGGATCATATCATTAGGAGAATGATGTGATGGACATACTCCTATAGATAAGCGTAGCATAAAGATCAAGTCATTTCAATAGTTCAATTGCTATATGCTTTCTGATACATAGTAACCTAATTCCTTCGACCATGAGATCATGCATATCACCTTTTCCGGATGGATGCTTTGATGTCATCAAACACCACACCGTAACAGGGTGGCTATAAAGGTGGCATTGAGTGTTCAGAAAGTATTGGTTGAAACACATGGATCAAGAGTGGGATTTGTCCATCCATATGACGGATAGATATACTCTGGGCCCTCTCGGTGAAATATCATCCAATTAGCTTGCAAGCATGTGACTGGCTCACAAGGGATCACATATCACGGGAACGAGAAAAGAGTACTTATCAGTAACGAGGTTGAACTAGGTATGCAGAGATACCGACGATCATAACCTCGGATAAGTAAACTATCGTGAGACAAAGGGAAATTGGTATCGTATGTAAGTGGATCATTCGATCGCAAAGTAATCGTAGAAATATGTGGGAGCCATATGAATTTCCAGATTCCTCTATTGGTTATTGATCGGAGAAGTGTCTCGATCATGTCCGCATAATTCACGAACCGCAGGGAGACACACTTAAGGATTCGACGTTGTTTGAGTAGTTATGGAATGATGAGAAAGAGACCGAATGTTGTTCGGAGTCTCAGATGGGATCCGGGATATCACGAGGAGATCCGGAATGGTCCGGAGAATAAGATTCATATAAGGAAAGTCCCGTTTCGGAGTTGGGGAATGATTCCGGTCTTTTCATCGGGAACATTCTAGAAGGTTCCGGAATGTCCAGCTCTCCGGGGGGAAGGGGTACATGAATGTGTTATATCAAGTTGTTATGATTGCATCATGTACTAAGTGTCATCGCTGTACCAAATAGAGGGTTTAATCAAATCCTAGTTTGAAAATTCAAACGGCTAGTTTTGGTAAAGAGGAGAAGGAGGTTTGTTTGAAGCCGACTTGGGGAAGGAGTTCCTCCTCCCACCGCCGGCCCTCCTTGAGGCCGAGTTGGGGAGGGACTCCCCTCCCCAGGCGCGCCTCCCTCCACCTATAAAAGGAGGGGCAGGGCTCCCCTCCTAGACACACAAGTTCCTATCCTCTAAATCTAAACCCTAGCCACAGCCTCCGGTTTAGAGCCGTTTTGGTTTAGAGCTTCAAATTGCCCTAGCCTTCGGTTTAGAGCCTTCTAATTGGTGTGTCTAATCCCTAGACCACTAAAGCCTCTCTCATACTCCACCATACTCTCTCCGGCTTAAGGCGAAGCCCTGCGAGATCTCCCCTCTAGCCGTTGTGCTGCCGGAATCTCGAGGAGAGTGCTACGACCTTCGCTGCCTGCTGGAACAAGGGAGAGGAAGGTCTTCGTCGAGTACCGAACGTGTGACCGACTGCGGGAGCGTTGCCGGAACGTGGCGCCGGAAGGATCGTCTACGCGATCTTGAGATCGGAAAGAGTACGACTACATCACCCACGAGAATCTGCTCTCGTTAACCGCTTTGGAATCTTCGAGGGTAAGTTATTCCATCGACTCGTTGCTACAATCTAGTAGATAGATCTTGGCTTGTTTGTTTGTATGCGATAGAAAATTTTTGTTTTCCATGCTACGAACCCCTACAGTGGTATCAGAGCCGTGTCTATATGTAGATCTGTTGCACGAGTAGAACACAATGGTCATTGTGGGCGTTGATGCTTTTATTGTCGATTGCTTCTTGTGTACTTTGAATCTTGCGGTATGTTGGGATGAAGCGGCCCGGGCTAACCTTACATGACATCGTTCATGAGACTTGCTCCACGCTCGACATGCAACTTGTATTGCATAAGTGGCTTTGCGGGTGCCTGTTTCTCCTAGCATAGTTAAGATCCAACTTACAACGGGTGATTAACAATACTAGTATCAATGTTGTGGTTCATGTTCGTAAGTTAGAACGTCACTTATCGAAAGCCCCAAACCACGTAAAATATGCAAAGAAATTAGAGGCGTCTAACTTTGTTTTGCAGGGGTGTGCAGTGATGTGATATGGCCATGATTGTGATTATATATGATGTATGCAATGTTCCTTATTGTAAGTCGGCAACCGGCAGGAGCCATATGGTTGTCTTTAATTTCTGTTAAGACCCGCGTGTCTATTCAAAGTAGTTGTAATAGTTGAAGCCGGTGGAAGACAACCATGGAGCAGCGTCATTGACCTTGATGCAATGCCGGTGATGATGAAGATCATGTTCGTGCTTGAAGATGGAGATCGAAAGCACAAAGAAGAAAGGCCATATCATATCACATATTATGAATTTCATGTGATGTTAATCCTTTATGCATCTTGTATTGCTTATTAGACGACGGTAGCATTATAAGATGATCCCTCAAGCACACAATTTCAAGTTCTTAAGTGTTCACCCTTAGTATGCACCGTTGCTAAAGCTTGTTGTTTCGAAGCACCACGTGATGATCGGGTGTGTTAGATTCCGCAAGTGTATACAACGTAAGCAAGCCAGATTTGCTTATGCGGAAGCTAAGGTTTGATCTTGACGAGCCTAGCATGTACAGACATGGCCTCAGGAACACGGATCACCGAAAGGTAAAGCATGAATCATATAGTAGATATGATGAACATGTTGATTGTTCGCCTTTGAAGCTATATCAACTCTCGTGATGATCGGTTTTGATATGGTGAATTTGGTTCGTGTGATCACTAAAACAATGTGAGGGATATTGTTTTGAGTGGGAGTTCACCTAGATTAATTTAATTATTAATTAGAACTCAATTTATCATAAACTAAATCAAAGTGAATTTGCATAGTTGTTGTAGTCATTGGCATCCGTTTACCACCTTGCGCTTAGTTATAATTGAGATGATAGAACTATAGAATTCTGGTTAGTTACTTTACGAACTGGTATCGTATTGTTTTGAAGTGTTAATCTAAAGTTTAAAAGTCCTATTGTAAACTTTCAGTAAGTTCCGGTTACTCCATGAAGTTTAATAATTAGTATTAAATCAAGAGTAACAATTCCAAGTGTTAGTATATAAGTATCATGTTTGTCTCCATGATTCTTGATATTCAAAGGATTCTCTTAATATCAAGGTTATCTAGGATCTGAAAGAGTTGTTTCAGAAACCATGATGTGTGGAAGATATTGTGATATCTGAAACAAAGTTTTGGTTACAACATGATAGAGTATAATATGGCAAAGTTCATGTTCTCATATTTTGATGAGAATTTGCAAAAGGTTGGAGACACTTGTTGTCCTAATCCTCCAAAAGGTTTTGGATAGCAACATTATACTCATAATTCATCGTTATAAGCTAAAAGTAGCTTGATCATGGACGATTCCATGATAAGGGTGAATATTTGATGTAGGTAAAATGTTTACTACACCAAGAGATTACTAAAAAAAGGAATTTGAAAGAACACCAAACATTTGATGATGGTGATCTACTTCAAAGTGCAAGTCCAAAGACATTGGTATTTAACTATACACGCTTTGGACTATATGACTCCACTATTGATGTTGATAGATTCTTTCAAACAGAAAAGGAAATATTGAAAGAAAATCTCATAAGTATATGGCAGAAAGGAAAAGACTAGAATTGTTCAGCTTAAGTATATAGATGATATACATGTTATGGCTATATTCTTTGCTTATTAAACAATGTGGTTCTCAAGTATTTGATACTGAATTTGTTGGTGTGAATCGTCATACGAAACAACACAATTCGTGAACTACAATGGCCTAAGTAACTAGCAAAAGAATATGTGATGATGTTCATCGAGAACAAATAAAGGGTTATTATGTTGCTCGTTAAACATCAAAGCTTGCCTTCAAAGATTTGTTTTATCAGGTATTATGAGAACAAAAGGGTTGTTCATATAATTGTCGTAATCCATAAACGATGGATTCGCAAATCTCGTTGGAGACATCACATCCATAAAACTAGTGCTAAAGATGTCGAAAGACAAATTGATTGAAAGATCACTTAGGAAGTGACATCGCCGTTTAAATTATACTGGAAAGAAAACATGAAGAAACTCCATGTGGATGGAATTTTGGAGTCTTTTGATTTTTGATCAAATGACACTTGTGGAACTTTCCTAGAGATAATTGAAACTTCGTTCATAGGCCAAAAGGGAACGAAAGACTAGCTTATTGGAATTTGTACATATTGTTGTACGAAGTCCATTATGTGTAGTCAAGAGTGATGGATTTTAACTTCATTTGCTTTTTCCGAAATTTTGAGTGAATATATGAATATTTACTTAATAAGGATGAAGTATGAAACATTTGAAAAGTTCAAAGACTTTCAAGATGAAGTGCAAAATCATTGTAACAAGAATATAAACAGTTTATGATAAAGATCATAAAGGAAGATATTTGAGTTACAGAGTTTAGCATAATACCTAAGATTTAAGGAATCGTTCCGTGGATTTGCATTTCCCGAAACACCATAAGGGTATGGAGCGTTCGAGGTATGTAATTAAACCTTGTTTGACATGGTAAGATCAAAGGTATAATTCATAAAACTGCCATTATATTTTAAAGATTAAAGACTTTAGAGATTACCGTTTTTCCACTGAAAAGAGCTTCATCATAATCCGTTGAAATGACACCATATAAGGTTATGGTTTGGGATAAAACCCAAGTAGTCATTTCTTAAAACATTGGTATGCTATGCATAAGAAAGATGTGTGCAACCAAAGTCGGATGAACCTGTCTTTGTATAACTGTTAAGTATTCCTCCATAAACACCGGAGACAAAAGTGTTTGTTGCTTAGAACGTCAAGTTTCTTTGAGAAGGAATTTTTCGTGAAAAGTTAAGTGGGAGGACAATAGAACTTTGATAAGGTTAAAAGAACCTTAGCTATATGTGCAAAGTTGCGCAGCGCCGAAAAGTGTTCCGGAGTTAGCAAACAATGCTCATGGCTCGCGTACTTCAAAGGTTGTGGTCACGGATATCTAAGTTCCTATTGAAACAAGTAGGTCGGATGAACAATCAAATACCAAGATTTGAGAGTTAAATCATTATTTAACAATAATGATCCGACTACATGCAAAGAAGCGATGATGAGTCCTGACTCCGTCAAATGGCTTGAAGCCATAAAATCCGTGATAGTTCCATGCACGAGAAATCAAGTTTTGAACTTGAATGACCCTCGAGAAAGGTGTAAGACCTTACAGTTGTGTTTGGATCTATAAAGAAATAGACATGGATGTTTCACATCTATGAAGTAGTCGACATATTGGGAAAGAGTTCACAAAATGTTCAAAGGTTGACTATGATAAGATTTGATCTTTCATAGTGATATTTAGTCTAGACGGATTAATGTAGCAACCACTACATATAATTTGTTATATGGTAGTTGAATAAACAAAACAAGTTCTTCTAATAGAATCGTTACCTAGGACATGTGCATAACACGGTCCATAGGGTTTTGTTAATTCAAAGGATGCTAAAAGCATATGCAAACTTCAATGGTTAAAGTGAGCATCGCGGAGTTGGAATCTTCACTGTGATGAAACTGTTAAAGGAGTTTAAAAGTTCATTAGAGACGATGAAGATGCTTGCATTTGCAAGAAATTAAGTGGGAGCGCTAAGACATGTTTCTAATACATTATGTGGAAGACATATTGTTGATTGGAAATAATGTATCTTTTATTAACACATATTAAGAATTTCATCCCGATGAAAGACTTAGGCAAAACCCAAATATTTGGCATCAATAGACGCTAATATGGTTGTGCCAGAAGTACATAGACAAGATATTGAATGAGTTCAACATAGAAACTACAAGAGAGGTTCTTGTCGCACAGAAAGGATTGAATGAGTTCAATATTGATGATATATTCAAGTGTATTGACATTTGGTAAAGTGAAACAAATAATCAAGTATAGATGATACTTGATGTATGAAATCACAAAGAGTATTTATATCAATCATATTGTGATATGTACAAATCCAGATATGTCCTATGCTCTAAATGTTGTGAGCATATACCAGAATGATTCGTAAGATTATCATTGGACAATAGTAAGGATATTCTTATGATCTTTTGGAAGAACTAAGAGTATAATATTTGTAGAAGTGACAAATAGATGGTTAGTTCATTGTAAAAGTACTACATTGATACTAGCTTTGTCACAAAGTACAAATTAAGCTTATCTCAATCTAAACTAAGGGTGGCACAATATAATGGAAAGTGAGTTCCATAATGGATTTGGATGAGTTCCAAAGTTAAGACATTGTGACAGATACTACAACAAAAGGCTAAGTATATGACTGCTATTTTAGCAGCAAAAGAGGGCATTTGTGTCAAGTAGTTTGTTATCAAACTAGGTGTAGTTCACAGTGGGATAATACTATGAAGATATATTGTGCGACAATACTATCAACATGTTTTAACCCCAAAGAGCTAAAGGTCACACCGAAAGACCAAATTTATACAAAGCCATCTCATTAGAGAATGAGTGATGCGTAGAGACGCAAAGACATGCAATTACACACGGACCTGGAAGTGTCAGATCCGGAGATCAGTTGACCACTAGCAATCGTGTACATACAACACCGGAAAGCCATAGGTGTTGAATACACAAAGGTTTGAAACTCGATTATTGACTCTAGTGCAAGTGGGAGACTGTTGGAGATATGCCCAAGAGGCAATAATAAAGTGGTTATTATCATATCTTCACACTTATGATAAATGTTTACATACCATGCTATAATTGTATTAACCGGAAACATTAATACTTGTGTGATTTGTAAACTAAAAATAAGAGTCCCTAGTAAAGCCTCTTGTTAAACTAGCTTGTTGGTTAATATATGATCATGGTTTCCTGATCATGAACATAGAGATGTTATTAACAACAGGATCATATCATTAGGAGAATGATGTGATGGACATACTCCTATAGATAAGCGTAGCATAAAGATCAAGTCATTTCAATAGTTCAATTGCTATATGCTTTCTAATACATAGTAACCTAATTCCTTCGACCATGAGATCATGCATATCACCTTTTCCGGATGGATGCTTTGATGTCATCAAACACCACACCGTAACAGGGTGGCTATAAAGGTGGCATTGAGTGTTCAGAAAGTATTGGTTGAAACACATGGATCAAGAGTGGGATTTGTCCATCCATATGACGGATAGATATACTCTGGGCCCTCTCGGTGAAATGTCATCCAATTATCTTGCAAGCATGTGACTGGCTCACAAGGGATCACATATCACGGGAACGAGAAAAGAGTACTTATCAGTAACGAGGTTGAACTAGGTATGCAGAGATACCGACGATCATAACCTCGGATAAGTAAACTATCGTGAGACAAAGGGAAATTGGTATCGTATGTAAGTGGTTCATTCGATCGCAAAGTAATCGTAGAAATATGTGGGAGCCATATGAATTTCCAGATTCCTCTATTGGTTATTGATCGGAGAAGTGTCTCGATCATGTCCGCATAATTCACGAACCGCAGGGAGACACACTTAAGGATTCGACGTTGTTTGAGTAGTTATGGAATGATGAGAAAGAGACCGAATGTTGTTCGTAGTCTCGGATGGGATCCGGGATATCACGAGGAGATCCGGAATGGTCCGGAGAATAAGATTCATATAAGGAAAGTCCCGTTTCGGAGTTGGGGAATGATCCCGGTGTTCTCATCGGGAACATTCTAGAAGGTTCCGGAATGTCCGGCTCTCCGGGGGGGAAGGGGTACATGAATGTGTTATATCAAGTTGGTATGATTGCATCATGTACTAAGTGTCATCGCTGTACCAAATAGAGGGTTTAATCAAATCCTAGTTTGAAAAGTCAAACAGCTAGTTTGAAAAGTCAAACGGCTAGTTTTGGTAAAGAGGAGAAGGAGGTTTGTTTGAAGCCGACTTGGGGGAGGAGTTCCTCCTCCCACCGCCGGCCCTCCTTGAGGCCGGGTTGGGGAGGGACTCCCCTCCCCAGGCGCGCCTCCCTCCACCTATAAAAGGAGGGGCAGGGCTCCCCTCCTAGACACACAAGTTCCTATCCTCTAAATCTAAACCCTAGCCACAGCCTCCGGTTTAGAGCCGTTTTGGTTTAGAGCTTCTAATTGCCCTAGCCTTCGGTTTAGAGCCTTCTAATTGGTGTGTCTAATCCCTAGACCACTAAAGCCTCTCTCATACTCCACCATACTCGCTCCGGCTTAAGGCGAAGCCCTGCGAGATCTCCCCTCTACTTCCGGTACCACGCCGTTGTGCTGCCGGAATCTCGAGGAGAGTGCTACAAACTCCGCTGCCTGCTGGAACAAGGGAGAGGAAGGTCTTCGTCGAGTACCGAACGTGTGACCGACTGCGGGAGCGCTGCCGGAACGTGGCGCCGGAAGGATCGTCTACGCTATCTTGAGATCGGAAAGAGTACGACTACATCACCCACGAGAATCTGCTCTCGTTAACCGCTTTGGAATCTTCGAGGGTAAGTTATTCCATCGACTCGTTGCTACAATCTAGTAGATAGATCTTGACTTGTTTGTTTGTATGCGATAGAAATTTTTTGTTTTCCATGCTACGAACCCCTACACACATCCAGTGGTTTTTTTATGCCGTCAACCACACCACCGAGATGGGGTTGAAGCCAAGGTACCATTATTCAACATAGCTCCACAACCAACATGACGCCAAAAAATCCTAAATTTAGGAACCTAGTTACAAGTCCAAGTGCAGGTCCAGGGTCCCCACCTTATGCCGTAGGAGAGGCAAGTAGAGGTGGGGACCTGTCGATTCCCAGCCAAAATGGAGGAGATGGCGCATCTATTTTTTTTGGAGGAGACGCGTTCACTATGTGGGGTAACAGATCGATGAATTATTTGATATAATATTTTTGTAGCTTATGGGTATTAGGTTAAAATTTCATGTTTTTATAGTAGTAAATATATTAAGTACAAGGAGATTGTTAAACTTTAGGGTTTTGTGGGGTGTTTGTTTTGCTTCCGATTTTCATGGAGCCTACTATATTCATAAGAACAAGACGTATATTTAAAATTTTGATAAAAAATCCAAGATACATAAATTAATTTTAAATACATATATTATTTGATTAAAGAATGCATTAACTTGGATGCTGCATAAATTATAATTTCGTGGTTACTAAAAGGAAAGTGTAACTATATTTGATCAGCATGTTTTTTATTCTTGTGCCCAAACACCTGAAAATATAAATTAATGAGAACTTTTATGCACATACCAATGCATCAAGATAAATGTTTACAAAAAGTGAGATATTTTTTGGTGTGAAAATACTTTTTTAAGAATTGGGTGTAGCCCGGGGCTCCAAAATAATTTTTGGGGTATGGTCGTGGGTAACACCCTGTCTCCAACTGGGACTAAAGCAACACCCTCTAGTCTCGGCCCGAGACATAAACCAGGACTAAAAAACTCTGGCAATTTTTGTTTGGCGGGTTCTGCCACGGCAGGAAAACAAGCAAAAATCTTGCCGCGGCAGGACATTTTTGTCGACTACCCCCCCCCCCCCCCCGAGATCGCATTTTCTAGTTTTAAAAGCATGTCACAAAATTATAAAAAATCTAAAAATAAAATCTTTCAAACTATAGTTATATTAAGTGATTTAGTTGTTACAAAAATTAACAAACATGAATTTCAACATATTTTGCCAAAAACTGTCATGAAAACTTCAAATGGCTATAACTTTTGTGTACAATGTCGTAAAAAACGTACGACCTATCAAAGTGTGTGGAAAAAAATCTGAGTTTGATTTCGACTGCCTTAGGCCATTTGGGATTCTTTTAGATTTTTAAAATTCAAAAAGGAAAAAAAGTTATTCTTAAAAATTAAGTTTTTTAGCAAAATTATTTTATGACATATTGGGATTCCTCGCATTTTTTTATTATAATGGATATATTATTTATCGAATTTCGATTTACAGATTTAAAGATATTATTTATGCCATATTAAATGAATAAATGGTAAAAAATGAATAAAATATTATTTTATTTGTTTATTTATTTACTTTATTGGATTAAAATATTATTATTACTTATTTATTATTGTTTACTTAAATAGTTGCTTGTAATTTTGAAACATAAAAATGTATGTCATATTGATATGGGCTAATAGGATTGATATGGTAGTGTTGATAACAAGGTATAAATGGGCTTTATGCAAGGACATTCTGATAGAACAGAGAAGTTAAGCGTGTTGAGGATGGAGTAGTGCTAGGATGAGTGAATGACTGGAAAGTTTGACCATAAGTGTAATTTATCTAAGATTAAGTATAGTTAGTGTTAAAAATGTTCCAAGTGAGAGGATTAATGAGTCAAATAATTCAAAAGTTTAAAAAATATCTGAAAAATAAATTCAAAAAAATAATTTAAAAAAAACTCTAGTCCCGGACCATATTACGACCCAAGACTAAAGGTCCTTCGTCCCGTCCCCCTCCCCCTGCTACGGAAACGGCCATGTGATGGCCTCTAGTCCCGGTTGTAGCAAATCGAGATTAGAGGTAGGAGCCTTTAGTCCCGATTTCGTAGTCCCAGGTGCAAAACCGGGACTAAAGGACCTTACGATCCGGGACTATAGGTCTTTTTTACACTAGTGATTTTTCCCTCTCGTGATCCCACGTGTATGGCGCTTGTCGTGGACCCCGAATTTGTCAAAGGTGGCTTGATATAGACGGTCCGTCCCTAGTGGATTCTAGGAGCGCCACACCGATATGCATTGTTTTCACCCGGGATTTTAGGGTCATGATTAAGTGATTTGTTAGCCTAATTGGATACAATATATGGTACTGAAAAGTTAATCTATGGTATTGAACTAAGCTAATGTATCGAAAGAATTTGATCTTTGAGCGACACTGGGTGTTGCTACCTTGAGGAGCGGAGACTAATCTGCCCACTGGCGGTGCATGATGCGGAAATGGAGGAAACCTAGGATATGTGACAGCTAGCCTAGCTCCTCTGATACCATCTAGAAATAAATAAAATCTTAAAATTGTATGTTGTGTTGATAACCTTTATACAGAGTACATCTGGGGGAAGAGGTTGAAATATAAGGCAAATATGGTATGTCTAAACACAATTATACTTCTAATCGTGACAACATGATTCATGCTAAAAAAAATCAATGTTAGCCGAAGAGAGGCTAAATTCATTAATTAGATAGAAGTTTGTCTTACAAAAGATATGGCGAAAAAACAAAGGCAAAGCCCAAGTCACCCCACTAAAATAAAATACACGTTATAACTCAATCCGGGTCAAAGGGATCTTTGCTCCCGCCATATTCCATAAAGCTGCTTGATCTTGAATGTGAATGATGAGTCCTTTGACCGATAGTTCTTATTTTTGGAAGATTTTTCGGTTCCGCTCACACCAAATCTCCCAAGAGGCCAGCGTGAGTGGTGTTTGTGTGCCTTTTATTTTCTCAACTAATTGGCCAAGGATGACCATATACTCTCCTCGACTAAGGGTATTCAGTGAGCAGGTGTAGCGGTGTTTCTAGGTTGCTAACACACAGATGGTAGAAATATCATTTTCCCAGCCCCGTCTTTGCAAGGCATCAGCAGTTAGGATTTAGCCTAGCGTAGCCATCCATATGCGTTTTCAAGGTGCCCAAGATTTCCAGATTGGGGAAGCAGAAGTCCGATGAGATTGCACCGCTGAATTGTATCATGTATATCGCTGAGTGAGCCATGTGTTCCGGCTAAACTTGATTAGTGTGCAATCTGAACTTAGGTCAAAAGTTTTATTAACAAAAAAGAGAAATTTACCCGAAGTTAATCATGTTGGAATTTTTGCCTAAATAGATCCAGCACATTTATTATATGCCAATAAATTCCTGAAATCATAGAGGCCCATTTGGTCCATTCATGCAAGGCAAGAGCTGGGACAAATGTTTAGTCTCACATTGCTAGTTGAGTGAAAGTTGAACCAGCTTATAAGGACTTCCACCACTTGTACGAGCTTGAGAAGAGAAGACATATACACGCGCGCTCCTCCTCGCCTCGTCACGACACGCGCGTCGCGGATTGCGCGTTGCGGGAATCTCGCCGAGCCGAGCTTTATTTTGCCACGCATGAATGGTATATGAACAGTTGTACAGAAGCTAAACCGTTTTGCTCGAGTGGAATTTTAATTCGAGCTAAATGAATACGAACTGAGTGGAGGCTTCAACTTCTGTCCATTCGTTTCATCTCCTGCGCAGTATGTCTGCCTTCCCCTCTGTGCCTATATAAGAGAGAGATCTCGCCATTCGTTTCATCACGGACTCCCTCTCGGATAGCGATTGCGCTGACGTCTTCCCCAACGAGGACTTCTTCCTCGACATCAGCACCCTCTTCCTCGACGACATGGCTAACGATGGTGCCAACACGAACACCGGTGGTTCCTCTGTTGCTGCTGCCGTGTATATTTTCTTTCTCAATCTTGTTCTGATCGCATCTCAAGATCTACGTCTTGCAGTTTGTTTGGTTATCTGTCTTAATATGTTTTCGCTATTTCACATGATTAGTATTTTCTCTATTATTCTAATCATGTTTTATCTAGCGTTTATTATGGGTAATTCGCTTGGTAAATTGCTCTTTTACTCAACAATCCAAAAACCTTATTTCAGGTAAATTGCCCCAAGTGGATTTGTTGCTTCTATAAAGCCACCTGTGTTCGAAGGTGTCAATTACAAATGATGGCGTGCGAGAGCAGTGCTCTGGTTTCAGACCATGAGCTGCTATAACGCCATCTATGGCGCACCTGAGGGAGAACTTAATCCCGCTCAGGAAGAGACGTTTCAAAAACTTGATACCACTTTCAAGGCTGCCTTGATCAGCATTCTTGGCGACAATATTGTCGATTCATATCTATCATTTAGCAATGGAAAGAATATGTGGGATGCGCTCGAGAGAAAATTTGGAGTCTTCGATGCTGGCGGTGAACTGTATGTCATGGAACAATTCTATGACTATAAGATGGTTGATGACCGCCCTATTGTGGAGCAGGCTTATGAGATACAGTCACTTGCCAGGGAGTTTGAGCATTTCACTTGTGTGTTACCGGACAAGTTTGTTACCGGAGGCATTATTGCCAAACTTCCCCGGTCATGGAGGAATTTTTCTACTTCTCTGAAGCACAAGAGACAAGAGTTCTCTATGAAGGATCTCATTGGGAATCTTGATGTGGAAGAGAAGGCGAGAGCAAAAGACACACGTGCTCGAGGTACCGAGGGAGGTTCTAATGCCAATCTGGTACAAAAAAAGGAACTTCTAGCCCTCACAAGTTCAAGAACAAAGGCAAGTTTGACGGCAAAAGAAAGTTCGATGGAAGGAACAAGTCCTCACAGTCTACCAGCTTTAAGAAGAAGACTGATAAGAGGAAAGGTGCTTTTCATGTGTGCGGTGATCCTGATCATTGGGCTCCTGCTTGTCCCAACCGCTTTGACAAGCGCCAGCATGGGAAGGGCAACAAGACTGCTAATGTTGTCATGAGCGACGTTGAGATGAAAGATGTTGGGTATGGTATATTACCTACTGTTCTTTCATTATGTCATTCTCCTGATTGGTGGATTGACACGGGCGCTAATATACATGTCTGTTCTGATATTTCCATGTTTTCTTCATATCAGGTCAGAGGACTCAAACCGTGCTGATGGGGAACGGCTCGCATGCTTCTGTTCATGGTGTTGGTACCGTCGATCTAAAGTTCACTTCGGGAAAGACCGTGCGTCTAAAGAACGTGCATCATGTTCCCTCAATAAATAAAAATCTTGTTAGCAGATCTCTTGTGTGTCGAGATAGCTACAAGATTGTATTCGAGTCCAATAAATTTGTAATTTCGAAGTATGGAACCTGTGTTGGTAAAGGCTATGAGTGCGGAGGCTTTTTCCGCTTATCTCTGTCAGACATTTGTAATAAAGTTGTTAATCATATTTACACGAATTTTGAATCAAATGTCTGGCACTCTCGTCTTTGTCATATTAACTTTGGTTGTATGATGCGGCTAGCCAAAATGAATTTAATCCATGATTTCACAACTGTGAAGGGATCTAAGTGTCAAGTCTATGTGCAAGCTAAACAACCTCACAAGTCACATACGACTGCAGAAGTGAGAAATTTAACACCACTAGAGCTCATACATTCGATCTTTGTGAGATGAATGGTGTGTTGACAAAAGGTGGAAAGAAATATTTCATGACTTTGATCGATGACTCTACGAGATATTGCCATGTGTATCTTCTGAAATCAAAAGACGAGGCTTTGAGTTTCTTCAAAATCTATAAAGCTGAGGCAGAAAATCAACTTGATTGAAAGATTAAGAGACTTGGGTATGATCGTGGTGGAGAGTTTTTTCAAACGAGTTTGATTTCTTTTGTGCGGAACATGGCATAATTCATGAGAGGACACCTCCCTACTCACCCAGTCAAATGGAGTAGCCGAAAGAAAGAACCGTACTCTAACAGATTTGGTTAACGCCATGTTAGACACATCGGGTCTCTCCAAGGAATGCTGGGGGGAGGCACTATTGACTGCGTGTCATGTCCTAAACCGAGTTCCCACAAAGAACAAAAAAATACTCCATTCAACCAATGGGAGAATAAAATATTAAAACTCTCTTACTTACGTACTTGGGGTTGTTTGGCAAAGGTTAATGTATCAATCCCCAAGAAGCGCAAGCTTGGACCAAAAACCATTGATTATGTTTTTCTGGGCTATGCTTTTTATAGCATTGGTTATAGATTCTTGATAGTAAAATCCGAAGTACCTAACATTCATGTCGGTACAATCATGGAGTTGACTGATGCGACTTTCTTTGAGGATATCTTTCCTATGAAGAATAAACCTAACTCATCAAATCCGGAGATACCTAGTTCATCTAATCAGGAATTTGCTACATTTTCTAAACCTACAATTCCAATTGAACACTATGAAAGTCCTAAGGAGGATGACGATGAAATTCCTAAAAGGAGCAAGAGACAAAGGACTGCAAAGTCTTTTGGTGATGATTTCATTGTGTACCTTATGGATAACACTCCCACTTCCATTTCAGAAGGATATGCATCTCCTGATGCTGACTACTGGAAGGAAGCCGTCCATAGTGAGATAAATTCCATCGTAGCTAATGGAACATGGGAGATCGCCGGTCGCCCTTATGGGTGTAAACCTGTAGGATGCAAGTGGATGTTTAAGAAAAAGCTTAGACCTGATGGTACTATTGATAAGTACAAGACACAACTTGTTGCCAAGGGATATACTCAAAAAGAAGATAAAGACTTCTTTGACACTTACTCACTTGTTGCCAGATTGACCACCATTCGAGTATTAATCTCATTGGCTACCTCTCATGGTCTTCTCAATCATCAAATGGACGTTAAGACAGCTTTTCTTAATGGAGAGTTGGATTAGGAAATTTAGATGGATTAGCCAGATGGCTTTGTGATAAATGGTCAAGAAGGAAAGGTGTGCAAGTTGTTAAAATATTTATATTGCCTAAAACAAGCCCCTAAGCAGTGGCATGATAAGTTTGAAAGAACTTTAACTACTGCAGGATTTGTTGTAAATGAAGCTGATAAATGTGTGTACCATTGATACGTCCAAAACGTATCTACTTTCTCGAACAATTTGATATTGTTTTTCCTCTATACTTGTGTGATTTGGATACAACTAACACAGACTGATGCTGCTTTCAGTAGAATTACCTTGATGTCTTGTTTTTGTGCAGAAAATGAACTATCAGGAAAAATCCCGGAAAATATGCCAAAAACTATTTCTCACCAGAAGATCCACGGAGCCAGAAGGGGAGACAGAGGGGAGGCCTGGGGGCCCAGACCCACCCTAGGCGCGGGCCCACTGACCCCGCGCCTGGGGGAGGTTTGGCCACCCCAGGCAGCTTCTCGGCCTCCCTCCGCGTCTATAAGTTGCCTTCTGACCTAAAAACTCAGGGGGGGTCGATAGTTTTCCAAAAAGAGTTCCGCTCCGCCGCCTCCACCAGAAACCAAGATTCGGATCCAGAAACTCCGTTCTAGCACCCTGCCGGGACGAGGAATTTGGAGAGGATCATCTCCATCGTCATCACCAACGCATCTCCATCAACCACCGATGTTTCCCTCATCCATGAGTGAGTAATCCCCCGCTGTAGGCTTGGGGATGGTAGGGATTGGATGAGTTCTATCATGTAGTCAAATAAGATCTGTTAGGGCATAGTGCCTAGTATCTCTATTAGTGCTATTTGACTTTGTTGCGACTTGTTGTGCTTAATGCTTGTCACTAGGGCCCGAGTGTCATGATCTCAGATCTGAACTTATTATTGAATCATTATGATAGTATTGTTTGTGATCTTATCTGCAAGTTGTGTATACATATCATTGTCCGGATCCAAAGGCCCCAAAGTGACAATAATTGGGACAACCGGAGGGAATGGCTGTGGTGTGAGGATCACATGTGTTCACGGAGTGTTAATGCTTTGCTCCGGTGCTCTATTAAAAGGAGCACCTTAATTGCCAGTAGTTCCCTAGAGGCCCCGCTGCCACGGGCTGGCTAGACAGAAGGTGTTGTGCAAGTTCTCATTACGAGAACGTATGACTATATTTGGAGCACATGCCTAGGATTGTTTAATACTTGGATGCTTGTTATTATTTATCTGCAATGCCCTAGATCTTGAAGTTACATGTTTAGACTCGTCCATGCAACGCCCGTCATCCATCCCTATGCCTACCGCACTCGAATCCTACTGTTACTGTTACTATTACTATTGCTCCTATTTCACAGTTGCTTTCATTGTCTATTGCTGTTGCTACTGATAAACTTCTGTGAGCAAGAACTATTTCCAGGTGCAGCTAAACTGACAACTCAGTTGTTAAGGCTTGCAAGTATTCTTTGGCTCCCCTTGTGTCGAATCAATAAATTGGGTAATACTACCCGCGAAGACTTTTGCGATACCCTATACTTGTGGGTCATCAAGACTATTTTCTGGCGCCGTTGCCGGGGAGCATAGCTTTATTTGTAAGTTCACTTGGACCTATTATTGTTCACCACTACTCCTTTCATCATGGGGAAGTCTCGTGATGGAAAGTTCCCTATTTTACCATCCACTACAAGAAGATCTACAGTCCTAAACACCTCTGTTGCTCTTGATTCACCGTCTGTTATAAGTAAGCTTGTCACACCACCACCACATGCGCATGCTACACACCCTGCTACTACTGCTGAATCTGAAACTGCTTTTGATACTCATGATGTTGCTTCTACTGTTCTTGATGCGAGTGGTTCATTAGGTCCTTTTCTAGATGCTACTATGGCTAGTCTAGGAAATACCGAAACTCCTAGTGAAGACTCTGTTACACCTGTTAGCTCACCTGAGTCTAGTGAGAGTTTTGATATTAATGATGGTTACATAGAGCTCACTGATTAATTTGTTGAAGAGTGCCGAAACACACATGGTGCTAGTTATATTAAGAGTCTCCTTGCTAGACATACTATTATACCTATGAAGTCCTATGATCCCAAGTTTGCCACCTCTCCCATAGATATTAAAGATAAATATTATGATTTCTCTCTTGATTTATCTTATTTAGATATTGTTGAGAAAGAACCTTTTTGTGGTACTGAAAACGAGAGTGTTGTGGCTCATATGGATGAGCTTTCAACTATGAGTGCTTTGTTCTCTGATGATTTTAAGATGCGCAAGTACTTTGTTGCTAAGATCTTCCCTTTTTCACTAAAAGGAGAAGCTAGGGCTTGGTTTAATAGATTACCTCCTGGTTCCATTGATAGCCCTGATTGCTTGATTGCTTCTTTCTTCCATAAATATTTTCCTCCCAGTGCTAGACATGCTGCTTTGTAGAGACTTTTTGATTTCAAACAGGAAGAAGAAGAGAAATTGCCTGAGTCATGGAAAAGATTTTATTCCTTGATTCATGCATATCCTGGATGCCCATTACCTAAGAATGAGTTGCTTGATATTTATTATAATGGACTAAATAATGATTCTAGGACCTACCTAGATAGCTTTGCTGATTGTGTTTTCAAGAAAATGACTCCTACAGATGCTGAAGAATTAATGAACAAGATAAGCAAGAATTATGATGATTGGACTTCAACTGAGCTGAATACACCTGAGCCTATTACTCCTAAACCAATTGTTCCTGAACCATTTCCAACACCAACAACAAATAAGAGGGGAGTTATTGCATTAAATGATGAAGTGATGAAGGAAGCTAAAAAGTGTCTAAAGGAGAAAGGTATTAGAGCTGAAGATGTGAAGAATCTACCTCCTATAGAAGAATTATGTAAGCCAATTCCCCACTCATCTACTATTGAGATACACTCTATCCAACACTTTGATGAAGTTGATATTCCTTATGGTAATCCTCCTGATCAATGCTTAGAGGAACTTGACATTTTTATTGTTAAGCAGGGTCATTTTAATAAACAAGTTCAGAATCATTTATTGGAAAACTCTAGAGCTATCCATGAGTTGAAAGATATTGTGGAAAGAACTTCTAATGATATTAAAATGCTTTGTAAACACTTTCAAATGGTTCAAACTCAACTTGATCAACTTGCTAAAGTACAAAAGGATATGCTAGTTAATGCTTTAGGAAATAAACATGCTTATGGAATCATAAATAGGAGTGGTGCAGCTACTCAAGATCCTTTATATCCTCAAGGACACCCTAAAAGAATAGAGCAGGATTCCCAACAAGGTGAGGATAGTGGTAGTCCTCGTAAGAGGAAGAAAAATAAACATAAGAAAGTTGAGGAACCACTTGAACCTGTTGTAGATCCTAATAGTATATTTGTCTCTGATGCTGAAACTGGGAGTGGTAATAATGATGAGTCTCCTGATAAGGAGGAAGTTGAGGAAGAACCTGAGAAACACACTAAGAACACTAGGTACACAAAGGAAGATTTTATTTCTAATAAACATGGTAAAGAGAGAGAACCTTGGGTGCAAAAACCTATGCCTTTTCCAGGTAAGAAACACAAGTAAAAGGAGGAAGAACACTACAACAAGTTTTGTGAGTGGATGAAACCTTTATTTTTGCAAATTCCTTTGACTGATGCTATTAAATTGCCTCCTTATTCAAAGTATATGAAGGATATTGTCTCTAACAAAAGGAAGATTTCTAATGAGGAGATTTCTACTTTGCTTGCTAATTAATCCTTCAAGGGTAAGGTTCCAAAGAAACTTGGTGATCCAGGTATACCAACTATTCCTTGCTCCATTAAGAATAATTATGTTAGAACTACTTTATGTGATTTGGGAGCTGGAGTTAGTGTTATGCCTTTTTCTCTCTATAAGAGACTCCAGCTAGAAAAGTTGATACCAACTGATATTTCTTTGCAAATGGCTGATAAGTCAATTACTATTCATGTTGGTATATGTGAGGATGTTCCTGTTCAAGTTGTTGATAATTGCATCGTTCTAACTGATTTTGTTGTGCTTGAAATGCCTGAAGATGATAATATGTCTATTATTCTTGGGAGACCTTTTCTTAATACTGCAGGTGCTGTCATCAATTGTAATCAAGGAAAAGTAACATTTAATATTAATGACAAAGAGCACACTGTCTATTTCCCCAAGAAGGTTGTCAGAAGCTATTGCCTGAATTCTATTGAAAATATTGAAGGCATCAAGGTTGGAGAAATATACTGTCCCATTCCACAAGAAAATATTGAAACTATTATGATTGGGACCATTACTATCAAGTATGAGGTAACATAATCACCTTGTGGAATGCAAAGTTTTGATTCATATAAGATTGTTTTGGTAACAAGACTTGATCAACCTTGTTAACAAAAGTATTTTAATGAACAAAATAATTTTTTCACAGTGGTTATACTCGCTCACTTTTATTTTTCTCCTTTCCAATCATTTCTCTTCGCCGTGCCTAACTTAAAGGCGTTAAAGAAAAGTACTTGTTGGGAGATAACCCAAGAGTTTCCTTGAGTCTTGGAAGTTATTACTTCAGTAATGACCTCTCCTTATCCTTTTTGTTTTCTTTTTGTGCCAAGAATGACCTCTAATGAGAGGGAAGTAAGATTTGGGGAGTTGCTGTCCCGAAACAGATTTCTCTCCTTCACATAAAAATTCGTGAGGAGTCTCTGTAACTCGGATTGATCTCAGAATTTAGGAATAAATCCCCCAATATGTTAGACAACTTTCATTAGTTCATCACTTTTTTATTTGAGCAACGGAAGGTCTTCGAAAAAATCGGTTTATACCTGCTGGTATGTTTTGACAGATTTCTGCCATTATTTGCATTCGCTTCTTATTAATTCCTTTTCGGGTTTGTTTTGGGAAATTGAGCTTTTTGAAGGAGTTGCTACAGTAGCTTGTGTTTTTAATGAAAAGTCTTTCTGTTCCAAAGCTTTGCCAAAGGTCTAATATCTTTTGAATAAACTAATGTTGCTAATGAAAATTGTGTGAAGTTTTGCATGAAAGAAGAATTTCAGGTGTAGAGAGAGGATGATGTAATGAGATGAAGAATGAACAAAAGCTCAAGATTAGGGGGAGCCACTCCGTGTCACGCCAAGAATTACTCAAGAGGTACAAGCGCCAAAGCTTGGGGGTGCCCAAGGCATCCCCTTCTTCATCAATAAAAATCTCAGGTCTTTCTAGACACTTCGTTTTTATTGTTTCATGCATAGTTGTGTTGTTCTTGGAGCGTCTTAGTTTTTGTTTTTGGTTTTCTTTTGCTTCGTTTGGTTTTGCGTTGGTTGCCTTCTAAAAAAATTGAAAACACCAAAAATGTTTGTTGTTCTTCTTTGGTTTTGTGAGTTCTTTGCAGGGTTCAGCCATTCTCAGTGGATTTTTATTTTATGTTAATTATTCAAATCACATAAGTGAAGAGCAATAATGAAGATTAAGACAACTCGAGGAGTGGTAAGAGGCTGGTAACAAACTCTATTTGTTTCATTTTTGTACATATACTCATCATTGTGAGCATGCTTAGCCTGTTTGTGTAGGGTGTATGGCATTATGGATGCTTAGTAGTTCTTACTTGTCTATGATTAGCTCCATCTTGCTAATAGTTTATAGCATATCATATGAATGTTTGATTGCATTGTTTTATTCATGGTATGATATTGTGGTATCCTCCTCTGACTGTTCATGTAAATCGACTTGGCACATGATCATGCATGCACATGACTAATCAATAGTCAATAAGCCTCGATGATTTATTTTGCCTCAGAGTTCTTGTATCACTTTCATGCCATAATTAGTCATGTTTTGTTGCAAGCATGATTATGACAGCTATCGCTCTCTCGTTTGTTGCTCCCTCTCTATTGCTAGCCTTCACTTGCACTGAGTATGTGCTCTACCTGTGCTTCCAACTCCCCAAAACCAAAATTGTCATCTGTGTCCACCATACCTACCTATTAGCATTATTTACTATTTCAGTGCATATTCTATATGCCGTGTTTTCTTCCAAAATAAAATGTTTGTATGTTTTGAGAAAGTTAATTAGTAAAGATCTCACGAACTTGATGGCACGCTTTATTCTGTGCACTTAATAATCTTGAACCATTGTGACTAGTCCATGAAAGTTATATGCTTGCAAATTATATGCTGGGAGTCATCAGAACTGTGCTGTCACGGGGAACGCTTTCAACACCTCTTAGATATATTCATATCTAGTTGATACCTTGCTCTTTTGTTTGCGGATGTCAACGATGCGAAATGAAAGAGGGACTTGTGAGTCCATGGAGTTTGTATTATGTGTTAGAGAAACGCCTGAGCCGCTAGCCTAAGCCATGCCTAATCATGATGGAAACTTGTAGCATCACCATAGTGAGTAATCTATGAAGCTTCCTCAACAAAAATCTATGCATATGGTAAATAAAAAGATTGTTGAGATGCTCATTGTATGCTTGCCTTGTCATTTTCGTTATGGGAAAGCTCATGTACCATATGCAAGGGGTACCCCGTTGGCGGTTCTCGATGATATGCATGTATTTACAATGAAAAGAATTTTCAAGTGACCAAAGTTGAGTAGCATGCGGAGCGACCCTCGTACTCAAGGGACTTGGGATTTCCAGTCTATGGTCTATCAAGCATATGATTCAGAGTGGACCTCACTTTCACTTTAACCACATGAAGATGCCTATGATAGGGGCAATGAGAGCTCAAAGCTAATGAGTACCTTCCTTTCAGCATTGGGAAGCCTTTCAAACCATCACAAAACCTAGTTGAGTCACCACTTATTCTATGTGAACTTCAGAGGTGCCTTGGCATTTATATTGTGCTCTTCAAACTAAGGCAAGCGAGATACCACTCTATCATACCTTATTATGAGCATTGCAATGTTGCTTATGTTTATGTTTGATGCTACTTATTATTATTGAGTTGGTTTCTCTTCATAGCATGCAATGACTATTGAGTAGACTTAGTTGCATACTCTTTATTATGAATTGTCTAAGCATCTACTCCTGTGCTGATAATATTTACATCATATGAAGCAAAGTGTTCGTGAAAGTTCTTTTATCGCACTCAGTTTTCAACTAAATTGCTTGAAGACAAGCAATAAGCTAAGCTTGGGGGAGTTGATACGTCCAAAACGTATCTACTTTTTCGAACACTTTGCTATTGTTTTTCCTCTATACTTGTGTGATTTGGATACAACTAACACGAACTGACGCTGTTTTCAGTAGAATTACCTTGGTTTCTTGTTTTTGTGTAGAAAATGAACTATCAGGAAAAATCCCGAAAAATGAACTAACACGGATACAACTAACACGGACTGACGCTGTTTTCAGTAGAATTACCTCTGTGTCTATAAGTTGCCTTCTGACCTAAAAACTCAGGGAGGGTTTGATAGTTTTCTAGAAAGAGTTCTGCTCCGCCGCCGCCACCAGAAACCAAGATTCGGATCCAGAAACTCCGTTCTAGCACCCTACCGGGACAGGAAATTTGGAGAGGATCATCGCCATCGTCATCACCAACGCATCTCCATCAACAACCGATGTTTCCCTCATCTATGAGTGAGTAATCCCCCGTTGTAGGCTTGGGGATGGTAGGGATTGGATGAGTTCTATCATGTAATCGAATAAGATCTGTTAGGGCATAGTGCCTAGTATCTCTATTAGTGTTATTTGACTTTGTTGCAACTTCTTGTGCTTAATGCTTGTCACTAGGGCCTGAGTGCCATGATCTCAGATCTGAACTTATTATTGAATCACTATGATAGTATTGTTTGTGATCTTATCTGCAAGTTGTGTACACATATCTTTGTCCGGATCCAAAATCCCCAAAGTGACAATAATTGGGACAACCGGAGGGGATGGCTGTGGTGTGAGGATCACATGTGTTCACGTTAATGCTTTGCTCTGGTGCTCTATTAAAAGGAGCACATTAATTGTCAGTAGTTCCCTAGACGTCCCGATGCCACGGGATGGCTGGACAGAAGATGTTGTGCAAGTTCTCATTATGAGCATGTATGACTATATTTGGATCACATGTCTAGGATTGTTTAGTACTTGGATGCTTGTTATTATTTATCTGCAATGTCCGATATCTTGAAGTTATATGTTTAGACTCGTCCATGCAACGCCCGTCATCCATCCCTATGCCTACCGCACTCGAATCCTACTGTTACTGTTACTATTGCTCCTGTTTCACTGTTGCTTTCACTGTCACTGTTGCTGTTTCTTTGCTATTGATACTGATAAACTTCTGTAAGCAAGAACTATTTCCAGGTGCAGCTGAACTGACAACTCAGTTGTTAAGGCTTGTAAGTATTCTTTGGCTCCCCTTGTGTCGAATCAATAAATTGGGTAATACTACCCGCGAAGACTGTTGTGATCCCCTATACTTGTGGGTCATCAACCATTGCCATGGTGGGGGTGAGGGAGTCATCCTTTGTTTGTATGTTGATGACATACTGATTTTCGGAACCAACCTTAATGCAATTAAGGAGGTCAAAGATTTCTTATCTCGTTCCTTTGAGATGAAGTATCTGGGAGTAGCTGATGTCATCCTGAACATCAAGCTATTGAGAGATGATAGCGGTGGGATTACTTTGCTTCAGTCCTACTATGTGGAAAAGGTCTTGAGTCGTTTCGGGTATAGCGACTTCAAGTTTTCTCCTACACCGTATGATCCTAGTGTGTTGCTTCGAAATAATCGAGGAAATGCTAGAGACCAACTGAGATACTCTCAAATTATAGGCTCGCTTATGTATTTAGCTAGTGCCACGAGGCCTGACATCGCCTTTGTTGTAAGCAAACTCAGTCGATTTGTTTCAAATCCAGGAGATGATCACTGGCATGCTCTTGAGAGAGTTATGCGCTATCTAAAAGGCACTGTGAGCTATGGAATTCACTATACCGGGTATCCGAGGGTACTAGAGGGTTATAGTGACTCAAATTGGGTATCTGATGATGACAAGATAAAGGCCACGAGTGGATATGTATTCACACTTGCTGGTGGCGTTGTTTCTTGGAAGTCTTGCAAGCAGACCATCTTAACAAGGTCAACTATGGAAGCAGAACTCACAGCATTAGACAAAACCACTGTTGAAGCAGAGTGACTTCGTGAACTCTTGATGAACTTACATGTGGTTGAAAAACCAATACCCGCAATCCTTATGAACTGCGATAATCAAACTGTGATTTTCAAGGTAAATAGTTCTAAGGATAATATGAAGTCATCAAGACATGTGAAGAGGAGACTAAAATCTGTCAGGAAAATAAGAAACTCCGGAGTTATTGCATTGGATTATATCCAAACATCTAAAAACTTGGCAGATCCCTTCACAAAGGGTCTATCACACAACGTGATAGAAAATGCATCGAAGGAGATGGGTATGAGACCCACAATTTGAGCTTTCCACAGTGGTAAACCATTCTATGTGATCGGATATCCCGTGAATTAGAATTGGGAGACAAGCTGTTGGGTAGCTGAGAGGAAAGTATCTCTACTTTAGTGAATACCACTCCATAAAGATGCAATACTTTCCTATTCTGCATGGCAGGTTGATTTATTATCTTAATGTGTTCTAAGTGGCTTATCCTAAGCAAAGATGTTGTCCTGCAGAACATATTTTGAAGAACACACCTATATGAGTCTGACTGTTTAAACGTCGTAGTCTATGAGATTAGGGTGCTCTCTAATAAACCCATGAAAGGTCATGGAGTATGACGCATAAGCTCCACCCGCGGGGAAGTCCCACGGTAGCATAGTATCGGTCAAGACTTTTTGTGAATCTAGGTTTGCAGCAAACTTGCAGTTCAAGGCATAGTCCACTGTGCAAGTTGCATCCTAGTATAACATAAATCTCTAGGTGGAAGTTCAACTTAACAGTCTTCACTACAGTACTGGTATATAAACAATGTTTTGGAACCAAAGGCAAACTTCATGTGCCTCTGGGATCTGGTGGGGGATTGTTGGAATTTTTGCCTAAATAGGCCTAGCCCATTTATTATATGCCAATAAATTCCTGAAATCCTAAAGGCCCATTTGGCCCATTCATGCAAGGCAAGAGCTGGGACAAATGTTTAGTCCCACATTGCTAGTTGAGTGGAAGTTGGACCAGCTTATAAGGAGAGCTCTTTCACCACTTGTACGAGCTTAAGAAGAGAAGACATATACACACGCGCTCCTCCTCCTCCTCTCTCGCTCGCCTCGCCACGCCTCGACACGACACGACGCGCGCGCGCCACGGGTTGCGGGAATCTCACCGAGCTGAGCTTTATTTTGCCACGCATGAATGGTATATGAACAATTGTACAAAAGCTGAAACGTTTTGCTCGAGTGGACTTTTAATACGAGCTAAATGAATACGAACTGAGTGGAGGCTGTCCGGTGGGATGTCGACTGTTTGCTTCAACTTCTGTCCATTCGTTTCATCTCCTACGCAGCCTGTCTGCCTTCCCCTCTGTGCCTATATAAGAGAGAGGTCGCACCTCCTCTCAGATACACTGCCACACATCATCGCATACTCCTTTGCGCCTCCAGTTCCAGAGCACTACGCTACCTAGATCTTCCCCATCCCGTCTTGCGGCGTGCACCGCGAGCCAGGACAGTAGGCCTCCGAGACCCCGCTGCTTCGAGTCCTGTACGGGAGAAGGGCGATAAGGTTTTTGGGGAGCGCTATCGGCGCGACTACTGGCTTCATCACGGACTCCCCCTCGAATAGCGATTGCGTCGACGTCTTCCCCAACAAAGACTTCTTCCCCGACATCAGCACCCTTTTCCTCGATGACATGGCTAACGACGGTGCCAACGCGAACACCGGCGGTTCCTTTGTTGCTGCTGTCGTGTATGTTTCCTTTCTCAATCTTGTTCTGATCGCATCTCAAGATCTACGTCTTGCAGTCTGTTTGGTTATCAGTCTTAATATGTTTTCGCTATTTCACATGATTAGTATTTTCTCTATTATTTTAATCATGTTTTATCTAGCGTTTACTATGGGTAATTCGCTTGGTAAATTGCTCTTTTACTCAACAAATCAAAATAGTCGAATGGCGGATTGATGATAACTTTGCTGGTAATTATGTTTGAGTAAATATTCGTTAAAATTGCATTTCATAAGATTCATTTTCAGAAAAAAAAACATATCGTGTAGTATAACTCACCAGCATGGCAAGCTAATGGCCTCGGATCCATGCGTAATTGAGAAATTTAAACCTCTAGGCATCCAACGACTCCTATTTTTACTGTTGTGTGCTAGTCAATCAACTAGAAAATAGTTAAACCATGTGAATTCATCACTAGCTTGTCGTGAGTTGCATTGGCTCTAGGCGTGTACGTACTGTCGACGCATAACCATCATGCGCATGTATGAAGGCACACGCGGTGTCTATGTATTGCCATTACTTTGCACAACGAAAGCATGAAAAGCACCCATTAGTTCGGTCTATAAATTGATGCGGTGTCCGCCTGTGCATTTGTACAATTCGTGTTGGCATATGGAGATTTTTAGTCATATAACGAGCTTGTTGGGGTATTAGAGGATAACTGATATGTTGTGTTGAACTGTTTTGGCAGATTGACCATGTGGGAGTTGTGTTCCATCTAGGTGCCAGTCTGATGTCCGCGCTCCGAGTTATTTGATCTGCGAACAAGGCTGATAGATGATTTTACTTGTTGGCATCGACGGACAGGATTGGCAACCATCACAATATGGAACAATTGTTTTGTGAGTCATACTGAGTTGTGAAATGCGTCGGTTGGAAAGAACTTGTTGTCAACATATAATCATCATAGTCTTTAAGTAATGTGTTTTTGGAAAGAAGATTGAGTCCGATGGACCGTGTAAATGTCCTTATGATTATTACTAAACTATAAGTCCATGACGAGCAACAAGTTGTTTATGTAACCACCATCTCACCTCGGGTGTTTTAAGCATTGAATGCTTTCTTTCTTCTTCTTTTTTGAGGGAAGGCCATCATGGACAGGTTTTATTAATTTAAACAATAGTCACACCATTTATGAGTTTAGACAAAAGAAACTCGAGGGGCTCATCGACCCAAATATATAAATAAATACTCCACTAAAACAAACTCTAGCTATATCATGAGCTAGTCCATTCATCTCCCTCAGACGGTTCTTGAAGTTGACTTTCCCTATCATTGCGCTCAAATCCACACATCAATAAACACCGCAGCCAAATCATTCAACCTTGCTTCTTGCCCTATACATGCTTCAATGGTCTCCAAAGAATCCGATTCTGCCGTGATGGAATTGCAACCAATCAAATGTTTTAGGGTGAGGCCATTCCTCATTGCAATAGCCTACGTCATCGCTGCATGAGCTACTTGTAAAAGAGCTGTGCTCCAGTGGCGGAGCGTGACCAAAAACAGAGGAGGGGCAAAAAAAAAACTAATTTTTTGGACTGCCATATCGCGCGCTGCAAACTGTTTGGACTGCTATATAAGTGTCAATTTTTTTGGACAAGATCTAACGATGGCCAGTGGCGATTTCCTGATTTCAAAGAAATTACTCCTACTAAGGAACTTGTTGTATGTAGTCTATTTGTAATAAAAAGAAGAGCTAGCCGATGGCCAGCAAGAGAACACATCAAGATTCACTCGCTGACCCAAGCCCCAAGGTAAAGCGAAAAACTAATCTACTGGTAGTACTCCTATTTTGGCTCTGCCTGGGGCAGACCCATTCCATCGCATAGCTATTGAATAATCTAGCTAGAAGTTTAGAACCGAGGCTTCTTCCTCTTCGCTCATGGTAGTGCTTGATTGACAGTAGGAAACATAAGATGACAGATGTAGAGTAGGTACAGAAGTACGTTTGCAATTTTGCGCGGGGGGGTGGGGTCGTAGCCCAGTTTCACCTTACCTAGCCCAGTTTCCGCCAGTGCCGTGCTGCTCGAAGCCCCTACAAATTTTCCATGATCATCATGCGAAACTACCACAGTAGCCCCTGCACCGTCTTCAACACGAAAGGAAGCATCAACATTTATTTTTATTTGCTTGGGTTCGGGTCGTGTCCATCTGATGTTTGAAGGGGTATTGGAGCAGTGCGTTTCTTTGAGGAAATTAGATGCCAGCGCCAAAATAGACATTACGTACTGTATGTTTTCTATTTTTTGCTGATTCCAAGATTTTTATCACATGTTGATCAGTTTGGCATAGCTAACATTGAGTTCTCAAGTTCTTTTATCCTTCCTTAAACTTTGTTTGCGGCAATTGTCACATCTTCCCGATTTGTCGCAATGTACTTCGAAGAGATTACCTGAAAGTGTTACACTACAGGAATGGCCAGATGCGTCGACGGCCGCCGGCTACGCCGACGGCCAAACGTCGGGGCCGTCGGCGTAGCACCGCACCGGGCCAGCCCAACTGGCCAGCCCTCGGCGTAGCCAAGCCGTCGGCGTAGCATACACTACACCGACGGTCACCCTCGGCGTAGCGGAGGCCCTCGGCGTAGCTAGCGGACGCGTGGCACATGCCGGCAGCACGGACGACGCGCTAACGGTGCCGTCGGTTAGGCCGACGGCGACCCTCGGTGTAGCATACGCCGACGGCCACCCTCGGCGTACCAGAAACGTACGCCGACGGTCACCCTCGGCGTAGCCTTCTCTATTTTTCATATATTTTGTATTTGCATCAATTATTTATATATTTTTTTATTAATTGGATAATTTTGTACCCTCTGAATAGCAGTCTACACGTCCACATGAAATGTCGTTGCGAATCTTCTCACACCCCGAGAAATTTCTATATGTTTGTAAGTGTTATTATCGCATGTGGTTCTCAATAGCACTCACCACGACCACATGAAGTGCTTGCATGTGTCCCCCCTCGCATGCATGCGCTCTAACCTAGAGGCGAAGGTTCTGGGCCCGTATGAGGGTGGAATCTCCCCGTCGAGGTGAAAGCGGGTAGGATAGTGCCCCAACTTGTGAACCAACATGGTTTGACATCACCCTATGACCTAAACAAACACAAAACAAGAGAGAGCTACGCCAGGCTACCCCTGTCAGAGGAACGTCTAGGGGGGTAGACGATCCGAGTGTGCACAGAGATCAGGGTTTCGCCGGAGGAAGACCACGAGAACATCGGAATGAGATGAAAACTTGCATGTGCCCCTAGCATATATGTGTGTGTGGGTGTGGTTAGAGGTTGGTATATATAGGTGCTTGCATGTGTCCCCCCTCGCATGCATGCGCTCTAACCTAGAGGCGAAGGTTCCGGGCCCGTATAAGGGTGGAATCTCCCCGTCGAGGTGAAAGCGGGTAGGATAGTGCCCCAACTTGTGAACCAACATGGTTTGACATCACCCTATGACCTAAACAAACACAAAACAAGAGAGAGCTACGCCGGGCTACCCCTGTCAGAGGAACGTCTAGGGGGGTAGACGATCCGAGTGTGCACAGAGATCAGGGTTTCGCCGGAGGAAGACCACGAGAACATCGGAATGAGATGAAAACTTGCATGTGCCCCTAGCATATATGTGTGTGTGTGGGTGTAGTTAGAGGTTGGTATATATAGGTGCTTGCATGTGTCCCCCCTCGCATGCATGCGCTCTAACCTAGAGGCGAAGGTTCCGGGCCCGTATAAGGGTGGAATCTCCCCGTCGAGGTGAAACCGGGTAGGATAGTGCCCCAACTTGTGAGCCAACATGGTTTGACATCACCCTATGACCTAAACAAACACAAAACAAGAGAGAGCTACGCCGGGCTACCCCTGTCAGAGGAACGTCTAGGGGGGTAGACGATCCGAGTGTGCACAGAGATCAGGGTTTCGCCGGAGGAAGACCACGAGAACATCGGAATGAGATGAAAACTTGCATGTGCCCCTAGCATATATGTGTGTGTGTGGGTGTGGTTAGAGGTTGGTATATATAGGTGCTTGCATGTGTCCCCCCTCGCATGCATGCGCTCTAACCTAGAGGCGAAGGTTCCGGGCCCGTATAAGGGTGGAATCTCCCCGTCGAGGTGAAACCGGGTAGGATAGTGCCCCAACTTGTGAACCAACATGGTTTGACATCACCCTATGACCTAAACAAACACAAAACAAGATAGAGCTACGCCGGGCTACCCCTGTCAGAGGAACGTCTAGGGGGGTAGACGATCCGAGTGTGCACAGAGATCAGGGTTTCGCCGGAGGAAGACCACGAGAACATCGGAATGAGATGAAAACTTGTATGTGCCCCTAGCATATATGTGTGTGTGTGGGTGTGGTTAGAGGTTGTATATATAGGTGCTTGCATGTGTCCCCCCTCGCATGCATGCGCTCTAACCTAGAGGCGAAGGTTCCGGGCCCGTATAAGGGTGGAATCTCCCCGTCGAGGTGAAACCGGGTAGGATAGTGCCCCAACTTGTGAACCAACATGGTTTGACATCACCCTATGACCTAAACAAACACAAAACAAGAGAGATCTACGCCAGGCTACCCCTGTCAGAGGAATGTCTAGGGGGGTAGACGATCCGAGTGTGCACAGAGATCAGGGTTTCGCCGGAGGAAGACCACGAGAACATCGGAATGAGATGAAAACTTGCATGTGCCCCTAGCATATATGTGTGTGTGTGGGTGTGGTTAGAGGTTGGTATATATAGGTGCTTGCATGTGTCCCCCCTCGCATGCATGCGCTCTAACCTAGAGGCGAAGGTTCCGGGCCCGTATAAGGGTGGAATCTCCCCGTCGAGGTGAAACCGGGTAGGATAGTGCCCCAACTTGTGAGCCAACATGGTTTGACATCACCCTATGACCTAAACAAACACAAAACAAGAGAGAGCTACGCCGGGCTACCGCTGTCAGAGGAACGTCTAGGGGGGTAGACGATCCGAGTGTGCACAGAGATCAGGGTTTGGCAGAGGAAGACCACGAGAACATCGGAATGAGATGAAAACTTGCATGTGCCCCTAGCATATATGTGTGTGTGGGTTTGGTTAGAGGTTGGTATATATAGGTTCTTGCATGTGTCCCCCCTCGCATGCATGCGCTCTAACCTAGAGGCGAAGGTTCCGGGCCCGTATAAGGGTGGAATCTCCCCGTCGAGGTGAAACCGGGTAGGATAGTGCCCCAACTTGTGAACCAACATGGTTTGACATCACCCTATGACCTAAACAAACACAAAACAAGAGAGAGCTACGCCGGGCTACCCCTGTCAGAGGAACGTCTAGGGGGGTAGACGATCCGAGTGTGCACAGAGATCAGGGTTTCGCCGGAGGAAGGCCACGAGAACATCGGAATGAGATGAAAACTTGCATGTGCCCCTAGCATATATGTGTGTGTGTGGGTGTGGTTAGAGGTTGGTATATATAGGTGCTTGCATGTGTCCCCCCTCGCATGCATGCGCTCTAACCTAGAGGCGAAGGTTCCAGGCCCGTATAAGGGTGGAATCTCCCCGTCGAGGTGAAAGCGGGTAGGATAGTGCCCCAACTTGTGAACCAACATGGTTTGACATCACCCTATGACGTAAACAAACACAAAACAAGAGAGAGCTACGCCGGGCTACCCCTGTCAGAGGAACGTCTAGGGGGGTAGACGATCCGAGTGTGCACAGAGATCAGGGTTTCGCCGGAGGAAGACCACGAGAGCATCGGAATGAGATGAAAACTTGCATGTGCCCCTAGCATATATGTGTGTGGGTGGGTGTGGTTAGAGGTTGGTATATATAGGTGCTTGCATGTGTCCCCCCTCGCATGCATGCGCTCTAACCTAGAGGCGAAGGTTCCGGGCCCGTATAAGGGTGGAATCTCCCCGTCGAGGTGAAACCGGGTAGGATAGTGCCCCAACTTGTGAGCCAACATGGTTTGACATCACCCTATGACCTAAACAAACACAAAACAAGAGAGAGCTACGCCGGGCTACCCCTGTCAGAAGAACGTCTAGAGGGGTAGACGATCCGAGTGTGCACAGAGATCAGGGTTTCGCCGGAGGAAGACCACGAGAACATCGGAATGAGATGAAAACTTGCATGTGCCCCTATCATATATGTGTGTGTGTGGGTGTGGTTAGAGGTTGGTATATATAGGTGCTTGCATGTGTCCCCCCCTCGCATGCATGCGCTCTAACCTAGAGGCGAAGGTTCCGGGCCCGTATAAGGGTGGAATCTCCCCGTCGAGGTGAAACCGGGTAGGATAGTGCCCCAACTTGTGCGCCAACATGGATTGACATCACCCTATGACCTAAACAAACACAAAACAAGAGAGAGCTACGCCGGGCTACCCCTGTCAGAGGAACGTCTAGGGGGGTAGACGATCCGAGTGTGCACAGAGATCAGGGTTTCGCCGGAGGAAGACCACGAGAACATCGGAATGAGATGAAAACTTGCATGTGCCCCTAGCATATATGTGTGTGTGGGTGTGGTTAGAGGTTGGTATATATAGGTGCTTGCATGTGTCCCCCCTCGCATGCATGCGCTCTAACCTAGAGGCGAAGGTTCCGGGCCCGTATAAGGGTGGAATCTCCCCGTCGAGGTGAAACCGGGTAGGATAGTGCCCCAACTTGTGAACCAACATGGTTTGACATCACCCTATGACCTAAACAAACACAAAACAAGAGAGAGCTACGCCGGGCTACCCCTGTCAGAGGAACGTCTAGGGGGGTAGACGATCCGAGTGTGCACAGAGATCAGGGTTTCGCCGGAGGAAGGCCACGAGAACATCGGAATGAGATGAAAACTTGCATGTGCCCCTAGCATATATGTGTGTGTGTGGGTGTGGTTAGAGGTTGGTATATATAGGTGCTTGCATGTGTCCCCCCTCGCATGCATGCGCTCTAACCTAGAGGCGAAGGTTCCGGGCCCGTATAAGGGTGGAATCTCCCCGTCGAGGTGAAAGCGGGTAGGATAGTGCCCCAACTTGTGAACCAACATGGTTTGACATCACCCTATGACGTAAACAAACACAAAACAAGAGAGAGCTACGCCGGGCTACCCCTGTCAGAGGAACGTCTAGGGGGGTAGACGATCCGAGTGTGCACAGAGATCAGGGTTTCGCCGGAGGAAGACCACGAGAGCATCGGAATGAGATGAAAACTTGCATGTGCCCCTAGCATATATGTGTGTGGGTGGGTGTGGTTAGAGGTTGGTATATATAGGTGCTTGCATGTGTCCCCCCTCGCATGCATGCACTCTAACCTAGAGGCGAAGGTTCCGGGCCCGTATAAGGGTGGAATCTCCCCGTCGAGGTGAAACCGGGTAGGATAGTGCCCCAACTTGTGAGCCAACATGGTTTGACATCACCCTATGACCTAAACAAACACAAAACAAGAGAGAGCTACGCCGGGCTACCCCTGTCAGAGGAACGTCTAGAGGGGTAGACGATCCGAGTGTGCACAGAGATCAGGGTTTCGCCGGAGGAAGACCACGAGAACATCGGAATGAGATGAAAACTTGCATGTGCCCCTATCATATATGTGTGTGTGTGGGTGTGGTTAGAGGTTGGTATATATAGGTGCTTGCATGTGTCCCCCCTCGCATGCATGCGCTCTAACCTAGAGGCGAAGGTTCCGGGCCCGTATAAGGGTGGAATCTCCCCGTCGAGGTGAAACCGGGTAGGATAGTGCCCCAACTTGTGCGCCAACATGGTTTGACATCACCCTATGACCTAAACAAACACAAAACAAGAGAGAGCTACGCCGGGCTACCCCTGTCAGAGGAACGTCTAGGGGGGTAGACGATCCGAGTGTGCACAGAGATCAGGGTTTCGCCGGAGGAAGACCACGAGAACATCGGAATGAGATGAAAACTTGCATGTGCCCCTAGCATATATGTGTGTGTGGGTGTGGTTAGAGGTTGGTATATATAGGTGCTTGCATGTGTCCCCCCTCGCATGCATGCGCTCTAACCTAGAGGCGAAGGTTCCGGGCCCGTATAAGGGTGGAATCTCCCCGTCGAGGTGAAACCGGGTAGGATAGTGCCCCAACTTGTGAGCCAACATGGTTTGACATCACCCTATGACCTAAACAAACACAAAACAAGAGAGAGCTACGCCGGGCTACCCCTGTCAGAGGAACGTCTAGGGGGGTAGACGATCCGAGTGTGCACAGAGATCAGGGTTTCGCCGGAGGAAGACCACGAGAACATCAGAATGAGATGAAAACTTGCATGTGCCCCTATCATATATGTGTGTGTGTGGGCGTGGTTAGAGGTTGGTATATATAGGTGCTTGCATGTGTCCCCCCTCGCATGCATGCGCTCTAACCTAGAGGCGAAGGTTCCGGGCCCGTATAAGGGTGGAATCTCCCCGTCGAGGTGAAACCGGGTAGGATAGTGCCCCAACTTGTGAGCCAACATGGTTTGACATCACCCTATGACCTAAACAAACACAAAACAAGAGAGAGCTACGCCGGGCTACCCCTGTCAGAGGAACGTCTAGGGGGGTAGACGATCCGAGTGTGCACAGAGATCAGGGTTTCGCCGGAGGAAGACCACGAGAACATCGGAATGAGATGAAAACTTGCATGTGCCCCTAGCATATATGTGTGTGTGTGGGTGTGGTTAGAGGTTGGTATATATAGGTGCTTGCATGTGTCCCCCCTCGCATGCATGCGCTCTAACCTAGAGGCGAAGGTTCCGGGCCCGTATAAGGGTGGAATCTCCCCGTCGAGGTGAAACCGGGGAGGATAGTGCCCCAACTTGTGAGCCAACATGGTTTGACATCACCCTATGACCTAAACAAACACAAAACAAGAGAGAGCTACGCCGGGCTACCCCTGTCAGAGGAACGTCTAGGGGGGTAGACGATCCGAGTGTGCACAGAGATCAGGGTTTCGCCGGAGGAAGACCACGAGAACATCGGAATGAGATGAAAACTTGCATGTGCCCCTAGAATATATGTGTGTGTGTGGGTATGGTTAGAGGTTGGTATATATAGGTGCTTGCATGTGTCCCCCCTCGCATGCATGCGCTCTAACCTAGAGGCGAAGGTTCCGGGCCCGTATAAGGGTGGAATCTCCCCGTCGAAGTGAAACCGGGTAGGATAGTGCCCCAACTTGTGAACCAACATGGTTTGACATCACCCTATGACCTAAACAAACACAAAACAAGATAGAGCTACGCCGGGCTACCCCTGTCAGAGGAACGTCTAGGGGGGTAGACGATCCGAGTGTGCACAGAGATCAGGGTTTCGCCGGAGGAAGACCACGAGAACATCGGAATGAGATGAAAACTTGCATGTGCCCCTAGCATATATGTGTGTGTGTGGGTGTGGTTATAGGTTGGTATATATAGGTGCTTGCATGTGTCCCCCCTCGCATGCATGCGCTCTAACCTAGAGGCGAAGGTTCCGGGCCCGTATAAGGGTGGAATCTCCCCGTCGAGGTGAAACCGGGTAGGATAGTGCCCGAACTTGTGAACCAACATGGTTTGACATCACCCTATGACCTAAACAAACACAAAACAAGAGAGGTCTACGCCGGGCTACCCCTGTCAGAGGAACGTCTAGGGGGGTAGACGATCCGAGTGTGCACAGAGATCAGGGTTTCGCCGGAGGAAGACCACGAGAACATCGGAATGAGATGAAAACTTGCATGTGCCCCTAGCATATATGTGTGTGTGTGGGTGTGGTTAGAGGTTGGTATATATAGGTGCTTGCATGTGTCCCCCCTCGCATGCATGCGCTCTAACCTAGAGGCGAAGGTTCCGGGCCCGTATAAGGGTGGAATCTCCCCGTCGAGGTGAAACCGGGTAGGATAGTGCCCCAACTTGTGAGCCAACATGGTTTGACATCACCCTATGACCTAAACAAACACAAAACAAGAGAGAGCTACGCCGGGCTACCCCTGTCAGACGAACGTCTAGGGGGGTAGACGATCCGAGTGTGCACAGAGATCAGGGTTTGGCCGGAGGAAGACCACGAGAACATCGGAATGAGATGAAAACTTGCATGTGCCCCTAGCATATATGTGTGTGTGTGGGTTTGGTTAGAGGTTGGTATATATAGGTGCTTGCATGTGTCCCCCCTCGCATGCATGCGCTCTAACCTAGAGGCGAAGGTTCCGGGCCCGTATAAGGGTGGAATCTCCCCGTCGAGGTGAAACCGGGTAGGATAGTGCCCCAACTTGTGAACCAACATGGTTTGACATCACCCTATGACCTAAACAAACACAAAACAAGAGAGAGCTACGCCGGGCTACCCCTGTCAGAGGAACGTCTAGGGGGGTAGACGATCCGAGTGTGCACAGAGATCAGGGTTTCGCCGGAGGAAGGCCACGAGAACATCGGAATGAGATGAAAACTTGCATGTGCCCCTAGCATATATGTGTGTGTGGGTGTGGTTAGAGGTTGGTATATATAGGTGCTTGCATGTGTCCCCCCTCGCATGCATGCGCTCTAACCTAGAGGCGAAGGTTCCGGGCCCGTATAAGGGTGGAATCTCCCCGTCGAGGTGAAACCGGGTAGGATAGTGCCCCAACTTGTGAACCAACATGGTTTGACATCACCCTATGACCTAAACAAACACAAAACAAGAGAGAGCTACGCCGGGCTACCCCTGTCAGAGGAACGTCTAGGGGGGTAGACGATCCGAGTGTGCACAGAGATCAGGGTTTCGCCGGAGGAAGACCACGAGAACATCGGAATGAGATGAAAAATTGCATGTGACCCTAGCATATATGTGTGTGTGTGGGTGTGGTTATAGGTTGGTATATATAGGTGCTTGCATGTGTCCCCCCTCGCATGCATGCGCTCTAACCTAGAGGCGAAGGTTCCGGGCCCGTATAAGGGTGGAATCTCCCCGTCGAGGTGAAACCGGGTAGGATAGTGCCCCAACTTGTGAGCCAACATGGTTTGACATCACCCTATGATCTAAACAAACACAAAACAAGAGAGAGCTACGCCGGGCTACCCCTGTCAGAGGAACGTCTAGGGGGGTAGACGATCCGAGTGTGCACAGAGATCAGGGTTTCGCCGGAGGAAGACCACGAGAACATCGGAATGAGATGAAAACTTGCATGTGCCCCTAGCATATATGTGTGTGTGGGTGTGGTTAGAGGTTGGTATATATAGGTGCTTGCATGTGTCCCCCCTCGCATGCATGCGCTCTAACCTAGAGGCGAAGGTTCCGGGCCCGTATAAGGGTGGAATCTCCCCGTCGAGGTGAAACCGGGTAGGATAGTGCCCCAACTTGTGAGCCAACATGGTTTGACATCACCCTATGACCTAAACAAACACAAAACAAGAGAGAGCTACGCCGGGCTACCCCTGTCAGAGGAACGTCTAGGGGGTAGACGATCCGAGTGTGCACAGAGATCAGGGTTTCGCCGGAGGAAGACCACGAGAACATCGGAATGAGATGAAAACTTGCATGTGCCCCTAGCATATATGTGTGTGTGTGGGTGTGGTTAGAGGTTGGTATATATAGGTGCTTGCATGTGTCCCCCCTCGCATGCATGCGCTCTAACCTAGAGGCGAAGGTTCCGGGCCCGTATAAGGGTGGAATCTCCCCGTCGAGGTGAAACCGGGTAGGATAGTGCCCCAACTTGTGAGCCAACATGGTTTGACATCACCCTATGACCTAAACAAACACAAAACAAGAGAGAGCTACGCCGGGCTACCGCTGTCAGAGGAACGTCTAGGGGGGTAGACGATCCGAGTGTGCACAGAGATCAGGGTTTCGCCGGAGGAAGACCACGAGAACATCGGAATGAGATGAAAACTTGCATGTGCCCCTAGCATATATGTGTGTGTGGGTGTGGTTAGAGGTTGGTATATATAGGTGCTTGCATGTGTCCCCCCTCGCATGCATGCGCTCTAACCTAGAGGCGAAGGTTCCGGGCCCGTATAAGGGTGGAATCTCCCCGTCGAGGTGAAACCGGGTAGGATAGTGCCCCAACTTGTGAACCAACATGGTTTGACATCACCCTATGACCTAAACAAACACAAAACAAGAGAGAGCTACGCCGGGCTACCCCTGTCAGAGGAACGTCTAGGGGGGTAGACGATCCGAGTGTGCACAGAGATCAGGGTTTCGCCGGAGGAAGACCACGAGAACATCGGAATGAGATGAAAAATTGCATGTGCCCCTAGCATATATGTGTGTGTGTGGGTGTGGTTATAGGTTGGTATATATAGGTGCTTGCATGTGTCCCCCCTCGCATGCATGCGCTCTAACCTAGAGGCGAAGGTTCCGGGCCCGTATAAGGGTGGAATCTCCCCGTCGAGGTGAAACCGGGTAGGATAGTGCCCCAACTTGTGAGCCAACATGGTTTGACATCACCCTATGATCTAAACAAACACAAAACAAGAGAGAGCTACGCCGGGCTACCCCTGTCAGAGGAACGTCTAGGGGGGTAGACGATCCGAGTGTGCACAGAGATCAGGGTTTCGCCGGAGGAAGACCACGAGAACATCGGAATGAGATGAAAACTTGCATGTGCCCCTAGCATATATGTGTGTGTGGGTGTGGTTAGAGGTTGGTATATATAGGTGCTTGCATGTGTCCCCCCTCGCATGCATGCGCTCTAACCTAGAGGCGAAGGTTCCGGGCCCGTATAAGGGTGGAATCTCCCCGTCGAGGTGAAACCGGGTAGGATAGTGCCCCAACTTGTGAGCCAACATGGTTTGACATCACCCTATGACCTAAACAAACACAAAACAAGAGAGAGCTACGCCGGGCTACCCCTGTCAGAGGAACGTCTAGGGGGGTAGACGATCCGAGTGTGCACAGAGATGAGGGTTTCGCCGGAGGAAGACCACGAGAACATCGGAATGAGATGAAAACTTGCATGTGCCCCTAGCATATATGTGTGTGTGTGGGTGTGGTTAGAGGTTGGTATATATAGGTGCTTGCGAAGGTTCCGGACTTGTCTAGGGTTTGCTTGGAAAATGAGCACAAGACGAAATTAAAAAAGTATATATAGTAATAATATATTATAGTTTCTTCTATAATAATAGACACAAAATAATATATGACGGCGGCGTAGCCTCATCCGATAATATTATAGTTTCTTCTATAATAATAGACACAAAAATAAAAAAAATCGCCCTAGCTACGCCGACGGCTGCCCTCGGCGTATGCCTGGCCGTCGGCGTAGCCTCATCCGATTTTTTGACCCGCGGCCCACCACGGGCCACTCGTTTCCCAGCCTCTATCCCCATCCCGCGCCTCCCAACCCCCTCCCCACCCCCGACCCGCCGACACCAGCACCGCGCCGCCGCCTCCTCCCCCAACACCGCGCCGCCCCTTCCCCCAGCACCACGCCGCCGCCTCCCACTCCCCTAGCGCCTCCTCCCCAGCACCGCGCCGCCCCCTCCTCCCCCAGCACAGCGCCGCCCCCTCCTCCCCCTCCTCCCCAGCACAGCGCCGCCCCCTCCTCCCCAGTACCGTGCCGCCCCTCCTTCCCCAGCACCGCGCCGCCGCCTCCTCCCCCAGCACCGCGCCGCCCCCTCCTCCCCGCACCGCGTCGGCCCGTCCCTGCCCAGCACCCCCTCCTCCCCGCACCGCGTTGGCCCGTCCCTGCCCCAGCACCCCCTTCCCCAGCACCACGTCGGCCCGTCCCTGCCCGCCCCTGCCCCTGCCGCTAGCTCCGGCCAGCGCACCTCTGCCCCGACCCCACCGCCACCAGCTGCTCCTCCCCCGACCCCGGCCCCGCCCGTCCCTAGCTCCTCCACCCCGAGCTAGTGGAGGTGAGTGTAGAAGCCCGATTTTTTTTTATTTTTACTTTGTAGTTTTTTATGATGATAAATAGGAGTAGGAGTAGTTGTAGTATGTAGGATAAGAAGTAGGAGTAGAATGAAAACCCTAAATAGAAGTAGTTTGTAGTATGTGAGTAGAAATAGGAATGGAACTAGAATTGCTAGAAATAGGAGTAGAATTAGAAATGCTAGAAATAGTAGTAGAAATAGAATTAGAAATTGCTAAATAGATGTTGCATATTTAACCATCTTCTCATGTTTTTTGCAGTTACCGGAGGGTGAGCGGGGGAGTGTTTCGACGGCGGGGTCCCGGATCATCTTCGACGATTTGATCACGCTTCGAGGGTGAGAATCCGTTCGCCTCTCTTGTACCTAGGTTTATTTTCGTGTCTAGATCACCAAGTATGTCGCGTCACCTAGGCGTCATCCCGACCGTAAGCGTTACGCGACTTAATATGCATTAGTGGTCTCGCATATTTTGGACCGTAACGCTTATGGCTTTTATCGGGCAGTCGGCGGATTCGTAGTTGGGTTTGGTTCTCCCTGGCTCTACCTCGATTCGAGACAGGATTTCGGTGGCGCCTCCTCTTTGTTCTCCGGATGCACATCCTCTTGGCTTTTTGTCGAGACATGTATCGGGAGAGCAGCGGGGAGGTGCTGCCGAAATTCTGCTTGGATCGGGGTAGAACCAGGGAGAACTTACCCAATCTTCGGATCCGGCGGCTGGTTAAGACCCTCTTTTCCTATTGGACATGTAGGTTGATGAATGCGTAAAAATATGAAGCATTTAATCTCCTGTTTGATATAAAATGTTATATTTGTTGTTTGTCTCCCAACAAAGCAGAAGAGGATGGCTGATAATGGGTGGATGTACAGTGGCCGTATTAGTGCGACTAATAAAACAGACGATTGGGTACGGAACACTCATTTGTTAGTGAATGAGTTAGCGCGTGGTTCGAAGGCAATTGTTCGGGCACTTTGTCCCTGCGCTCATTGCACTAAGCGTCATCGTCAGGGAAAGGATGACATGTACAAACACCTTCTGCAATATGGGTACATGTCTAACTATGTCACGCAAGTCGACTTTGCTCGGTACGAACGTGATAGAGGTGAGGTGATGCGTCAGCGGCTCAATGGCAATGAGCACGATGGGATTAGAAACATGCTAGATGATCTTATCGATGCCGACCAGCCGAATTCGCCACCTCCACGGGAGGAATCACCAGAACCGGAGGAACCGCTAGAACCGGAGGAACCAGAGCCAACCGCGAAGGCCTTCCTTGATATGATGGCCGCGGCTAAGAGGCCTCTGTACGAGGGTGCAAAGATTTCTCAGCTCGATGCCATCTCTCAGTGTCTAGCCGACAAGTGCCAGTACTCCGCCACCCGTTCTCACTTTGAAGCTAATCTGAGAACATGTGGTAACATGTTGCCCGAAGGGCATTGTCTGCCCAAAACCTTTCACGAAACGAAGAAACTCATGAAGGAGCTCAACATGGATTATGAAAAGATAGATTGTTGTCCAAAAGGCTGCCTTTTGTTTTGGAAACAGTTTGAGGGTGATAAGTACTGCTCCATTTGTAAGGCCTCTAGATATGAAGAGATAAAGGGGAACGATGGTCAGGTGAGGCAGTCGAAGGTCGCTAAGAAGATACTTCGGTATCTCGCATTCATAAAAAGAATCCAACGGCTTTACTTGAGCGAGGAGACTGCCAAACAGATGACGTGGCACAAGAAGGGGAAAAGATACGAGGACGGGCATGGACGGAAGAAGATGGGACATCCATCTGATGGTAAGGCATGGAAGAACTTCGATGACAAATACCCCCGGTGGGCAGAAGAGGCTCGGAATGTTAGAATTGCGATAGCAACAGATGGCTTCAACCCATATGGTATGTCGACGGCCTCATACAGCTGCTGGCCGGTGTATGTTATTCCGCTCAATCTCCCTCCCGGAGTATTAATGCAACGGAAGACCATGTTTTTGTCGCTGATAATTCTAGGACCTGAGTATCCGGGGAAGAACTTGAGTGTCTACATGCAGCCGATTGTGGATGATTTGAACCACTCTTGGATACACGGGACGTTGACATACGACCGAGCATCAAAGAGAAACTTTTTGATGAAAGTTTGGTTACAATATACTATGCATGACATGCCCGGGTACGCCCTAACGTGCGGATGGTGTACAGCTGGTAAGTGGCCATGCCCAGTGTGCAGGCACCGACTTGAGTTCCTTTGGCTAAAGTCGGGTCGCAAATATGTTGCGTTTGACACGAATCGACAGTACCTCAAAAGAAATCATTCGTTCAGAGAAGATAGAAAGAACTTCAAGAAGGGAAAAGTTGTGCATGAAGTAAAAGAGGTACCAAAGTTCGAGGGTGCAGTTGTTGATGCCGAGATACGTGCTCTCGTGCCCGCGGCGCCGGGAACTGGCCATCAATTTGCGGGATATGGTGTAACGCATAATTGGACTCACGTGACAGCCTTAACGAATCTCGTGTATTACAAGGACCTCGAACTTCCCCATAACATCGATGTGATGCACACCGAAAAGAATGTCGGGGAGTCCCTTTTTCACACAGTCCTGAACATTCCTGGGAAGTCAAAGGATAATGTCAAGGCTAGAGTTGATGTTGAGAAGCTTTGTGATAGGAAGAGATTACACATGCAGCCTCCTACTGTCCATCGAAAGAATTGGTTCAAGCCGCATGCCTACTACTGCCTTGATAATGTCCAAAAGAAGGAGTCATTTAGGTGGCTCAAATACGTCGTGATGTTCCCTGACGGTTATTGTTCGAATATAAGTAAGGGAGTCAATCTTTTGACGGGACAAGTCAACGGGCTCAAGAGTCACGACTATCATATATGGATTGAGCGGCTGATGCCGGTGATGGTTCGAGGGTATCTCCCCAAAAAAGTATGGCGAGTGCTTGCGGAGTTGAGCCATTTCTTCCGCACCCTCTGTGCTAAGCAGATATGTCCTCTGGTGATTGAGAAGCTGCAAGTTCAGGTGCCGGAGTTGCTATGCAATTTGGAGATGATCTTTCCGCCAGGCTTCTTTACTCCGATGGCACATCTCATTGTGCACCTCGCGAACGAGGCACTATTGGGGGGGCCGGTGCAATTTTATTGGCAATTTTGTATTGAGAGAGAGTTTAAGTATATTCGAAAGATAACTGGAAACAAAGCCAAGATTGAAGCATGCATAGCTGAAGCAACATGCCTTCGGGAGATGGCAGACGCCGCGACAACCTACTGGCCCGATGATGTTCCCACTATGCATAACCCGGTCTCTCGTTACAATGTCGACCTGCCCAAGAATGACCCCAATCTCGAACTATTCCAATTTCCCGGTGGCAAGGCCGGTAAAGGACTAAAATATAGGTTGCCGAAGGAAGAGAAGGATTGCATAATGCTCTATGTGCTTATGAACATGAAGGAAGTGGTCGATTTCATTAGGTAAAATGGTGAACACCCTATTTCTCTATGCAGCTAGTAACTCGGTCTCCGTCTAATGCTTATTTTCTCCTTCTTAGCGATTTCACGGATGAACAGTGGCCGGGACCGACTGATCCCTCTCCCATGGAGTTGGACACTCTACTGAAAGAGGGTGCTCCCGGAAATAAAAAAACTTTGTGTCCTGGTTTATGGAAAAAGTAATTTCTAACCTGTCCCTCTTACCTTGCAATATGTGACTTGTCGCTCTTATTCCACGTAACTACTGAACGCAACAAATTCCTCTTGTACCTGTAGGGAGCTGATCCCAACGTTGAGATGTCAGATGAGCTGAAATGTGTTTCCCAAGGTTGTAACAGTGTCGTCATGAAGTATGAGAAGTATGATGTGAATGGGTTTCGCTTCCATACAGAGACGCACCAGAAAGGGCGACCGAATGCAAAAACGGTAAATACTGGGGTGTTCACCAAAGGAGCCGATTCCCTTGATTACTACGGAAGGTTAGAGAATGTATACGAGCTGACCTTCAATCGTACGAATGTCGAACTCAATCTTGTTGTGTTCAAGTGCCACTGGTTTGACCCAAGGGGTGGACTGAGAAGTACCCCTTCCATTGGGTTAGTTGAAGTTAGGCCTTCAACCACCTATAGCGGAGTCGACGTCTTTGTTGTTGCTCACCAAGCCAACCAAGTTTATTATTTGCCCTACCCATGCCAGAAAGCGGAACTCCAGGGCTGGGAAGTCGTGTTCCAGGTATCGCCACATGGTAACCTACCGATTCCCTCCGAGGACGATTACAACAACATTAACCCTTTAACGTACGAGGGAATTTTCTATCAAGAGCAAGAGGACTTCGGACACTTTGATTTAGAACCGGTTGATCTTGAGGATCTTGGGAATGATGTAGAAACTCGGGGTGAGTCAGTGGTGAATCTACATGACATAAGTATGCTCGAGAAGCTCCATACCGAGAATGACAACGATGATGAGCCTACACCCTTCGATGAGAATCCAGATTTCTACTCAAAAGATAGTGATAGTGAGAATGAGAATGTGAATGAGAATGAGAATGAAAATGATAGTGAGTATTTATTTTTTAATGCATTTTATTTTGTCTTTGTGCTTAACTGTTTTCTTAATTGCATTATGCCTTTATTCTTTGTGTATACATTTTATTTTGTCTTTGTGCTTAACTGTTTTCTTAATTGCATTATGCCTTTATTCTTTGTGTATACATTTTATTATGTCTTTGTGCTTAACTGTTTTCTCTTACTTAATGCAGGTGATTGAACAATATGAGCAGCGGCAAGGCAACCAGTTCGTCCTTGCTTAATGCGCTGAAGCAGCGCAAGAAAAGTGCTACACGGAGTGGGAGACAGCCAAATCCCAATCCGCGTTACCCCGATCTTGCTCCTGCTGGCGGAGGACGGGGTCGAGGCCGAGGTCGAGGAGGACGAGGACGAGGTGCCACGGGAGGAGGCGTGGACTTTGACCCACCACCCTCTGCTTCTGGCGACGTGGCTCCTGAGTTGTTCCTGACAGAGCAGCCTTTCAGGGCCGAGAGGGAGGCAGAGTCCGAGAGGGAGGCAGAGTCTGAGAGGGAGGCGAGGACCGAGAGGGAGGCGGGGACCGATACGGAGGCGGACACTAGCCGCGAGTTGGTGGGGCCGAAGAAATTGCGGAATCGTGGGGAATCGGGAGTCCCTGACGAGAAGTTTGAGCCTAGGACTCAGGAGGCGAAAGCCCTTATTATTCCAGATGGCCTTGAGTAAGTGTACTAATTTGGCAATTTAAAACATTTTATTTCATGTTGGTCATAAATAATTATTGTGTACTAACGTTTATTATTGTGCAGCAATTGGACATTTCCTCCGGGGACGAAGCCTCGCCTTCCTAACAGCCTTGTTGGAGCTCTGATTAGGAAGTTCTGGCTGGGCTATCACATTACCCACGAGGGTGACAGGAAGCTAGCTACCACTTGGGCGGACTACCAGACTACCCGTGTCCCGGGCTTTCCGACAGCTGCTGATGCTGTCATCACCAAGTTTTGGGTAAGGCATATTTCTCGAGTTATGTTCATACTTGATGACCCCACCGTGCTAACTCATGACTCTTATGCATGATTGAAGTGCTTTTACCGTGTGGCCGAGGAGGACCAGGAGAAGGCGTAGAGGACTTTGCTTGGGGCTTGTGTGAAGTTGACCCCCCAGGTGTGGTACAACCAGAAGGTCACGGCCGCTAGCCACTTCTGGGCTGACAGGGGCGTGAGGGTCAGGAAGGAAGACATTGTCGGTAGGAACCCTAATCCTGAGTACTCGATGACGCCAGAAGAGTACATGTCGGTGAGTAAAATGTCAATGAGATTCTACATTGCTTCTAAGTTGCCATTGCATTTTCTGGAGTTGAGTATTGCATTTTTAGGTTATCCCCGATTGGGCCGAGCCGCATCGACTCGCATGGGAGGAGCTGGTTAGGACGAGGTGGCTCAGAGAAGACGAGGAGTTTGCAGCCTTGTCGAGGCGGAACGCGGATAACCGAGGCGATGGTGGAACGCACTGCGCGAGAAACCGCAACTTTGACCGCTTCAAGGGGAAGGTGGTACGTATATACATGGAACGACCTGCGTGCATTTCTGCTTATGTTTGTACTTCATATGCATAATATTTTCTTTTCGCGATACAGGTGGCCGAGGCACAACCCGGGGAGGTGATTCATGACGTCGCCGTCTATGAGATGATGCGGCGAAAGAAGCCCAATTACTCGGAGCCTCAACCCTCGTTGCCCGTGTACTTCGGCACTGCCCAGAACGACTTGGGGAACTACAGAACGATGGAGAAGGCTCGTCACCCCCATGTGGATGACCCCATTCACGCGGAGATCGACGAGGAGTCGTTGGTCCTGTCGGGGCACGGATTGCAGCATGGACGCCTCAAGATTCTGAATAAGAAGGTCAAGCCTACCCTCAGCACGAGCTTCAGCCGTCTCAAGGCTACCTACCCCGCCGACGGCCCCCCTATCCCGCCTCAAGAGATCAGGGTTTCGCCGGAGGAAGACCACGAGAACATCGGAATGAGATGAAAACTTGCATGTCCCCCTAGCATATATGTGTGTGTGGGTGCTTGCATGTGTCCCCCCTCGCATGCATGCGCTCTAACCTAGAGGCGAAGGTTCCGGGCCCGTATAAGGGTGGAATCTCCCCGTCGAGGTGAAACCGGGTAGGATAGTGCCCCAACTTGTGAACCAACATGGTTTGACATCACCCTATGACCTAAACAAACACAAAACAAGAGAGAGCTACGCCGGGCTACCCCTGTCAGAGGAACGTCTAGGGGGTAGACGATCCGAGTGTGCACAGAGATCAGGGTTTCGCCGGAGGAAGACCACGAGAACATCGGAATGAGATGAAAAATTGCATGTGCCCCTAGCATATATGTGTGTGTGTGGGTGTGGTTAGAGGTTGGTATATATAGGTGCTTGCATGTGTCCCCCCTCGCATGCATGCGCTCTAACCTAGAGGCGAAGGTTCCGGGCCCGTATAAGGGTGGAATCTCCCCGTCGAGGTGAAACCGGGTAGGATAGTGCCCCAACTTGTGAACCAACATGGTTTGACATCACCCTATGACGTAAACAAACACAAAACAAGAGAGAGCTACGCCGGGCTACCCCTGTCAGAGGAACGTCTAGGGGGGTAGACGATCCGAGTGTGCACAGAGATCAGGGTTTCGCCGGAGGAAGACCACGAGAGAATCGGAATGAGATGAAAACTTGCATGTGCCCCTAGCATATATGTGTGTGGGTGGGTGTGGTTAGAGGTTGGTATATATAGGTGCTTGCATGTGTCCCCCCTCGCATGCATGCGCTCTAACCTAGAGGCGAAGGTTCCGGGCCCGTATAAGGGTGGAATCTCCCCGTCGAGGTGAAACCGGGTAGGATAGTGCCCCAACTTGTGAGCCAACATGGTTTGACATCACCCTATGACCTAAACAAACACAAAACAAGAGAGAGCTACGCCGGGCTACCCCTGTCAGAGGAACGTCTAGAGGGGTAGACGATCCGAGTGTGCACAGAGATCAGGGTTTCGCCGGAGGAAGACCACGAGAACATCGGAATGAGATGAAAACTTGCATGTGCCCCTATCATATATGTGTGTGTGTGGGTGTGGTTAGAGGTTGGTATATATAGGTGCTTGCATGTGTCCCCCCTCGCATGCATGCGCTCTAACCTAGAGGCGAAGGTTCCGGGCCCGTATAAGGGTGGAATCTCCCCGTCGAGGTGAAACCGGGTAGGATAGTGCCCCAACTTGTGAGCCAACATGGTTTGACATCACCCTATGACCTAAACAAACACAAAACAAGAGAGAGCTACGCCGGGCTACCCCTGTCAGAGGAACGTCTAGGGGGGTAGACGATCCGAGTGTGCACAGAGATCAGGGTTTCGCCGGAGGAAGACCACGAGAACATCGGAATGAGATGAAAACTTGCATGTGCCCCTAGCATATATGTGTGTGTGTGGGTGTGGTTAGAGGTTGGTATATATAGGTGCTTGCATGTGTCCCCCCTCGCATGCATGCGCTCTAACCTAGAGGCGAAGGTTCCGGGCCCGTATAAGGGTGGAATCTCCCCGTCGAGGTGAAACCGGGTAGGATAGTGCCCCAACTTGTGAGCCAACATGGTTTGACATCACCCTATGACCTAAACAAACACAAAACAAGAGAGAGCTACGCCGGGCTACCCCTGTCAGAGGAACGTCTAGGGGGGTAGACGATCCGAGTGTGCACAGAGATCAGGGTTTCGCCGGAGGAAGACCACGAGAACATCGGAATGAGATGAAAACTTGCATGTGCCCCTAGCATATATGTGTGTGTGTGGGTGTGGTTAGAGGTTGGTATATATAGGTGCTTGCATGTGTCCCCCCTCGCATGCATGCGCTCTAACCTAGAGGCGAAGGTTCCGGGCCCGTATAAGGGTGGAATCTCCCCGTCGAGGTGAAACCGGGTAGGATAGTGCCCCAACTTGTGAACCAACATGGTTTGACATCACCCTATGACCTAAACAAACACAAAACAAGAGAGAGCTACGCCGGGCTACCCCTGTCAGAGGAACGTCTAGGGGGGTAGACGATCCGAGTGTGCACAGAGATCAGGGTTTCGCCGGAGGAAGACCACGAGAACATCGGAATGAGATGAAAACTTGCATGTGCCCCTAGCATATATGTGTGTGTGTGTGGGTGTGGTTAGAGGTTGGTATATATAGGTGCTTGCATGTGTCCCCCCTCGCATGCATGCGCTCTAACCTAGAGGCGAAGGTTCCGGGCCCGTATAAGGGTGGAATCTCCCCGTCGAGGTGAAACCGGGTAGGATAGTGCCCCAACTTGTGAACCAACATGGTTTGACATCACCCTATGACCTAAACAAACACAAAACAAGAGAGAGCTACGCCGGGCTACCCCTGTCAGAGGAACGTCTAGGGGGGTAGACGATCCGAGTGTGCACAGAGATCAGGGTTTCGCCGGAGGAAGACCACGAGAACATCGGAATGAGATGAAAAATTGCATGTGCCCCTAGAATATATGTGTGTGTGTGGGTGTGGTTAGAGGTTGGTATATATAGGTGCTTGCATGTGTCCCCCCTCGCATGCATGCGCTCTAACCTAGAGGCGAAGGTTCCGGGCCCGTATAAGGGTGGAATCTCCCCGTCGAGGTGAAACCGGGTAGGATAGTGCCCCAACTTGTGAGCCAACATGGTTTGACATCACCCTATGATCTAAACAAACACAAAACAAGAGAGAGCTACGTCGGGCTACCCCTGTCAGAGGAACGTCTAGGGGGGTAGACGATCCGAGTGTGCACAGAGATCAGGGTTTCGCCGGAGGAAGACCACGAGAACATCGGAATGAGATGAAAACTTGCATGTGCCCCTAGCATATATGTGTGTGTGGGTGTGGTTAGAGGTTGGTATATATAGGTGCTTGCATGTGTCCCCCCTCGCATGCATGCGCTCTAACCTAGAGGCGAAGGTTCCGGGCCCGTATAAGGGTGGAATCTCCCCGTCGAGGTGAAACCGGGTAGGATAGTGCCCCAACTTGTGAGCCAACATGGTTTGACATCACCATATGACCTAAACAAACACAAAACAAGAGAGAGCTACGCCGGGCTACCCCTGTCAGAGGAACGTCTAGGGGGTAGACGATCCGAGTGTGCACAGAGATCAGGGTTTCGCCGGAGGAAGACCACGAGAACATCGGAATGAGATGAAAACTTGCATGTGCCCCTAGCATATATGTGTGTGTGTGGGTGTGGTTAGAGGTTGGTATATATAGGTGCTTGCATGTGTCCCCCCTCGCATGCATGCGCTCTAACCTAGAGGCGAAGGTTCCGGGCCCGTATAAGGGTGGAATCTCCCCGTCGAGGTGAAACCGGGTAGGATAGTGCCCCAACTTGTGAGCCAACATGGTTTGACATCACCCTATGACCTAAACAAACACAAAACAAGAGAGAGCTACGCCGGGCTACCGCTGTCAGAGGAACGTCTAGGGGGGTAGACGATCCGAGTGTGCACAGAGATCAGGGTTTCGCCGGAGGAAGACCACGAAAACATCGGAATGAGATGAAAACTTGCATGTGCCCCTAGCATATATGTGTGTGTGGGTGTGGTTAGAGGTTGGTATATATAGGTGCTTGCATGTGTCCCCCCTCGCATGCATGCGCTCTAACCTAGAGGCGAAGGTTCCGGGCCCGTATAAGGGTGGAATCTCCCCGTCGAGGTGAAACCGGGTAGGATAGTGCCCCAACTTGTGAACCAACATGGTTTGACATCACCCTATGACCTAAACAAACACAAAACAAGAGAGAGCTACGCCGGGCTACCCCTGTCAGAGGAACGTCTAGGGGGTAGACGATCCGAGTGTGCACAGAGATCAGGGTTTCGCCGGAGGAAGACCACGAGAACATCGGAATGAGATGAAAACTTGCATGTGCCCCTAGCATATATGTGTGTGTGTGGGTGTGGTTAGAGGTTGGTATATATAGGTGCTTGCATGTGTCCCCCCTCGCATGCATGCGCTCTAACCTAGAGGCGAAGGTTCCGGGCCCGTATAAGGGTGGAATCTCCCCGTCGAGGTGAAACCGGGTAGGATAGTGCCCCAACTTGTGAGCCAACATGGTTTGACATCACCCTATGACCTAAACAAACACAAAACAAGAGAGAGCTACGCCGGGCTACCGCTGTCAGAGGAACGTCTAGGGGGGTAGACGATCCGAGTGTGCACAGAGATCAGGGTTTCGCCGGAGGAAGACCACGAGAACATCGGAATGAGATGAAAACTTGCATGTGCCCCTAGCATATATGTGTGTGTGGGTGTGGTTAGAGGTTGGTATATATAGGTGCTTGCATGTGTCCCCCCTCGCATGCATGCGCTCTAACCTAGAGGCGAAGGTTCCGGGCCCGTATAAGGGTGGAATCTCCCTGTCGAGGTGAAACCGGGTAGGATAGTGCCCCAACTTGTGAACCAACATGGTTTGACATCACCCTATGACCTAAACAAACACAAAACAAGAGAGAGCTACGCCGGGCTACCCCTGTCAGAGGAACGTCTAGGGGGGTAGACGATCCGAGTGTGCACAGAGATCAGGGTTTCGCCGGAGGAAGACCACGAGAACATCGGAATGAGATGAAAAATTGCATGTGCCCCTAGCATATATGTGTGTGGGTGGGTGTGGTTAGAGGTTGGTATATATAGGTGCTTGCATGTGTCCCCCCTCGCATGCATGCGCTCTAACCTAGAGGCGAAAGTTCCGGGCCCGTATAAGGGTGGAATCTCCCCGTCGAGGTGAAACCGGGTAGGATAGTGCCCCAACTTGTGAGCCAACATGGTTTGACATCACCCTATGATCTAAACAAACACAAAACAAGAGAGAGCTACGCCGGGCTACCCCTGTCAGAGGAACGTCTAGGGGGGTAGACGATCCGAGTGTGCACAGAGATCAGGGTTTCGCCGGAGGAAGACCACGAGAACATCGGAATGAGATGAAAACTTGCATGTGCCCCTAGCATATATGTGTGTGTGGGTGTGGTTAGAGGTTGGTATATATAGGTGCTTGCATGTGTCCCCCCTCGCATGCATGCGCTCTAACCTAGAGGCGAAGGTTCCGGGCCCGTATAAGGGTGGAATCTCCCCGTCGAGGTGAAACCGGGTAGGATAGTGCCCCAACTTGTGAGCCAACATGGTTTGACATCACCCTATGACCTAAACAAACACAAAATAAGAGAGAGCTACGCTGGGCTACCCCTGTCAGAGGAACGTCTAGGGGGGTAGACGATCCGAGTGTGCACAGAGATCAGGGTTTCGCCGGAGGAAGACCACGAGAACATCGGAATGAGATGAAAACTTGCATGTGCCCCTATCATATATGTGTGTGTGTGGGTGTGGTTAGAGGTTGGTATATATAGGTGCTTGCATGTGTCCCCCCTCGCATGCATGCGCTCTAACCTAGAGGCGAAGGTTCCGGGCCCGTATAAGGGTGGAATCTCCCCGTCGAGGTGAAACCGGGTAGGATAGTGCCCCAACTTGTGAGCCAACATGGTTTGACATCACCCTATGACCTAAACAAACACAAAACAAGAGAGAGCTACGCCGGGCTACCCCTGTCAGAGGAACGTCTAGGGGGGTAGACGATCCGAGTGTGCACAGAGATCAGGGTTTCGCCGGAGGAAGACCACGAGAACATCGGAATGAGATGAAAACTTGCATGTGCCCCTAGCATATATGTGTGTGTGGGTGTGGTTAGAGGTTGGTATATATAGGTGCTTGCATGTGTCCCCCCTCGCATGCATGCGCTCTAACCTAGAGGCGAAGGTTCCGGGCCCGTATAAGGGTGGAATCTCCCCGTCGAGGTGAAACCGGGTAGGATAGTGCCCCAACTTGTGAGCCAACATGGTTTGACATCACCCTATGACCTAAACAAACACAAAACAAGAGAGAGCTACGCCGGGCTACCCCTATCAGAGGAACGTCTAGGGGGGTAGACGATCCGAGTGTGCACAGAGATCAGGGTTTCGCCGGAGGAAGACCACGAGAACATCGGAATGAGATGAAAACTTGCATGTGCCCCTAGCATATATGTGTGTGTGTGGGTGTGGTTAGAGGTTGGTATATATAGGTGCTTGCATGTGTCCCCCCTCGCATGCATGCGCTCTAACCTAGAGGCGAAGGTTCCGGGCCCGTATAAGGGTGGAATCTCCCCGTCGAGGTGAAACCGGGTAGGATAGTGCCCCAACTTGTGAGCCAACATGGTTTGACATCACCCTATGACCTAAACAAACACAAAACAAGAGAGAGCTACGCCGGGCTACCCCTGTCAGAGGAACGTCTAGGGGGGTAGACGATCCGAGTGTGCAGAGACATCAGGGTTTCGCCGGAGGAAGACCACGAGAACATCGGAATGAGATGAAAACTTGCATGTGCCCCTAGCATATATGTGTGTGTGTGGGTGTGGTTAGAGGTTGGTATATATAGGTGCTTGCATGTGTCCCCCCTCGCATGCATGCGCTCTAACCTAGAGGCAAAGGTTCCGGGCCCGTATAAGGGTGGAATCTCCCCGTCGAGGTGAAACCGGGTAGGATAGTGCCCCAACTTGTGAACCAACATGGTTTGACATCACCCTATGACCTAAACAAACACAAAACAAGATAGAGCTACGCCGGGCTACCCCTGTCAGAGGAACGTCTAGGGGGGTAGACGATCCGAGTGTGCACAGAGATCAGGGTTTCGCCGGAGGAAGACCACGAGAACATCGGAATGAGATGAAAACTTGCATGTGCCCCTAGCATATATGTGTGTGTGTGGGTGTGGTTAGAGGTTGGTATATATAGGTGCTTGCATGTGTCCTCCCTCGCATGCATGCGCTCTAACCAAGAGGCGAAGGTTCCGGGCCCGTATAAGGGTGGAATCTCCCCGTCGAGGTGAAACCGGGTAGGATAGTGCCCCAACTTGTGAACCAACATGGTTTGACATCACCCTATGACCTAAACAAACACAAAACAAGAGAGATCTACGCCGGGCTACCCCTGTCAGAGGAACGTCTAGGGGGGTAGACGATCCGAGTGTGCACAGAGATCAGGGTTTCGCCGGAGGAAGACCACGAGAACATCGGAATGAGATGAAAACTTGCATGTGCCCCTAGCATATATGTGTGTGTGTGGGTGTGGTTAGAGGTTGGTATATATAGGTGCTTGCATGTGTCCCCCCTCGCATGCATGCGCTCTAACCTAGAGGCGAAGGTTCCGGGCCCGTATAAGGGTGGAATCTCCCCGTCGAGGTGAAACCGGGTAGGATAGTGCCCCAACTTGTGAGCCAACATGGTTTGACATCACCCTATGACCTAAACAAACACAAAACAAGAGAGAGCTACGCCGGGCTACCCCTGTCAGAGGAACGACTAGGGGGGTAGACGATCCGAGTGTGCACAGAGATCAAGGTTTCGCCGGAGGAAGACCACGAGAACATCGGAATGAGATGAAAACTTGCATGTGCCCCTAGCATATATGTGTGTGTGTGGGTGTGGTTAGAGGTTGGTATATATAGGTGCTTGCATGTGTCCCCCCTCGCATGCATGCGCTCTAACCTAGAGGCGAAGGTTCCGGGCCCGTATAAGGGTGGAATCTCCCCGTCGAGGTGAAACCGGGTAGGATAGTGCCCCAACTTGTGAGCCAACATGGTTTGACATCACCCTATGACCTAGACAAACACAAAACAAGAGAGAGCTACGCCGGGCTACCCCTGTCAGAGGAACGTCTAGGGGGTAGACGATCCGAGTGTGCACAGAGATCAGGGTTTCGCCGGAGGAAGACCACGAGAACATCGGAATGAGATGAAAACTTGCATGTGCCCCTAGCATATATGTGTGTGTGTGGGTGTGGTTAGAGGTTGGTATATATAGGTGCTTGCATGTGTCCCCCCTCGCATGCATGCGCTCTAACCTAGAGGCGAAGGTTCCGGGCCCGTATAAGGGTGGAATCTCCCCGTCGAGGTGAAACCGGGTAGGATAGTGCCCCAACTTGTGAGCCAACATGGTTTGACATCACCCTATGACCTAAACAAACACAAAACAAGAGAGAGCTACGCCGGGCTACCGCTGTCAGAGGAACGTCTAGGGGGGTAGACGATCCGAGTGTGCACAGAGATCAGGGTTTCGCCGGAGGAAGACCACGAGAACATCGGAATGAGATGAAAACTTGCATGTGCCCCTAGCATATATGTGTGTGTGGGTGTGGTTAGAGGTTGGTATATATAGGTGCTTGCATGTGTCCCCCCCCGCATGCATGCGCTCTAACCTAGAGGCGAAGGTTCTGGGCCCGTATAAGGGTGGAATCTCCCCGTCGAGGTGAAACCGGGTAGGATAGTGCCCCAACTTGTGAACCAACATGGTTTGACATCACCCTATGACCTAAACAAACACAAAACAAGATAGAGCTACGCCGGGCTACCCCTGTCAGAGGAACGTCTAGGGGGGTAGACGATCCGAGTGTGCACAGAGATCAGGGTTTCGCCGGAGGAAGACCACGAGAACATCGGAATGAGATGAAAACTTGCATGTGCCCTTAGCATATATGTGTGTGTGTGGGTGTGGTTAGAGGTTGGTATATATAGGTGCTTGCATGTGTCCCCCCTCGCATGCATGCGCTCTAACCTAGAGGCGAAGGTTCCGGGCACGTATATGGGTGGAATCTCCCCGTCGAGGTGAAAGCGGGTAGGATAGTGCCCCAACTTGTGAGCCAACATGGTTTGACATCACCCTATGACCCAAACAAACACAAAACAAGAGAGAGCTACGCCGGGCTACCCCTGTCAGAGGAACGTCTAGGGGGGTAGACGATCCGAGTGTGCACAGAGATCAGGGTTTCGCCGGAGGAAGACCACGAGAACATCGGAATGAGATGAAAACTTGCATGTGCCCCTAGCATATATGTGTGTGTGTGGGTGTGGTTAGAGGTTGGTATATATAGGTGCTTGCATGTGTCCCCCCTCGCATGCATGCGCTCTAACCTAGAGGCGAAGGTTCCGGGCCCGTATAAGGGTGGAATCTCCCCGTCGAGGTGAAACCGGGTAGGATAGTGCCCCAACTTGTGAGCCAACATGGTTTGACATCACCCTATGACGTAAACAAACACAAAACAAGAGAGAGCTACGCCGGGCTACCCCTGTCAGAGGAACGTCTAGGGGGGTAGACGATCCGAGTGTGCACAGAGATCAGGGTTTCGCCGGAGGAAGACCACGAGAACATCGGAATGAGATGAAAACTTGCATGTGCCCCTAGCATATATGTGTGTGTGTGGGTGTGGTTAGAGGTTGGTATATATAGGTGCTTGCATGTGTCCCCCCTCGCATGCATGCGCTCTAACCTAGAGGCGAAGGTTCCGGGCACGTATAAGGGTGGAATCTCCCCGTCGAGGTGAAAGCGGGTAGGATAGTGCCCCAACTTGTGAGCCAACATGGTTTGACATCACCCTATGACCCAAACAAACACAAAACAAGAGAGAGCTACGCCGGGCTACCCCTGTCAGAGGAACGTCTAGGGGGGTAGACGATCCGAGTGTGCACAGAGATCAGGGTTTCGCCGGAGGAAGACCACGAGAACATCGGAATGAGATGAAAACTTGCATGTGCCCCTAGCATATATGTGTGTGTGTGGGTGTGGTTAGAGGTTGGTATATATAGGTGCTTGCATGTGTCCCCCCTCGCATGCATGCGCTCTAACCTAGAGGCGAAGGTTCCGGGCCCGTATAAGGGTGGAATCTCCCCGTCGAGGTGAAACCGGGTAGGATAGTGCCCCAACTTGTGAGCCAACATGGTTTGACATCACCCTATGACGTAAACAAACACAAAACAAGAGAGAGCTACGCCGGGCTACCCCTGTCAGAGGAACGTCTAGGGGGGTAGACGATCCGAGTGTGCACAGAGATCAGGGTTTCGCCGGAGGAAGACCACGAGAACATCGGAATGAGATGAAAACTTGCATGTGCCCCTAGCATATATGTGTGTGTGTGGGTGTGGTTAGAGGTTGGTATATATAGGTGCTTGCATGTGTCCCCCCTCGCATGCATGCGCTCTAACCTAGAGGCGAAGGTTCCGGGCCCGTATAAGGGTGGAATCTCCCCGTCGAGGTGAAACCGGGTAGGATAGTGCCCCAACTTGTGAACCAACATGGTTTGACATCACCCTATGACCTAAACAAACACAAAACAAGAGAGAGCTACGCCGGGCTACCCCTGTCAGAGGAACGTCTAGGGGGGTAGACGATCCGAGTGTGCACAGAGATCAGGGTTTCGCCGGAGGAAGACCACGAGAACATCGGAATGAGATGAAAAATTGCATGTGCCCCTAGCATATATGTGTGTGTGTGGGTGTGGTTAGAGGTTGGTATATATAGGTGCTTGCATGTGTCCCCCCTCGCATGCATGCGCTCTAACCTAGAGGCGAAGGTTCCGGGCCCGTATAAGGGTGGAATCTCCCCGTCGAGGTGAAACCGGGTAGGATAGTGCCCCAACTTGTGAGCCAACATGGTTTGACATCACCCTATGATCTAAACAAACACAAAACAAGAGAGAGCTACGCCGGGCTACCCCTGTCAGAGGAACGTCTAGGGGGGTAGACGATCCGAGTGTGCACAGAGACAGGGTTTCGCCGGAGGAAGACCACGAGAACATCGGAATGAGATGAAAACTTGCATGTGCCCCTAGCATATATGTGTGTGTGGGTGTGGTTAGAGGTTGGTATATATAGGTGCTTGCATGTGTCCCCCCTCGCATGCATGCGCTCTAACCTAGAGGCGAAGGTTCCGGGCCCGTATAAGGGTGGAATCTCCCCGTCGAGGTGAAAGCGGGTAGGATAGTGCCCCAACTTGTGAACCAACATGGTTTGACATCACCCTATGACCTAAACAAACACAAAACAAGAGAGAGCTACGCCAGGCTACCCCTGTCAGAGGAACGTCTAGGGGGGTAGACGATCCGAGTGTGCACAGAGATCAGGGTTTCGCCGGAGGAAGACCACGAGAACATCGGAATGAGATGAAAACTTGCATGTGCCCCTAGCATATATGTGTGTGTGGGTGTGGTTAGAGGTTGGTATATATAGGTGCTTGCATGTGTCCCCCCTCGCATGCATGCGCTCTAACCTAGAGGCGAAGGTTCCGGGCCCGTATAAGGGTGGAATCTCCCCGTCGAGGTGAAAGCGGGTAGGATAGTGCCCCAACTTGTGAACCAACATGGTTTGACATCACCCTATGACCTAAACAAACACAAAACAAGATAGAGCTACGCCGGGCTACCCCTGTCAGAGGAACGTCTAGGGGGGTAGACGATCCGAGTGTGCACAGAGATCAGGGTTTCGCCGGAGGAAGACCACGAGAACATCGGAATGAGATGAAAACTTGCATGTGCCCCTAGCATATATGTGTGTGTGTGGGTGTGGTTAGAGGTTGGTATATATAGGTGCTTGCATGTGTCCCCCCTCGCATGCATGCGCTCTAACCTAGAGGCGAAGGTTCCGGGCCCGTATAAGGGTGGAATCTCCCCGTCGAGGTGAAAGCGGGTAGGATAGTGCCCCAACTTGTGAGCCAACATGGTTTGACATCACCCTATGACCCAAACAAACACAAAACAAGAGAGAGCTACGCCGGGCTACCCCTGTCAGAGGAACGTCTAGGGGGGTAGACGATCCGAGTGTGCACAGAGATCAGGGTTTCGCCGGAGGAAGACCACGAGAACATCGGAATGAGATGAAAACTTGCATGTGCCCCTAGCATATATGTGTGTGTGTGGGTGTGGTTAGAGGTTGGTATATATAGGTGCTTGCATGTGTCCCCCCTCGCATGCATGCGCTCTAACCTAGAGGCGAAGGTTCCGGGCCCGTATAAGGGTGGAATCTCCCCGTCGAGGTGAAACCGGGTAGGATAGTGCCCCAACTTGTGAGCCAACATGGTTTGACATCACCCTATGACCTAAACAAACACAAAACAAGAGAGAGCTACGCCGGGCTACCCCTGTCAGAGGAACGTCTAGGGGGGTAGACGATCCGAGTGTGCACAGAGATCAGGGTTTCGCCGGAGGAAGACCACGAGAACATCGGAATGAGATGAAAACTTGCATGTGCCCCTAGCATATATGTGTGTGTGTGTGGGTGTGGTTAGAGGTTGGTATATATAGGTGCTTGCATGTGTCCCCCCTCGCATGCATGCGCTCTAACCTAGAGGCGAAGGTTCCGGGCCCGTATAAGGGTGGAATCTCCCCGTCGAGGTGAAACCGGGTAGGATAGTGCCCCAACTTGTGAACCAACATGGTTTGACATCACCCTATGACCTAAACAAACACAAAACAAGAGAGAGCTACGCCGGGCTACCCCTGTCAGAGGAACGTCTAGGGGGGTAGACGATCCGAGTGTGCACAGAGATCAGGGTTTCGCCGGAGGAAGACCACGAGAACATCGGAATGAGATGAAAAATTGCATGTGCCCCTAGCATATATGTGTGTGTGTGGGTGTGGTTAGAGGTTGGTATATATAGGTGCTTGCATGTGTCCCCCCTCGCATGCATGCGCTCTAACCTAGAGGCGAAGGTTCCGGGCCCGTATAAGGGTGGAATCTCCCCGTCGAGGTGAAACCGGGTAGGATAGTGCCCCAACTTGTGAGCCAACATGGTTTGACATCACCCTATGATCTAAACAAACACAAAACAAGAGAGAGCTACGCCGGGCTACCCCTGTCAGAGGAACGTCTAGGGGGGTAGACGATCCGAGTGTGCACAGAGATCAGGGTTTCGCCGGAGGAAGACCACGAGAACATCGGAATGAGATGAAAACTTGCATGTGCCCCTAGCATATATGTGTGTGTGGGTGTGGTTAGAGGTTGGTATATATAGGTGCTTGCATGTGTCCCCCCTCGCATGCATGCGCTCTAACCTAGAGGCGAAGGTTCCGGGCCCGTATAAGGGTGGAATCTCCCCGTCGAGGTGAAACCGGGTAGGATAGTGCCCCAACTTGTGAGCCAACATGGTTTGACATCACCCTATGACCTAAACAAACACAAAACAAGAGAGAGCTACGCCGGGCTACCCCTGTCAGAGGAACGTCTAGGGGGTAGACGATCCGAGTGTGCACAGAGATCAGGGTTTCGCCGGAGGAAGACCACGAGAACATCGGAATGAGATGAAAACTTGATTGTGCCCCTAGCATATATGTGTGTGTGTGGGTGTGGTTAGAGGTTGGTATATATAGGTGCTTGCATGTGTCCCCCCTCGCATGCATGCGCTCTAACCTAGAGGCGAAGGTTCCGGGCCCGTATAAGGGTGGAATCTCCCCGTCGAGGTGAAACCGGGTAGGATAGTGCCCCAACTTGTGAGCCAACATGGTTTGACATCACCCTATGACCTAAACAAACACAAAACAAGAGAGAGCTACGCCGGGCTACCGCTGTCAGAGGAACGTCTAGGGGGGTAGACGATCCGAGTGTGCACAGAGATCAGGGTTTCGCCGGAGGAAGACCACGAGAACATCGGAATGAGATGAAAACTTGCATGTGCCCCTAGCATATATGTGTGTGTGGGTGTGGTTAGAGGTTGGTATATATAGGTGCTTGCATGTGTCCCCCCTCGCATGCATGCGCTCTAACCTAGAGGCGAAGGTTCCGGGCCCGTATAAGGGTGGAATCTCCCCGTCGAGGTGAAACCGGGTAGGATAGTGCCCCAACTTGTGAACCAACATGGTTTGACATCACCCTATGACCTAAACAAACACAAAACAAGAGAGAGCTACGCCGGGCTACCCCTGTCAGAGGAACGTCTAGGGGGGTAGACGATCCGAGTGTGCACAGAGATCAGGGTTTCGCCGGAGGAAGACCACGAGAACATCGGAATGAGATGAAAACTTGCATGTGCCCCTAGCATATATGTGTGTGTGGGTGTGGTTAGAGGTTGGTATATATAGGTGCTTGCATGTGTCCCCCCTCGCATGCATGCGCTCTAACCTAGAGGCGAAGGTTCCGGGCCCGTATAAGGGTGGAATCTCCCCGTCGAGGTGAAACCGGGTAGGATAGTGCCCCAACTTGTGAGCCAACATGGTTTGACATCACCCTATGACCTAAACAAACACAAAACAAGAGAGAGCTACGCCGGGCTACCCCTGTCAGAGGAACGTCTAGGGGGGTAGACGATCCGAGTGTGCACAGAGATCAGGGTTTCGCCGGAGGAAGACCACGAGAACATCGGAATGAGATGAAAACTTGCATGTGCCCCTAGCATATATGTGTGTGTGGGTGTGGTTAGAGGTTGGTATATATAGGTGCTTGCATGTGTCCCCCCTCGCATGCATGCGCTCTAACCTAGAGGCGAAGGTTCCGGGCCCGTATAAGGGTGGAATCTCCCCGTCGAGGTGAAACCGGGTAGGATAGTGCCCCAACTTGTGAGCCAACATGGTTTGACATCACCCTATGACCTAAACAAACACAAAACAAGAGAGAGCTACGCCGGGCTACCCCTGTCAGAGGAACGTCTAGGGGGTAGACGATCCGAGTGTGCACAGAGATCAGGGTTTCGCCGGAGGAAGACCACGAGAACATCGGAATGAGATGAAAACTTGCATGTGCCCCTAGCATATATGTGTGTGTGTGGGTGTGGTTAGAGGTTGGTATATATAGGTGCTTGCATGTGTCCCCCCTCGCATGCATGCGCTCTAACCTAGAGGCGAAGGTTCCGGGCCCGTATAAGGGTGGAATCTCCCCGTCGAGGTGAAACCGGGTAGGATAGTGCCCCAACTTGTGAACCAACATGGTTTGACATCACCCTATGACCTAAACAAACACAAAACAAGAGAGAGCTACGCCGGGCTACCCCTGTCAGAGGAACGTCTAGGGGGGTAGACGATCCGAGTGTGCACAGAGATCAGGGTTTCGCCGGAGGAAGACCACGAGAACATCGGAATGAGATGAAAACTTGCATGTGCCCCTAGCATATATGTGTGTGTGGGTGTGGTTAGAGGTTGGTATATATAGGTGCTTGCATGTGTCCCCCCTCGCATGCATGCGCTCTAACCTAGAGGCGAAGGTTCCGGGCCCGTATAAGGGTGGAATCTCCCCGTCGAGGTGAAACCGGGTAGGATAGTGCCCCAACTTGTGAGCCAACATGGTTTGACATCACCCTATGATCTAAACAAACACAAAACAAGAGAGAGCTACGCCGGGCTACCCCTGTCAGAGGAACGTCTAGGGGGGTAGACGATCCGAGTGTGCACAGAGATCAGGGTTTCGCCGGAGGAAGACCACGAGAACATCGGAATGAGATGAAAACTTGCATGTGCCCCTAGCATATATGTGTGTGTGGGTGTGGTTAGAGGTTGGTATATATAGGTGCTTGCATGTGTCCCCCCTCGCATGCATGCGCTCTAACCTAGAGGCGAAGGTTCCGGGCCCGTATAAGGGTGGAATCTCCCCGTCGAGGTGAAACCGGGTAGGATAGTGCCCCAACTTGTGAGCCAACATGGTTTGACATCACCCTATGACCTAAACAAACACAAAACAAGAGAGAGCTACGCCGGGCTACCCCTGTCAGAGGAACGTCTAGGGGGTAGACGATCCGAGTGTGCACAGAGATCAGGGTTTCGCCGGAGGAAGACCACGAGAACATCGGAATGAGATGAAAACTTGCATGTGCCCCTAGCATATATGTGTGTGTGTGGGTGTGGTTAGAGGTTGGTATATATAGGTGCTTGCATGTGTCCCCCCTCGCATGCATGCGCTCTAACCTAGAGGCGAAGGTTCCGGGCCCGTATAAGGGTGGAATCTCCCCGTCGAGGTGAAACCGGGTAGGATAGTGCCCCAACTTGTGAGCCAACATGGTTTGACATCACCCTATGACCTAAACAAACACAAAACAAGAGAGAGCTACGCCGGGCTACCGCTGTCAGAGGAACGTCTAGGGGGGTAGACGATCCGAGTGTGCACAGAGATCAGGGTTTCGCCGGAGGAAGACCACGAGAACATCGGAATGAGATGAAAACTTGCATGTGCCCCTAGCATATATGTGTGTGTGGGTGTGGTTAGAGGTTGGTATATATAGGTGCTTGCATGTGTCCCCCCTCGCATGCATGCGCTCTAACCTAGAGGCGAAGGTTCCGGGCCCGTATAAGGGTGGAATCTCCCCGTCGAGGTGAAACCGGGTAGGATAGTGCCCCAACTTGTGAGCCAACATGGTTTGACATCACCCTATGACGTAAACAAACACAAAACAAGAGAGAGCTACGCCGGGCTACCCCTGTCAGAGGAACGTCTAGGGGGGTAGACGATCCGAGTGTGCACAGAGATCAGGGTTTCGCCGGAGGAAGACCACGAGAACATCGGAATGAGATGAAAACTTGCATGTGCCCCTAGCATATATGTGTGTGTGTGGGTGTGGTTAGAGGTTGGTATATATAGGTGCTTGCATGTGTCCCCCCTCGCATGCATGCGCTCTAACCTAGAGGCGAAGGTTCCGGGCCCGTATAAGGGTGGAATCTCCCCGTCGAGGTGAAACCGGGTAGGATAGTGCCCCAACTTGTGAACCAACATGGTTTGACATCACCCTATGACCTAAACAAACACAAAACAAGAGAGAGCTACGCCGGGCTACCCCTGTCAGAGGAACGTCTAGGGGGGTAGACGATCCGAGTGTGCACAGAGATCAGGGTTTCGCCGGAGGAAGACCACGAGAACATCGGAATGAGATGAAAACTTGCATGTGCCCCTAGCATATATGTGTGTGTGGGTGTGGTTAGAGGGTGGTATATATAGGTGCTTGCATGTGTCCCCCCTCGCATGCATGCGCTCTAACCTAGAGGCGAAGGTTCCGGGCCCGTATAAGGGTGGAATCTCCCCGTCGAGGTGAAACCGGGTAGGATAGTGCCCCCACTTGTGAGCCAACATGGTTTGACATCACCCTATGATCTAAACAAACACAAAACAAGAGAGAGCTACGCCGGGCTACCCCTGTCAGAGGAACGTCTAGGGGGGTAGACGATCCGAGTGTGCACAGAGATCAGGGTTTCGCCGGAGGAAGACCACGAGAACATCGGAATGAGATGAAAACTTGCATGTGCCCCTAGCATATATGTGTGTGTGGGTGTGGTTAGAGGTTGGTATATATAGGTGCTTGCATGTGTCCCCCCTCGCATGCATGCGCTCTAACCTAGAGGCGAAGGTTCCGGGCCCGTATAAGGGTGGAATCTCCCCGTCGAGGTGAAACCGGGTAGGATAGTGCCCCAACTTGTGAGCCAACATGGTTTGACATCACCCTATGACCTAAACAAACACAAAACAAGAGAGAGCTACGCCGGGCTACCCCTGTCAGAGGAACGTCTAGGGGGTAGACGATCCGAGTGTGCACAGAGATCAGGGTTTCGCCGGAGGAAGACCACGAGAACATCGGAATGAGATGAAAACTTGCATGTGCCCCTAGCATATATGTGTGTGTGTGGGTGTGGTTAGAGGTTGGTATATATAGGTGCTTGCATGTGTCCCCCCTCGCATGCATGCGCTCTAACCTAGAGGCGAAGGTTCCGGGCCCGTATAAGGGTGGAATCTCCCCGTCGAGGTGAAACCGGGTAGGATAGTGCCCCAACTTGTGAGCCAACATGGTTTGACATCACCCTATGACCTAAACAAACACAAAACAAGAGAGAGCTACGCCGGGCTACCGCTGTCAGAGGAACGTCTAGGGGGGTAGACGATCCGAGTGTGCACAGAGATCAGGGTTTCGCCGGAGGAAGACCACGAGAACATCGGAATGAGATGAAAACTTGCATGTGCCCCTAGCATATATGTGTGTGTGGGTGTGGTTAGAGGTTGGTATATATAGGTGCTTGCATGTGTCCCCCCTCGCATGCATGCGCTCTAACCTAGAGGCGAAGGTTCCGGGCCCGTATAAGGGTGGAATCTCCCCGTCGAGGTGAAACCGGGTAGGATAGTGCCCCAACTTGTGAACCAACATGGTTTGACATCACCCTATGACCTAAACAAACACAAAACAAGAGAGAGCTACGCCGGGCTACCCCTGTCAGAGGAACGTCTAGGGGGGTAGACGATCCGAGTGTGCACAGAGATCAGGGTTTCGCCGGAGGAAGACCACGAGAACATCGGAATGAGATGAAAAATTGCATGTGCCCCTAGCATATATGTGTGTGTGTGGGTGTGGTTATAGGTTGGTATATATAGGTGCTTGCATGTGTCCCCCCTCGCATGCATGCGCTCTAACCTAGAGGCGAAGGTTCCGGGCCCGTATAAGGGTGGAATCTCCCCGTCGAGGTGAAACCGGGTAGGATAGTGCCCCAACTTGTGAGCCAACATGGTTTGACATCACCCTATGATCTAAACAAACACAAAACAAGAGAGAGCTACGCCGGGCTACCCCTGTCAGAGGAACGTCTAGGGGGGTAGACGATCCGAGTGTGCACAGAGATCAGGGTTTCGCCGGAGGAAGACCACGAGAACATCGGAATGAGATGAAAACTTGCATGTGCCCCTAGCATATATGTGTGTGTGGGTGTGGTTAGAGGTTGGTATATATAGGTGCTTGCATGTGTCCCCCCTCGCATGCATGCGCTCTAACCTAGAGGCGAAGGTTCCGGGCCCGTATAAGGGTGGAATCTCCCCGTCGAGGTGAAACCGGGTAGGATAGTGCCCCAACTTGTGAGCCAACATGGTTTGACATCACCCTATGACCTAAACAAACACAAAACAAGAGAGAGCTACGCCGGGCTACCCCTGTCAGAGGAACGTCTAGGGGGGTAGACGATCCGAGTGTGCACAGAGATCAGGGTTTCGCCGGAGGAAGACCACGAGAACATCGGAATGAGATGAAAACTTGCATGTGCCCCTAGCATATATGTGTGTGTGTGGGTGTGGTTAGAGGTTGGTATATATAGGTGCTTGCGAAGGTTCCGGACTTGTCTAGGGTTTGCTTGGAAAATGAGCACAAGACGAAATTAAAAAAGTATATATAGTAATAATATATTATAGTTTCTTCTATAATAATAGACACAAAATAATATATGACGGCGGCGTAGCCTCATCCGATAATATTATAGTTTCTTCTATAATAATAGACACAAAAATAAAAAAAATCGCCCTAGCTACGCCGACGGCTGCCCTCGGCGTATGCCTGGCCGTCGGCGTAGCCTCATCCGATTTTTTGACCCGCGGCCCACCACGGGCCACTCGTTTCCCAGCCTCTATCCCCATCCCGCGCCTCCCAACCCCCTCCCCACCCCCGACCCGCCGACACCAGCACCGCGCCGCCGCCTCCTCCCCCAACACCGCGCCGCCCCTTCCCCCAGCACCACGCCGCCGCCTCCCACTCCCCTAGCGCCTCCTCCCCAGCACCGCGCCGCCCCCTCCTCCCCCAGCACAGCGCCGCCCCCTCCTCCCCCTCCTCCCCAGCACAGCGCCGCCCCCTCCTCCCCAGTACCGTGCCGCCCCTCCTTCCCCAGCACCGCGCCGCCGCCTCCTCCCCCAGCACCGCGCCGCCCCCTCCTCCCCGCACCGCGTCGGCCCGTCCCTGCCCCAGCACCCCCTCCTCCCCGCACCGCGTTGGCCCGTCCCTGCCCCAGCACCCCCTTCCCCAGCACCACGTCGGCCCGTCCCTGCCCGCCCCTGCCCCTGCCCCTGCCGCTAGCTCCGGCCAGCGCACCTCTGCCCCGACCCCACCGCCACCAGCTGCTCCTCCCCCGACCCCGGCCCCGCCCGTCCCTAGCTCCTCCACCCCGAGCTAGTGGAGGTGAGTGTAGAAGCCCGATTTTTTTTATTTTTACTTTGTAGTTTTTTATGTGATGATAAATAGGAGTAGGAGTAGTTGTAGTATGTAGGATAAGAAGTAGGAGTAGAATGAAAACCCTAAATAGAAGTAGTTTGTAGTATGTGAGTAGAAATAGGAATGGAACTAGAATTGCTAGAAATAGGAGTAGAATTAGAAATGCTAGAAATAGTAGTAGAAATAGAATTAGAAATTGCTAAATAGATGTTGCATATTTAACCATCTTCTCATGTTTTTTGCAGTTACCGGAGGGTGAGCGGGGGAGTGTTTCGACGGCGGGGTCCCGGATCATCTTCGACGATTTGATCACGCTTCGAGGGTGAGAATCCGTTCGCCTCTCTTGTACCTAGGTTTATTTTCGTGTCTAGATCACCAAGTATGTCGCGTCACCTAGGCGTCATCCCGACCGTAAGCGTTACGCGACTTAATATGCATTAGTGGTCTCGCATATTTTGGACCGTAACGCTTATGGCTTTTATCGGGCAGTCGGCGGATTCGTAGTTGGGTTTGGTTCTCCCTGGCTCTACCTCGATTCGAGACAGGATTTCGGTGGCGCCTCCTCTTTGTTCTCCGGATGCACATCCTCTTGGCTTTTTGTCGAGACATGTATCGGGAGAGCAGCGGGGAGGTGCTGCCGAAATTCTGCTTGGATCGGGGTAGAACCAGGGAGAACTTACCCAATCTTCGGATCCGGCGGCTGGTTAAGACCCTCTTTTCCTATTGGACATGTAGGTTGATGAATGCGTAAAAATATGAAGCATTTAATCTCCTGTTTGATATAAAATGTTATATTTGTTGTTTGTCTCCCAACAAAGCAGAAGAGGATGGCTGATAATGGGTGGATGTACAGTGGCCGTATTAGTGCGACTAATAAAACAGACGATTGGGTACGGAACACTCATTTGTTAGTGAATGAGTTAGCGCGTGGTTCGAAGGCAATTGTTCGGGCACTTTGTCCCTGCGCTCATTGCACTAAGCGTCATCGTCAGGGAAAGGATGACATGTACAAACACCTTCTGCAATATGGGTACATGTCTAACTATGTCACGCAAGTCGACTTTGCTCGGTACGAACGTGATAGAGGTGAGGTGATGCGTCAGCGGCTCAATGGCAATGAGCACGATGGGATTAGAAACATGCTAGATGATCTTATCGATGCCGACCAGCCGAATTCGCCACCTCCATGGGAGGAATCACCAGAACCGGAGGAACCGCTAGAACCGGAGGAACCAGAGCCAACCGCGAAGGCCTTCCTTGATATGATGGCCGCGGCTAAGAGGCCTCTGTACGAGGGTGCAAAGATTTCTCAGCTCGATGCCATCTCTCAGTGTCTAGCCGACAAGTGCCAGTACTCCGCCACCCGTTCTCACTTTGAAGCTAATCTGAGAACATGTGGTAACATGTTGCCCGAAGGGCATTGTCTGCCCAAAACCTTTCACGAAACGAAGAAACTCATGAAGGAGCTCAACATGGATTATGAAAAGATAGATTGTTGTCCAAAAGGCTGCCTTTTGTTTTGGAAACAGTTTGAGGGTGATAAGTACTGCTCCATTTGTAAGGCCTCTAGATATGAAGAGATAAAGGGGAAGGATGGTCAGGTGAGGCAGTCGAAGGTCGCTAAGAAGATACTTCGGTATCTCGCATTCATAAAAAGAATCCAACGGCTTTACTTGAGCGAGGAGACTGCCAAACAGATGACGTGGCACAAGAAGGGGAAAAGATACGAGGACGGGCATGGACGGAAGAAGATGGGACATCCATCTGATGGTAAGGCATGGAAGAACTTCGATGACAAATACCCCCGGTGGGCAGAAGAGGCTCGGAATGTTAGAATTGCGATAGCAACAGATGGCTTCAACCCATATGGTATGTCGACGGCCTCGTACAGCTGCTGGCCGGTGTATGTTATTCCGCTCAATCTCCCTCCCGGAGTATTAATGCAACGGAAGACCATGTTTTTGTCGCTGATAATTCTAGGACCTGAGTATCCGGGGAAGAACTTGAGTGTCTACATGCAGCCGATTGTGGATGATTTGAACCACTCTTGGATACACGGGACGTTGACATACGACCGAGCATCAAAGAGAAACTTTTTGATGAAAGTTTGGTTACAATATACTATGCATGACATGCCCGGGTACGCCCTAACGTGCGGATGGTGTACAGCTGGTAAGTGGCCATGCCCAGTGTGCAGGCACCGACTTGAGTTCCTTTGGCTAAAGTCGGGTCGCAAATATGTTGCGTTTGACACGAATCGACAGTACCTCAAAAGAAATCATTCGTTCAGAGAAGATAGAAAGAACTTCAAGAAGGGAAAAGTTGTGCATGAAGTAAAAGAGGTACCAAAGTTCGAGGGTGCAGTTGTTGATGCCGAGATACGTGTTCTCGTGCCCGCGGCGCCGGGAACTGGCCATCAATTTGCGGGATATGGTGTAACGCATAATTGGACTCACGTGGCAGCCTTAACGAATCTCGTGTATTACAAGGACCTCGAACTTCCCCATAACATCGATGTGATGCACACCGAAAAGAATGTCGGGGAGTCCCTTTTTCACACAGTCCTGAACATTCCTGGGAAGTCAAAGGATAATGTCAAGGCTAGAGTTGATGTTGAGAAGCTTTGTGATAGGAAGAGATTACACATGCAGCCTCCTACTGTCCATCGAAAGAATTGGTTCAAGCCGCATGCCTACTACTGCCTTGATAATGTCCAAAAGAAGGAGTCATTTAGGTGGCTCAAATACGTCGTGATGTTCCCTGACGGTTATTGTTCGAATATAAGTAAGGGAGTCAATCTTTTGACGGGACAAGTCAACGGGCTCAAGAGTCACGACTATCATATATGGATTGAGCGGCTGATGCCGGTGATGGTTCGAGGGTATCTCCCCGAAAAAGTATGGCGAGTGCTTGCGGAGTTGAGCCATTTCTTCCGCACCCTCTGTGCTAAGCAGATATGTCCTCTGGTGATTGAGAAGCTGCAAGTTCAGGTGCCGGAGTTGCTATGCAATTTGGAGATGATCTTTCCGCCAGGCTTCTTTACTCCGATGGCACATCTCATTGTGCACCTCGCGAACGAGGCACTATTGGGGGGGCCGGTGCAATTTCGTTGGCAATTTTGTATTGAGAGAGAGTTTAAGTATATTCGAAAGATAACTGGAAACAAAGCCAAGATTGAAGCATGCATAGCTGAAGCAACATGCCTTCGGGAGATGGCAGACGCCGCGACAACCTACTGGCCCGATGATGTTCCCACTATGCATAACCCGGTCTCTCGTTACAATGTCGACCTGCCCAAGAATGACCCCAATCTCGAACTATTCCAATTTCCCGGTGGCAAGGCCGGTAAAGGACTAAAATATAGGTTGCCGAAGGAAGAGAAGGATTGCATAATGCTCTATGTGCTTATGAACATGAAGGAAGTGGTCGATTTCATTAGGTAAAATGGTGAACACCCTATTTCTCTATGCAGCTAGTAACTCGGTCTCCGTCTAATGCTTATTTTCTCCTTCTTAGCGATTTCACGGATGAACAGTGGCCGGGACCGACTGATCCCTCTCCCATGGAGTTGGACACTCTACTGAAAGAGGGTGCTCCCGGAAATAAAAAAACTTTGTGTCCTGGTTTATGGAAAAAGTAATTTCTAACCTGTCCCTCTTACCTTGCAATATGTGACTTGTCGCTCTTATTCCACGTAACTACTGAACGCAACAAATTCCTCTTGTACCTGTAGGGAGCTGATCCCAACGTTGAGATGTCAGATGAGCTGAAATGTGTTTCCCAAGGTTGTAACAGTGTCGTCATGAAGTATGAGAAGTATGATGTGAATGGGTTTCGCTTCCATACAGAGACGCACCAGAAAGGGCGACCGAATGCAAAAACGGTAAATACTGGGGTGTTCACCAAAGGAGCCGATTCCCTTGATTACTACGGAAGGTTAGAGAATGTATACGAGCTGACCTTCAATCGTACGAATGTCGAACTCAATCTTGTTGTGTTCAAGTGCCACTGGTTTGACCCAAGGGGTGGACTGAGAAGTACCCCTTCCATTGGGTTAGTTGAAGTTAGGCCTTCAACCACCTATAGCGGAGTCGACGTCTTTGTTGTTGCTCACCAAGCCAACCAAGTTTATTATTTGCCCTACCCATGCCAGAAAGCGGAACTCCAGGGCTGGGAAGTCGTGTTCCAGGTATCGCCACATGGTAACCTACCGATTCCCTCCGAGGACGATTACAACAACATTAACCCTTTAACGTACGAGGGAATTTTCTATCAAGAGCAAGAGGACTTCGGACACTTTGATTTAGAACCGGTTGATCTTGAGGATCTTGGGAATGATGTAGAAACTCGGGGTGAGTCAGTGGTGAATCTACATGACATAAGTATGCTCGAGAAGCTCCATACCGAGAATGACAACGATGATGAGCCTACACCCTTCGATGAGAATCCAGATTTCTACTCAAAAGATAGTGATAGTGAGAATGAGAATGTGAATGAGAATGAGAATGAAAATGATAGTGAGTATTTATTTTTTAATGCATTTTATTTTGTCTTTGTGCTTAACTGTTTTCTTAATTGCATTATGCCTTTATTCTTTGTGTATACATTTTATTTTGTCTTTGTGCTTAACTGTTTTCTTAATTGCATTATGCCTTTATTCTTTGTGTATACATTTTATTATGTCTTTGTGCTTAACTGTTTTCTCTTACTTAATGCAGGTGATTGAACAATATGAGCAGCGGCAAGGCAACCAGTTCGTCCTTGCTTAATGCGCTGAAGCAGCGCAAGAAAAGTGCTACACGGAGTGGGAGACAGCCAAATCCCAATCCGCGTTACCCCGATCTTGCTCCTGCTGGCGGAGGACGGGGTCGAGGCCGAGGTCGAGGAGGACGAGGACGAGGTGCCACGGGAGGAGGCGTGGACTTTGACCCACCACCCTCTGCTTCTGGCGACGTGGCTCCTGAGTTGTTCCTGACAGAGCAGCCTTTCAGGGCCGAGAGGGAGGCAGAGTCCGAGAGGGAGGCAGAGTCTGAGAGGGAGGCGAGGACCGAGAGGGAGGCGGGGACCGATACGGAGGCGGACACTAGCCGCGAGTTGGTGGGGCCGAAGAAATTGCGGAATCGTGGGGAATCGGGAGTCCCTGACGAGAAGTTTGAGCCTAGGACTCAGGAGGCGAAAGCCCTTATTATTCCAGATGGCCTTGAGTAAGTGTACTAATTTGGCAATTTAAAACATTTTATTTCATGTTGGTCATAAATAATTATTGTGTACTAACGTTTATTATTGTGCAGCAATTGGACATTTCCTCCGGGGACGAAGCCTCGCCTTCCTAACAGCCTTGTTGGAGCTCTGATTAGGAAGTTCTGGCCGGGCTATCACATTACCCACGAGGGTGACAGGAAGCTAGCTACCACTTGGGCGGACTACCAGACTACCCGTGTCCCGGGCTTTCCGACAGCTGCTGATGCTGTCATCACCAAGTTTTGGGTAAGGCATATTTCTCGAGTTATGTTCATACTTGATGACCCCACCGTGCTAACTCATGACTCTTATGCATGATTGAAGTGCTTTTACCGTGTGGCCGAGGAGGACCAGGAGAAGGCGTAGAGGACTTTGCTTGGGGCTTGTGTGAAGTTGACCCCCCAGGTGTGGTACAACCAGAAGGTCACGGCCGCTAGCCACTTCTGGGCTGACAGGGGCGTGAGGGTCAGGAAGGAAGACATTGTCGGTAGGAACCCTAATCCTGAGTACTCGATGACGCCAGAAGAGTACATGTCGGTGAGTAAAATGTCAATGAGATTCTACATTGCTTCTAAGTTGCCATTGCATTTTCTGGAGTTGAGTATTGCATTTTTAGGTTATCCCCGATTGGGCCGAGCCGCATCGACTCGCATGGGAGGAGCTGGTTAGGACGAGGTGGCTCAGAGAAGACGAGGAGTTTGCAGCCTTGTCGAGGCGGAACGCGGATAACCGAGGCGATGGTGGAACGCACTGCGCGGGAAACCGCAACTTTGACCGCTTCAAGGGGAAGGTGGTACGTATATACATGGAACGACCTGCGTGCATTTCTGCTTATGTTTGTACTTCATATGCATAATATTTTCTTTTCGCGATACAGGTGGCCGAGGCACAACCCGGGGAGGTGATTCATGACGTCGCCGTCTATGAGATGATGCGGCGAAAGAAGCCCAATTACTCGGAGCCTCAACCCTCGTTGCCCGTGTACTTCGGCACTGCCCAGAACGACTTGGGGAACTACAGCACGATGGTGAAGGCTCGTCACCCCCATGTGGATGACCCCATTCACGCGGAGATCGACGAGGAGTCGTTGGTCGTGTCGGGGCACGGATTGCAGCATGGACGCCTCAAGATTCTGAATAAGAAGGTCAAGCCTACCCTCAGCACGAGCTTCAGCCGTCTCAAGGCTACCTACCCCGCCGACGGCCCCCCTATCCCGCCTCGTGGCCAGCCTCGTCGCTCCGCCGAGGATGTAAGTTTTTCTCGTTTTCATCATCTTTATGACTTTTGTTCCTGCATGGCTAACCGCTGACGAGATTCCTTGTATCTGAAATTGTAGCCTGAGTTAGACGCGACCTACGATGCCGCTTATGAGGAATATCAGGTGGCCTTTCGGCAGCATCAGGAGGCGAATGCGATCTACATGCAATACGTAAATGTAAGTCCGAACCTTTATTTTTTGCAAAAGATACAAGTCCCACTTCCCCCCGTTTGTTGTACTACGGCCTGACTTCTAAACTATCTTGCAGGCCATGATGGTGAATATTCAAACTAGCCAGAATAGAGATTTAGGGCCCGTGCCTCCCATGCCAGGTCCGATGCCATTTTGGCAATCGAAGGAAAGCTTCGCTAGGACCTACTACGCATCGACACCGGTAAGTTCTTTGCGAACCCACTGGTTATCGCTTTACTTTGCCTCGCAAGTTGCTAACATGTAGGCAACATGTAGGGAACGGGAGCTTCTGGGAACCGGCACTTTGGCCACGCCTCGCCGGATGGGCGTCAGATCACACCGCTTCATGACGATGGTCCATCTCCTGGCCATTCTGCAGGTGGTTCTCCCGAGCTTCACACTTCTCCTACTCCCTCGCCAGGTGGCTCTTCTGCTGCTTCTACTGGACGCAACCCTCGGCAGAGGTCGCCACTTTTCACCAGGGAGATCTCGGGTACACCCCGTCTCCTCCAGAGTTGTAGGGATGTGTGATGATGTCGATGATCTTGTATGACTATTGTATGGATGATCTTGTATGACTGATGTTGATACATGTGTGGCTGTATGGATGATGTATGACTAATGTGTGGAATATATATTGCATGGATGTATGGATGATGTATGGCTGTATGGATGTATGCATGGATGATGTATGGATGTATGCATGGATGATGTATGGCTGCTGTGAGTGCTGCTGAGAAAAATTCAAAAAAAAAAACTGTGTATGTGATACGCCGACGGCAATGCCCTCGGCGTAGCCCTCTGCCATGTGCCATATGGTCAGGGCTACGCCGAGGGCACTGCCGTCGGCGTAGCACCTGCTCCTACGCCGAGGGCAGGCCGTTGGCCTAGCGCCAGCCTGGAAGGCTCAGGCGGTGGACACGCGTCCACATACGCCGAGGGTGAGGCCGTCGGCGTAGCCCCCTCCTGGGGAGGCCCAGCGCGTGCCACGTGCTCCTCGTACGCCGAGGGCGAGGCCGTCGGCGTACGTGCCGCGCCGTTAGCCGGCCGTGTAACGGCGAGGATGTCGTGCGCCGACGGCTAATACGCCGACGGGCCGCCAACGGCCGTCGGCAAAGCCCTACGCCGACGGTGAGTGGATACGCCGACGGCCAGTGTTGCTCCGCCGAGGGAGCTACGCCGACGGCAGCCCTCGGCGTAGCGTACGCCGACGGCGAAAGGGGCTACGCCGAGGGCTTTTTGCCGTCGGCCTAGCAGACTGTTCCTGTAGTGTTAGTCGGAACTTCGCATATGTGTTCTAGTTTTTTATAAGTAGCAGTTGGAGTTAGTTCATGACGAATTTTCATTATGTTAATATTGAGTTGGCTTCAAAAAAACTAAACACCTGGTATTAAGCTCATCCCAAGAAACATTAACTAGATCCTATTATGCTTAAAACCAAAAGAGTTATGCGTTAAGTGCAAGTTACACACTCAGACGACAACTGAATGACCTCGTTAACCTTCATGCAGAAATCTTTAGGCGTGTAACATTTACGCATGACCACTGAGGACAGCCATCATGCTCGCATGTATGGGCGTTAGTTTGCATAACTGATGCATGAATACCAGTCCATTAGCCAGTTCTATAAATAAAGTGGTGTCCGCGTATGCATTAGACACCACGTACATGTTGTTTTGGCATTTAGAGATTTTTTGTTGTAGAACCTAGTGGGATATTAGAGGATAACTGATATGTTGAGTCAAACTGTTTTGTCAGATTGTCCGAGTGGACGTTTTACTCCATCAAGGTGCCAGTCGCAAGGTATTTGGTGCCGATCTGAGGCCCTTGATCTTTGAATAGGGCTCACAGATGATGGTTTTTATTTGCTAGCTTCCACGAATAAGATCCATGCCATGCATCCTACGCTGCATTTGTTCTCAGAGTCATGCCCCGATAAGAGCAGGAGTTGTGCTATCAGATATTGTGCAGTGTGTCTCTTGGAAAGAAAATTGTGTCCACCATCAGTTAAACAGTAGGCATCATTTTTGCATGTGCTTGGAATTACTGATGAATTTAAGTCCATATACTGAAGAACGAGTTGCTTATTAATTACTTCCATTTCATCTCCCGTGTTGTTATCATTACTCCCAATAATTCTCTCGCATATTCAGCTTGGTACAAGTAAGTTTGTTTGCGGTTTCGAGGTACCATGCTCCGGGTGAAAGCCCTGCCTTTCAGGGCCAGTGACGGCGACGCCTGAGGGTGTCGTTTCGTTCTGAGGCGTCATCGAGGAGTTTCGGCACCTCCATCACCCGCGGTATCATGTTCCGGGTGAAAACCTCAGATTTGGCTTGCCAGATCGGATGACGACGGCGCCTTTGACGTTGTACCCTCCATGAAGGCGTCGTATTGGGGACTTGACTCTAGTTCGGGCAGTACTTCTTCGTCAGGAATCCCGGTGCTGGCCACATAGGAGGCGTCTTTCGGTGTTGGCATGCCGGCCTCTCTAGTGGTGTCACAATGGCTTGCGCATCGACGGTCTTCCTCAAATGGCGCAAGCAAAGCCTCAGGATGTGCAGTGGTGGGTTGGCCTTCGTGCTAGATGACGGGCGGGTGAAGACTACACGCTTGTGTCCGTTGAGGTTGCTAGGAGGTAATCGTTGCGCCGACGGCGTACCTGGATTTGGGTTGAGGCCGGAGCAGCAATGCTCCTAGCTAAGCCTTCGTTGGCTCGCGGGATTGTGGCGGAACGTGTCTTGCCTGTGCGGTTTCCTGTTAATATAGACAATTCACAAGCATCGGGACTTTCATCGGCAAGGGTTCTACTTAGCGAAGGAGCTCACTCTGTGGCGTCTTGGAGAAACACTCGACGAATTTCGGCAGTTTAGTCGTAATCTGGTTTGAGCGGTGGGTGTGTCGGCATTTCTTAGGCTTATAAATATGGGTGTTTGGCCATTTCTTAGACCTGTAAATCAAACTCATTTTCTATCAATGAATTAAAACGCAAAGCTTTTTGCGTTTTCAAAAAAAAAAACTATGGCTGCAAGACCAGCAGAATCAGAGGCTAGTTAATTCTATCGTTGACGGTGGCGGAGCCAGGATTTTCATATTGAGCATCTGGAGTTAAAAAAAAATCAGCACACAATATAATATAGGTAGGTTTCAATAACGGTTAAATTACATTGAAAGAACAATGAATAAATATATTTAACTCTACGGTCTCCATTTTGAGCTAATTAAGGAGAATCTCAATTGGAGAAAATCAAAATAGAAAATTGCAAGTGAAGCACTTCTTACCGTGGGACTCACTTCTGATTGAAAATTCAGTGTAGAAATATCACCAAATGACCACTTCTGATTCTAATTCTGAATTCAAGTAAAAAGGGATCAATTATGATTCTGAATTCAAGGTTAAAACCGAAAATTATTACTGAGCACATCTTCTTCCTAGTTCTTACTTTGCCGATCAAACCATCAATCAAGGTGCACTGCTAGTCTGCCACTGCTACACGGACGGGCAAACGGCTGCCGGATGCGACTGTGGCGGAGCTGGCTTGGATACGGGAGGTGCCGTGGTGGCGTGCGGTGTGCGGCGAGCAGGATCTGGAGGCGAGGCGGGCAGTTCGCGATGTACATGCTCGGGTTAGATGGATCCAATCGCTCGCATAGGAGTTATGACCTCGGTATGAGCCTAACTAAAGCCAAAAATGCAACTCTACATATACGTGGGTCTGCCAGGCTTATCCGTGCCATTTGTTTGTTCAAGATTCGTGCATGTTTTTACACAAAGCACCTTGGAATTATAATCATCTTTCCTTTGCACAGCCCTCAATACCAAAAGAGATCTTCTATGCTCGGGTCATGTTCAAGTTAGTAAATAATTAGTACTAGTAAGGATTAACCGGGGGAATTAGTACGGAATTAGTTAGCCACAGAAGTCATCTTCGTTCAAGTACATATAAACTGGATCTGGGGCATTAGTACATAATTACTCAGCCAAGAGAGAAAAAATTAGGACAAAACGGATCTGGCTGGGCAAACGGATTTGGAAAAAAATTAGCCGGGAACAAATCCATTGGGCAAAAAAATGATTGGGGTTGGGGCAAACGGATCTGGCAGCACGCAGGGTGGAGACATTTTGATGAACTCACGTCGGCGCTGCTCGGACACCTTGAGGAGACGCTGGATCGGTATCATGACCATGGCCTGCCGGTTACTGCTGACCAATTGATGGAGGCAACCGGTCCGACGCAAGACACGGCGTCGTCCGTTCGTCGTCTTCCTCTTCGGGAGAAAACACGAGGTCGCAGGTCGAATTTGGCGAGATAAGTAGATACGATGGAGAGAAGAAAATGGGAGGAATAGAGATGCGTCGTGGGCAGCTTAGGGTGTGTTTGGTAGACCGGGGCAACCCAAATATTCTCTCTCCATCCCTCGTTTTATTGTTTGGTAGGTCGGGTTGTCTCCGTCGGGCACTGCCCACCTCATGCAAAAATAGCCCCCGGGCACTGCCCGGTTGCGAAGCCCAATTCGAGCTTCACAACTCGGCAGTGCCGAGTTGATCCCGCTCGCGTGACGTGGCCGTTCCAGCCCAACAGGGGTCGAGACCCGCACCCGCATTTGCCTTCACTCGCAGCGATGCGAGATCTCCTCCCCGTCGAAGGCTCCTCCCCGTCGAAGGCCACCGCAACCGTCCTGGCTGTACATGGCCACCGCCCCCGTCCCCGTCCCCGTCGAAGGCCACCACCCCTCTCCCCGTCGAGCTCACCACCACCGACGTCTCTCTCCCCGTCGAGCTCACCACCGCTCTCATCCCCTTCTTCTTCCCGCCTCCTCCAAGCTACAGAGGCGCAACAGCGCATGGCGCCCTCTCCTCCCCCTTCCACGTCCCCGGCGAACTCTCTCTTCCCTGACAAACTCTCCCTACCCCGGCGACCGCCTCTCCCTGCCTCGTCCACACTCCACCCCATCTCCATGCCTCGTGATAGCAGCAGAGGCTCGATCTCCTAGCGGCGCGGCGCGTCGAGTCGAAGCTTGGCCTCCTGGAAGCGGGGAAAGAGGAGCTCGACATCCTGGTGGCGGCGTGCAGTGGCGGCTCCACTCGCCGGCAGCGCCACCGGCGACCTCCCAGGACCCGATTGCTTTTTTATCTTTTAACTCAGAGACCTGATTGCTAATTAATATTGACTGGCCCAGCTCATGTCATACAACGCTGCCAAACACGATCTGAAGTGAGCACAGCTCACGGCGCCCAGCCTAACAAACACAACGTGTAAAACGCACTTGTACGTACTCCACATTGCTAGACTGAGCATGTATGAGGTGAGAAAGGTCACCCGGGCTACCAAACACACCCTTACAAGATGGACTTGTACACCTTGGCCACTATAAGGAGAAGAAGCTGCATTTGTACAAGATGAAAGTGCATAATGAACTTGCACGCATCTTAGAGCATTGCATGCCGTTAGATAAGCCAGTGACGCTCACGCCCTTGTAGAAAAACTGTGTTCAACTAAAGCCCAAGTTGAGTTTTTAGCCCGAGTACGGATGTATGAAGTGGGGGGCACTCTTTTCAGCTCGTTTTCACGATTTTTACATGTCCAACACCGTACAGAAGAACCCTATTATCTTCATGGGATGCGTTTTGAGTGTTCTTTCTGGACGTATTTATGATGTGTACTTCTACGTAACAAACTGAAAAGAGCTTTAGAAGGCAGTGAACACTAAGTTGGTCCAACAGATACAGCTGGCAGTGAACCGTATATCATGCAAAGATTTCATAATTACAGGATGGCGAACAATTCTTCTGTGGTTGAACAACCTCATTAGATAAAGTGCATTAGTAGAGAGATTGAACTTCCTAAATGTGCCTTTACAAGGATGCATTATTGCAAAATTGCTCCTTCATATAGGAACTTCGCCACAACTCTCAAACACAAGAGATATAAGATACAGTTTGAAAATTTGATAACGTATCTTGATGTTGAGGAGAAGGGTCGGGCTAAGGATAGTACCGAGAAAGGAGGTGGGGGTCATTATAGTGCCAACATGGTGGAGATAAAAACCTTCGGCAATAATAAAGGGAATAAGAAGCCCGCCTTCAACAAGCTTGTAAAGAATACTACCTTCAACAGGAAGAATCCGAAAAAGGCCAAGTTAGGTTGTTTCACTCAGCCAGTTTTCCAAGGGATCGTGCATATCGTGTAGGCCATAGAGCTAAAAGGGGAAGACTGTGCATGTCTATGTGCTGACCGCTAGCAACAGGGTATGGTAAGTTATTTAATTTTCTTTTGGTATTTCAATCTCCGTGTTGGTGGATTGATACAGGTGCTATTTTCTTTCGTTATTTCAAATCTCCATGTTAGTGAACTAATGCATGTGCTAATGTTCATGTGTATGCTAACATCTCTATGTTTACTTCTTATCAAGACGAATTGAATTTGTTGGTCCTAATGGAGAATGGGTCACATGCTTTTGTTCATGATGTTGGCACGATGGATCTCAAGTTCACTTTGAAAACGATTGTGCAGGTAAGGAACATGTAGCACGTCCCCACTATGAAAAAGAATCTCCTTAGCGGCGCCCTTTTATGCAGATATGGGTTTAAGGTTGTTTAAGAGTCAAACAATATAGTAGTTTTGAAGGATGGACAATTTATTGGTATAGTTTATGATTTTAGAGGCTTGTTTTGATTTTCTTTTCAGAGTTTTTTAATAAGTCTATAAAACTTATTTGTGGTGATGTTAATGATGATACTAGTGTTTGGCACTCTTGTTTATGTTACATTGATTATGATTTAATGTCTCAGGTATCCACCGTGAGTTTCATTCCGAATTTAACTATGATGAAAGGTTCTCAGTGTCATAGTTTTTTGGAATCAAAGCAAACCTCGAAAACCTCATAAGGTAGCCGATGAGAGAATCTTGACACCTCTAGGATTCATAAATTCTAATCTATGCGAGATGAATAGTGTGTTGACCAAATGTGAAATTAGAGATATTTCATAACCTTGATTGATGATGCGCCTAGATTTTGCTTTGTTTAATTTATTGAAAACTAAAGATAAAGCTTTAGACTATTTTAAAATTTATAAAGTCGAAGTTAAGAATCAACTAGAGAGAAACATCAAGCGTCTTAGGTAGGATCATGCTGGTGAGTATTTCCCTGAAATCTTTGAGAATTCTGTGAGGACCACAATATTATTCATAAAACGATGCCTCCCTACTCGCCCAATCAAACGTGGCTGTCGAGAGGAAAAACCTGAGGCTGAATGACTTGGTGAATTCCATGTTAACCATTGTTGATTTATTCTAAGGCATGGTGGGAGGTTTGTTGACCTCATGTAATGCCCCTGAATAGAGTTTCTAACAAGAATAGGGTGATAAACCCCTTATGAGGAGTGGGCTCGAAGAAAACCACTACATACTTACTTGCACACTTGGGGGTATTTGGCGCATCTCAACATACCAATTTCCCCAAAAAAACGCAAGTTTTGACCAAAGACAGTGGATTGTGTATTTTTACGATATGCACGGGATGAGCATTGGTATTTTTTAGTAGTTAAATCGATATTATACTGAAATCTCGTGATGCAGTATTTTTTAAGAATATGTTTTTTATGAAAGTTAAGCATGTAAAATACTTTGTCGCCGGCTTCGGATGAGCCGTCGTTGCCCGTCATCACCGGGCATAATGAATTGATGAAATGCGCAAAGTTGAATTATCCAATTTTTTCTTGATTTTATTTTATCTTCCACACCGATGATAAATGTTGAACGAAATGTGATATGCAATGGTGACCATGTAGGTAGCAATGGTGACATCTAAGTAGTCTCCGATGCCATGGGAGGAATCTCTGATCCCAATGTTGCTAGCAGTGAAGACGGAGCAAAACATGGATATGCAAGTGATGGGAATGACTCCAAGTTATGATCTTTGACTGTGGTGTGTATGTGTTTATCTAAAACTATGTTTTTTTTGTGTTTGTGTTGCACTATTATATGGCCCAAATTTGAATTTGATAGGATTCGAACTACAATGGTGTGTGGTGATTTTTCAAAGTTTAAATTCTACATGTAGCACATTTTGTTTGAATGTGTATTTTGTGTAGAACAACCACATAGTTGAGATGCCTTATTTTACATCATCTTATATATCTAAAAACAAATTTGTGACCTATTTTACATAATCTTATACATCAAAAAAATTTGGTGCCCTAAAAGCTCCTTTTGATGCCCTAAATGTTTCTACACACGCCCCCTAAAATACGTCATCTCTTGAAGATCTCTCACACCAACACTTGCAAACACTAGCTCTGTTTCTTGCTTGAGCCATGCACTTATCGTACGCACATGCTCCCTCCATTTCACAGTATAAGACTTTTAAGCAAGCTCTTTTAGTTTGCTAAAAAGGCTTATATTATGAAACGAAAGTAGTAGGAAAGAATCCCTCCGTAACACATGTTCAAATTTGCATCTCGAAATAGGCTTTCGTCCTGCTTTATAAATAAAGCTACATGGCTGAACTGATACAAAGTGACAAGGGAAACCTCTTACAAAAAGATCAAAGATAAACGAGCTTTCCCACCGAAGATCGTATGGAGACAAGGAAACCGGAGCTCCACGACAACGCCCCAAGGAGGTAACGACGCACTAAAGCGTCACCACCATCGAGGCAAGAAGGTCTAGCATTTTCACCCGGAGACCTAGAGCGGAGTGAGTATCCACAATGACGCCCTCAAGAGGCCATGACACCCGCATGTGTCGCTGTCGTTGGCGCCGGAGCGCTGAGCTTTCGCCCAAAAAACCCTCTCCGCACTTGGTACCTCATTCCACTATAAATCTCCGAGTTGCGCTTCCCACACACGATCTGGGTGATGCCAACTCCTTGCCACCCACATGGTCCAAAGAGACAGACCATCACCACCGCAACGCCGCCCTGTCGTCAAGACGTTCGTGTAGTCCATCTTCTGGGGCCGCTACCCCAGCATCTGCGCACTCGCCACCGTGTAGTGAGGCCCGTCGTGTGGCCTGCGAGACGTAGGAGGTGGAGATGGTAGGAATAGGTGGGAGGCAACAACACGACCATCCGAAGGAGACCGTCCTCCACCGCTGACGGCAGTTGCCGACCGGACACGGCTGCAGGGCCACACCAGGCCCTCTGGCCCGGCCGAGCTCGGATTGAGCACCCCCACCTCCATGCTGCAGCAGGAAAGCCACCACCGCCGTTACCCTCCTACTCGACTCGCCCCACCGCACCACCTACAGAGAGCATTGTCGCCACACTAGGCCCGGTACAAACCAAATTAGGGGGCCTAGATCTAGGCCAGCCAAGCCCTACAACCATAGGTTGCTGCACCACCATGCCACCTCGCCAACCGCCGTCGGCACCACCATGAAGCCACCTCACCGCTCGAACTTGAGCATACCAGCTGAGGATGACGCACGACCACGAGGACAAGGCCTCCGTGTGCTGCATGCCGCCCACCACCACAAGCCAGTCTTGCGGAGGACGATGAAGCTGCGTCTCCGCAGGCCACACCATCGCCTCCTCGCAACGTAACCACTGCCATCAGATCAGCTCGTGCCCCCGCCGCCGAAGCCACCACCGAGCCCACGCTGCCGCCATGGTAGGTCGTCTGCGCCACCCCATAGTCCAGGCAGGAAAAGGAGGAGCATCCCCGCCGCGTGGCTTCACCCGTCCACGCCCTCTGGCAACGGCGAGGGGAGGGGAGGGGATAGGGGATTTGAGGCGGCGGCACTATGATTGCCTCGTGATGCTCACGGGAGCATCACGGGGCCAAGGAGTTTTTTCCATGGCTTGCTTTGGCGTCTGCAGCTGCCTAAATTTACCCCAACATGATCTCAAACTTGCACCTACCATTTGGAGAAGAAATATGACCAAAGCTACGTGCAATGATGAAATGATCTGCGTCCACCCAACACCAAACCAATCCATACCAAACCCCACGAATAAGTCCAATATAATGATTTCTCCCACACTATAGATTGCATGATTGTATATCCATGTATAAATTATAAGTGCCTAGTCATTCTGAAACATGATGAGGATTGATTTCTTTTCCAGCAATACTATTTTCTTTTTGGCATATATGTTTTCTAAAATGGTACTCCCTCCGATCTATATTACTTGTCATAGAAAAAGATATATGTAGACATGTTTAGTGCTAGATACATCCAATCCAGTGATAATTAATATGGATTGGAGGGAGTAGTAATATTAGTTGGATTAGTTACTTCTTTAAAATATTCATAGAGAAAGCATCCCGTGGAAACCAAGTTAAGATGAAAACTTGATGGAAACCACGGCTCAAAGTTTCCAAAAGTTTGGAAAGTTTGTGGTGTACTCGAAGCATGATATTTAATAAACATGCGATATTTGAATTTCAGACTCATATTCATTTTATTGCATAGGTAAGAAAGAACAAATTATGCATGATTAGCATTATTGTACTATTGCCTCTTCTTAGTGTTGAATTTTTTCATACACCACAAAGGAATTTGACGTTCAAGATACAATTTCAAATGTTTATAGAAACTCGCATTTCCAACACATTACAATGTTTTCAAACAAAAAACTAAGAAATTTGAAAAGAAATACTTTTTAACTTTGTTTTCACCCGTTTTCATTATAAATTTGTTCCTTCCTGACATTTCCCATTTTCGCAATATAAATTTGAGTCAATTTTTCTAAGGTTTATGTTCTGGCAGAAAAAAAGGAGAATGGACAGGTCTACACAAGAGGAGACTTCCAAGATAAGGTAGAATAAGAGAATGCCCGCAAAAAATAAGGGTAGAATAAGAGAAGACTCTGTTCTCTGGCAGAATTTTCAGAATGAATAAAAAACATAATAACCGAGCAGGTTAAGAATACAAAATAAAACAGTAATCAGAATGCTTTATTTTATATATATATTATAATTTGTTTTGTCATCATATGATGGGTTGATCCCAACGACCATCTTGAGTGAAATCACGAGATATTTCCCTCTCTTTTTTTCCTTCGAAAAAAAGCAAAGATTGAGGAGAGAGAAAGGCTCAATAAAACGGCGTAAAGACTCCGCCTCTCTTTCCCCATTCCCACTCAGTGTCCCCGGCCGGCGCCTACATCCCTCCCCCCACTTCGCCGGCGGCGGGAGGAGTCGTCGCCGGAGCCTCCCCCGCCGCCACCACCGCGTTCGAAATCGGAGCTGAGGGCGTGGCCATGGGGCACGGGGTGAGCTGCGCCCGCACCGGCGACGAGCACGACTTCTTCCGCGCGGCGCAGCTCGGGGACCTCGACGCGCTGGCCGCCCTCCTCGCCGCCAACGGCTCACTCGCCCGCCGCGCCACCCTCTACGACCGTCTCTCCCCGCTCCACATCGCCGCCGCCAATGGCCACCTCGAGGTCAGCATCCGGCTCCTCCTCACCTCGCCGGATCCAATCCGCTTGCTACTGGTCTCTGAGCTTTCTTCCTCCTCGCAGGCGCTCTCCATGTTCTTGGACCGCGGGGCGCAGCCGGACGCGGTGGATCGGCACAAGCAGGTGCGAGATCCCATTCAAAATCTCCTGTTTTTGAGCACCCCACCAGCGTAACTGCCAACAAGCTTCCCCGAAAATCTCACCAATTTCGTTTCTTGTCTTGCTCCAGACTCCCTTGATGCTGGCCGCCATGCACGGCAAGATCGGCTGCGTGCTCAAGCTCCTCCAGGCCGGCGCAAATGTGAGCGAAATCTTGAAACTCCTCATGCAATTCTGCTTGCGAATGTCACCCACTAACCATGGAGCTTACCTGCGAATCAGATCTTGATGTTTGATTTGGTGCACGCGCGGACCTGCCTCCACCACGCGGCGTACTACGGCCACGTCGATTGCCTGGATGCCATCCTCTGCGCCGCGCAGACCACGTCGGTGGCCGATTCATGGTGAGATCTTTGCTCTCGAGTCTGTGGCTGTGTGGCGCTTGGTTGCTTGTTTGCGGGACTGCTCACCGGCTGCTGTCGAAGCTTTGCAGGGGGTTCGCCCGGTTCGTTAACGTCAGGGATGACCATGGTGCGACGCCACTGCATCTCGCTGCTAGGCAGGGGCGGCCAGAGTGCTTGCAGGTGCTATTGGAGAACGGCGCCATTGTGTCTGCTTTGACCGGATCATACGGGTAATGTTGGTTATTGGTGATCAAGCAATTGGTTATTTGATTATGCAAATGCTGATCCATGTTTTGTTGTTGCAGCTTCCCTGGTAGCACATCATTACATTTGGCCGCTCGCAGCGGGAGCTTGGATTGCATCCGGAAGCTGCTTGCCTGGGGAGCTGATCTGCTCCAAAGAGACTCAGCGGGGTGAGAACTAGATCCCTGTCAACGGGCTCATATCTCGGTTGCTAAATGCTGTAAACATCGTTGGTGTATGTGGCAGCAAGCTGGTTTTAGGCACTCTTTTAGTATTCAGTAGTACTAGAACTCAACTTGGCTCATAACAAGTAAACTCACGAGTCATTTGTTGAATCCACATTTGGAAAGTTCACCTAGCACTAGCACTACCACTATCAGGAAACTTAGATATGTTGTTTTCATGAGTTACCATATTCGTTCCTGCTGAAATCTTATGTCAAATGTTGTTATCATCCTGCAGGAGAATACCGTTCTCTGTTGCCCTGAAGCGCAAACATGGGGCGTGTGCAGCACTGCTGAACCCTACTTCGGCAGAGCCCATGGTCTGGCCTTCCCCGCTCAAGTTCATCAGTGAGCTTGACCCAGAAGCGAAAGCTCTGCTGGAAGCAGCTCTGATGGAAGTCAACAGGGAGAGGGAGAAAAAGATCTTGAAAGACACGAAGTACGCAATGTCATCCCCTTCACATTACGACGATAACATCGACGATGACACTTGCTCGGAGGTACATCTTTTGAGATGCCCATTATCAGCTAATTTATGTTCATGTCTCTGGCTTGTGAGACCGATGGATGTATTTTGTGTGCAGGTGAGCGACACGGAGCTGTGCTGCATCTGCTTCGACCAGGCGTGCACGATCGAGGTGCAGGACTGCGGGCACCAGATGTGCGCGCCCTGCACGCTGGCGCTGTGCTGCCACCACAAGCCGAACCCGACGACTCTGAGCCTGCCCTCGCCGGCCTGCCCGTTCTGCCGCGGCGGCATCTCGCGGCTCGTGGTGGCGCAGACCAGGACGGACGGCGACCCCGAGAGGCCAGCCTCCCCGCAGCTCGCCCCGAGGCGGTCCCGGCGCTCCCACAACCTCAGCGAGGGCGGCAGCAGCAGCTTCAAAGGGCTGTCCTCGGCCATCTCGAAGATCGCCCGCGGCTCGAGCCGGATGGCCGGTGGCGATAGCGGCGAAATGGACAAGCCCGAGCACGATCCGTGAGACGGACAGACATCGATTGGCGGCAATCTCAAACACCCTCGAGCTTTTGAAGATCCCTGGGAGAGAAATCCAATACCTCGTTGGGAAGGCGTTGATCCATGGAAGCTATAGGTAGGAGCTAAATAATAAGTAATCCTCCGTTTCCATCTACCCTCTATAATTCTTTTGGAATCGCCTGGCCAGGCTTAGCGGTTAGCATTGCTGTGAAAGTGAGAGGAAGTATTCATCATCAGAGGCGTGAGGGCTGCTACTGCTGCTGCTGCAGCTGGTTGGCAGTGGATCTCTGAAATGCCATGCCGTGCCATGTGACCGTGTCCCCGGTCTTGTCGTAATGGCTGGATCACGCCCGTTTTTGGCCCTTAATGTCTGGCGTCAATGTCGCGGTTCGTTTGTGTACTGGCAGCAAGCAGGGTCTGGGTGGTCCTTGGATCGCCATGAAATCTGCTGCTGCAGCCTAGATGAGTAGTACTGACATCGTGGGTCGTACACGTACTGGCTGTCGTCCGGGTGCTCTGTCACTGTCTGTTTACTGCTTGGAACGTTTACCTCTGTTGTACCTGCAGTGATCTTGTGGGATGTACTGCATATCAGTAACGAATTTTTTTTACTTGCTGCAATGTCAGAAAGTGTCTTTGGCTCCTGTGATCCCATTATCTAAAAAAATACATTTAAAAGAGCATATTTATAAGTTTTTTTTTCAAAAAAAAGTTGTGTGCATAGTCAATGTTGTATTGTACGGGCATGTGTGAAATGGTAACACGAAATTCTTTATATTATGGTCTACCCAAAATGAAAGGTCTGATGAAATTTGAAGGTTCGAAAATACGCATACTCTGACCCACACTTTTATCATTTTTATATGCAAAATCAGAATACAAAGTAGTTGTGGGATGCATCGTGGCTACGTACACACACGGATGTTTTTCTTTACAAATTATATTTAATCTACTAGAAAGTAATACTCTAGTAATTTTCAATTTTTTAATAAGGTGTCACCGGTGCACACGTTGCACCAAATGTCCACTCTGTCGGTCGCAAAACGGCCAGAATATGCAGAGACAAGACATGGCTGTAGCTTTCATTCAACCTACCAGACACGACGCAAAGCTGTGTTCACGTCAGGCGATTGACCTGGCGCGCGCCTTCGTGTGACGACGGTGCAGGAGCAGAATATTGGTGGAGCTCTCTCGTCATCCCTAGTATTACTTAATCGTCTGGAGAAAATATCTGGGCTGGGTGGTAAGTGGCGACGCTGCTCGTGATATGATAAGCTGATAAAAGAAGAAGAGGTCGTTTGTTTAAGCAAATCATGGGGTGGGGGTTGATGTTGATAGTACTACTTGATGATGGGGATGGGTTAGTTACTGATGGTCGCTCACCAAGTCACCAGAAACCGGAGTGCTTCCAAATGGGGTAGATGGATGGGCCAGCCGTCTATCGCTTCTGCTCCGTTTACGCCATGGCTTTCGTCCCGTTACCTGCTTATTATTAAGTGCAAGGTACTCCCAAAGCGCACTCCTCCACTCCGGTGAGCAAAATGGACAAAAATAACCTAAAGGGAGAAGGATTTCATGAAATGACCCCTCAACGTAACAATTTTACTGAGACTAACCCTTTGGGTAACGCCTAACAGCAAGACGCTATACTATACAGTGTAGCGCCTTTTTGTTAGGCGCTATGCCCCTGTCAGCGTGGCACCCGCCTGGCCCCACCCGGCCGTGTGACGTCTGGGCGCTAAGCCTGGGGCGAGTAACGTCGAGGCGCTATGCTCTCGCAGCCCCCCTCCACACCCCGGCCCATTCCCTCCCCAGCTCGACCCAACCAAGAAGAACAACAAGGAGGCGCCCCCTTCTCCCCCTCTCAAATCTCTCACATTGGAAGCTTCATTTGGTTAGTTAATAAACATATTCTCTTATGTGTTAGGGATGACAAGAATTGTTCATGTTCATCATGTGGACAAGGATACCTTTTTGAAAGGCAACATAGAACCGGACCCGGATGAGCTAGATATGGTGTTTGAGCGTAGTCCCACCTATGCCGAGGTCTTGGAGCAGGTGAGGATTGAATTGAAATGGATGGACCCAAGGGATGTTGTTGAGTTGGAGGGAAGACATAATGTGGGTTTGGGAATACATATCCGTTGGAAGACCATGCGTATCTTCTCCGAGGCCCGTTGGCTTGCATACAAGGAGGTGGTTGCCGAATCACTAGACAAGGCTCTTGAGCTATTTACCACCAAGAAGGTTGATGATTCATTGCCTTTGGACTTGAACCGTCTTGCCTCCCCATTGGATAGTAGGAGTCCTCCACCCGTAGAGCAAGAGCTATGGAGTGAACCTCCTTTGACCCAAACATTGAGCCTGATTTCAAGACACCAAGACGAAGTGTTGGAAGAGGACAATGATGATTGTGGTGGTGAAGATGATGATGATGTTGAACTCCATAACAACAATGTTGGAGATTTGGACAAATATATCACTCAAGATGACATGGACCGTGACCTCCCGTATTCTCGAGGCTATTCATTGGACTCGGATGATGATGGTCCCAAAAAAGAAGTTGACGAGGAGGGGTTCATGACTAGAGAGGCCGAAATCCACAATACCGTATTGGGGCGGGACCATCAGGTGCCTTTGTTTCATGATCCTAGTCTCGCGGATGAAGCCACAGTTGATGGTGGCAAAGGCATAGTGCTTGGACCAAGGACAAGTTCTTACCGGGATGACAATCACGTGAATAATGGCTTTTGCAAAGGATCAAGGTTTAAGACCTTGTTGGAATTTAAGCAATGGATAAAGGACTTCTCGGTGAAGCATCATCGTCCTTACACAGTCGTGCACTCGTACATCAAGAAGCATTACACGGTGAAATGCGAGGAGGAAGGATGTCCTTGGATTGTGCGTGCAAGACCATTCAAGGGAGGTCCCGATTGGCACATATCTAGTTGTGTATCAACTCACATGTGCCGAGGCCCGGTGGTGGATGGCAAGGATGCGAAGCACAAGCACCGACAACCCACCTCCGAGTTCCTCGCTTATAGGCTTTCCAATGACATCACGTCATTTCCAATAATGAGCATCAAGATGGTTATGGAGCTTGTGAAAACCCTCTTTCACTACGAGGTGAAGTACGGGAAGGCATGAAAGGCTAAGCAAGCCGCATTCAAGATGTTGTACGGTGATTGGGAGGAATCTTATAACTGAATCCCAAGGTTGTTGGGAGCGATGGCAAATGCTAACCCGTGCATGGTTCATGTAGTTGAACCTTATGGGAACAAGACAAGGATTGTAAACGGAAGAACCGTTTGAGTTTTTGGCCGTGCATTTTGGCGTTTCGAGCAATGTGTCCAGGCTTTTGAACATTGTAGGCCGGTTATCTCCGTTGATGGCACCTTTATGACCAGTCAATTCAAGGGCACTATCTTGATTGCAATAGCCAATGATGCCAACAACCGGTTGATTCCTTTGGCATTTGCTTTGGTAGAAGTGGAAAGCAATGATAATTGGGAGTGGTTCTTCCATCTTTTGAGAACCAAGATATTAACCCCTCAAAGGGAAATATGTGTCATCTTAGACCGTCATCAAGGAATTCTTAATGCGGTGATGGTTAATATTCCCGGCCATGCTCCATTGCACCATCGTTGGTGCATGAGACACTTTTGTGCAAACTTCTATAGGGCATGCAAGAGAAAGGATTTGGCCGATGATCTACAAGATTGTTGCCTCACTTTCACGGAACATCGTTTCTCAAACTTTTACAAAAAATTTCTAGCCAACAAGGAACTTAATGAGGGTGGTCGAGAGTTTCTCAATAGGAACATTGAAGATATGACAAAGTGGGCACGATCTTTCGATGAAGGTGGCCGGAGGTACGGACAAATGACAAGCAACATGGCAGAGGCCTTCAACAAGTTTCTCAAAGGTGTCCGTGCATTTCCCGTCACGGCAATAGTCCGATATACATTCGACATGATGAATGAGTATTTTCTGAAATACTCACATGGAACGGATCGGTAGATTGCAGGGGACAACAAGAACAATTAAAAATACAAGTACCCACCTAAGGTTGATGATTGGATGCAATTTCCGTCAAAGAAAGCGGATTCCCAAGTTGTCATGGAATATGATAATGACGAGCTAATTTACCAAGTTATGGAACCCAAAGGTACAACGGTTGATGGTGTCCAACACGGAGGCCGAGCTTTCAAGGTCTCGCTCAAGACTTGTTAGTGCACATGCGGAAGGCCATCATTGCTTCATCTTGCATGCTCGCACTTGATCATGGCGTCTCGAAGGCGACATTTGGATTACAATAATCTGCTCATGGTGAGAGAGTCTGAGTTCTCTATTGAGACTACTAAGAAGACATGGTCTCCTAGATTTCACCCATACTTGGACCAATCACAATGGCCGAAGTACCATGGAATTCAACTATGGCCCGATCCAAAATGGAAGGTGATTAAACGTGGAAGACACAATACAAAGCGCTTTACAAGCGACATGGATGGATGGGGCCGTGGTGGTGGTCGAGAAACGGGCAATGACCAATTCCAAGAGCCTCGTGAGAGAGCCCGGTGTGGAACGTGCAATGGTGAAGGGCACAATGCAAGAAAGTGTTCCCAAAGGAAAAGAGAAAAAGGAAATGAAGCAAGCACTAGACAACCAAGTGGTAGCCAACAAGACCCAAGCCAACCAAGTGGTAACCAACAATTCCCAAGCCAACCTAGTGGTAGCCAACAATTCCCAAGCCAACCAAGAACTAGCCAACAAGTCCCAAGCCAATCAAGAACTAGCCAACAAGTTCCAAGCCACAATGCTCCTAGACAACAAGCTCCTAGGCAACAAATAGGTCGATCACTTGGGATTAGAAGAGGAAGAGGGCGTGGCGGTTTTAACCCGACTAGTATGTTAGGTTACTTGGCAGGACCAAATCCTTATGTTAATAGGCACGACTAAAATGTTCATACTTGCATTCTTATGTTACTACCTACTATGCTTATTTCATTGAATCAAATATTGTTCACATTCATGCATCCTTTACTAACTTATACCTTTCATTCTTATAATAGGTATGGCGACTCAACCCAACAAGGACAATGATGGGGAAGGTGTGAACTACTCGAAGTACTGGGCGGATGCTATGGAGGTTGTGAGGAAGAGGAAGGAAGCTGAGGAAGAGGAAGAGAGGAAGAGGAAGGAAGTTGAGTAAGAGGGGAAGAAGAAGGCATTCGATTCGGTAGTTCAACTTGCTTGTGAGTTGTCTAGAAAGAAGGATGAAAGAGGACGAGGTGAAGAGGAAGAAGGAAGAGTAGGAGAGGAAGAGGAAGAGAGGAAGAGGAAGAGAGGAAGAGGCAAAAGGAGAAGGAAGATGAAGTGATGAAGAGGAGGGCCAATGCTAGGACACCTTGCGCCGACCAAGAGGAAATCCCACGTAAGGTGTTTCGTACTTTAGAGGGCCATGGAAAGGAGGTTCCTATTTGTTGGTGCGAAACCGATTGTATTGTTAAGGAGTCCCAAGACTACAATTCCGATTCTCGGGGAAAGAAGTTCTTCATGTGTGCCAACTATTCTCGATCTCCCGTACGTAGCCGCAACCCGTACGAGACTCCACCGGTATGCACAAAGCTATTTAGTTCTTCATGTGTCCCAATGATGGCTGACGCAGAGCCTGTTGGGAACCCCAAGAGCAGGGTGTGAAGCAGCACAATAGCAAATTTCCCCTCAGTAAGAAACCGAGGTTATCAAACCAGCAGGAGAAAGGAAACGTCATACAGGTGTTGCAAGTAACACGGAACCTGCACAACACAGACTCAAGACTTTGCCCCAATGAATCAGTGAGTTTGTCAAGCTCACCGGTTTGCTGTAACAAAGGATTAAACATATGGTGTGGAAGGTAATGGTTTGCAACAAGTAAACAAGTAATAGTGGAAGATGTATCAATGGTAAAGATTGGACCGGGGTCCATAGTTCACTAGAGGTGCTCTCCTTAGATAAACAACATGACATGAAGGGTAAACAAATTACAGTAGGGCAATTGATTGGAACTGAGCAAGGCATAACAATGCAATACCAGACAAAAAGATCCTAGGAGATTCGATTGGGCAATACAACAATATACATAGACCGCCATCCAACTGCATCTATGACTATAAGTCCACCTTCACGTTATCATCCGAACCCCCTCCAGTATTAAGTTGCAAGCAACAGACAACTGCTTTAAGCAAAGTGTGTAAGGTAAACAATCCACTTGTTCTATGAACAAGAGACCGTTGTTTTCTCCCTAGTAGCAACAACACATCTACAACCAAAGAGATTTCTGTCACTTCCCTTGGTAACTAGAGGCATGAACCCACTATCGAGCATAAATAACCCCTCTTGGAGTCACTAGCAACTACTTGGCCAAGATAGCTAGTAACAACGGAGAGCATACAAGATCATAAACAACACAAACATGATAGTATCAAATAGACAAAACCATTAATCAAGCTGACATAGTAATCTCAATATCCATCGGATCCCCGCAAACACAACATGCATGATTACAAATAGATTAGATCTTGATCATGAACGGAGCTCACAAGATCTATACATGAAAGCACAAGGAGGAGATACAACCATCTAGCTACTACATGGACCCATAGTCCAAGGTGGAACTACTCACGCTTCATACCGGAGAGAAGGCCTCTGAGATGATTTCCCCTCCGGCAGGGTACCGGGAAAACTTCAGATCCCCCCGATCTAGGGACGATGGTGGCGGAGGCTACATAAGGTTTCGTGGAGTTTTGATCGGGTGCATAGGGTTTCTGCATCGGGGGATTCTTATAGGCGAAGAGGCGAGGCTGAGAGGTGGCCAGGGGCCCTACACCCTACCCAGGCGCGGGGTGGGCCCACCCGCTCCTAGGGGGGTCTAGCTGCCCTGGTTCGCTTCTCCGTCTCGTCTTCTGGCTTCGTGTCCCGCACGGTAAAATATTGACTTCGGCTTTTGTCCCGTCCAATTCCGAGAATATTGATTTTCTGCCTTTCTGGAACCAAAGAGAAGAAAACAGACAACTGGTACTATGACAACTTTTTAATAGGTTAATTCTAGAAAAGATATAAAAAACACCTCAAAGTGTAGACAAAGCAAAGTAGATACTAAACAAGCATGGAGCATCAAAAATTATAGATACGTTTCCAACGTATCAAGCATCCCCAAGCTTAACTCCTGCTCGTCCTCGAGTGGTAAGTGATAAAAATAATAATTTTTGAGGTGACATGCACCATCAAAACCAATATCAAACCATTTGCAAGCATTGAAAGATGGGATCAAAGAACTCTAAACATGTGCATGAAAGATGGAGTTCTAACAATAGGACATAGTAACTATGCATGCAACATGAAAGGCTATAAACAAAGATCATGAATAATATGCATTGGAAAACGTTTGTTTGTTTCACATACAGAAAACATGGCATAGTGGCAATCAGCTTGTCCCTCATAGAGTAGCAAATATATGCATAGGACATCTTCAAAGTTCACAAGGGTGACTAGAAACAAGTAGCACAAGGACAAGTAATATCACAATATGCATCAATCAGTAAGTTTCGGGACACTGCACACAGAATGACAACTATGCTCTCTTAATGGTGCCTAAAATTAGAAGGTGGATACTCAAATAATGGTGGAAGAAAGGCCCTTCACAAAGGGAAGCAGAGATTTCAAGTTTCAAAAAGAGCTTCCAAAAATTATGGTACTTGTTAGCTTTCAGCCCTCATTGCCCCTATCATAAGCATCTTGAAGTGGTTAAGGTTAAAGTGAACAAAGATGGACTATATGCTTCACAAAGTATAAGTTGGCAATCTCAAGTCCCTTGAATACGAGGGCCACACCTCATGCTACTCAACTTCAGTCACCTGTAAGTTCTTGTCATTGTAAGTACATACATATCATAGAGAACTGCCAACGGGGTACCCCTTGCACATGGTACAGGAGCTATCCCATAACCAAAATGACAAGGCAAGCAGACAATGAGCATCTCAACAATCTTTTTATTTACTATATGCATAGTTTTTTTATTGAGGATGCTTCATAGATAGCTCACTATGGTGATGCTGCAAGTTTCCACCATGATTAGGCATGGATTAGGCTAGCGGCCCAGGCGTTTCTCTAACACAAAATACATACTCCATGGACTTACAAGTTCCCTCTTTATTTCACACCGGTGACATCCATAGAAAAAAGAGTATGATATCAACTGAGTACAAAGTACAAGTGCAATGTTGAAAACGTTCCCCGTGACAACACGGTTCTGCTAATCCCAACGTATAAGTGCAAGTATATACAACATAGATGACACAATGGTTCAAGTTTATTAGGGGCAAAGAATATAAAGTATGCAATCAAGTTTGTGAGGGATTTAATCACTAAGTTTTCACATAACAAAATAGTTTTTAATTGGAAGATAGCTGAAAACAAGAATATACTTGAAATGGTGTAACACACCATGCATAGGAATTTATAGTGGACACTTTGGAATAACTTGGTTTCTTGGGAGTTGGAAGCATGAGTAGAGCTTACACATACAAGTGGAGGCTAGCAAAAGACTGGGAGCAACCAACTAAGAGAACAATAATGGCCATAATTATGCAGAGCAACAAAACATTACTAATCAAAGCATAGAGTGGTACTACAAGTCAAGGACTAAATGATCATAAAGGCTATGATGACTTGTTTATAGTCATAACATGGTGTGAGCATGTGCCAAGTCAACCCAAACAAAGCATCAAAAGAGAATATCAAAATACTATGCTTTTACATGATAAAACAACGCATAATTTTTTCAAGGCACACTAAGCAATCCCAATTGTTTGGAACAAGACAAGCTACAGCAATAATCACTAAGCATAAGGTCAAAACAACACCTAGCATGTCATGCTAAAGTCTAAGTCACAGTCAATGCAAGCTCCTCTTGCACTTCAAGCAAGAACTTACTACTCCTTTCCAAACACCAAGCAAACTTATTTGCAAAACAACATAGCGAGAACGGGGTCCAAACTACTCAAGCAAACTAAACAAACTAAGCAAAGTAAACAAAAACTAAGACGCTCCAAGAACAACATAACTGTGCATGAAACAATAAAAACGAAGTGTCTAGACAGACTTGAGCTTTTTATTGATGAAGAAGGGGATGCCCAAGGCATCCCCAAGCTTTGAAGATTGTACCTCTTGGATATTTATTGGGGTGACACCAGGATGGCATCCCCAAGCTTGAGATTTTGTCCATTCTTCATCTCATTACATCATTCTCTCTCTACACCTGAAATTTTTCCTTCATACAAAACTTCACACAATCTTCACTAGCAACATTAGTGTATTCAAAAGATAATAGACCTTTAGAAAAAGCTTTGGAACAGAAATACTTTTCACTAAAAACATAAGATATAGTAGTAACTCCTTCAAAAATCTCAATTCCCCAAAAGGGAACTCAAAAAGGAATCAATAAGAAGCAAATGCAAATAATGGCAGAAATCTGTCAAAACAGATCAGCAGGTAGAAACCGATTTTTTCGAACATCTTATGTTGCTCAAATCAAAAAGTGTTGAACTAACGAAAGTTATCTAACATACTGGGGGATTTATTCATAAATTGTCAGCTCAATCCGAGTTACAAAGAATCCTCATGAATTTTTTGGTGGAGGACAGAAATCTGTTTTGGGACAGCAACTCCCCAAATCTTACTTCCCTCTCATTAGAGGTCATTTTTGGCACAAAAATCAAACAAAAAGTATAAGAAGAGGTAATTACTGAAGTAATAACTTCCAAGACTCAAGTAAACTCTTGGGTTATCTCCCAACAAGTACTTTTCTTTAACGCCTTTAAGTTAGGCACAAGAAGCAAGAAGAATCAAGTATTTTTAAATGAAGAAGCATTAACATCTAACCTTGCTTTCAAAGGAGGATCAAAAAGCAACTTCTCTCTCCTCATAGGGAAGTGTTCAATACCTTTCTTGAATGGAAAATGATATTTAATGGTGCCTTCTTTCATATCAATGATGGCACCAATAGTTCTAAGAAAAGGTCTTCCCAAGGTAATAGGACAAGAAGCATTGTATTCAACATCCAAAACATAGAAATCAACAGGGAAATAAGCATTGTAAACCATAATGTGAACATCATTAATACTTCCCATGAGTTTCTTTTTAGCATTATCATTGAGTGGTACATCCAAATAACAATCTTCCAGAGGTGGCAAATCAAGCATTTCATAAATCTTCCTAGGCATAATAGAGACACTAGAACCAAGATCACATGAAGCTTTGAGATCAAAGTCATTCACTTGCATATTAATAATGGGTTCCAACTATCTTCTACTTTCCTAGGAATAGAAGCTTTGTGTTTTAGCTTCTCTTCCTTAATTTTCACAAGAGCATCTGTAATATGTTTAGTGAAAGCAACATGCATATCACTAGCATCAGGACTTCTAGCAAGCTTTTGCAAGAAAAGAATCACTTCAAAAATATTGCAACCATCTATATCAAATTCAAACTTAGCATCACTAGTAGTAGACTCAATAGGCTTAGGCATAGTAGGAGGAGGAACAGGGACTTCTTGTGGTTTTGTGGTATCCATTCTAGTAATGGTGCACACACTATTGTTTCTATCAATTTCAGCTTCCCTCTCCCACTTAGCATGAAGTTGAGATATCAGTCTAACATTTTCATCAATAGTAACTTGTATGACATGAGCAGTAGCAAAGGTATTTTCCATAATTTCAGGTTTAGCAGCCATTTTATTAATCAAGGAGGACTGTGCTTCAGACAAAGAGGATATATTTTTCTTAGCACTCAAGTTTTTTTTACTATAAACTAGGAATTTCTCTATTCAGATTCTCAAGCTGATGACTAATATTTTTCAAGATAATAGATTGTTCCTCCATAGTTTTAGTGAAAATCTTATTTTGCTCATAGTTAATTTGCATAAAATTCTTGGTGGATCTCTCTACTTCTAGAATCCTTTCTTCACTAGGCATTCCAGATCTACCATGATAAACACTTCCACTAGGAGGATAAGGCCTGTAATTATCATAAGTATTGTTGCCAAAATTGTTGTTTCTAATGAAGTTCATATCAACTTGCTCTTCTTGAGCAACCAAAGAGGCTAAGGGAACACTATTAGGATCTAGAGGAGCTTTCCCATTAATAAGCATAACCATAATAACATCAATCTTATCACTCAAAGAGGAGGTTTCTTCAACAGAATTTACCTTCTTACCATGTGGAGCTCTCTCAGTGTGACATTTAGAGTAATTAACCATCATATTGTCAAGGAGGTTTGTTGCAGCACCCAAAGTGAGGCCCATGAAGGTACCTCCAGCAGCTGAATCCAATAGGTTTCTTGAGGAGAAGTTCAAACCTATATAAAAAGTCTGGATAATCATCCAAGCAGTGAGTCCATGAGTGGGACAATTCTTAACCAATTGCTTCATTCTTTCCTAAGCTTGAGCAACATGTTCATTATCAAGTTGTTTAAATTTCATAATGTCACTTATCATAGATATAATCTTAGCAGGAGGATAGTACTTTCCAATAAAAGCATCTTTGCACTTAGTCCAAGAATCAATACTATTTCCAGGCAAGGATAGCAACCATTCTTTAGCTTTCCCTCTCAAGGAGAAAGGAAACAACTTGAGATTAATAATATCTCCATCTACATCCTTATACTTTTGCATCTCACAAAGTTCAAAAAAGTTATTGAGATGGGAAGCAACATCATTAGAACTAACACCAGAAAATTGCTCTCTCATCACAAGATTCAACAAAGCAGGCTTAATTTCATAAAAGGTAGCATCAGGAGCAGGTGGAGCAATAGGAGTGCTTAGGAAATTATTGTTGTTGGTGCTAGTGAAGTCACACAACTTGGTGTACTCAGCGGAGTTCATTTTGGCAAAGGTGGGCAAGCCAAAAACAGCAGCAACATCTAAAGCAGGAACTAATTTTTTTGTGTTTTTGAATAAAGAAAGCAAACCAAACTAGACTAATTTTTTTTGAGTTTTTGAAAAGAGGCAAACAAAACCAAGAAAAAGAAACTAAGCAAAGTAAAAACAAAGTAAAGAGAAAGGAAGTGGAGAACTCTCCTTGTGAAGACGTCCTTAGCCTCCCCAGCAACGGCGCCAAAAAAGCTTGATGGCTGACGTGGATCCTGTTGGGAACCCCAAGAGTAGGGTGTGAAGCAGCACAGCAGCAAGTTTTCCCTCAGTAAGAAACCGAGCTAATCGAACCAGCAGGAGGAAGGAAACGTCACACAGGTGTTGCAAACAACGCGGAAACCTGCACAACACAGTCTCAAAACTTTGCCCCAACGAATCAGTGAGATTGCCAAGCTCATCGGTTTGCTGTAACAAAGGATTAAACGTATGGTGTGGAAGGTAATGGTTTGTAGCAAGTAAACAAGTAACAGTGGAAGATGTATCAATGGTAAAGATTGGACCGGGGTCCATATTTCACTAGAGGTGCTCTCCTTAGATAAACAACATGGCATGAATGGTAAACAAATTACAGTAGGGCAATTGACAGGAACTGAGCAAGGCATAACAATGCAATACCAGACAAAAAGATCCTATGAGATTCGATTGAGCAATACAACAATATACAAAGACCGCCATCCTACTGCATCTATGACTAGAAGTCCACCTTTAGGTTATCATCCAAACCCCCTCTAGTATTAAGTTGCAAGCAACAGACAACTGCTTTAAGCAAAGTGTGTAAGGTAAAAAAATCCACTTGTTCTATGAACAAGAGACCGTTGTTTTTTCCCTAGTAGCAACAACATATCTACAACCGAAGAGATTTCTGTCACTTCCCTTGAAAACTAGAGGCATGAACCCACTATCGAGCATAAATACCCCCTCTTGGAGTCACTAGCAACTACTTGGCCAAGATAGCTACTAACAACGAAGAGCATGCAAGATCACAAACAACACAGACATGATAGTATCAAATAGACAAAACCATTAATTAATCTGACATAGTAATCTCAATATCCATCGGATCCCCGCAAACACAATATGCATGATTATAAATAGATTAGATCTTGATCATGAACGGAGCTCACAAGATCTATACATGAAAGCACAAGGAGGAGATACAACCATCTAGCTACTACATGGACCCATAGTCCAAGGTGGAACTACTCACGCTTCATACCGGAGATAAGGCCTCCGGGATGATTTCCCCTCCGGCAGGGTGCCGGGAAGAACTTCAGATCCCCCGATCTAGGGACGACGGTGGCGGCGGCTACAGAAGGTTTTATGGAGTTTTGATCGGGTGCCTAGGGTTTCTGCATCAGGGGCTTCTTATAGGCGAAGAGGCAAGGCTGGGAGGCGGCCAGGGGCCCCACACCCTACCCAGGCGCGTGGTGGTCCCACCCGCACCTAGGGGGGTCTGGCTGCCCTGGTTCACTTCCCCGTCTCGTCTTCTGGCTTCGTGTCCCCCACGGTAAAATATTTGACTTCGGCTTTTGTCCCGTCCAATTCCGGGAATATTGATTTTCTGCCTTTCTAGAACCAAAAACAGAAGAAAACAGAGAATTGGCACTGTGGCAACTTGTTAATAGGTTAGTTACAGAAAATATATAAAAACACCTCAAAGTATAGACAAAGCAAAGCAAAGTAGATACTAAATAAGCATGGAGCATCAAAAATTATAGATACGTTTCCGACGTATCACCCAACTATTCCATATGATAGTACTAACATGAGATATTGTCTTGTAGTCTCCCCCTCCGGTATGCAGGTACTACACTTGAATAGATCCGATCAACCTCAATCCATGAAGAATATCCAATAGATCGATCATGCCATAATAAGAAGGCGCTACCAGGAAGCACTGCGTGATGAGGAGATGGCGAAGAAGCGCAATCAACGTGAGAACGAGCGCCGCAAGAAAGAGGAGGACGAGAAGCACCTTGCTAAGGAGAATCGTGATGTAGAGAGGGAAAGGCTGCGTCGAACGGCGTGGCGTTCCATGGAGGAAGAGGAAGAGCGCAAGAAGAAGGGCAAAGGGCCTATGTTTTAGACTTCTGGACGGAGCCTTGTGGCCCATTGAGCATGTCGAACTTGAAACATGTTGAGAATGTTGTGAACTTTGAGCACTGTCGAATTATGAATATGTAAATCCCCTTAAGGACATAAACACCATCTATTTGAGCATGTCGTGAACTTTTAACACTGTCATGTCATGTCACCATGTTCTATTTTTGTTGTGTTATATTTGTCTTATTGGAGTGTCACTCTCAAAACATAGAAATATGTTAACTGGACACAGTTTTGAGGCACAGCGCCTGTCTGATAGACGCTACACATGTCTGGTAAGCGCTATGTTAGAAAATTTACCTGGCCCGAAAACAACAGGAGCAAAACAGAGAGCAAACCGAGCAGCGCCGGTTGGAAAATCCTCTAAGTCAATGTGTAGCGCCTTTCTGATAGGCTATGGCGCCTATTAATATAGCTGGGCGAAAGCCTGATTCGAGAGAGTATCTCTCTATTGTCAGACAAGCAAATCCCACTATTTAACTAACACGTGCTAAAAAGAATTCCGAAAGCATCCAAAGAACAACTTTATAATTACCCTTTTACGGATAATGTTTTATATCCTCCAAAGTAAATATTCTGGCATGAAGTGATATGATATTCTCATGATCAAAGGACGTAGCTATACAAACAAGAATGTTACGATGAAAACTAACAATTTTGTGACGATGCATATCTCGTAGCCTACCGTAGGTTATGGGTCAGTTCAATGTTCTTGTTCTATCAACAGTTTGTGATAAAAAAAAATCTCTCGGTATATCACCTAGTTTGTGATAACAATATCTTTGTTGAGTTTCACCTGTCTTGTTAAGGATCAGGATAGGAAGGTGGTGCTGCTTCACGGTAGACGCTAGGACGGTCTTTACCCCATACACCACGTCCTCGCGTCAAGTCCTCTACACTAGCAAGATCTCCTCAGCCAATGGCACCAACAGCTTGGGTATCCATCAAATAATATTTTTTGATTGAGTTGTTAGGTCCAATAATCTTTCATCTTCGTCTAGTAACTAGGAAAGATGGTGCGGCGTGAACTTAGGTAGACATATAAAGAATAGAGAAATTATTTCTCAAGGGCCGATCTAAAAGTATCGAGGGCAGTATAGCTTAGACATAGTAAGAGCCGACACATCATCATCCAGCATACATGTAGCAAATTACAACATAGCTTACTGAGATGGAATGAAGCTTTAACAAAAAGAGAAATCAACACTATCACAAAACATATAATTTACTTCCACCACATGGTATACATGAGGACCAAGCGTTGTACCATTTGACCGAAGTGTTCAGCCTATTGGACACCTCTTCCTATAGCTGAATCCAGGATTGGACATATGGTAGATAGCGTTGCTTTTACAATCAGTGGGCATGGCCATAAAAATGAAGGCGACACCAAGAGCGAGCCATGCGAAGAAAAAAATTTGAGGCATAAATAAGTTCATGAAGTTTTCAACATATCTAGAGAAACGAACAACATAAATTAGGCTGTAAGAAAATATTATGTATATATGGTCTAGAGAAATATTTACATATGGATTAAAATAATACTTCCAACCTGACATACATACATGTTGCATCGAAGAGCAGACAGATTTTCAAGCTTGGGCACGTCCTAAAAAGAGGAAACTTAGAGACAGGAATTAGCCATGTAATTATATAACTCATGGATAAAGAAAAAAGGGAATTGCAAAGAGAGTTTTTTTTTTGAGAACAATTGCAAAGAGAGTTATGTAAAGAATTACCGATACATGCACAAGGTTAGAGATTATCAAGTATATACTCCCTCCATTCCAAAGCTTAAGGCTTCAAATGCACTGTCATGCTCACGCCAAAAAGTTTCTTGCATAAAGCACCATACTTGATAAATATCTCACCACGGCATGTTTTAAAAAACAATAATGATCCAAACTGCCAAAAGGACATACCTCTCACGAGTGACATAAATGTGCCATTTTTTCCTATTTGGATGCCCTGGAAGAAGCCGACATCAGTGACTACAGGAACCAAACCAAAATTCTCCAATTCATATAACGCTGGTACTGAGCAAGTGAGGTTATCATGCCTAAACTAATGATATATTTCCTAACCTGAAAATATAATGTTTCAATCCATTCAAATTGCTCACTCTGTGAATGGGGGAATAATATAAGCAAACAGAAATAAGTTCTCACGGTTCATTTACTGAATTTTTTTGGTGGATCATATCTTTAAGGGGTGATCGACCAATCTGTGTGTTTTATTCACGTCATAGAGGTTAAAAAGCTCTATTGTGTAGATGGGGTCCTCCTTTAGCCGGTGCTTGCTTGAATAGATCCACCTGGTTACCAAGAACAAACTCTTCCATTCTGCCACTCTGCAGCCATCAACATATACAAAATCAGCTAACCTAAAAAAATGACATGTAATATGCTTAGCAAATAAAAGCCATGTCTATCCATGTAAACATGTGTTGTATTTACAACCTCCTTTTGGTCTGGTTGCTTAAAAATTCAACGAAGAAAGGAGTTGAACATGAATTCTGACAAAAAAAATAGAAGGAATCTACCAATATTAGAAGGTCGACTATACATCAGTCGCCGTTCCAAAAAAAATAAAAAATTATAGAAGGAATCTACCAATATTAGAAGGTCGACTATACATCAGTCGCCGTTCCAAAAAAAATAAAAAATTATTAAGCATGCAAAAAATAACAGAGTATCCTCGCCGTTCCAAAAAAAAATAAGCGTGCAAAAAATAACAGAGTAACCGACCATGTGAACTTTTGTACAACTTGCCATCTCTGCTTTACGGACACAACACATAAAAGGGAAGAAATATAAAACTTATTAACTGTCGAATGAAGCAAGAGAAGCTAGCCATTGTAGTATTGGCAACCATGCTCTACGACTGAAACATTAAATATACCATATCAAACCTGGATTTAGTAGGATCAAATTTTGGTGGACATAACACGGACCATAAAGCACTGAAAATTTTCAGCAGCAACCAATAATCTATCTACTATGCTATATTTTTTGAATATCGATTGTTGGGAATATCACCGGACCATTACATAAACTATAAAAGACTCTACGTAATCATGGAGATTTATATTGCTGCAACTAAAAGCTCACATGGTGTACCTTGTGATTCTTAATTTGATGCACAACAATAATACTGATGTATATTACTTTGTGTTACTAATCTGGCAGTCAAAGAAAATAAATCCTACCTTGAAAAGGACCTCTGAATCTGACCTCCTAATTTCCACATCACAGCCAGCCGCACAAGAACTTCCCATTTATAAGAGTTCAATGACATGCCATTCAGCAATGTCTCCTCCACTACTCAGATGGGCGTCTACATGGAGTATGCAAGATCATGAGCCCTACACGATACAGCCACATCTGCTTTACGTATGCTTGAGGCACAAAAGAAAGAACTACCAATTAGTGAAATTTAGAATAGACAAAAGATAAAAGAGAACTATCCACAATTCAGATGAATCAGTTTTGCAGAAGAATCGAGCAAAGACACACCAAGTGCACGGGACAATACCAAATGGTTTTTCCAATAATCATGGACATATAAACAATCTACTTTGCTTGATCAAGATTGCAAATGGAAAATCCTTTAAGAGAAGAACTTGCTAACTCCATGGTAGCCAGCAGCCTACAACCAGCCCCCCATGACAACATGCACTCAAGTTGCAAGGATTCTTTGGTCTTCGTGAACACAATTTGCAATAATCTAATGCCAATAAATAGGTGGTTCCGTTTCCAAAAAAGACTTGCAAGCACAAAACAGATCAGTTAAAGAAAAAAAAACATACATCATCTATACTGTAGGAAGCCACAAAACAAATACCAAGTCTCTTGGTCGTACTATTCTGCACCTAATAATCATGAACTATTCAAAGATACGAACGGAGAGAAGCGTTGGATACCTGAAATCGGGTACATTCTGTGGCATCATATTTCTCAGCGGCGTACAACCGAACACCTTCCGCGCCTCCTCCGTGACAACACAACTCTGCAGAGCCTGACGAAACCAGACGCAGGCATCGGCAAATACCTCAGCCTTGAGAGCCTTCGCACGGACCTACCGCACGGATCCCAGGTCGTTGCTACACCACGGGGCGGCTGCGCGTCATCTGCAGGAACGGCCGGGAGCTGAAGGGCGGCAGACTTGGAAGGTGGGGGCGCATCAGCAGGGGCCTCCCGAGGGTGTCCATGGAGACGGAAAAGAGGAGGACCGGCCAGAGCTAGAGATCGAAGGCGGCCTCGTCGGTGGTTTGCCAAACCGTGGGAATCCTCCCCACTACAGAACGTGAAGACGGGGGTTCAGTCCCGGCGCCCCCACCTCCAATGTGACGCCGGTCAAGCAGAGAAGGGTAAGAACACCCCGCCCATCAACGCGCTACCGCCGTAACAGATGCAATCCCAACTGCGCCTCCACCGGCACTACTCCACGACCGCCGAAGCCCTCCTCGGAGGCGGCGGAGCCCGATTGTAGGCTGTGGCAGCATACGGTTGGAAGGGGAGGATGTAGGAATCCAAACGGTGGAGATGGAATCCGCTTTGACCGTTCACGATGGCGGAACCGCCTACGTCGGAGGCGCCGAAGTTTAGGAAAGAAAAGGAAGAGGAGAGGAGGAGAGGACACGTACGGGACAGAAAAAAGAACGTGGCAGCACGCATGTAAGGAACCAAGGGAAAAAAAGACAGGTAGAAAGCCACCGAACGAACATACGGTACTGAACGAACATGCGGTACTGTAGAAGTCCTGATTTTGTGCTTCTACAGTACCACGAGCTGACGTGGGTGTATCTTTGGAGTGTTGAAGTGCTAGACTTTCATATATGTAGTAATGAGTCCTCCGTGTGTGATGGATGCATGTTATCGGCTACCTTATATATAGTTCATCGAGTCGTGTAACCATTGTCCTTCTTGAACTTATTTGTACCGATGTTTGCATATACGGACGGCCCGTCAGCAGCCTGGCACAGCTTCCCCCGCGTCCACACTCCACAGGAGAGCCGGTCGCTGAGCTATGGCCGTGTCGACCACCAAGACGGTTGCACAGACGGGTGCAGTTCCGTCCAACACTGCTTCTCCGATGTAGTATGCGTCTGCCGCATGCAGCTAACCCATACTCCAGCCGTGGTCGACTACTTCAGCCAAAAACATAAACGGATGCCTTCTTTTCCACGCCTATCTCCCACCATGATTCCTTGCATATCCAACATGGCGGACTGTCATGGAAGCAGAGCCGGGAGCCGTTCCTCGTGATGATTGTCAGCTGTAAGTGGATTTTTGAAGTAAAACAACGCTCTGATGGTCCTCTTGACAAGTTCAAAGCCCGCCTAGTTGCCCGAGGTTATACACAAAAATATGGCATCGATTATTCTGTCACATTCAGCATTGTTGTTGAAACAGCTACGGTTCATATGGTTCTTGCTGTTGCAGTGTTTCAAGGCTGGATTTTATGGCTAGTTGATGTGAAAAACACCTTTCTGAATGGTTTCATAGATGAGGATGTCTACATGCATATGGATCAGCAACCTAGTTTTGACGATGCCCGTCGTTTGTGTGTACACATTGTAGAAATACACTACTGGAAAAACCATCTTCCGTTCGATCACTGGAAGCCCAGCAGTCCCGGCCCATCACGAACCGCGACTAGTGCTAACACTAGTCCCGGTCCGTGAGGCCCCCAACGGCTAGAAATGGACATACTCATTAGTCCCGGGCCGGACCAGAGTATTAGTCCCGGCCCGTAATACGGCCCGGGACTAATAACCTGGAGCATATGGTGGCCATTTTTCGTGGACTATTAGTTCCGGGTCGTATCACAGCCCGGGACTAATTGTCCATTACTATATATACAGCTCCCTGGCCAGCTTCCCTAAAGCATATGGTGGCCATTTTTCTCAAAGAAAGCAAGAGAGTTCATGCCATTTTTTTTCTCAAGATTTGTCAAGATTTAGTTTGCAACACCTAAATCCAAAGCTTTAAAAGGTTAGAACTTCATTCTTTCATCTCTTATTGCTACTTTAGCTCTATATAATGCTCTAGAAGTATAGAGATATGGATCAAATGCATGCATGCTCTAGAAGTAGCTAGAAGGATTTTGATATATATGTGTAACAAATTTTGATTAGGCACATAGTTACTGAAAATTGAAATGTGTAATTTTAGAGTTTCAGAGCTTAGAATGGAATGAGGTTTTCACTGATGGAACAATAATAAAAAACTCCACATTTATCATGTTGATTGTTTTCTCCAATTCACAAATTGGTGCATGTAAATTTTTCAAAATTCAAAATTAGTGCTCTAGAAGCTCTCAATATAACTTGTAATAATTTTATCATGTTGTGTAATGGTTTTTGATATACTTTTACTATAATGCAGATGGTCCAGAAATGGATGTACGGTACTGACCGACGCTCTGGCGAGTTCATTAATGGCGTGCATGAATTCATCCGTGTTGCTGATGCAAACAAGCACAATGGTTTTGTATTCTGTCCATGTAATGGATGTAGGAATCAGAAGGATTACTCTGACTCAAAAACCCTTCACAGCCACCTGTTGAAGTCCGGCTTCATGCCCAGTTATAATTGTTGGACCAAGCACGGAGAGAGAGGGGTTATAATGGAAGACAATGAAGAAGAGGAGAAGGATGACAACTATCATGGTTTCCCTGAGTACGGAGATACTTCCATGGGGGATGCTGAAGGGGAGGATGAAGAAGAGACACATGATGAACCCGCTGATGATCTTGGTCGGACCATTGCCGATGCACGAAGAGATTGTGAAACTGAAAAGGATAGGGAGAAGTTCAATCACATGCTAGAGGATCACAAAAAGTTGTTGTACCCAAATTGCAAAAATGGTCTGAAAAAGCTGAGCAGCACACTGGAATTGCTGCGATGGAAGGCTGAGTGTGCTATACCTGACTCCTCATTTGAAAAATTGCTGAAAATGATGAAGAATATGCTTCCAAAAGATAATGTATTGCCCGCCAGTATATACGAAGCAAAAAAGGTTGTCGGCCCTCTAGGTTTAGAGAAAAAGGCATGCCCTAATGACTGCATCCTCTACCACGGTGAGGAGTATGAGAATTTAGATGCATGCCCGGTATGCACTTCACTTCGGTATAAGATTAGACGAGATGACCCTGGTGACGTTGAGGGCGAGCCCCCCGGAAGAGGGTTCCTGCGAAGGTTATGTGGTATGCTCCTATAATACCACGGTTGAAACGCTTATTCAGAAACAAAGAGCACGCCAAGTTGTTGCGATGGCATAAAGAGGAACGTAAGTCAGACGGGATGTTGAGACACCCCGCTGATGGGTCGCAATGGAGAAAAATCGATAGAAAGTACCCGGACTTTGCAGATGACTCAAGGAGTTTAAGGTTTGGTCTAAGTACAGATGGCATGAATCCCTTTGGGGAGCAGAGCTCCAGTCACAGCACCTGGCCCGTGACTCTATGCATCTATAACCTTCCTCCTTGGTTGTGCATGAAGCGGAAGTTCATTATGATGCCAGTCTTGATCCAAGGTCCGAAGCAACCCGGCAACGACATTGATGTGTACCTAAGGCCATTAGTGGAAGAACTTTTACAGTTGTGGCACGAACCCGGGATACGCGTGTGGGATGAGCACAAGCAGGAAGAATTTAACCTCCGAGCATTGCTTTTCGTAACAATCAATGATTGGCCTGCTCTTAGTAACCTTTCAGGACAGTCAAACAAGGGATACAATGCATGCACACACTGTTTAGATGAGACTGCAAGTATATATTTGGAACATTGTAAGAAGAATGTATACAATGAGCATCGTCGATTTCTTTTGGCGAAGCATCCCTTAAGAAATAAAGGCAAGCATTTCAACGGTCTGGCATGTCACCAGACGAAGCCTAAGGAGCGTACTGGTGCTGATATATTTGATATGGTCAAAGATTTGGATCAACTAGTAACCTTTGGAAAGGGTCCTGGAGGAAAATCTGTTCCGAAAGACGCTGAAGGACACGCACCCATGTGGAAGAAGAAATCTATATTTTGGGAGCTACCATATTGGAAATTCTTAGAGGTCCGCTCTGCAATCGATGTGATGCATGTGACGAAGAATCTTTGCGTGAACGTGCTAGGCTTCTTGGGCGTGTATGGGCAGACAAAAGATACACCAGAAGCACGAAAGGACCATTAACGTATGGAAGACCCAGATGGCCTGCATCCAGAATGGTTTCAAGGTCATGCCAGCTACGCTCTTACCAAACAAGAGAAGGAAATATTTTTTGAATGCCTAAGCAGTATTAAGGTCCCGTCTGGCTTCTCGTCGAATATAAAGGGGATAATAAATATGGCAGAAAAAATATAGCAGTATTAAGGTCCCGTCTGCCACTCCGGGGATCCTCAGCCCATCCATGGCATATACCAGGTCCAGCCTCGGATTCACGACGGGCGGGAGAGGGGTCTCCTGGAAGATGATGCCGCTACCGCCGGGACGGTGTGGGGCCTGTGGCGGGTGGACTCGTGGGCACCGTAGGCGAGGATGGTCTCCCCCTGCGATGTAGCACATCACTCCGATGATAGTACGGTTCGCCCACTACAGACGACGGCCGGCTTCGTTGTGGTTCACCGATGGCGGGCCATCACCCTCGTACCTGGCGAGCTCCCTTTCCCGCCTATTAGCGAAGAAGGCATTCCAGGTGTCGTAGTTGTCGGGATCCCACTGGGGATCCATCCGCTGCTCCGGCATGAGCTCGTGGTAGAAGTGGTTTGTGATGGCCGCCTGGCGTGCGGAACCTTGAGGGACAGGAGGGACAGGAACCCCTCTAGCGCTCAGCATCCAGCCGGCGGGCGGCCGGTAGCCCGGAGGACAAGGGTAGTTGGAGGCGCACAGCGCCTCAGTCTCCTCGAGGGTCAGAATGGCCCAGTAGGCGTTGTCCATTGTTCTAAGAGAGGAAGGTGTGGATGTGTGGATAACCATGGCACGATCACCCTAAATATGGAGGTAAAGGGCGGGAAAACTTGGCGTGAAGCTTTGAGAAATGGTGGGAAATATCTTTAGTCCCGGTTAGTGACTACATCCCGGACTAAAAGCTCTCGTAGAAAGGAAAGGGCGGGAAAACTTGGCAGGAAGAGGTGGGAAATGGCGGAAAATATCTTTAGTCCCGGTTTGTGACTACATCCGGGACTAAATGGATATTATATTAAGATTCATTATATTTTTCTGATAATAATAGACATATTATTTGTTTTATTTGGATTATTACAATAAAAGATATGATTTTCTAAAGTTTTTATATTAGTTTTGAATTAAAAAAGAAAATTTACAAATGAAATAATTTATAAATGATGCAAACAGATAAATGGATATTATATTAAAATTCTTTATATTTTTCTGATAATAATAGACATATTATTTGTTTTATTTGGATTATTACAATAAAAGATATGATTTTTCAAAGTTTTTATATTAGTTTTGAATTAAAAAAGAAAATTTACAAATGAAATAATTTATAAATGATGCAAACAGATAAATGGATATTATATTAAAATTCTTTATATTTTTCTGATAATAATAAACATATTATTTGTTTTATTTGGATTATTACAATAAAAGATATGATTTTCCAAAGTTTTTTATATTAGTTTTGAATTAAAAAAGAAAATTTACAAATGAAATAATTGATAAATGATGCAAACAGATAAATGGATATTATATTATTATTCTTTATATTTTTTTGATAATAATAGACATATTATTTGTTTTATTTGGATTATTACAATAAAAGATATGATTTTTCAAAGTTTTTATATTAGTTTTGAATTAAAAAGAAAATTTACAAATGAAATAATTTATAAATTATGCAAACAGATAAATGGATTTTAAATTAAAATTCTTTATATTTTTCTGATAATAATAGACATATTATTTGTTTTATTTGGATTATTACAATAAATGATATGATTTTTCAAAGTTTTTATATTAGTTTTGAATTAAAAAAGAAAATTTACAAATGAAATAATTTATAAATTATGCAAAAAGATAAATGGATATTATATTAAAATTCTTTATATTTTTCTGATAATAATAGACATATTATTTGTTTTATTTGGATTATTACAATAAAAGATATGATTTTTCAAAGTTTTTATATTAGTTTTGAATTAAAAAAGGAAATTTAAAAAAACAAGCAGTCGTGGGTCGTGGCTGGACCCGGGACTAAAGGGTCAGTGCGCGCGCGAAAACGAAGCGGCCGAAAAATGGTCTTTAGGGGGGGGGGCTTTAGTCCCGGGCTGAGCCACCGCCCGCGACTAAAGACCCTTTAGTCGCGGGCGGTGGCTCAGCCCGGGACTAAAGGGGGGTCCCTTTATATACTCTTGCCCGCGCCCCTGGTTGTGCCCACCCGCACTTGGCAAATAACGAAGACGAAGGGAGGCGCCGACGCAAAGAACAGGGGAAGAAGTGTTGCCCGATTCCCGCGCCGCCGGCGCCCTGCTTGTCTCCGGCCGGCCCGCCGTACCGCGCCACCCCGCCGTGCCGCCCCGCATCGCCGAGCCGCGCCGCCCCGTCGTGCGCCGTGCCGCGCCGCACCGCCTTGCCCGAGCCTCCGCGCGCCGTGCCGCGCCGCCCCGCCGTGTCGCCGCCCCGTCGGGCCGCACCTCCCACGCCGCCGCTGTTCCTCCGGCCGCCCACCTCGCCGGAGGTGGTTATATATTTAGTCTAGTATTAATTAGTTATATTAGTAGTTAGTGTAGTTAGTATAGTTACTGTAGTATTAATTATATTTTTTAATTAGTAGTATATTTAGGTTTTTGTAGTATATTTAGGTTTTTAATTAGTAGTATATTTAGGTTTTTATATTTAGTGTAGTATATATATTTTTTAATTAGTAGTATATTTTTTTAATTGTTAGCTAGGATTATTTTTTAGTTATTGTTTTAATTATAATTAGCTAGGGTTATTGTTTTAATTGTTAGCTAGGGTTATTTTTTTAATTATTGTTTTAATTATAATTAGCTAGGGTTATTGTTTTAATTGTTAGCTAGGGTTATTTTTTAATTATTGTTTTAATTATAATTAGCTAGGGTTATTGTTTTAATTATAAATAGCTAGGGTTATTTTTTAATTATTGTTTTAATTATAATTAGCTAGGATTAGGATTATATTGTTAGCTAGGGTTATTTTAATTATAATTAGCTAGGGTTATTTTTTTGTTTTATTTATTAAGATTAGAATTAGGATTAGGGTTATTTTTTTGTTTAAGTTATTATAATTAGGATTATATTGTTTTAGTTATTAGGATTATTGTTTTTTATAACCTGTTTAACTCTCTTTTTGTTATAGATAATTAAGTCATGGATCCATCCGAAGATCCTAGTCGCATCGGTGAAGGTTTTCTTCAGGGCATGATAAGAGGTGAAATTCCTCTTATTACGGGCACGACCGAAGATATTTTGCTCGAGGAAGAGATATCCTCATATCTGAATCCATCCGGTGATGGACTAGAGGAAAACCAAGGGGAAGACCAGATGGACGAAGAGCAAACAATTGCCAACAATAATGATGGCCCCTCGACAGGATCCGACGAGGTACATATATATATATATAAAGTCTCGTGTTACCTCTATTCATTAACTGATCTAGATATATATTAATCACTCTCTCTTCTTCTTTTAGCCCACCAGATCGAAGCAATCGACAGCTCGAACGAAACGAAGGCCGAACAAAAAGTTGGATGGTAATCAGAGGTTCACCATCGAAGAAATAGATGATGATGGTGAACCGATTGCTCCAGAGAAGCACCGGAGGATGTTTATAAATCAATGCGGGGTGCTTGTTAGGGACAACCTGCCGATCACCATCCAAGAATGGAATAAGTCAAAGAAACCCGGTGAAGAATCCAACAGCTATGTCACCGATGATGCCAAAGATGACCTTTGGCAGAAGCTCATAGCGCATTTCATACTACCTCCAGAGTATGAGGAATTTGAGGTAGATGGTATTACCCCAAGGCCGGGTGGGCTTGATAAAAGAGAAAAAGTCAAGGAGTGGGCACTAAGCAAGATGGCTGAACTGTACCGGAACCACAAGAAAAATTTATACGCGAAATATGTCGCGAAAAAGAAAACTCTAGACTTCACAGGAGTAAACGAGAAGTTGAGAGAACAGTGGCCCAATTTTGTACAGTACAAGCAATCTGATAAAGCAAAGGCAAAGTCGGCAAAGAACGCGTTAAATGCTGCCAACAAGAAATACCATCATAAAATGGGGACAGGTGGCTACAAGAGTGCCAACAAGATTTTGTTTTAGTTATTTATTTCTATAATTAAGTTTGTAGCTTTAGCTCGTTCATTGCATTTAATATATTATCCTAACAATATATCCTTTTGTATGATGATATTATATTCCGCAGAATGAAGATGCTTGAATGCAAAAGAGCTAGAAGATACGACGTTGGGTTCATTGACCCATATATCATTAATGAATATACGTTAAAGAATCACCCCAAAGACGTGGAGGAAGACCTGTCCAGGTTCTTAACCGAGCATAATTTTGTTAAGGAAATACTATTTCCTTACAACTTCAAGTGAGTGTTTATATCTTGTACACATTTTATTTTTGTTTACTGGATGAGCTATGCATGTATGCTTATGTAAATATCCGCAGATTCCACTGGATCTTGCTAAACATTCAAGTTGACAAGTCCCTAGTCGAAGTCCACGACTCATTAAGTTGGGACCAAGAGAAGTGGAGCGACATGAAAGCAATGCTCCATAAGTAATTTCAATCATTATCGTATTATATCGTCCTCTTTCATTCATTTCCTGATATCAAGTAACTAGTAACTCCTTTGTTCATTTTCTTTGCCGAGCAGGTGTTGGACACGGTTCAGACAGAAAATACCAGGTCCATTCAAAGAGGAGCTAACTAATAAAATGGCGAAGAGTTTACAGCAGCCACCGGGAACTCATTTATGTGGATACTACGTCTGCGAGTACATCCGCGAGTTGACCAGTGAGCAGAAAGTTGACTCACATTATATTTATGATTTGCGGAAGACACTAGAGCCAGACCAGCGCATAAGAGAAATTCAAGAGGAGCTGGCGGGATTTATGATGAAGGAAGTCCTTGATGTACATGGAGAGAATTATGCGGATGATGTGGAACTCGATTTGCCTTAGTCATCTCCATGTAGCTCATATGATATATATATTCATCAATGACCATGTAATTTTCAAAACATTTCTTCCTTTTGATATGATTGATTATATGTATGCTTGCAAGGGATCGATCTTATATAAATGCGTCGACGTGTAGTGTGTATGTAGTAGCGTATAATATGTCTACTGAAATATATGTTTGTTAAGTTATAGTGAAATACAAAACGAAAAAGGAACAAAATGGCAAAAAAAAAGGAAATACACAATCTCTGCCGCGGCAGAGAAATGTGGTGTTTCTCTGCCGCGGCAGGAAACCTTTTAGTCCCGGGTGGTGTTACAGCCTGGGACTAGAGGGTTCCGCCCCCCGCGGCGCTGAAACAGCCACGTGGCTGTTATCAGTCACGGGCCTTTGCGAGCCGGGACTAGAGGGGGGGGCCTCTAGTCCCGTTTTCGCAGTCTCCGCGGACATGGTACTATCATCTTAGTGAGAAGTTACAATAGTTGGGTTTTCGTCATATAACGGTGTCACCATTTGTATGTTGTTTTATGGAGACTTGTAAGTAAGTCTCCATGTGTCTGTTGTCGAAAACTTATCTGCTGCATTCGGTGAGCCTTTATCTAGTGACGATGCCTTCAAGTATCAGAGTATTGTCAGGGAACTACAGACCTTAACACTCACTAGACCTGATATTTCATCTCTAGTTAACAAGGTGTATATGTTCTTGTCCAGACCTACAGATGTTCATTCAGAGGCTGTCAAGTGTATATTGCGCTATGTCAAGGGTACTGCTGACATATGGTTTGAAATAAAGAGATCACCAACCACATTGGTAACTGTGTTTATGGCATCAACTAAAGAGATCATCAATCACATTGTTAAGTGTGTTTAATGATACAGATTGGGATGGCGGTATGGATGGCCGGCGTTCTACAAGAGGGTTTGTAGTATTTTTGGTTCCACACATGTCTCGTGAAGCTCTGGCAAACTATCAACCGATTAACACTGAAGTGTTGAGGAAGAGTATAAGGCACTAGCTTTATATCGAAATGAGGAAAGATCACCTTGGCCTCTGCATCCAAAAGATGCACATAGCATTTTTATTAAATTATTCACAACACCTTAACAGAGGAATTACAAAGATCAGACTGAATCAACCAATCTAGCAACAACTCGCTAATCCTATAAAACTGATGAAGGAGGTATCCATCAACAGGTCCAACACCTAGATATCACACCAACAAACTGTTGGAGATATGCCCAATAGGCAACAATAAAGAGGTTATTATCATATCTTCATGCTTATGATAAATGTTTACATACTTGCTATAATTGTATTAACCGGAAACATTAATACTTGTGTGATTTATAAACATAAAAGAGTCCCTAGTAAAGCCTCTTGTTAAACTAGCTTGTTGGTTAATATATGATCATGGTTTCCTGATCATGAGCATTGAGATGTTATTAACAACAAGATCATATCATTAGGAGAATGGTGTGATGGACATACTCCTATAGATAAGCGTAGCATAAAGATCAAGTCATTTCAATACTTCGTTTGCTATAAGCTTTCTGATACATAGTAACCTAATTCCTTCGACCATGAGATCATGCTAATCACCATCACTGGAAGGATGCTTTGAAGACATCATACACCACACCGTAACTGGGTGGATATAAAGGTGGCATTGAGTGTTCAGAAAGTATGTGTTGATGCACATAGATCAAGAGTGGGATTTGTCCATCCATATGACGGATAGATATACTCTGGGCCCTCTCGGTGGAATGTCATCCAATAATCTTTCATCGCAAAGTAATCGTAGAAATATGTGGGAGCCATATGAATTTCCAGATTCCTCTATTAGTTATTGATCGGAGAAGTGTCTCGATCATGTCCGCGTAATTCACAAACCGTAGGACGAAGACACACTTAAGGATTCGATGTTGTTTAGTAGATATGAAATGTAAGTAGGGAGACCGAATGTTGTTCGGAGTCTCGGATGGGATCTGGGATATCACGAGGAGATCCGGAATGGTCCGGAGAATAAGATTCATATAAGGAAAGTCCAATTCCGGAGTTCGGGAATGATTCCGCTGATTTCATCGGAGAGGTTCTAGAAGGGTCTAGAAGGTTCACCGGACCGGAAGGGGAAGGGAACATGAATGTGTCATGGATAAGTGGAATGATTGGATCATGTCTTAGGTCACTTGGTTGGGCATTAACAAGAAAGAAATCAAGCTCCAAAATTGAAAGTCAAAAGGCAAGTTTGAAAAGTCAAACTGGGACAATGTGTCCTGGTGGAGGAAGGAAAGAATCGTTCTTTCCCTCCACCACAAGCCAACAAGGAGAGGGGGTTGGGGAAGGATTCAAACTCCCCTCTTTCAAGCTGTCCTCCCTCTTATAAGTAGAGGTGAGGGGTTCCCCAAGGCCACACAACACCAGCCCCTCCCCACCTAGCCGCGCCGTTGCCGCCGCCATAGCCGCCGCCTCGCCGTCATCGCCCTAGCCACCGCCGGCCACGCCTCCTCCTCTCCGGCCCTCTAAACCCTAGATTGCCGGAAACCCTAGATCCACCATAACCTGCTCCGGCTTAGGCGAAGCCCTGCAGGATTTTCCCTCTACTTCCGACACCATGGCGTCGTGCTGCCGGAATTGCGAGGGGAGAACTACAACCTCCGCTGTCTGCTGGAACAAGGGAGAGGAAGGTCTTCATCGAGTACCGAACGTGTGACCGACTGCGGAAGCGCTGCCGGAACGCAGCGCCGGAAGGATCGTCTACACGATCTTGAGATCGGCAAGTGTACGACTACATCACCCACGAGAATCTGCTCTCATTAACCGCTTTGGAATCTTCGAGGGTGAGTACTCTAGTCGACTCGTTTCTACAATCTAGTAGATAGATCTTGGCTTGTTTGTGTGCATGCGGTAGATTTTTTTTTGTTTTCCATGCTACGAACCCCTGCACTGGTATCAGAGCCGTGTCTATATGTAGATCTATTGCACGAGTAGAACACAATGGTCATTGTGGGCGTTGATGCTTTTGTTGTCGATTGCTTCTTGTGTACTTTGCATCTTGCGAGATGGGGGATGAAGCGGCCCGGGCTAACCTTAAATGACATCGTTCATGAGACTTGCTCCACGCTTGACATGCAATTTGTATTGCATAACTGGCTTTGCGGGTGCCTGTTTTTCCCAACATAGTGAAGATTCAATTTACAACGGGTGATTGATAATACTAGTATCAACGTTGTGGTTCTTGTTCGTAAGTTAGAACGACACTTGATGAAAGCCCCAAACCACGTAAAACATGCAAATAAAATTAGAGGCGTCTAACTTTGTTTTGCAGGGGTGTGCTGTGATGTGATATGGCCATGATTTTGATTATATATGACGTATGCAATGTTCCTTATTGTAAGTCGGCAACCGGCAGGAGCCATATGGTTGTCTTTTAATTTCGTTTAGACCCGCGTGTCTATTATTCAAAGTAGTTGTAATAGTTGATGCTGGTGGACAACAACGATGGAGCGGCGCCATTGACTTTGATGCCACGCCGATGATGATGGATATCATGTTCGTGCTTGAAGATGGAGATCAGAAGCACAAGAAGAAAGGCCATATCATATCATATATTTTGAATTGCATGTGATGTTAATCCTTTTATGCATCTTGTATTGCTTAGTTCGCGACGGTAGCATTATAAGATGACCCCTCTCACAAAATATCAAGTTATAGAGTGTTTGTCCTTAGTAGGCACCATTGCCAAAGCTCGTTGTTTCGAAGCACCACGTTATGATCGGGTGTGTTAGATTTTGCGAGTGTATATAATGGGAGCAAGCCAGATTTTCTCATGCAGAAGCTAAGGTTTGATCTTGACGAGCCTAGCATGTACAAACATGGTCTCGGAACACGGAATACCAAAAGGTAAAGCATGAGTCATATAGATGATATGATAAACATGATGATTGTTCGCCTTTGAAACTATACCATATCATGTGATGATCGGACTTAGTGAAGTGAATTTGGTTCGTGTGATCACTAAAACAATGTGCGGGATATTGTTTTGAGTGGGAGTTCAACAGCAATATGATTAAAAGGTGAACACTATTTATCATAAATTAAATCAAAGTTAATTTGCATTGTTGTTGTAGTCATTGGCATCCGTTTACCACCTTGAGCTTATTTATAATTGAGATAATAGAACTATAGAATTCTGATTAATTACTTTACGAACTAATATCTTATTTTTTTGAAGTGTTAATCTAAAGTTTAAAAGTTCTATTGTAAACTTTCAGTAAGTCCTAGTTACTCCGTGAAGTTTAATAATTGGTATTAAATCAAGAGTAACAATTCCAGTGTTAGTACATAAGTATCATGTTTATCTCCATGATTCTTGATATTCAAAAGATTGTTTTAATATCAAGGTTATCTAGGAACATCATATGTGGAAGATATTGCGATATCTGAAACGATGTTTTTGATTATAACATGATAGAGTATAATATGGCAAAATTTATGTTCTCATATTTGATGGGAATTTTCAGAAGGTTGGAGACGCTAGTCGTCCTAATCCTCCAAAAGGTTTTGGAGAACAACATTATACTCGCGATTCACCATTATAAGCTAAAGCAGCTTGATCATGAATAATTCCATGATAAGGATGAATATTTGATGTAGGTAAAATGTTTACTACACCAAGAGATTACTAAGAATGGAAGTTGAAAGAATACCAAACATTTTTTTATGGTGATCTAATTAAAAGTGCAAGTCCAAAGACATTTGTATTTAACTATACATGCTTTGGACTATGAGTCATGTGTGTGGCTCCACTATTAATGTTTATAGATTCTTTCAAACAGAAAAGGAAATACTGAAAGAGAATCTCATAAATATATGGCAGAAAAGAAAAGACCAAAATTGTTCAGCTTAGGTATATAGAGGATATACGTGTTATGGCTGTATTCTTTTCTTGTTAAGTAATGTGGTTCTTAAGTATTAGATGCTGAATTTGTTGGTGTGAATCGTCATACAAAATAACACAATTCATGAACTACAATGGCCTAAGTAACCAGCAAAAGAATATGTAATGATGTTCATCGAGAACAAATAAAGGGTTATTGTGTTGCTCGTTAAAAAAAAAGCTTGCCTTTAAGATTTTTTTATCAGGTATTATGAGAACAAAAGGGTTGTTTAAATAATTGTCGTAATCCATAAAAGATGGATGATTTACAAATATCGTTGGAGAAATCACATCCATAAAACTAGTGCTAAAAATGTCAAAAGACAAATTGATTGAAAGATCACTTAGGAAGTGACATCGCCGTTTAAATTATATTGGAAATAAAACATGAAGAAACTCCATGTGGATCGAATTTTGGAGTCTTTTGATTTTTGATAGAATGACGCTTGTGAAATTTTCCTAGAGATAATTAAAACTCCGTTCATAGGCCAAAATGGAACGGATGACTAGATTATTGGAATTTGTACATATTTAATGTATGAAGTCCATTATGTGTAGTCAAGAGCGATGGATTTCAACTTCATATGCTTTATCCAAAAATTCGAGTGAATATATGAATATTTACTTAATGAGGATGAAGTGTGAAACATTTGAAAAGTTCAAAAACTTTCAAGATGAAGTACAAAATCAATGCAACAAGAAAATAAAAAATTTATGATAGGATCATAAAGGAAGATATTTGAGTTACAAGTTTAGCATAATACCTTAGATTTGAGGAATCGTTCTGTGGATTTGCATTTCTCGAAACACCATAAGAGTATGGAGCGTTCGAGATATGTAATGAAACCTTGTTTGACATGGTGAGATTAAAGGTGTAATTTATAAAACTTCCATTATATTTTAAAGATTAAAGCTTTAGAGACTACCGTTTTTCCATTGAAAAGAGATCCATCATAATCGGTTGAAATGACACCATAGAAAGTTATGGTTTGGGATAAAACCCAAGTTGTCCTTTCTTAAACATTGGTATGCTATGCATAAGAAAGATGTTTGCAACCAAAATTGGATGAACATATCTTTGTATGTTATTTCGAATAATCATTGAGTATTCCTCCATAACACCAAAGACAAAAATGTTTGTCGCTTAGAACGTCAAGTTTCTTTGAGAAAGGAATTTTCCATGAAAAGTTAAGTGAGAGGACAATAGAACTTTGATAAGGTTAAAATAACCTTAGCTATATGTGCAAAGTTGCGCAGCGCCAAAAAGTGTTCCGGAGGCAGCAACAATGCTCATGGCTCACGTTCCTCAAAGGTTGTGTTCACGGAAGTCTAAGTTCCTATTGAACCAAATAGGTCGGATAAACAATCAAATACCAAGATTTGAGGGTTGAATCATTATTTGACAATAATGAACCGACTACATGCAAAGAAGCGATGATGGGACCTGACTCCGTCAAATGGCTTGGAGCCATAAAATCCATAATAGTTCCATACACGATAAATCATGCTTTGAACTTGAAAGACCCCCTGGAAAGGTGTAAAACCTTACAGTCGTGTTTGGATCTATAAAGAAATAGACGTGGATGTTTCACATCTATGAAATAGTCGACATGTTAGAAAAGAGTTCACAACAATGTTCAAAGGTTGACTATGACAAGATTTGATCTTTCATAGTGATATTTAGTCTAGACGGATTAATGTAGCAACCACTACATATAATTTTATTATGTGGTAGTTGAATAAACAAAACAAGTTTTTTGATAGAATTGTTACCTAGGAAATGTGCATAACACGGTCCATAGGGTTTTGTTAATTCAAAGGATGCTAAAAGCGTATGCAAACTACAATGGTTGAAGTGAGCATCACGGAATTGGAATCTTCACCATGATGAAACTGGTAAAAGAGTTTAAATTCATCAGAGACGATGAAGATGCTTGCATTTGCAAGAAATTAAGTGGGAGCGCTAAGACATATTTCTAATACATTATGTGGAAGACATATTGTTGATTGGAAATGATGTATCTTTTGTTAACACATGTTAAGAATTTCACTCGATGAAAGACTTAGGCAAAACCCAAATATTTGGCATCAATATCTATATAGATAGATTAAGGCGCTAATATGGTTGTGCCAAATGTACATAGATGAGATATTGAATGAGTTCAATATGGAAAAGACAAGAAATGTTCTTGACACACAGAAATGATTAAATCAAAATTCAAGTGTATCGACACTTGGTAAGTGAAACAAAGATTCAAGTATAGATTGATACTTGATGTATGAAATCACAAAGAGTATTTATATCAATCATACTATGATATGTATAAATCCAGATATGTCCTATGCTCTAAATGTTATGAGCATATACCAGAATGATTCATAAGATGATCATTGGACGATAGTAAGGATATTCTTATGATCTTTTGGAAGAACTAAGAATATATTATTTTTGTAGATGTGACAAATAGATGATTAGTTCATTGTAAAAGTACTACATTGATACTAGTTTTGTCACAAAGTACAAATTAAGTTTATCTCAATCTAAACTAAGGGTGGCACAATATAATGGAAAGTAAGTTCCATAATGGATTTGGATGAGTTCCAAAGTTAAGACATTGTGACAGATACTACAACAAAATACTAAATATATGACTGCTATTATAGCATCAAAAGAGGGCATTTGTGTTAAGTAGTTTGTTATCAAACTAGGTGTGGTTCACAACAGGATAGTACCATGAAGATATATTGTACGACAATATTATCAACATATTTTAACCCCAAGGAACCAATAGTCTCACCAAAGGACCAAATTTATACAAAGCCATCTCATTAGAGAATGAGTGATGCTTAGAGACGCAAATATATGCAATTGCACACGGACCTGAAAGAGTCGGATCCAAAGATCAGTTGACCACTAGCAATCATGTAAATACAACACCAGAAAGCCATATGTGTTGAATACACAAATATTTGAAACTAGATTATTGTCTCTAGTGCAAGTGGGAGACTATTGGAGATATGCCTAAGAGGCAATAATAAAGAGGTTATTATCATATCTTCATGCTTATGATAAATGTTTACATACCATATGCTATAATTGTATTAACCGGAAACATTAATACTTGTGTGATTTGTAAACATAAAAGAGTCCCTAGTAAAACCTCTTGTTAAACTAGCTTGTTGGTTAATATATGATCATGGTTTCCTGATCATGAATATTGAGATGTTATTAACAACAAGATCATATTATTAGGAGAATGGTGTGATGGACATACTCCTATAGATAAGCGTAGCATAAAGATCAAGTCATTTCAATAGTTTGTGTGCTATAAGATTTCTGATACATAGTAACCTAATTCCTTCGGTCATGAGATCATGCTAATCACCATCACTGGAAGGATGCTTTGATGACATCAAACACCACACCATAACTGGGTGGGTATAAGGGTGGCATTAAGTGTTCGGAAAGTATGTGTTGAGGCACATGGATCAAGAGTGGGATTTGTCCATCCATATGACGAATAGATATACTTTGGGCCCTCTCGGTGGAATGTCATCCAATTAGCTTGCAAGAATGTGACTGGCTCACAAGGGATCACATATCACGGGAACGAGAAAAGAGTACTTATCGGTAACGAGGTTGAACTAGGTATGCAGAGATACCGACGATCAAACCTCGGATAAGTAAACTATTGCGAGACAAAGGGAAATTGGTATCGTATGTAAGTGGTTCATTCGATCGCAAAGTAATCGTAGAAATATGTGGGAGCCATATGAATTTCCAGATTCCTCTATTGGTTATTGATCGGAAAAGTGTCTCAGTCATGTCCGTGTAATTCACGAATCATAGGGAGACAGACTTAAGGATTAGATGTTGTTTAGTAGATATGGAATGTAAGTAGGGAGACCGAATGTTGTTCAGATCTTGGATGGGATCCGGAATATCACGAGGATATCCGGAATGGTCCGGAGAATAAAATTCATATAAGGAAAGTCCAATTCCGGAGTTCGAGAATGATTCCGATGATTTCATCATGGAGGTTCTAGAAGGGTCTAGAAGGTTCACCAGACCGGAAGGGAAAGGGAACATGAATGTGTCATGGATAAGTGGAATGATTGGATCATGTCCTAGGTCACTTGGTTGGGCATTAGCAAGAAAGAAATCAAGCTCCAAAATTGAAAGTCAAAAGGCAAGTTTGAATAGTCAAACTAGGACAATGTGTCCTCATGGAGGAAGGAAAGAATCCTTCTTTCCCTCCACCACAAGCCAACAAGGATAGGGAGTTGGGGAAGGATTCAAACTCCCCTCTCCCAAGATTCTCTCCCTCTCATAAATATAGGGGAGAGGGTTCCCCAAGGCCACACAACACCAGCCCCTCCCCACCTAGCCGCGCCGCCGCCCCCAGCGCCGCCACCTCGCACCGCCGCCGGCTCGCCATCGCCGCCCTAGCCGCCGCCGGCCACACCTCCTCCTCTCCGGCCCTCTAATCGCTAGATTGCCAGAAACCCTAGATCCACCATAACCTGCTCCGGCTTAGGCGAAGCCCTGCAGGATTTTCCCTCTACTTCCGACACCACGCTGTCGTGCTGCCGGAATTGCGAGGGGAGAACTACAACCTCCGCTGCCTGCTGGAAAAGGGAGAGTAAGATCTTCATCGAATACCGAACGTGTGACCAACTGCGGAAGCACTGCCGGAACGCAGCGCCGGAAGGATCGTCTATGCGATCTTGAGATCGACAAATGTATGACTACATCACCACGAGAATCTGCTCTCGTTAACCGCTTTGGAATCTTCGAGGGTGAGTACTCTAATCGACTCGTTGCTACAATCTAGTAGATAGATCTTGGCTTGTTTGTGTGCATGCGGTAGAAATTTTTTGTTTTCCATGCTACGAACCCCTGCACAAACATCATCTAAAAACCAAAGGCCTCGACAAGTCACCCAACAATGAGCAAGCGAAACAACCGGTGCAGCAAATCCTCAACACGTACCGGTGTACATGCTCCAAAAGTCCAAGCCACCGATGTCTTTCGCATACTCATGTTTTGGAGAAATCAATGCAATGACCTTGTGAGGTCTACCGTCAAGGACACCATGTTGACATACAACTCCGCCACCGTGCGCGCGTCCATCACTAAGATCTCGTCATCAAGACCCCGCTGCGCCACGCTGCCGAGACTCGCCGTCGTCGACAAGCCAAAAACAAACACCTTTAAGATTGATGCCCCCAAGGGGGGTAAGACGTAGGAGCACCACTATCATCCGATCCATGGATCTGGGGGTTCCTCAGAGGGAGCCAAAGGATCTAGGAGCTTCACCTCAATGATTCCTTGAAGAACGCGACAAGACCTCGACATCATTGGCCCCAGCCAAAGACCGAAACCTTGGTTTTTCAACCGGATTTGCCACGCCAGACCTCCATTTGGCCGCCTGTACATCGGACCGACCACCTTTAGAGCCTCGTCGTCCACCAAGCATGCACCAGGCTGTTTGGCCTAGATACCCAGATCTTGAGGAGTCCTCCACGATCTAGTCACATGGACCAGGCCACCTTGCCCATCGCCTGCGGTGGCCGAAGCGACGACGGCGACAAGGAATGGCAGGGCTACCCAACACAGGACCTGACTAAGGGAGAAACACTAGTGCCGCCAGGCGAGATGACGAACAAACCTTCTATGTTCCGTCGGGTCAGCCGGGATCCCGGACGCGTGAGACGGGAAGGATCAGTTTGTCGCCAACAAAGACCCCCGCATCACCGAGATCAGCCGCCCTGCAGATCTTGGTGCTCTTGATGTCAAATTTGTCTCCTCCGGTGATCAACTAGCCGATGATGTTCTATCTTTCAGACCATTGAAAAAGGGTATTGAACAAGAAACAAATCGTCCGCAAATAAGAAAACTATCATATGCCTTGGAAGTGACATGAGGTGCTCGGAAATGGTTGAAGTACTAAACTTGTTACTAAGCAGATGCTAACACAGATTATTCTACAATCTGAATCTTGTATCTAATAGTTCAAATTAAGGGGGAATGTAAACCATAGTCATTAGCATATCATGTTTGTATGGTAGTTGTAATTTTGATATCGATCAACGTTAATCGTCGAGATTGTAACCTTGATGTACAAGTTAACTATCATATAAATATGAACAGAGGCCACAATCCTTCAGACTAAACATACATCAATATTTTGTTACATTAGAGGATCCTTAAATAGAAAGGAGAACCCGTTGATCAATGTATTGATATATAAGTTTTACATCTTCCGTAGCAACATATGGGCATTAATGTAGTATAAGATTAGATCATTTTGCTCACCAATATATAGTTGTTCCATGATCTGAACTACACATTTTTTTACCCATGGAGTACACAATGAAATCCATGCCCACTAATCTAATTATAGAAAAGAAGATATCACACACAAACAACAAGCTTAATAAGCAATCTCAAACAAACTAAAGTAAATTTCCAGAAGAGTAAACCCGCAAAAAAATGACTACAAACTCGATGCCCAAATGCAGTGGCAACGCTGAAAGTATCGGTGTAAGAAAGTGAATAATGCTTATTTAAAGTAGACTATATTTTTTTGGGGGGGGTGGGGGGGGGGGGGGGGGGGGATGTGAGCTCAAGGTGTGGGGAAGTAGGGAGCCCGTGAAACGTGAGGATTCGGTCGACCTCCAACCCACACGTTTACCGGGCCATCGCCTGGCAGGCGCATATCTGGGTCGCGCCGGCCGCATATACCAGAAACGAACATGGCCAGTGCCAAAGCAGACTGCTGGAGAAGCCCCTGGACTGCCGGGCTACCGTCGTATTCTGCTTCACGGTAGTAAATGGCAGAGCAGTTGGCCATCATCTGTGCTTCCGCGCATGCCATGCCACTGCTCCAGAGCGCAGACCACCATGGGAGAGCGACGGCGATGCCAGCGGCCGGCACCGTCTTTCTCCGTGGCACGTCGACTAGACCGTGGCCGGCCTCGGTGCGCACCCGGCCGCCGGTGGCCGAGCACTCGTCTGTCCGCGGCACGTTGACCACATCGTGTTTGGCGGCGCCGCTCGACGGACCTGCATGGATGTGTCGCACGCGGACATCGCGTCCAGCGTCGGTGCGGACCCGGATGCCGGCCGCGATTCCCTGCCCGCCGGCGAGACTGCAAGCGCGGTCGCCGCCGTCGCGCGCGTGGTAGGTGATTGTGTCCGGAAGATCCGCGAGGAAGCTGTGCGTGATCGTGTGTCCGGCGCGCCAGGTGGTCGTCTTCACGACGCACTGCGCCCCGTTCGTCGACGGCGCCATGGAGCCTTGGAGGTTGCTTAGCCTTGGAGCCTTGGGTGGTTTGACTGTTGATCTCTCTGACAATGCGCGTGATCTTTTCTGTATGTCTGTCTCTCTGACAATGGGGGGTATATTTGTCTGCAATATATATAGTTGGGAGGAAGCCTCGCAGCTTGGGAGCTGATGGTTGACTTGACTGGATCTTTCTGTCTAGGTGTCTGTTTGTCTCTCTGACAATGGGGTACTATCCACAGTATATATGGTTGGGGATGTCGTAGGGAGGAAGGCTCGCAGCTTGCAGTCGTCCGATCGCCTCCCATGCGTGCTGCACGTTTAAGCCAGAACCGATCGTGGCGCGTTAGATACGACGTCAGCTCCGTGTGACCGCTCGAGCACTCAGCTGATGTCAGTTGATGAGTCTATCTAGTTCACACGAGCGAGATCACTCGGCAGCTCGTTCAAGTAATGATCATTATCAACTGTGGAGTAGTAGCTAGAGCAAAAGACTTGAGTTTATTGGTATGTTTTCACTAAAATAAGTTTTTTGCGAAAATTTCACCGATTTATAAATAATCATCATTAACAGTACAAAAAGCACTAAAAGTAATAAAAACTACAAATAGGTTATTAGACCATCTACCGACAATTACATACACTAGCGCGGGCTCAAAACGCACCACTGTCCTCGTTCCTCCATCCAGCACAAAACTTGTCATAGTAGAGCTTGTTTTTATAGACAAACATGAAGGCGAACGCGGATTTACCACACGTAGGAGGGACCCCCGGCATCATCTCTACCGCAAGTTAATTGGAGATTCGTGCAAAAGTCTCCCAATCAAAGCCTCAAAGTGTTTTGCAATTTAACCCTTCCCAAATGTTGAAATCAACCTACCCCGTCCCACCCGTCCCCTGCCCCCGAGCGAGTCCCCCCACCTCCGTCGCCCCTGCCCCTGCCCCCTGCTGCAGATCTCCACCGCCGTCGCCCCCACCTCTCGTCGCCTCCCACCTCTCCTCCGCCTCACCTTTCCCAGCCTCGACGGACCTCCTCCTCCCCAGCCCAGCCTCCACCTCCACCTCCCAAGCCGATGCACCTCCACCATCCCAGCCCCGCCTCCACATCCCCAAACCTCCACCTCCTCAAGTCTGGGGCTGACCCGCCTCCTCCTCTGGCTAGGCATGGCGGCCACAGATCTTGGTTGCATGCCCCAGTGTTTAGCCTTTTCAATCGATTTGTTTTTTCGGTCGATTTGGTTTTTTGGTTTCGTTTTCGGTCGATTTGGTTTTATGATTCTCTACTGGTCTTGAGATTGTCATATTCGTAGAACTTGATTCGATCTGGGTACAAAAACAGATCGGTACAAAAACGGATTCTCATGTTCATAGAACTTTGGTTAGAAACATGTATGAATCTTGTATGCTACAAATTCGGTATTGATTGAATCTGTGATGGTAATGATCTGAGGCCCCTCTTTTCTTTTCCATTTTTTCTAGATTTTGTCTTTTTAAGGTTAGTTTATTTAGATTGATCTTTGTATGAAACATCCTTCAAATTTTTTTGTATGGATTTATGTATGAAACATCAAAAAAAGAGGGAAAACAAAAATGATTTCGGTCAAGAATCTGAGGGAAATGTTGTTTTCTATTAAAAAAATATATGAATGAGATTAGAAATTGTGAGTAATCTCGTGAATCTTGTGTGTATTTTGTATGAAACGTTCTTGTTATTAATCTTATTCCTGAAATGTACATAACAAAATTGTTGATTATTCCTGAAATTTTGCGAGAAAAAATGAGGTAAAAAAGAAACAGACATTATGCAAATATTCTGTGGAAAAATTATATGAATATCTCTTGGCAGAAACAAGTTTGTAAAATGTGTGAATCTTGTATGAAACTTCGGAATCTAGGATGAAACAAAGTAAGAGTGATTAAATATTGTTACATAAAAAGTACAAAAATAAAAATTATTAAATGAGATTGTTGAAAAAACAAATTATGCATATTTCATTTTCAGAATTAAAAATGTACATAAAAAATTATTGAATATTGCTACCAAAAATATTGGTACCTAAATTATCTTGTATGAATCGGTCAAGATCAAACATAGTTTTAGTTCTCTGATTAAATAACCTTGGACTGATTCTATTTTATCCAAATTGCTTTTCCCAAATTTGGAAGTACGAATATTCTGGGATTCTTGTATGTATCTTCTATGAATCTCGACACACTTGAAAATCCGCGGTAAATGATAAAAATTCTTTTAAATTTGTATGAAAATTGCTTCAATCCTGAATAAAACGTCCATACTTTTGTAGAAATAATCCAAGAATATTATTCATGAAATATCCTATATGAATATGAATATTATTCCTATGAATCTTGAATGAATATTATTCCTAAAATATCTTAGAATATTATTCCTATGAATCTTGGATGAATATTATTCCTGAATATATCCAAGAATATTATTTCTGAAATATCCTAGTATGTATCCTATATGAATATTATTGCCTATGAATCTTGAATGAATCTGTGTTGGAAGGTTTCAAATATTTGGAAAATATCCATACTTTCGTAGAAATAATCCAAGAATATTCAACCTGCATATTGGCATGTTTAATTTTCCCTGAAATTGTTGATTATCCCTGAAATTTTGCGAGTAAAAATGAGGTGAAATAGAAATAGACATTATGCATGTATTCTGTGAAAAAATTATATGAATATCTCTTGGCAGAAACAAGTTTGTAAAACGTGTGAATCTCGTATGAAACTTCTGAATCTAGGATGAAACAAAGTAAGAGTGTCTAAATATTGTTAAATAAATAGTAGAAAAATAAAAATTATCAAAAGAGATTGTTGAACAAATAAATTATGCATGTTTCATTTTTAGAATAAAAAATATACATAAAAATTGTTGAATATTCCTGAAATTGTACGAGAAAAAGTGAGGTGAAAAAGAAGCAAAAACGTGTAGAAGACTATCGATTGTGAGGAGACAAACAAGCGACAAATTTTTTAGAATATCCGAAAACGTTAGGGGTTAGAGAGAAAAACTGCAGCAGACCTAAGAGATGAGGTGGGAGGGTTATTTTGTAAAACGCATAGCACGAATCTCCAACAAATGGAGAGCAGAGATGGTGCCGTGGGCCCCTCCTGCGGGGGGATTTGCATTGTCCACATGAAGTCATGTTATCATAATCCCAAAAGGACACTAATATCTACCATCGCCAATGATGACAACTATAGATCGAAAGAGATTGACCTAAAACAACACCAATGGACATGAAAAACAACCGGATCTCTGAAGATCCGTCGGACCGATGCAACGCCATCCTATTCCGCATTGTCATAGTAAATAACAAGGCAGTCTCCCATGAGAAGCTCTTCGATGCTCACATTGATCATTCCCCAGCGCGCGAGAGCGACACCGTTGACATGCCTCCATGGGACGGTTGTGCGCGTGCTGCATCCGCCACTGTCGGCCAATCCGTGGTCTCTCCATGGCACGTCGATTGCAGTGTGTATGGCAGCGCGGTGCGCACATGGCCGACGACAAACGGCCCGACTGAGGGGAATATGCCCTGAGAGGAAATAATAAAGTGTTTATATTGCTATAACAACTTACGAAGTGATCCTAATCCTTAGACCATGAGATCATGTCAATCACTAACACCGGAAGAGTTTCTTGATAACATCAAACGTCACACCGTAACAGGGTGATTATAAAGATGGATTCAGAACTAATAAAGTGTTATGTTGAGGCTCATGGATCGAGAGTGGAATTTGTTCATCCCGATGACGGATAGATATACTCTGGGCCCTCTCGGTGATATCACATTGATTAGCTTGCAAGCAAGTGATTCACTAGAATGTTATATCACGGGAACGAGAAAAGAGTGCATGTCGGTAACGAGATCAAACTAGGTATGGAGATACCGATGATCGAATCTCGGACATGTAATATATCATGAAACAAAGAGATTAAGATACTAGCGTAAAAGGTTCCGACGATCACAAGAAAGTCATCGTTGAATGTGTGGGTCAGTATGGGTCTCCAGATCCCGCTTCTGATTATTGATCCGAGAGGGGTCTCGATCATGTCCGCATTATTCACGAACCGTAGGATGACACACTTAAGAGACACCAACATCCAATTGGAGCAAAAGTTTCATGCCGAAAGAATGAACAAGCGCAGGAATTTATTTCACTAGATACCGAAACAGGTTTTCGGGTGAAATTGCATAAAGTGGTTATGCATGTGAAATAGAATTCTGGCAAGGGGTTATTTGTGAATGTTTGTCATTAAAGTAATTGACAAAATTCTGAATAAAATAAAAGAGTTATATTTAATGAGAGTTTGCATTAAATTTGGTGAAAATTTAATGGCAAGTTTGAGTGGGATTTTGAGTGGAGGCATATGAATGGATTTTTGTGAGTGGAGTGTCCACCCACATGAATGAAGGAGGGGAGGGGGCAGCTCCCATGGCCGGCGGCCACCCCTTTGGGTGCCCTCCCCTCCTCCTATAAAAGGAGCCCCTCCTCTCACTTGTCTCTCACACCTCCTCGTGAAGGATCTCTCTCCCCCTCTAGAATTTATCCCCCATGGTCTCGGACTAGCGAGATACATGTTCCCGGTGGCTATTCGGCAAGAAAGAGTTGTTCTTCTGCTGCATCGCTGGAGCGAGGAGGCGGAGGTTGCTCGGTGCCTCGAACGTGTGTGCGAGCACGGATGCGCTGCTGATTTGCGGCGCTAGGACTTCCTCTCAATCTTGAGATCGGCAAGAGATCGTCTACATCAACCACGAGTTGAACTCGTTAAGCTTTGTAGGTATTCAAGGGTATGTTCTCTACGGATATACATCCGCCCGTTGTTTGTATCTAATAGATAGATCTTGGTACATAGTTCACATCGTAGGAAAATTTTTGTTTTCTATGTTGCGAACCCTAGAGTGGTATCAGAGCCGGATCTATGCGTAGATGCTTTACACGGGTAGTACACATATGAGTATGTGAGCGATGATGATCATGTTGTTGCTCCTTTGTTGTAATTTTGGATATTGGTGGCATAGTGGGATGAAGCGGCCCGGACAAACTTTACATGTCCTCGCTCATGAGACCTGTTCCACGCTTGACATGCAACTAGTTTGCATAAGTGGCTAGCAGGTGTCTGTCTCTCCTACTATAGTCAATATCTATTTTGCAAACGAGTTGTCAACAATTTGGTTATCCTCGTTGTGGTTCATGTTCGTAGGTAAGAACGGTTCTATCTCGAAAGCCCTAAGCCACGTAAAACTTGCAATGGATAAATTAGAGGCGTCTAGTTTAGATTGTTGTTGGGCTAGTGTTATGATATGGTAGTGTTGTAAGTAGAAGTATGAGATGATACTCTTACAACACACATAATGTGTAAACTCCATAGACCTTGGATTTACACATATAGGTATGATAGTGATCATACCACGATGCACATGATAGAGATCATCTGCGGGAACCATAACATTTCACTAATAAACATGTGATGTTTGATAGCATCTTATATTGCTTGTTTAGCTCTTTGTTAGCATAATAAGATGATCCCTCATTTAAATATCAAGATAAGAATGTGTTCTTCCTTTAGTATGCACCGATTATGTTTCGTCGCTCCAAGACATCACTGAAGGGTTTCGCGGCATAGTAAATCAAAATTTTCTACGGATGCGAACAGAGGGAAAGCCAAGATCTAATCTAGGAGATGCAATCAACGAGAGAGATTGGATTAGATCTTCATACCCTTGAAGATTCGCATAGCGGAACGTTCGTCGGAACGTGGGTGATGTAGTCGTACTCGCTTCTCCTCCTCGCGATCCGATCCGATCTAGCACCACAAGTGGCGGTGCCTCCGTGAGATGCACACGTGCAGCACCTCGACGTCTCCTCCTTCCTTGGTCCAGCAAGTATGGTGGAGAGATGGGTTGGATCTACAACGCGACGGCGCGGTGCAATCGGTGGAGAGTTTCTGCAGCAGGGCTTCGCCTACACGCAGTCGGGAGGGAGAGAGAGAGGAGGGCAGCAGGGCGGCTAGCTTTGGAGGGGAAGGTGTGGGGGGTTGGTGCGCCCCCAGCCCTCTATATATCTAGGGGTGGGCGCAGCCCTATCCCCTCCCCCAAGCCAAGGCCGGCGTCCCCAAAGGAGGAGGAGTGGGGGGCAAGGAAACCCCCCTTCTAGAAACTCTATCTCGAGTTTAAACCTCTCTAGGCCGGCTGGGCCCTATGGGGCCTTGTGCCCCTGGCCCAATGCGGCCAGGGCACTCCCTCATAGGCCCAGGCCCCCTCCCGGAAGGTGGGGCCACGTTGGTCCCCTTCCGAAAGGTTCTAGAAGCTTCTGCTACAATACCGATTAACCCGGAACAATTCCGAACTCCAAAAACTGCACTGCCTTATATGAATCTTATTATTCGGACCACTCCGGAACCTCTCGTGATGTCCCGGATCCCATCCGAGACTCCGAACAAAAACTCATAAACCAATTATCCAATCTATCCTAGCGTCGATACACGTTAAGTGTGTGACCCTGCGGGTTCGAGAATATGCAGACATGATCTTCTATCAATAATCAACAGCGGGGTCTGGAAACCCATATTGACTCCCACACATTCATCGATGATCATATCGGATGAACCACAATGCCAGGATTCAATCAATCCCATATATATATTCCCTTCGTCTCGCGATATTTTACTTGCCCGAGATTTGATCGTCGGTACCGTCATACCTAGTTCAATCTCGTTCACAGCAAGTACTTTACTCGTTCCGTAATCCGATATCACTTTGTGATTAACTCGTTAACCACATGCTTGCAAGCGGTGTTGACATCGATTACCGAGTGGGCCCGAAGTATATCTCTCCGACTTGGGAGGGACAAATCCCATCTCGATACATACAACCCAACAGATACTTTCCGATCACCTGAGAGACACCTTTATGATCACCCTCTCATAGGATGACGTTTGATGACCTCAAAGCTTTCTTCCGATACCAGGGAGTTGTATTATCTCATGGTCTAAGGAATACACTATTTGACATAAGAAAAGCTTCGCAAAGACGAACACGATGACACGATCTAATTGCTTCGCTTAGTTTGGGTCTGTCCACCATATCATTCCCCAATGATATGATCTCATTATTAATTGACAACTCATGTCCATGGTTAGGAAACCTTAACCATCATTAATCAATGAGCTAGTCCTTAGAGGCGTACTAGGGACACGGTGTTGTTCACAAACCACACAAGTATTAAAGTTTCCGCTTAATACAATTCTAGCATGGAATATAAACTTTATCATGAACAAGAATTATAATAATAACATCTTTATTATTGCCTCTAGGGCATAATTCCAACAGTCTCCCACTTGCACTAGAGTCAATAATCTAGTTTACATCTGGCAACAATCTCACACCCATGGCATTGAGGTGCTGATCATGTTTTACACGTGGAAGAGGTTTAGTCAATGGATCTGCGACATTCAGATCTGTATGTACTTTGCTAATCTTCAGATCTCCATCTGCTATATAATCTCGGATTATATGAAACTTGCGGTTGATATGCTTGGTCTTTGGATGATATCTTGGTTCCTTAGCGAGTGCTATGGCGCCAGTGTTGTCACACAATATCTCTAGTGGGTCCAATGCACTTGGAACCACTCCAAGCTCAGTGATGAAGTTTCTGATCCAAACTCCTTCACTTGACGCTTCTGCAGCAGCCATGTACTCCGCTTCTACTGTAGATCCCGCGATCACGCTTTGCTTGCAGCTTCTCCAGCTCATAGCTCCTCTATTCAAAATATACACGTATCCTGTCTGAGATTTAGAATCATCCTTGTCAGTGTGAAAACTAGCATCGACGTAACCTTTTACGACGAGCTGTTCATCACCCCCATAGACTAAGAAAATTTCTTTAGTCCTATTTAGGTACTTTAGGATGTTCTTCATGGCTGTCCAGTGTTCCACTCCTGGATCACTTTGATACCTGCTCGTCAAACTAAAAGCATTGAACACATCCGGTCTAGTACACAGCATGGCATACATGATAGAACCTATGGCCGAGGCATAAGGCACTTTGCTCATAGCTTCCCTATCATTTACCGTAGCTGGACACTGAGCCTTGCTCAATATCTTACCTGACAACATAGGCACTGAACCTTTCTTTGCCTTATCCATTCTGAACCTTTTCAGAACTTTGTCTAGGTATGTACTCTGGCTTAAAGCTATCAGGCATCTTTGTCTATCTCTATAGATTTTGATGCCCAATATATAAGCAGCTTCACCTAGGTCTTTCATTGAAAAACACTTGTTCAAATAACTCTTCACATCGTTAAGCATGTTAATGTCATTTCCAATAATCAATATGTCATCCACATATAGTACCAGAAATGTTACCGAGCTCCCACTCACTTTCTTGTAGATGCAAGATTCGTAGCAATTTGGAACAAATCCAAAGCTCTTGATCACTTGATCAAAACGAAGGTTCCAACTCCGAGATGCTTGCTTCAGTCCATAAATGGAACGCTGAAGTTTGCATACTTTATCAGCATCCTTAGGATCGACAAAACCTTCGGGTTGCATCATATACAACTCTTCATCAATGTTGCCATTGAGGAACGCAGTCTTGACATCCATCTGCCATATTTCATAATCATGAAATGCAGCAATTGCTAATAAAATCCGAATGGACTTAAACATCGCTACGGGAGAGAAAGTCTCATCGTAGTCAACACCTTGAACTTGTCAAAAACCTTTCGCGACAAGCCGTGCTTTATAGACGGTAACATTACCATCCGCGTCCGTTTTCTTCTTGAAGATCCATTTGCACTCAACGGCCTTTCGGTCGCTAGGAGGGTCCACCAAAGTCCATACTTGGTTTTCGCTCATCGATCCCAATTCGGATTTCATGGCTTCTAGCCATTTCTCAGAGTCTGGGCTCATCATCTCTTCCTCATAGTTCGTAGGTTCACTGTCTTCTACTAACAAGACAGTCAAGACAGGGTTGCCATACCACTCAGGAGGGGCACGCGACCTTGTCGACCTGCGACGTTCAGTAGAAGCATCATCCGAAGCTTCATGATCCTTGTCATTATCTTCCTCTATTGTTGGTGCAGGCGGCACTGGAAAAATTTCAGGTGCTGCGCTACTCTCCAATTCAAGAGAAGGTTCAATAACCTTGTCTAGCTCTACTTTCCTCCCACTCACTTCTTTCGAGAGAAACTCCTTCTCAAGAAAGGAACCGTTCTTTGCGACAAACACTTTGCCTTCGGTTCTGTGATAGAAGGTATACCCAATAGTTTCCTTAGGGTATCCTATGAAGACGCATTTCTCCGCTTTGGGTTCGAGCTTGTCCGGCATCAACTTCTTGACGTAAGCTTCGCATCCCCAAACTTTAAGAAACGACAACTTAGGTTTAGTACCAAACCATAGTTCATACGGTGTCGTCTCAACGGATTTAGATGGAGCCCTATTTAAAGTGAATGCAGCGGTTTCTAATGCATAACCCCAAAATGATAACGGCAAATCAGTAAGAGACATCATTGATTGGACCATATCTAATAGGGTTCGATTCCGGCGTTCAGACACACCATTGCGCTGTGGTGTTCCGGGTGGCGTGAGTTGCGAAACGATTCCGCTTGCTTTAAGATGCGTGAGAAAATCATAACTCAAATATTCACCTCCACGATCGGATCGTAGAAACTTAATCTTTCTGTTACGATGGTTCTCCACTTCATTCTGAAATTCTTTGAACTTTTCAAACGTTTCAGATTTATGTTTCATTAAATAGATATACCCATATCTACTTAAGTCATCGGTAAAAGTGAGAAAATAGCGATATCCACCGCGCATCGAAACACTCATCGGTCCGCATACATCGGTATGTATGATTTCCAACAAGTCCGTTGCTCGCTCCATCATACCGGAGAACGGGGTTTTGATCATCTTGCCCATGAGGCATGGTTCGCATGTGTCAAATGATTCAAAATCAAGAGACTCCAAAAGTCCATCAGAATGGAGTTTCTTCATGCGCTTTACTCCAATATGACCTAGACGACAGTGCCACAAATAAGTAGTATTATCACTATCTACTTTGCATCTCTTAGCCTCAATGTTATGGATGTGTGTTTCATCCCTTTCGAGATTTAGAAGAAATAAACCATTCACAAGAGGTGCATGACCATAAAAGATGTTACTCATATAAATAGAACAACCATTATTCTCCGATTTAAATGAATAACCGTCTTGCAATAAACACGATCCAGAAATAATGTTCATGCTCAACGCAGGCACATAATAACATTTATTAAGGTTTAAAACTAATCCCGAAGGTAAAACTAAGGAGAGCGTGCCGACGGCCATCACATCAACTCTTGATCCGTTGCCAACGCGCATCGTCACCTCATCCCTCGCAAGCCGCCGTCTATTCCGTAGCTCCTGTTTCGAGTTACAAATATTAGCAACTGAACCGGTATCAAATACCCAGGCACTACAATGAGGGCTAGTAAGGAAAACATCAATAACATGTATATCAAATATACCTTTGATGGTGCCAGCCTTTTTGTCCGCTAAGTACTTCGGACAGTTGCGCTTCCAGTGACCCTTGTCCTTGCAATAGAAGCACTCAGTGTCAGTCTTAGGACCAGACTTGAGCTTCTTCTCAGCAGGGGCAGTGCGTTTGTCGCCGCCCTTATTGAAGGGCTTCTTTGCTCCCTTACCTTTCTTAAAGGAGGGCTTGTTGACCATCAACACATGATTATACTTCTTGATGTCCACCTCCGCAGCCTTCATCTTTGCGAAGAGCTCGGTGATCGTATCAGTGGAACCAATCTGATTATGAGTCACTACAAAACTTTTGTAGCTGGGAGGGAGTGATTGCAGAACCCTGTCAATCTTGAGCTCCTCTGGAATCGTGCATTCCAGTTTCTCAAGGCGTTGAGTGTAGCCCGTCATCTTAATGGCGTGCTCACTAACGGAACTCCCTTCCTCCATCTTGCAGTTAAAGAACTTCTCAGAGATCTCATATCTCTCAGAACGGGCCTGAGTCTGAAACATGGTTTTCAGCTCTTCGAGAATCTCAAAGGGCCCGGGATAGTCTTCAAAACGATTTTGAAGTTCCGGTTCCATAGCAAACAACATGGTGCTCTTAATCACACCATAATCATCTTTGCGCGACTGATAGACAGCTTTCTCATCAGCCGGCGCAGTTGCAGCAGGGGGGTCACCTAACGCTTTCCCAAGGACATAGTCCTTTTGACCGCCAGAGAGAATGATTCTTAGATTGCGGAACCAATTGGTGAAGTTAGACCCATTGTTTCTAAGCTTTTCCTTCTCAGCGAAAACGTTGAAGTTGAAGTTGGACTTAGCCATTTGATCTACAGTATTTGCAAGTACAAATTAGACTATGTTCATGATAACTAGTTCAACTTAATCAAATTACTAGATGAACTCCCACTAAATTCAACATCCCTCAAGTTGTTTAGTGAACACGATCCAAATTCACCACACCTAATCCGATCATCACGAGAAGAGATGTGGCTTCAATGGTGGACAACGAAGTGTCGATCATATCATTCATATGACTCATGCTTAACCTTTCGGTTCATGTGTTCCGATGCCATGTCTGTACATGCTAGGCTCGTCAAGTTAGACCCAAGTATTTCCGCGTGTGCAAAACTGGCTTGCACCCGTTGTATGTGAGCGTAGAGTCTATAGCACCCGATCATCACGTGATGCTTGGACACGACGAACTTTCGCAATGGTGCATACTTGGGGAGAACACAGTTTTATCTTGATCTTTAAGTGAGGAATCATCTTATAATGCTACCGTCGCGATCTAAGCATAATAAGATACATAAAATGATAAACATCACATGCATATAACTTTATGTGACATGGTATAGCCAATCTTCGCGCAATGATCTCCATCTTGTGCGTTCCGGCATGATCTCCATCACTCCACCATGATTGCCTCCACCACGAATAGCAACTACAACTATTGCTAACTACTTAGCGATAAAGTGAAACTATTACATGGCGTATAAGAAGTTGACACACAGGTCATACACAATTATAAAGACAACCATATGGCTCCTGCTGGTTGTGTACTCATCGACATGCAAGTCGTGAAACATTACAAAACATGATCATCGCATACATTATACACATCACATCTTGGGCCATACCATATCACAGAAAACACTCCCTGCAAAAACAAGTTAGACGCCTCTACTTTGTTGTTGCATGTTTTACGCGGCTTATGGGAATAGATGCTAAGAACGATTCTTACCTACGAAAAGCCACAACGGTGATATTATGGTTGCCAAACTCCGGTGTTAATCCCATGACAACTATAGTGAGAGAAACTGACATCCACCAGCCGCATGTGTGGAACAAGCCACACGTCAAGTGCGGAGCCGGTCTCGCGAACGACGTCGCGTAAGGTTGGCCTGGACCGCTTCAATCTCACTATCCCGCGTCATAAGAAGAACACAAACAAGAGGCTTGCAACAGAAAACATCAACGCCCGCAACAACCATGTTGCGTTCTACTCATGAAACACATCTACACATAGATCTAGCTCTGATACCACTGAAGGGTTTCGTGGCATAGTAAATCAAAATTTTCTACGGATGCGAACAGAGGGAAAGCCAAGATCTAATCTAGGAGATGCAATCAACGAGAGAGATTCGATTAGATCTTCATACCCTTGAAGATTCGCATAGCGGAACGTTCGTCGGAACGTGGGTGATGTAGTCGTACTCGCTTCTCCTCCTCGCGATCCGATCCGATCTAGCACCACAAGTGGCGGTGCCTCCGTGAGATGCACACGTGCAGCACCTCGACGTCTCCTCCTTCCTTGGTCCAGCAAGTATGGTGGAGAGATGGGTTGGATCTACAACGCGACGGCGCGGTGTAATCGGTGGAGAGTTTCTGCAGCAGGGCTTCGCCTACACGCAGTCGGGAGGGAGAGAGAGAGGAGGGCAGCAGGGCGGCTAGCTTTGGAGGGGAAGGTGTGGGGGGTTGGTGCGCCCCCAGCCCTCTATATATATAGGGGTGGGCGCAGCCCTAGCCCCTCCCCCAAGCCAAGGCCGGCGTCCCCAAAGGAGGAGGAGTGGGGGGCAAGGAAACCCCCCCCTTCTAGAAACTCTATCTCGAGTTTAAACCTCTCTAGGCCGGCTGGGCCCTATGGGGCCTTGTGCCCTTGGCCCAATGCGGCCAGGGCACTCCCTCATAGGCCCAGGCCCCCTCCCGGAAGGTGGGGCCACGTTGGTCCCCTTCCGAAAGGTTCTAGAAGCTTCTGGTACAATACCGATTAACCCGGAACAATTCCGAACTCCAAAAACTGCACTGCCTTATATGAATCTTATTCTTCGGACCACTCCGGAACCTCTCGTGATGTCCCGGATCCCATCCGAGACTCCGAACAAAAACTCATAAACCAATTATCCAATCTATCCTAGCGACGAGACACGTTAAGTGTGTGACCCTGCGGGTTCGAGAATATGCAGACATGATCTTCTATCAATAATCAACAGCGGGGTCTGGAAACCCATATTGACTCCCACACATTCATCGATGATCATATCGGATGAACCACGATGCCAGGATTCAATCAATCCCATATATATATTCCCTTCGTCTCGCGATATTTTACTTGCCCGAGATTTGATCATCGGTACCGTCATACCTAGTTCAATCTCGTTCACAGCAAGTACTTTACTCGTTCCGTAATCCGATATCACTTTGTGATTAACTCCTTAACCACATGCTTGCAAGCGGTGTTGACATCGATTACCGAGTGGGCCCGAAGTATATCTCTCCGACTTGGGAGGGACAAATCCCATCTCGATACATACAACCCAACAGATACTTTCCGATCACCTGAGAGACACCTTTATGATCACCCTCTCATAGGATGACGTTTGATGACCTCAAAGCTTTCTTCCGATACCAGGGAGTTGTATTATCTCATGGTCTAAGGAATACAATATTTGACATAAGAAAAGCTTCGCAAAGACGAACACGATGACACGATCTAATTGCTTCGCTTAGTTTGGGTCTGTCCACCATATCATTCCCCAATGATATGATCTCATTATTAATTGACAACTCATGTCCATGGTTAGGAAACCTTAACCATCATTAATCAATGAGCTAGTCCTTAGAGGCGTACTAGGGACACGGTGTTGTTCACAAACCACACAAGTATTAAAGTTTCCGCTTAATACAATACTAGCATGGAATATAAACTTTATCATGAACAAGAATTATAATAATAACATCTTTATTATTGCCTCTAGGGCATAATTCCAACAATCACGTGATGATCGGGTGTTCTTGGATCCACGACCGTATTTCGGGTGTAAAACAGTTACACACGCGAATACTAAGGTTCTAACTTGGCGAGCCTAGCATGTACAGACATGGCCTCGGAACACGGACCGAAAGGTTAAGCATGAGTCATATAGTTGATATGATGCCCATTTGATGCTCGCCTTTGAAGCTATACCGACTCACGTGATGATCGAACTTGGTATAGTGGATTTGGTTCATGTAATCACCAAAAAGGCACGAGGGGTGTCGTTTTTGAGTGGGACTTCATTCGTAATATGGATTAGTTGAACTCAATCTATCATACACTTATTCTAAACTTTACAAATTCTGTTGTAGATGGCACCACCTTCTTTTAATTTCAATGTGTTCAGGGAGAAAGAGAAACTAGCAACAAACGGTAGCAACTTTACCGAATGAGCCATGAATTTGAGGATTCTCCTCTCTGCTACACAAAAGCAATACGTGCTAGAAGCACCACTAGGCCCCCCACCTTTAGAGGATGCCCCTGACGAGGAGAAGAATGTCTATCAGACTCGTCAGTGGGACCACAACTTAGTTCATTGCAGCATATTGTATGGGCTAGAGCCGGAACTTTGAAAGCGTTTCGAAAACGGCAATGCATTTGATACAATGGGTGAGTTGAAAATGATTTTCGACACACATGCTGTTGTATAGAGCTACAACGCTTCAGAAAAGTTCTTTAGCTGCATGATGGAAGAGCACAGCTCCGTTAGCGAGCATGTACTCAAGATGTCGGGTTACGCCGATAAGCTTGTGTCCTTGGGAATAACGATTCCCATTGACTTAGGCATACATCGTGTTCTGCAGTTTCTGCCACCTAGCTATAAGAGCTTTGTGATGAACTATAATATGCAAGGCATGAAGAAGTCTCTCCTCGAGCTTCTGTCAATGCTTAAAACTGCAGAAGTGGAGATCAAAAAGGAACATCAAGTGTTGATGATCAATAGGAACACTGGTTTCAAGAAAGACAAGAAGGGAAAACGGAAGGGTAGTAAGGGCGGCAAACCTGTTGCCGTGCCTGAAAAGAAACCCCGAGTTGGAACTAAGTCTGATACCGAGTGCTACTATTGTAAGGGGACTGGCCACTGGAAGCGCAACTGCCCCAAGGATTTGGCAGACAAGAAGGCTGGCAAGGCAAACAAAGGTATATATGATATACATGTTATTGATGTGTACTTGACTAGTGCTCGCAGTAGCACCTAGGTATTTGATACCGGTTCAGTTGCTAATATTTGTAACTCGAATTTAGGGGCTGCGGAACAAGCGACCGCTAGCAAGGGGTGAGGTCAAGATGCGTGTCGGCAATGGATCAAGCGTTGATGTGATCGCCGTCGGATCGCTGCCTCTCCACTTGCCGTCGGGATTAGTTATAAACTTGAATAATTGTTATCTGGTGCCTGCACTGAGCATGAACATTGTATCTGGATCGTGTTTAATGCGAAGTGGTTATTCATTTAAATCCGAGAACAATGGTTGTTCCATTTATATGAATGAAATCTTTTATGGTCATGCACCGATGATGAATGGTTTATTTCTATTAGATCTCGATTATAATGTTACACATATTCATAATGTTGATGCTAAAAGGATTAAACTTAATGATGATATATCCGCATATATGTGGCACTGCCGTCTAGGTCATATTGGCGTTAAACGCATGAAGAAGCTCCATTCGGATGGACTTTTGGAATCACTTGATTTTGAATCATTTGATACATGTGAGCCATGCCTTATGGGCAAGATGACTAGAACGCCGTTTTCCGGTTCAATGGAACGGGCGACAGATTTATTGGAAATCATACATTCTAATGTATGTGGTCCAATGAGTGTGTCGGCGCGAGGTGGATATCGTTATTTTGTTACTTTCACGGATTATTTGAGTAGGTATGGTTATATCTACTTGATGAAACACAAGTCTGAAACCTTTGAAAAGTTCAAGGAATTTCAGAATGAAGTGGAAAATCATCGTAATAGAAAGATCAAATTTCTACGGTCCGACCGTGGAGGTGAGTATCTAAGTTACGAGTTTAGCACTCACATGAAAGAGTGTGGAATTGTTTCACAACTCACGCCTGCCGGAACACCACAGAGAAATGGTGTGTCGGAACGTCGTAATCGTACTTTATTAGATATGGTTCGATCTATGATGTCTCTGACGGACTTGCCGTTGTCATTTTGGGGTTATGCACTAGAAACTGCTGCATTCACTTTAAATCGGGCACCATCTAAATCCGTTGAAAAGACACCGTATGAATTGTGGTTTGGAAACAAACCTAAGCTGTCATTTCTTAAAGTTTGGGGATGCGATGTTTATGTGAAGAAACTTCAACCGGATAAACTCGAACCCAAAGCGGAAAAATGCGTCTTCATAGGATACCCTAAGGAAACTATTGGGTATTCCTTCTATCACAGATCCGAGGGCAAGGTTTTTGTTGCCAAGAATGGATCCTTTCTAGAGAAAGAGTTTCTCGCGAAAGGTGTGTGTAGTCGGAAGGTAGAACTCGAAGAGGTTATTGAACCTTCTCTTCAAAGTATGGCGAGTAGCGCAGCGCCGGAAGTTGTTCCGGAGTTGGCTCCACCTGTTGAAGAGGGAACTAATGATAATGATCATGAAACTCCGAAAGAGAGTACTACCGAACCATGCAGGTCAAGCAGGACGCGTGCAGCTCCCGAGCTGTACGGAAATCCTGTCATGAATTTCATGGTTGATGAAAATGATGACCCTGCGACGTATGAAGAAGCGATGATGAGCCCGGATTCCAACAAATGGTTAGAAGCCATGAAATCCGAGATGGAATCCATGTATGAAAATCAAGTTTGGAACTTGGTGGAATTACCTCACGACCGAAAGGCCGTGGAGAACAAATGGATTTTCAAAAGGAAAACTGATGCTGATGGTAATGTGACCGTCTATAAGGTCGACTTGTCGCAAAGGGGTTTCGACAAATTCAAGTAGTTGACTACGATGAGACATTCTCTCCCGTAGCGATGCTAAAGTAAGTTAGGATTATGTTAGCAATTGCTGCATATTTCGATTATGATATATGGCAGATGGATATCAAAACCGCGTTTCTCAATGGTAATATTGAAGAAGAGTTGTATATGATACAACCAAAGGGTTTTGTCGATCCTAAGGATGCTAACAAGGTGTGCAAGCTTCAGCGATCCATCTATGGATTGAAGCAAGCATCACGAAGTTGGAATCTCCGCTTTGATGAGGTGATCAAAGAGTTTGGATTTGTCCAAACTTATGGAGAAGCTTGTATTTACAAGAAAGTGAGTGGGAGCAATGTGGCATTTCTGATATTATATGTGGATGACATATTATTGATCGGAAATGATATAGATCTTTTAAATAGTGTTAAAAGTTATCTAAACAGCAAATTTTCAATGAAGGCCCTAGGTGAAGCGTCATACATATTAGGCATAAAGATATATAAAGATAGATCTAGGCGCCTAATAGGGCTATCGCAAAGTACATACCTTGATAAGAATTTAAAGAAGTTTAAAATGGACGGAAGTAAGAAGGGGCTCTTACCTATGTTGCAAGGCAAGACATTGAGTAAGACTCAAAGTCCGGCTTCGGCGGAAGAAAGAGAGATAATGGACAAAGTCCCCTATGCTTCAGCCATAGGCTCTATAATGTACGCCATGCTATGTACAAGACCGGATGTGGCACATGCTATTAGTTTGACTAGTAGGTACCAATCGAATCCAGGTTCGGAACACTGGATAGCGGTCAAGAATATCCTCAAGTAGTTACGAAGAACTAAGGATATGTTTCTTGTATACGAAGGTGAAGAAGAGCTCGTCGCTAAGTGTTACGTTGACGCTAGCTTTGACACCGATCCGGATGACTCTAAGTCTCAATCCGGATACGTATTTCTCATGATGGAGCGGTTAGTTGGAGGAGCTCCAAACAACCTGTGGTAGCGGTATCAACAACGGAGGCCGAATATGTTGCTGCTTCAGAAGCGGCTCAGGAAGCAGTTTGGATGAAGGAGTTCATATCCGAACTAAGAGTGGTTGCAAATGCATTGGACCCAATGGTGATCTATTGTGACAACAATGGTGCCATTGCCAATGACAAAGAACCAAGGTCTCACAAGCATTCCAAGCATATTAAGCGCCGGTTTCACTCTATCCGCGAGCATGTCAAGGATGGAGATATAAAGATTTGTAAAGTACATACAGATCTCAATGTAGCAGATCCGTGGACTAAAGCTCTCCCTAGAGCAAAACATGCCAGAACTCAATGGGTGTTAGATTTATCACTATGTAACTAGATTATTGTCTCTAGTGCAAGTGGGAGACTGAAGGGAATATGCCCTGAGAGGCAATAATAAAGTGTTTATTATGTGTATTCCAAGTATATGATAGATGTTTATTTTGCATGCTATAATTGTATTAATACGGAAACATTAATACATGTGTGTTTAATAAACAAACAGAAAGTTCCTAGTTATGCCTCTCTCATAAACTAGCTCGTTGATTAACAAGATGATCAAGGTTTCCTGATCATGGACATTGGATGTTGTTAATAACGGGATCACAACATTAGTGTAATGGTGTGATGAACATTCATCCGAAGTATAGAATTACGATCAAAGTCATTGAGTTTATATTGCTATAACAACTTACGAAGTGATCCTAATCCTTAGACCATGAGATCATGTCAATCACTAACACCGGAAGAGTTTCTTGATAACATCAAACGTCACACCATAACAGGATGATTATAAAGATGGATTCAGAACTAATAAAGTGTTATGTTGAGGATCATGGATCGAGAGTGGAATTTGTTCATCCTGATGACGGATAGATATACTCTGGGCCCTCTCGGTGATATCACATTGATTAGCTTGCAAGCAAGTGATTTGATCACTAGAATGTTATATCACGGGAACGAGCAAAGAGTGCATGTCGGTAACGAGATCAAACTAGGTATGGAGATACCGATGATCAAATCTCGGACATGTAATATATCGTGAAACAAAGGGATTAAGATACTAGCGTAAAAGGTTCCGACGATCACAAGAAAGTCATCGTTGAATGTTTGGGAGTCAGTATGGGTCTCCAGATCCCGCTTCTGATTATTGATCCGAGAGGGGTCTCGATCATGTCCCATTATTCACGAACCGTAGGGTGACACACTTAAGAGACACCGACATCCAATTGGAGCAAAAGTTTCATGCCGAAAGAATGAACAAGCGCAAGAATTTATTTCACTAGATACCGAAACAGGTTTTCGGGTGAAATTGCATAAAGTGGTTATGCATGTGAAATAGAATTCTACCAAGGGGTTATTTGTGAATGTTTGTCATTAAAGTAATTGACAAAATTCTGAATAAAATAAATGAGTTTTATTTAATGAGAGTTTGCATTAAATTTGGTGGAAATTTAATGTCAAGTTTGAGTGGGATTTTGAGTGGAGGCATATGAATGGATTTTTGTGAGTGGAGTGTCCACCCACATGAATGAAGGAGGGGAGGGGGCAGCCCCCATGGCCGGCGGCCACCCCCTTGGGTGCCCCCCTCCTCCTATAAAAGGATCCCCTCCTCTCACTTGTCTCTCACACCTCCTCGTGAAGGATCTCTCTCCCCCTCTAGAATTTATCCCCCATGGTCTCGGACCAGCGAGATACATGTTCCCGGTGGCTATTCAGCAAGAAAGAGTTGTGCTTCTGCTGCATCGTTGGAGCGAGGAGGCGGAGGTTGCTCAGTGCCTCGAACGTGTGTGCGAGCACGGATGCGCTGCTGATTTGCGGCGCTAGGACTTCCTCTCGATCTTGAGATCGGCAAGAGATCGTCTACATCAACCACGAGTTGAACTCGTTAAGCTTTGTCGGTCTTCAAGGGTATGTTTTTCTACGGATATACATCCGCCCGTTGTTTGTATCTAATAGATAGATCTTGGTACATAGTTCACATCGTAGGAAATTTTTTGTTTTCTATGCTGCGAACCCTACACCGGCCTCGCTTCCCCGCATGTCGACAAGGCTAGTGGCGCAGTCCCGACCGTAGTGCGCGTGGTAGGTAAACATGCATGGCTAGTCCGCCGTGAAATTATACGTGATCGTCATCACGCTGTCCGCCGACGACATGCCATTCTTCTGAAGCCCTGGCCCCTCAGATGCCGTGGTGCACTACTGTCGATGGTGAGGTGGGAAATGGGGCACTAGCCATCATAGCTACGTTGTGGCCTCCATCTTTGTCATCCGTTGCGGACAATTATGACGAGGACAGTGAAAAGGTGCTATCCTCCCAGAAGTCGTCGGCTGCCCGTTGCCACCAAGTCCTTCAACACTGCTTCTGTTGGCAAGCGACCTTAGGACATGTGCTTGGCTTTGGCCGCTTTCCCTAATGTGCATCGCAAGGTGGGTGATCATGAGGGATGGCCAGAGGTGATGCCGCGACGCGGCTCACGCCGTCCGTCTCTGTTAGTCTCGCCAGTTGCTCGTCGCCCCGTCCCTGTTTGGCTCAAGGGAAGATGTTGTAGGTTCCTAGCTCCCGGTCACCACACAGATGTTTGCAGTGATCCTTTTAGGTGCTCTCGATGCCTTGTGAACGGTCATCTGGCGCGACTGCCACAACACTTGGCATCCCCTCGCTCATTGGCAGGCCATGTCGTGTCGTCATCGCCTCGCCTCTTTGTCGAGCATTGTCAAGCAGCTCCTCCTCGAGCCCAGACTGATGTCCCGGTCCCATCCATCGTGGGACTTGGACGTCAGTTGTTTCTGCTTCTGTTGTGCTCTGAGCTTCTTAACGTGGCTTCCCTTCGGCTTGAGGAGGCCGTTCATCATTTTAATGAGGTTGTTGACTCCTTGTATGGTTGGCTGCTGGCGATTGGGGGCTTTTTAGAGCAGAAGCTGCATTGGGTAGACTCTCTCAGACCCCTGCCGATCCTTTGGTTGTGTCGGTTGTACCAGATGTTGGCAAAGTGGACGCAAGAAGAGGGGTCCTTTATGGATGTCTCTCTCCTTGTTCTAGGGCAAGCTCGGAAATCACGACTCCGGTCATGCAGATCATGCCTGAGCTTTTTGAGTTGTTTGGTGGTTGAAGAGAATATGCCCTAAAGGAAAATAATAAAAGGTTTATTATTGTCATATCTCAATAAGTTCGTAATAGTTTCATGTTGTGCTATAACTATATCAAGTGGAAACATTGATACAAGTGTGATATGAAACATAAGTCCCTAGTAGCCTCTATTGTTGCTAGTTCTTTGGACAACTGATGATCAAGGTTTCCTGGTCATGAGTGATAGTTCATATCATTGGTGAATGATGTGATGGACATTCCTCAAAGATTGCGACACGATCAAGTCACAAAGTTCATCATTTCAATAGTAAAAAACAAAGTCTCCTTCTCCTAAGACCGTGAGACCATATCAAATCATTGTCTCCCGAGGTTACTTTGATGGCACTTAGTGTCACTCAGTGAAATGGTGATCATAACGGCGTCGTTGGGTATCCGGAGGAACATGATGAGGATACTGCGTCAAGAAAGGTTACACTTCAATACACACAAGTTTGAGTTGGCGAGCCAAGCATGTGCAGACATGGCCTCACAACACTGGAGATCGAAAGATCGAGCATGAGTCACATGTATGATGTGATTGACATTGGAGAATGTCTTCCTTTGAAGCTATGTTGCCGGTCGTGACGATCGGGGGTTGCATAGTGGATTGGGACCGTGTGATCGCTGAAATTGTCCAGGGGATGATGATTTCAGTGGGAGCTCAATAATGAATTGAACTCGTATAATGAACTAAGTCTAGATGTCTTTTTGCAAATATCTTAGTAGATCATGGCCTTGTATCGTTGAGGTCCTTTGCGACCATGAGAAATTTCTTGCTTGATTTCGAATTTAGTAGAAGGGTCCAACTTCATAGATTAATACAAACGCCCGAGGGATATTCTCGTAATAAGCTGATATTCTCTTCTTGATACACTAACCATTAGGAGATAGTCCTATGACTCCACAAAGTTTGTGTGTTATCCATAAATCATCCAAAAGGGACCATTCTCCATTTAATGGAGTGTTGGACTACAATTTTGTATTCTACAAAATAAGGCACATAAAGTATGAGCCGTTGGATGAGTTTTATTCCATGGTGGATAAAAATAGAATATTTGGAGAATCACTTAGCAATCTTGCATTAGAGTTGAGAACTCTCTGAATGGCTTGATTGTAATGGAGATCATGGATGAAAAAGGCATATGTTAGATATACAAAGTTACAAATGTAATTCATGCAAAACTCGTTGTAGTTTACAAAGTATTGGATACTTGTCCCGTTTTGTGAAAACAATATGATATGTTTGAGAATTGCTACAAATGAGGCAATATGGCTTGATGACGGCAAGCAAACTAGTTAATGGCCGACATCATTCCTTCCCTCAGAGATCATCATTTGGATTAGTGGACTTGAATATAATTTTATAATTCTTGTTTGTGTGTCTTGCTTTTGGCAAGATGATTATTCATATGAATAAGTTACAAACTAGTTGTAATGTTCTTATGAGTAATACCTTTATGGTCACATTATGATTATAAATGAGTTATTCTTATCACTATGTTAATGTTAATAGTTTAAGCATTTATAAAGAATTAGAATGCTAAAAGATATCCAAAGGTTAATAATGATCAAACACTATTGTTTAAGTCAAGGTGGTTGTTTCATTTTTTCATCCTAAATGGAGATTGGGGTCTTAGATATTTGATCCAGAGACTTTGCAAAACCATGCCTCGTTTGATGAAATGACTAAAACTATGCATTCCAGTAAAACGGTGATATGCGAAGAATTGTTGAATCTTATACATAGTGATGTATCACATTTCCAACAAATAGTGGAAATCATTATTTCATAGTGTACTTAAGTGGATAGGTGTATTTACTTAATGAAACAGTAGTTTTGAAATGATTTAAATTGTTCAAATGAGTTCGAAACAAAGTGGGATATGGAATTAACAGGAATACAAAGCGATTTGATCGATATGACAAAATTATTTAGTTAAGTAATGGCATGAAAGGGACTTGCGAAAGATGTTTCAAAAATTATGATAATTGGACAAATTCAAGGTGTTGATATGCCTAGATATCATAATCATTTTGTTTTAGATACATATGGTCTAATATTATCTCTTATCAGTGTTATAGTTATCATTTAGAGTTAAAGATTGAAATAAGAAAACACTCGTTTGAAATACAAAGGAACATCTAAGGATTTGTGTAAACAACACCATAAGAGTTATGGCATGTTCGAGTTTCTAGAGGTTTCGATGATTCGAAATCATGACAAATAAATAAGTCTTTGTAGAGTATTCTTAGGCAAATATAAATACATGTTCCACAGAGGGAAAACCTGTTCTTGTCCTAGGTTTATGTGTATTGATGAAGATACAGGTGGAAAAATTAAAAGTCCAAAACAAGGTATTTGACCTTACCTCCTGATTGTTGAGTGGCGCGGCAAAAATTTGTTTCGTGAAACCAAACTCTACAAATAGAGGAGAAACTAATGATAATGATCATAAAGTTTCAGCGAATACTTTTACAAAAGAAAGTAGGATTCAAGAATATATTCTGCAAGTTAGCGGACTTGTCATGTTATTTGAACAAAACATACCTACGACATACAAAGAAGCATGATGGACCTAAATACGAGAAATGACTAGGAGTTATGAAATCCTATATTAAGTTACATTCAAGATTAAAAAGTAATGTGTTACTTGATCTTGTTAAGTAAAGAGGTTTATTTAATATTTCTAAATGAGTACAAAGTCATAAAAAAGAAATGAAACTTAATGGAAATACATAAATCTCGATTTGTCACAAAAAGGATGTTTGGAAAAATTCAAGGAGTTGAGACGAATGTAGCGACACTTAATTCTATTGGATTTACAGCAGTAATATATGGATATTGGGCACTCACATCTAGAATTCTCAATTTGATGATGATCGAAGAATTTTGGAATGTCCAAGATTGTTGAGAGGATTTTTATTTGAGTAGGAGCATATTGGCTTGGCTTAACCTTAATATGTAGGAGACATATTTTGAGTGGAAGTTAAATGGCTTGGCTAAGACTCAATATGTACGAGACATATTTTGAGTAGGAGTTAAGTGAAATCCTTGGATCTCATATATAGATGTCATTTTGAGTGGGAGCTAGTCCCTGGATCTCATATATGGATGCCATATTTGAATATTAATGTGTTATCATTATGAAATATGTCACTACTAGGAAAACAACTATATGTAATTTGTATAGCCATGGCACACATGGCAGGTGGTGGTCCATGAGCAAATAGCCATGGCGCACCCAGGAGGAAGTGCCCCATGGGTAGGTCACTTACCCATAGCGCACATGGAGGTGGTGTGTCACACTATCTGTGGGCTAGGCGCAAACAAGCGCACCTCACACTACTAGGAAAACGGCTATAGGTAATCCACACTTCTGTGGCACACTGGCTAGTGGTGCCCCACGGGTAAAATAGGCGTGTAGCACTGCCCATAGGTGCCCTACTGCTAACTGCCATAAGCATGACGCACATGGGGATGGTGCGCCACGGCTATGCGTGGGCCAGGGCACAGGTGGCCGCAAACACATACCCGTAGCGCACTAGGTCAAGGTGCGCTGCATATGTGTCACTTAGCCATAGCGCACCTTGACCTAGTGCGCTACGGGCATGTGTGCTGCAGCAGCTGGGTCAACTTAGCCGTAGGGCACTCTGCCCTAGTGCCCTACGGCTAAGTGGCCTGCACCAACTCCACACCCCCCGCGTAGATCGCCTTTTTAGGTTTTGCAAAAAATAAACGAAAATGATAAACACTTCCAAAAATATAATCCTTTCATATTTAGGTAGGCAATGTGGTATAGTTTGTAGGAAAATTAACAAACAATAATTTCAACTTTATCTGCAAAAAAAGTCATGCCACGGTAAAATGGCAATAACTTTTGCATACGATATCGAAAAAATCGTATAATATACCAAAATGACGAGAACGAGATTTCGCATCCGCTCGCAACAACCTTTGGTTGTTTAGCGATTATTTAGATTTTCAAAATTCGAAAAGAGTAAAAAGTTACGGTCAAAAGACCGTTTTTTCCTACAGAAATAAATAAATAAAGGGCAACTTACCCGTAGCGCACCACCACCTAGTGCGCTACGAGTAAGTTGGGCATGATTCAAAATTTGAATCCCTACCTCGCCCACCTACCTTTTCCTTTCCCCTTTTCCCTCTTCATTTTCCTTCTCCCTTTTCCTTCTTCCTTCTCCTTCTCCCTTTTCCTTCTCCCTTTTCCTTCTTCCTTCTCCCTTCTCCTTCTACTTTTCCTTCTCCTCCTTCCCCTTCTCCTCTCTCTAGCCACCTTGCTCCAGCGTCCTTTCTCCGGCCTCCTCCTCTCTTTGCATGGCCGCGTCCTTTCTACGGCAGCGCGACGACGGCCTCCTCCTCTCCTTGCAGTGATGGCAGCACAACATCGGCCTTCTCCTCCTCCTCGCAGTGACAATGGGCGACGGCGGCATCCTTCTCCTCACCGACCTCCCTTCCTCCCTCTCTTCCTCCATCTCTTCCTCCCTTCCTCTCTTCCTACCTCCCTTTCTCCAACCACTCCCTTCCTACCACCTCGACGCCGGCGAGGACTAGAGCGGTCACGGCCTCCCGCACCTCCCTGCGGTGGTAGGTCGTGGCCACGACCATGCTCCGGCGAGGTGACACGACGGCGGTGATGCACGGACCCGATTGCTTTTGCAATTCAAAACGAGGGTGTTTTTTTTTTTTTTTAAAAAACACATCATCGGCGCACCCTGTACCCCTACCCGTGGCGCACCTGGTAGTGCGCCACGCCTATCTCAACACAACTGTGACGCACCAGGCAGTGCGCCACGGCTAGGAGATAGCCGTAGCGCGAGGCTCATGGCGCATACCTAGTGCGCCACAGATGCTGTTTACAGGTGCGTCACAAACGACCTATTTCCTTGTAGTGCCACTTACCCGTGGCGCACCACCTCCATGTGCGCCTCGGCTATGTGGGTTAGCCGTGGGGCACCTCATAGTAGCACGCCACAGCTAAGTGCAATGTCCAATTTCTGCTCCACCCCCCTATGGATCGCATTTTTAGGTTTACAAAAAATGATAAACACTTCAAAAAAAATAAAATCCTTTTAGATATAGGTAGGTTATGTGATATAGTTTCTAAACAAACATGAATTTCGATCTTTTTTAATAAAAAAGGGTCATGGCACGGTAAAACGGCCATAACTTTTGCATACGACAACAAAAAACAATCTATAATATATCAAAACGATGAGCACGGAATTTTCTAGACACTTGCAACCTTCGAAGACCGTTTACCGATTTTTAGATTTTCAAAATTGTAAAGGAAAAAATATATGGAAAAAAATATGCAGAAAAAAAGAGGCCACTCTAAGTAGCGAGTCTGTACTAGTGCTCCTAGTTGAGACCAAGAGGAAGCGCAGTGGTACTCTCGGTGGAACTTTGCCCTTCGGTGGTGTTGGCGGCTCTTGGTGTCACGATGCAACCTCGACGGGGGATGCCCTTCGATGACAGTTGTGACTCTCCTAGTTCTTCAAGGTGTCCAGCGTCCGCTCGGCAAGCGGGTGTAGTGTCTCTTTCGTAGTATCGGCTACGTGATCCTTTCGACCAATCCTTCTGCACTCCTTTCTGTCCTTCTGGTCTGTTCCAATGTTAGTGGCTGCTTAGTTTTTAGGCTTAGGTGGTGTTGCTACTGCTCTCTTCTTTCCTTTTTCTCCTTCTGATCTGTAATTTGACTCTGTACACCATTCTTGGCTGAATATATGTTCAGCCTGGCTTTGGCCCGCCATAGTTATTGTAAAAAAAAAGTTTACATTGATTGGCCCGCCATTGGAGTGCAGCAGGATTGGTCGAAAGTTTACATCTTCCGTACATTACACATTGATATTAATCTATAGTTATATTACATAATACTACGCGCCTGTATATAGTTGTTCCATTATCTCAGAAGTACATTTATTTAGCCATATAGTACACAATTAAAACCATGTCCACTAAACTAATTACAGAAAAGATATCACCCACGCAACAAGGTTAATAAACAATCTCAAACCGACGAGCAAAAAGATTTCGAAGAAAGTGCCGGTGTAAAAATGTGAATAATGCTTACTTATAGTAGAATGTTTTTTTTTGAAAAATGTAGAAATAATAAGGTTTTTAATGATATAAACCGTTCTCTTCTACAGGTTCTCTACAGGTGTACTCATACCCTTCGGGCTTGGTCGACTTTGCATCGTGCGGAATATCGCGATCTCTTCATGGAGGTGTGTACGCGGCTGGAGGATACGGCACGGAACTTCTTTACTAGACATGGATGGCAGCATAATCTTCGGATAGACCTGCCCCTGCACCCTAGGCGCTATTACAATTTCTCAGTTTGATATATAATTCGCCTGTTTCTTTCATTTTATGTTTGGACCGTGTGGATTGGTGTCGGCTGTGTGCATCTTTATGCAGAGGCCGGGTGTAAGTTACTGACTAAGTAATAAAGGCGCCCTTTATCAGAAAAAAAAATCATCTCCAACGTACATATTTATTTACCCATGGAGTACATAATGAAATCCATGTCCACTAAACTAATTATAGAAAAGATATCACACACAAAGAACAAGCTTAATAAGCAATCTCAAACCAACGAGCAAACAGATTTCGAAAGTACAGCGGCAAAAAAGGATTACTAACTCGATGCCGAAGTGCATTGGCAACGCAGAAAGTACCTAATTTTTACTTATGATTACTAACTTTTTTACCCATGATGTAAGAAAGTGAATAATGCTTATTTAAAATAGACTTTTTTTGTGTGTGGAATTTGTGAGCTCAAGGTGTGGGGAAGTAGGGAGCCCGTGAAACGTGAGGATTCGTTCGACCTTCAAGCCACACGTTTATCGGGCCATCGCCTGGCAGGCGCATATCTGGGTCGCGCCGGCCGCATATACCAGAAATGAACATGGTCAGTGCCAAAGCAGACCGCTGAAGAAGCCTCTGGATTGCCGGGCTACCGTCGTATTCTGTTTCATCGTAGTAAATGACATCGCAGTCGCCCATTATACCCGCTTCCACGCACGCCATGCCATCGCTCCAGAGCGCAGACCACCATGGGAGCGCGACGGCGATGCGAGCGGGTCTGCCAGCGTCCTGCTCCTTGTTTCTCCTTGGTACCAGGCCGTGTCCTGCCTCGGTGCGTGCCCGGCCGCCGGTGGCCGAGCACTCGCTTCTCCGCGGCACGTTGACAACATCGTGTTTGGCGGCGGCGCTCGACGGACCAGCGTGGATGGGTCGCATGCGGACTTCGCGTCCGGCGTCGGTGCGTGCCCGGCCGCTGGGCTGGATTCCCTGGCCACCGGCGAGACTGCAAGCGCGGTCGCGGCCGTCGCGCGCGTGGTAGGTGATAATGGGGGGGTATATATTGTCTGCAATATATATAGTTGGGAGGAAAGCCTCGCAGCTTGGGAGCTGATGGTTTGTCTCTCTGACAATGGGGTAGCATCCACAGTTTACATGGTTGGGGATATCGTAGGGAGGAAGGCTCGCAGATTGCATCTTGCAGAGCCGTCCGATCGCCTCACGTGCGTGTTACACGTTTAAGCCCGAACCGACGTGGACGACCGTGTGATCCAAAGAAACACGCCAGCAATTAGTTCCCTTGATGAGTCTATCTAGTTCACACGACAGAGATCATTCGGCTGTTCGTCCGAAGCAATGAACATCAACTGGAGTACTAGCTAGAGCAAAAGATATTATCAGCTAATTTGTACGATTGTTTCACAAAAAGTAAGTTTTTTTGCGAAATGTTTTACCGATCTATTAATAATTATTAACAATGGTATAAAGGGCACTAAGAATAGACATAGTGCAAATAACTTCAGCAGCAACATATTTAGTTACTGTAACATATTTAGTTACTGTAACATATTTAGTTATTGTAACATCATACATCAAGATGAAATGAGTTTAGATTCTAATAAATAACCCTTTGCGTGACACCATACAAACGATTACTACCTACTATGTGCACTATATATAAGCAGCCTAAAAGTAATAAATATTATAAATAGAATTTTAGTCCACCTAACGATGACTACATACACTAGCGAGAGATGAAGACACGTTATTGTCCTCGCCCCTCCATCACTAGAGTCTTATAAAATTTGCCGTAGTAGAGCTTGTTTTATAGACAAACACGAAGTTATCGTGCTAAGCACAAAACGACCAGCGCACCAGAGCATCGACCATTAATAATGATGAAAATAGTAGATCGGAAGAGACTGGCCTAAAACAATATCAACGATCACGAAAAGACAACCGGATCCACGAAGGTCCATCAGACACATGACTCCAAGGCTCTCCGCTTGTGCTAGGCGCACCACTAGAAAGAAGATAGAAGGGGGACCTTATTCTGACTTAAGTTAAAACGCTAATTTAACCAAGGAACTGGAACTACATTGTGCTCATATGCATCAAATCAATCTTCGTATACAGTCGAGCCGGTGATGGGTTAACCGTTGGTTTTGCGATAAAATGTGCTTTTTTTTGCGATGAAACTGCTGGTGATATTAAAGCACGACAGTTACAAAAAGGACCCCAACAAAGAACAAAATTACAACCCGGTCCTTGTGCAACTCGATGTCGCCGGGGCGGAGGAAGACGTGCCGATGGCGCGCCGCTGTTGCATCTCTCCTCAAGCCTTGGATCGAGAGATGTACCCCAGCAGATGGGAAGTCTTCGGGCCTGGAACTCCTGGGAGCCTCCACCCTCCTCCGTCGGTTCCACCCGCGAGCTTTACCACCAGCGGCTTCAAGGTCGTCGACTGGATTCGCCGCACCAAGATCCAGAAGGGGATTAGGCGCATCCGACGGCCACAGGGGACCATGAGCGTGGGGAAGGAGGCGCCTCGCCGCGGAACTCCGCTGAGCTCCAACGCCGAAGAGGGCAAGCACCACCGGCCGCGCCGCCCACCTCAAAGCGCCGCCTGCAGAAGACTTCACAGCTCCTACACTATGTACCTTCGGGATTCGAGGCTCCCCCAACCTCCCGTCACCGGAGCGGCCGGCGGAGGACGGGGGACCCGTCGGATCAACGGAGGCGAGGTGGATCTGGGAAGTGGTCGAAAAAATCGCCTTGCTATAGCGGAGGAAGGGGAACCCCAAGGTGGTTCTTTAGCAACGATGAGAACTTGATAAAATGTGCTTTAGAATCATAATTTCTTCTATCATAGTTACCTGTGTGTTTTAAGAGATGACTATCCAATATGGTAGAGAGGTTCTCTAGCTACTGCCTACGTCACCTATCTAGGATATCCTCACCTACGTACGTTACCGATAAGCTTCACGTACGTACCCAGAAGCTTCAGTCTACGATTAAACAAACTGAAAGCCAAATTAGCGCCCTAAATAGTCCAAGTGTTGACTGCGAGTGCTTCCTTCTATTCTATCCCTTGACCCTGGACCATGCACATCACTATGTAGAAACGCGCGGACTAGGTGAGTTGGTCGCCGGTTAGAGTTTCAAGGTGCTAGCGAGTGAGAGCGACAGAAGACGCCGTTTTTGCATAAATTGAGCCGGTGGGATTTTAGACTGGCTATGTATACATCGTCATGTGGTAAATATAAATGTACGTTATAATAACATGGTTCATATCAGAAACGCCGTACGTGTTCAACCCGTGTGTCGATACGTTTGCAAGCGGGATTCTACGAAAGTCCGGTTTCTAGCTTATTTTGGAGATCTTTTTGAATTAGAAGCGGGACTTTTGTGGTATCCTGCTTGCAGCCATTGGCTACGCGTGGGTTATAATGAAATACTCCCTCCGTCACAAAACAGATGTCGCAGATTTGTCAAAATTTAGATAAATAGTCATTTTATAGTGGCGTCTACAATAAAATGAATGTCACTACTGCAAGGCAAAATAATCGCGGCGTTCGTAAATTGGCGAACGCCGCCATTATAACTTAGTATTGGCGTTCGGAAGACATTGAACGTCGGCACTAAGTGAGGATCACGATGCGGACCGGGACCAATGTAACCCAGGAGTTCGGCATGTTTCACTAGTGCAGAGAGGCCCATGTCCCGGTTGGTAAGGGCCTTTAGTCCCGGTTCCCCAACCGGGACGGGGCAATCGGGACTAAAGCCCTAACCTTTAGTCCTGGTTGCCCCACGAACCGGGATAAAAGAGCGTACACGTGGCCGCTGCTCCGCGCGAGGGGGGGGGGGGTAGGGAGCAACTGTCCCGGTTCGTAACATGAACCGGGACAAATAACCCTCTGCAGCGGCAGAGAATTCATTTTGGCACATTTTTTTTGCCGCGGCAGCATTTTGGCCACTTTTAGTGCCGCGGCAGAGAATTCATTTATGTTGTTTTATTTTTTATTTTGTGTTTTGCACTCATCAATGAAGGAACCATTATATTAGACAAGATCATCCTGACAATATAGATCCAAGTGTCGAACATATTACATTCGATACACGGATTTCATGCACTACATACAAAATAAGCTCTTTGTATAATTCCTATTGCCTATACACACCCGCATAGTATTCTCCTTTTGGGTCTAGGACTTCTGCATCCAAGAATCCTGCCAATTTTTTCTGAATTGCTCGTACGCGATCCTTTGGTAGAAGACCGTCCCGTAGAAGTTCGAGCTGATTTAAAAAAGGAGTCAACCTATATGAATGAAACTAAACACAATTTGATGATAATTAAAAACTATAGAAATTGTTTACGTATGTTATGTTGCTCTAAATTTCTGCCCTTCTCATAGCACGTCTGACAGATGAACTTGTAATAGTATCCACATAAATTGTTCCTTGTTCCCTGCGTCAGGCACTTTACGAGAACAAAGTTCAATCAAAATAATAATCAAGCATGATAATAACGGTATCAAAACTAGAATCAAAGAGATGCGTGAATATAGCTAGTGGTGCTTACATCTAGTGGTTTAAATGTAAGCTTCTCTTTCCAAACACCCCTAGCTTTGCTGGTGAACCGTTTCCAAGCACTGTCTGGCGAAGAAAACAAATAAAAGAAGTTATTAATTACTTGATATCATAAAATTCATGAATGTTGCCAATATAGTGTCGTGATGATTAGAATTACCGCCGGAGAATCATCTTCATATCCTTCCACGTCTCAAGGGGTTTATGTTTCGAGCCCATGACTAGTATCCGCCTTTGTCAGGTTGAATGATTAACAGAATATAGTGGAAGCTGCGCATGCATAACTCATCAATTATATACTTAACGTTGAGTAAGCGAAATAGAAAGTGTATACAAGACAATAACACTCACTCGAAGTTGTAAGGAAATAGTATTTCCCTTCTGGTTTCTTGAAACCTTAACGTGTGTACGATATTATCCTCTGTATCCTTGGGTTTTGTTTTGAGATTAGCTTGATGAACCCAATATGGGTCAACCAACCCAATGTCATAGATTTGTCCTCTGCTGCATTCGACAATCTTCATTCTGTATATTATAGTATGATTATATACATGCTATAAACGAGGTGAGATAGCTAGAGACTAAATTAATTACAGAATTAGTACTTACAGACAATAGGCACTAATGATCGATTAATTTGTCCAAGGCGTCTTGATTGAATAATTGAAATAGTTCAACATATTCAATGGCTATCATGTCATCTACTTCTTTCCCATAATGCTTTTTTGTAACCCTTAGTATTATCCAGTTAGCCTCGGCCTTTGTGGCATGCATGTACCAGTTATGCAATCTTCGCATTTTTGTTGAAAGATTATTTACCTCCTCAGGTTTGACGAGAGGTTTGCCGTACTGGTATTTGTATGCTACTTCACCCACGGGGAAGTACTATAACTGGGATAAGTAGTGGGCAATACTCATACCTTGAGCAGCGGCAGCTTCTCCGTATAGTGCAACTACATCTGGATCATACTGCTCTTCGGCCACATATTTGCTCGACCCCACATTGGTATGGGAAATCACCTTGAGAGGGGCGCAAGATTGTTTTGTTTGTTCTCCGAGCTGGGCAACAGATTTCCCGCTTGCACCAGTACTGCTCTTCGACAGTTGTTGTGCCGCATGTGACTTGAGAATAGAGCGCTCATAGTCTGATGATAGCTTTGGCTTGGGTTGGTGAAGGGTCTTTAGCATTTTGAACACTCAGGATTTTCTTCTTGGGTGTTGGGGAACTCTGGCTCTTTCGGCCTCCTCTCTTAGCAAAAAATGTTGTCGTTTCCGCCTCAACGATCGCCATAGTCTCCTCTTTAGTACAGTTATAAGCTCTCTTGGGAGGAACCTTTGGTACTTTTGGAAGAGGCTCATATTTACGTGTCGGCGATCGCTTACCACTCCGCAGAGTAGCGGTGGTACGATTAGGCTTTTTTTCCTGAGGCGCTAGCGATGGTTGCCGCAGCGATGTCTGCGCCAGAGACTGGTGAGGCGACGGATATGGGTACGGTGAGGCGCCGGAGACTGGTGAGGCGACGGAGACGGGTGAGGCGACGGAGCCGAGTGAGGCGATGGATCCGGGTGAGGCGACGACCGCACTGGAGACGGGTGAGGCGGCGGCGAAGATGGCCTTGGCGTGTGATTTGGAAGCACGATACATTCCTTTGGCCATAGAATGGTGACGTTCCTTGCTTCTCCCAGTTCAGTCACATCCCCTTCACCTGCAGGGTAGTCAAGCTTCAAACCTTGAAAGGTGGGCATGATTCCATCCACCCCGACAACATCGTAGCCTTGTGGAATCAGACGACAATGGTAACTTGGTGTGGGTCCAATTGGTAAGGCATAGCCGACCGCCACCTTCATTGATATGTTCACAACTTTGACATGTAGCTCGCAGTGTGTCATCTGTGTGATATCATCCACTGGGTAGCCAACACGAGCCATCGTCGGTGCACCATCGTCATCGTCATTGTCATCACCTAGGATCTCGGTGGAAGCCACACTGCTTTTTCGATTATTCGATAGGCCGGTAGCATCGAATGTAGGTTCTACCACCATGTGCTGCTAAGATGGGCCGGTAGTACCTTCCTGGCTAAGTGCGTTAATTTGATCTTGTTGTTGCTTTATCCGTTCTTATACGCATTCGCTCTTTCTGAATATCTGCTTCAACTTCCGCCTTGTCCTTTCTCCTCTTACGGCTTCTATCAGGATATTTCTTCCTCTCTACGGGAAACCCAGTGCTCCATGGTTAGGAGCCTATTGTGCCTCGTGTTCGTCCATCATGTTCCTTATTCGCAAGGGCGAGTGTGAGCTCATCATTCTCTCTATCGGGAATGAAGTCCCCATCTTTAACAATCTTTACTGCTTTTCTAATATTCTCGATTGGCAAGGGGTCTTGTTTATGTCGTATGTTATATATACACTTACCTTCCGAGTCCAACGTGCCCCATGCCCATAAAACCCATTCTTTGCACGTTCGATCCAATCGTCTGTCTCTGGGATGATCTTTTTAGCACGCAGTTCATCCTCAAGTTTCTTCCACTTAGAAATGCCAGCCCTGTAGCCACCTTGCCCCATAGTATGGTGATACTTCTTGTTAGCAGCATTCAGCTTATTCGTTGCAGACATTTTCTTAGCGTTTTCTGATGTCTTGTAATTCACAAACTCAGCCCAGAATGGTTTTAACTTCTGATACTGAATCTTCTCGAAATCCGGAGTCTTCTCTTTCACGAAATAGCCAAGGTGCAATCTTTTCTTCTAGTTGGTGAAACACTAGGCCATCTTCTTCATAGCCCACTCCCTAACCTTCATCTGCATGGCTTTGGCATGTTCTAAGGCGTCCTCAACTGGATCCTCCGCATTTGGATCCAGCTCTACCTTCGGTAGTTTGAAATTAAGCATGATCCTCTTCCACAGTAAATCTTGGGCCACGGTAGGTAGAAATAAATACGTTCCCTGTTCTTCCGCATCAGCAGGCCTATTCCAATTTCGAATGAAGATCGGGACAAAGTCCCTAACGATTACTCCACATTGTGCCACAAATTTGTTTGCGGCAACAAGGGGAGCCGTCGGTTTGCCGTCATCACCGATTTCTTTGATCCTGAACCTCTCATGGTCTTCCAACTTTTTGGTTGGGCCTCGTCCGCTCTTTTCAGTAGATTTGTTTGATCCGGAGGGCTAAAAAAAGAAATATCATCATTAATATTGATAGTAGATGATTAATTAATGAATTAATTATATTACATGCACCTCGCCGGAGCGGTCGTCTTCTCGATCAAACAAGGCATCGCCTTCTCCCTCGCGGAAGGCATCACCTTCAACCTCAAAGTAGTCGTATCATCCGGCAAAAAGAGGATCACCCTCACTAGAGTTGTTCAGAAACATCGATACATCTAAATTTTCTTCCCCGCAGATCACACCTTGGATCAACTCTTCCTTTTCTTCGTCTCTGTTGTGTGGTTCCTTATTTTATACATAGGTGGAAAAACGGATAAGTCAAAGTGGCTAAGGGAGAATGTTAGGTAGGGTGTTGAGAGATATAAACCCTAATTTGGAGAAACCCTAATATATACATACACAATAATAAAAATGAAGAGAAACCCTAAACCCTAAACCCTCACCCTAGCTACAAAAGGGAAACTATGTAGTAGACAAGTAACTCTAGCTACTGACAAAAGACCGCATTGGAATCATATGCATCATAGCGAGAAAGTAGATACTTTGTAATAGGTTCGGAATGAGAGGCTACGCTTGCCTTGTCCTTTAGTAGACATGTATGGATCTTCGTTGTCGTTGACTTCGTCCTCGGTCTTGGATCCTATCGCGAAGAACCAATACTGGATAGGAAGGCAACAATCAAGACATGGCATAATGTAATGCGCAATCAATATGTACGACATGTAAAAATTAGATATTCTACACTAACCTTAGATGCAACATCGATTTAAGAATGTTCGTGATGCCCTGGTAAAGGTACACCATCGAACCCACATGTACTTAAGAGGGTTCGATGTTTATTTAGATAAACTAGGGTTTTGAATTACTTGAAAATGTATGATGACATCTTAAATACGTAGATCTCATTTCTCTAAAAAAAATTGATATATTTTTCATATTTTTCTGACTAAATATGAATTAGTTATGAATTTTCCAAGTTTATAACAATTTCTGCCATTTTATAACTCATCCTGACGTCATCGTCATGGTTAAATACTTTTATTACCGCACCCTAATCTACCGACAAACACTGACGGGTGGGACCTAGGCCACGTCGGCTTGCCACCGTCGTAAGGCATGCCACATCGACGCTCACGCGGCAGCCCACGTCTGCCTCCATGTCGGACTCGCCGGTGGGAGCAGCAAAAAGTCATCCTGCGTCGCCGCCGCACATCTCGCGCAGCCGCCGCACATCCCGCGCCGTTGTCGCACCCACCCGGGCTTTGCCCGTCGGTGCCTGCCCGTGGCGGCAGGGGGAGGAGGGGGGGGGATAGAGGCATGATGGAGTGGGGGAGGACGGAGGCAGGCCGTACCTTCTGGCGGCCGGGGACGACGCGCGGTGGTGGTTGTTGGAGGTGGTGGCGCTGCTGGCCGAAGAGGGGGACAACGATGAACGGGCAGCCTGACGGAGGGGCGGCGGCGCGGGCAGCTTGACGAAGCGGCGGCACTGACGACCACGGGCAGCTGACGGTGGGGCGGCGGCGCGGGCAGCTTGGCGGCGGGGCGGAGGCGTCTCCCTGTGCTCTGTGTGCGCGTGTCGGAGTTGCAGAGATTGGAGAAAGGAAGAAGAGAAAGAGGCGTGTCTTGTATAAAGGGGAGGGAGAATACGTCCCGGTTGGTGGGTCCAACCGATACTAAAGGGTCATAGTGTTCCGGTTAGAGCCACCAACCGGAACGTATGCTCCACTTTTTTTCATATTTTGGGCTGAGCCCAAGCGACGCGCGCAGGGGGCCCTTAGTTCTGTTTGGTGGCTCCAACCGGGACATATGACCCTATTTTCAAAAAAAATCACGAATTATCTCTCTGTTCCCGCCTTATTTTTTATTTTCGGTTTAAATTTGTAATGTTTTTTAAATGATAATTAATTTGGAATTTAGAAAAACTTTAAACATAAAAGGTGTTTGAATTTGAATAACTAATTCAAAACCATTTTCTATTTTGAGAAATAATTAATATAACATTTTAAACTATGAACCATTTAAAATTAAAAATGAATTAACTTATATTTTTTATATATTAATTTGGAATTTAGAAAAACTTTAAACATAAAAAGTGTTTGGATTTGAATAACTAATTCAAAACCATTTTCTGTTTTTAAAAATAATTAATGTAAACATTTAAACTATGAACCATTTAAAATTAAAAATGAATTAACTTATATTTTTGATATATTAATTTGGAATTTAGAAAACTTTAAACATAAAAAGTGTTTGGATTTGAATAACTAATTCAAAACCATTTTTTGTTTTTTAAAATAATTAATGTAACCATTTAAACTATGAACCATTAAAAATTAAAAATGAATTAACTTATATTTTTTTGAATATAAATTTGGAATTTAGAAAAACTTTAAAAATAAAAAGTGTTTGAATTTGAATAACTAATTCAAAACCATTTTTTGTTTTTGAAAATAATTAATGTAACCATTTAAACTATGAACCATTTAAAATTAAAAATGAATTAACTTATATTTTTTGAATATTAATTTGGAATTTAGAAAAACTTTAAACATAAAAAGTGTTTGAATTTGAATAATTAATTCAAAACCATTTTATGTTTTTAAAAATAATTAATGTAACCATTTAAACTATGAACCTTTTAAAATTAAAAATGAATTAACTTATATTTTTTGAATATTAATTTGGAATTTAGAAAAACTTTAAACATAAAAAGTGGTTGAATATGAATAACTAATTCAAAACCATTTTCTGTTTTTAAAAATAGTTAATGTAAACATTTAAACTATGAACCATTAAATATTAAAAATTAATTAACTTATTTTTTTATATATTAATGGGCGGGAAGAAAAGAATGGGAAATAATGGGCGGGAACAAAATTTTATTACGATAGAACTAGAATTAAAGTACATAACGCAACTAACACTAAGTTACATAAAGCACGACTGAAATTAAGATACATAGAAGAACTAAAAATTAAGATACAAGGCCAGATTAAGTCACAATTGGTCGAACTTGTTTTGCAATGTTGGAGTGATTCAGTCATGCTCCTGCCTACACCTATAATACTCATCACTGTAGTCGTCGTACTCGTCGCGGCCATCATCGCTGTCGTCGTCGGTATCGCCGTAGTTGAACTTTGAAGGCTGAGTACGAGTGGGCTGGACTTGAGGGTAGCGCGGGCGGGGGTTAGAGTCGGCGGTCGTGTCGTAGGCCATGACGCTCTAAAGAGTCCGGCCACGCCACCACAGCCGCCGGCCGGCCTCGTTGAAGTTCGGAGGAGGTGGGTCGTCCTCCTCGTGCCTAGCGAGCGCCCTCTCACGCCGATCCCCGAAGAAGGCTTTCCAAGTCGGAAAATAGTCGGGATGCCAGTTGGGATTCCTCCACTGCTCTGGCGTGAGCTCGAAGTAGCAGTGGTTTGTGATGGCCATCCGACGCGCCACACCTAGAGGGACAGGAGGAACCGGCACACCTCCGGCGCTCAGCATCCAGACGACGGGGACGCAGTAGCCCGGTGGGCAGGGATAGTTCGAGGCACAAAGCGCCTCTACCTCCCTGGGGGTTAGTCGTACGGTGGAAGCCATGGGAAAGAGTGATGAGGTTGTAGATTTGAGTCTAGAGATGTGCAATGACAATGGAGGCCAACCCTACATATATGTAGTGAGAAATGGCAGGAAGAAAAATGCGGAAAGAAATGGCGGGAAGAAATGGCGGGAAGAGAAATGGCGGGAAGAAAACTGCGGAAGAAATGGCGGGAAGAAAAATAGCGGGAAGAAATGGCGGGAAAACTTCCTCCTGCAACATTGTTCTCCATCCTAATGTCCACATGCATGTATAATATGGGCACAGCATCACAAACTATGCCACGATTCAGCACATAACATCGGTCATTTGGACCGAAAGCCATGAAACCTCGAACATGATAGGTCATTTTGTGAAGGTTTTTTCGAGACATGATCAATATATCAAGTCTGGTATTTTTCCTTGCAACTATGTCACATAATATGACACCACGCAAAGGATTTACATTGTTCGGATTTTTTTTGAATTTCTTATGCCCATTTTGAATTTTTCCCTTTTCGAACTATGGTCGAACCGGCGTGCATGAAGATAGAGGACGAGCATCATTAGAACTTGCATTGGATCTCAGAAGAAAGCACATATTGCGAGTCTAAAAATGATTTTTTCAAAAAATCACGGGCGTTAGATTATGTACCTGCAGTACAAACCGGACCCACTTCCTACCAATTCGGCAGACATTTTTCCTTTTTACCCGGGATGGACGAAAAGGTTTGAGATATCCCGGTTGGGATATAGTCCATGTAAGATGGTCTAGTATTTTAGAAAAATGGGATGGTAGCATTCTGAAACAGCATTTTGGTGGTTGCTTCACAAGACGACCCTTTTTTGCGCTCGGAAAGGTTTGAGATATCCCAGTTGGAATATAGTCCTTGTAAGGTGGTCTAGTATTTTGGAAAAATGAGATGGTAGCATTCCGAAACAACATTTTGGTGGTTGCTTCACAAGACGATCCGTTTTTGCGCTCGGAAAATGGAAAATGGCTTTTCCGTGCGACGAAAAGGAAAACTTCCTCCTGCAACATTGTTCTCCATCCCAATGTCCACATGCATGCATAATATGGGCACAACATCACAAACTATGCCGCGATTCAGCACATAACATCGGTCATTTGGACCGAAAGCCATGAAACCTCGAACATGATAGGTCATTTTGTGAAGGTTTTTTTGAGACATGATCAATATTCCAAGTCTGGTATTTTTCCTTACAACTATGTCACATAATATGACACCACGCGAAGGATTTACATTGTTCAGACTTTTTTTGAATTTCTTATGCCTGTTTTGAATTTTTCCCTTTTCGAACTATGGTCGAACCGGCGTGCATGAAGATAGGGGATGGGCATCGTTAGAACTTTCATTGGAACTCTGAAGAAATCACATATTGCAAGTCTTAAAATGATTTTTTCAAAAATCACGGACGTTAGACCATGTACCTGTAGTACAAACCGGACCCACTTCCTACCGATTCGGCATGTCCTTTTTACCCGGGATGGACGGAAAGGTTTGAGATATCCCGGTTGGGAGATAGTACATGTATGCTGGTCTAGTATTTAGAAAAATGGGATGGTAGCATTCTGAAACAGCATTTTGGTGGTTGCTTCACAAAACGACCCTTTTTTGCGCTCGGAAAATGGAAAATTGCTTCTCTGTGCGACGAAAAGGAAAACTTCCTCCTGCAACATTGTTCTCCATCCCAATGTCCACATCCATGCATAATATGGGCACAACATCACAAACTATGACACGATTCAGCACATAACATCGGTCATTTGGACCGAACGCCATGAAACCTCGAACTCAGGTGGGCAGCCTATAAATAGAGGGAAAGACCCTATAAATAGAGGGAAAGGGTTCATCTTTAGTCCTGGTTGGAGGGATTTCGGCAGGCTGGGCCAAACATCACTGATGATAGGGGTGAGTGTCGACATTATGTCGTGCGGCTTGTACCTTGTCCCGGATGGTGTCACCAACCGGGACTAAAGATGAACCTTTAGTCCCGGTTGGAGACACCAACCGGGACAAAACACGAGGCAGCACTAATAATATGGGTGAGTGTCGATATTATGTCGTGAGTGTCGACACTATGCCAAGCTGCTTGTACTATAAATAGGCATCCTTGTGAGTCCAGTCCTCCAGCCAGATTGAGGCATCTCCAAGATGGTTTTCGAGAGTAGGGACACCACTACGACCAGTTTCAGGGAGATGCCGCCGGATCCCTGTCCTCCAGCATCTCCAAGAAACTGGTCATAGAGGCACTCCCTAATATGTGAAATTAGTTAGCTCCCAGGCGTATTGATCTAGTTAGAGAAGTTACAAGCTGCAAGATGGTGTGCGAGAGCAGGGACACCACTACGACCAGTTTGAGGAAGATGCCTCCAGAGCTCAGTCCTCCGGCATCTCCAACAAACTGGTCATAGAGGCACTCCCTAATATGTGACCACGCGCGTTTGGAGATCAGATCTTAATGGTAAGTACGAATCGAGACAACTTCTTCATAGTTCGGGAAAGTAGTTCTATGAATCGGGACTAAAGGCCCCCTTTAGTCCCGGTCCAGCCACAAAACAGGACTAACACTCAAGAAATTTATTAATATTAAAAACCGAGACTACAAAATCGGGACTAAAGGCTCCCCTATATATAGTCCCGGTCAAGCCACAAACCGGGACTAACACTCAATACATTTATTAAACTTGGAAAATTGCAAACATCATAAAATATCCTTCACAAAATGAGCTATCATGTCTCATGTCATTTAGGTTCACAATATGCAGCCGACCGGCCACACATGAACTATAGGTACATAATATGAGCATGAACTTCTTGGCTTATGTCCTTCCTTATGATCGCTTCAGACGTAACCATGGAGCATCTTCTTTACTTAACGGAATGCTTGCGTCAGTTTTCACTGTGAATGGCGGAATTTCATCAAACTTATTATAATCTTCTGACATGTCTGTCTTGTCCTTGATTCCCACAATGTTTCTTTTCCCTGAAAGAACTATGTGACGCTTTGGCTCATCATATGATGTATTCGTTTGCATATTTTTTTTCTTTTTTTCGGTCTGGAGGACATGTCCTTCACATAGAAAACCTGAGACACATCATTGGCTAGGACGAATGGTTCATCTCTATAACCAAGATTGCTGAGATCCACTGTTGTCATTCCGTACAACTGGTCTATCTTTACCCCTTCCCCATTTAGGTTGACCCATTTGCAGCGAAACAAAGAGACCTTAAAAGAGACTCCATAGTCAAGTTCCCATATCTCCTCTATGTAACCATAGTATGTGTATTTTCCCATTCTCATCCATTACATCAAAGCGGACACCACTGTTTTGGTTGGTGCTCTGTTTATCTTGGGCGATCGTGTAGAATGTATTCCCATTTATTTCGTACCCTTGGAAATTCAATATAGTAGAAGATGGTGACGCGGCCAACAAGTATAGCTGATCTCCAATAGTGGTATCATTCAAGAGATGTGTCCGCATCCAACCACCGAAATACTTCATGTGTTCATCTGTAATCCATGAGTCAGGCTTTACCAGGTTTTTGGAGCGTACAATATTCTTGTGTTCCTCGATATACGGAGCTGCTAAGGTGAAATTATGTAGAACTGTGTAGTGTGCTTTAGTGAAAGAATCCCCGTCCCTACATATCATTGCTTTCTTTCCCAGCGTGCCTTTTCCACTTAGTCTTCCCTCATGCCATGAGTCAGTAACTGTTGGAGCGCTAAGATATGTTTGCATTTGAAAGAAATTAAGTGGGAGCGCTAAGATATGTTTCTAATACATTATGTGGAAGACATATTGTTGATTGGAAATAATGTATCTTTTATTAACACATATTAAGAATTTCATCCCGATGAAAGACTTAGGCAAAACCAAATATTTGGCATCAATAGACGCTAATATGGTTGTGCCAGAAGTACATAGACAAGATATTGAATGAGTTCAATATAGAAACTACAAGAGAGGTTCTTGTCGCACAGAAAGGATTGAATGAGTTCAATGTTGATGATATATTCAAGTGTATTGACATTTGGTAAAGTGAAACAAGTAATCAAGTATAGATTGATACTTGATGTATGAAATCACAAAGAGTATTTATATCAATCATACTGTGATATGTACAAATCCAGATATGTCCTATGCTCTAAATATTGTGAGCATATACCAGAATGATTCGTAAGATGATCATTGGACAATAGTAAGGATATTCTTATGATCTTTTGGAAGAACTAAGAGTATAATATTTGTAGAAGTGACAAATAGATGGTTAGTTCATTGTAAAAGTACTACATTGATACTAGTTTTGTCACAAAGTACAAATTAAGTTTATCTCAATCTAAACTAAGGGTGGCACAATATAATGGAAAGTGAGTTCTATAATGGATTTGGATGAGTTCCAAAGTTAAGACATTGTGACAGATACTACAACAAAAGGCTAAGTATATGACTGCTATAATAGCAGCTAAAGAGGGCATTTGTGTCAAGTAGTTTGTTATCAAACTAGGTGTAGTTCACAGCGGGATAATACTATGAAGATATATTGTACGACAATATTATCAATATGTTTTAACCCCAAAAGAACTAAAGGTCACACCAAAGGACCAAATTTGTACGAAGCCATCTCATTAGAGAATGAGTGATGCGTAGAGACGCAAAGACATGCAATTACACACGGACCTGGAAGTGTCAGATCCGGAGATCAGTTGACCACTAGCAATCGTGTACATACAACACCGGAAAGCCATAGGTGTTGAATACACAAAGATTTGAAACTAGATTATTGACTCTAGTGCAAGTGGGAGACTGTTGGAGATATGCCCAAGAGGCAATAATAAAGTGGTTATTATCATATCTTCACACTTATGATAAATGTTTACATACCATGCTATAATTGTATTAACCGGAAACATTAATACTTGTGTGATTTGTAAACTAAAATAAGAGTCCCTAGTAAAGCCTCTTGTTAAACTAGCTTGTTGGTTAATATATGATCATGGTTTCATGATCATGAACATATAGATGTTATTAACAACAGGATCATATCATTAGGAGAATGATGTGATGGACATACTCCTATAGATAAGCGTAGCATAAAGATCAAGTCATTTCAATAGTTCAATTGCTATATGCTTTCTGATACATAGTAACCTAATTCCTTCGACCATGAGATCATGCATATCACCTTTACCAGATGGATGCTTTGATGACATCAAACACCACACCGTAACTGGGTGGCTATAAAGGTGGCATTAAGTGTTCGGAAAGTATTGGTTGAAACACATGGATCAAGAGTGGGATTTGTCCATCCACATGACGGATAGATATACTCTGGGCCCTCTCGGTGGAATGTCATCCAATTAGCTTGCAAGCATGTGACTTGGTCACAAGGGATCACATATCACGGGAACGAGAAAAGGGTACTTATCAGTAACGAGGTTGAACTAGGTATGCAGAGATACCGACGATCATAACCTCGGATAAGTAACATATCGTGAGACAAAGGGAAATTGGTATCGTATGTAAGTGGTTCATTCGATCGCAAAGTAATCGTAGAAATATGTGGGAGCCATATGAATTTCCAGATTCCTCTATTGGTTATTGTTCGGAGAAGTGTCTCGATCATGTCCGCATAATTCACGAACCGTAGGGAGACACACTTAAGGATTCGACGTTGTTTTGAGTAGTTATGGTATTATGAGAAAGAGACCGAATGTTGTTCGGAGTCTCGGATGGGATCCGGGATATCACGAGGTGATCCGGATTGGTCCGGAGAATAAGATTCATATAAGGAAAGTCCCGTTTCGGAGTTCGGGAATGATTCCGGTGTTTTCATCGGGAATGTTCTAGAAGGTTCCGGATTGTCCGGCACTCCGGGGGGGGAGGGGTACATGAATGTGTCATTACATATTGGAATGATTGCATCATGTACTAAGTGTTCTTGCTGTCCCAAATAAAGGATTAAATTGAATCCTAAAACAGAAAAGTCAAATGTCCAGTTTGAAAGTCAAACGGCTAAAACAAGAAACTGTGGGAAACAAGCAAGAGGAGTTGGAACCGACTTGGAGGAGGAGTTTCTCTCCTCCAAGCCGGCGGCCAGCCCTAGGCCGAGTTGGGGAGGGACTCCCTCCCTCCCCTGGCGCGCCAGCCCCCTCCCATCTATATAAGGAGGGGCAGGGCTCCCCTCCTAGGACACACAAGTTCCTATCTTCTACCTCCGGTTTAGAGCCGTTTTGGTTTAGAGCTTCTAATTGCTTTAGCCAGCGGTTTAGAGCCTTCTAATTGGTTTAGAGCCTTCTAATTGGTGTGTCTAATCTCTAGACCACTAATAGCCCTCTCTCATACTCCACCATACTCGCTCCGGCTTAAGGCGAAGCCCTGCGGGATTTCCCCTCTACTTCCGGTACCACGCCGTTGTGCTGCCGGAATCTCGAGGAGAGTGCTACAACCTCCGCTGCCTGCTGGAACAAGGGAGAGGAAGGTCTTCGTCGAGTACCGAATGTGTGACCGACTGCGGAAGCGCTGCCGGAACGCAGCGCCGGAAGGATCGTCTACGCGATCTTGAGATCGGAAGTGTACGACTACATCACCCACGAGAATCTGCTCTCGTTAAACGCTTTGGAATCTTCGAGGGTAAGTTATTCCATCGACTCGTTGCTACAATCTAGTAGATAGATCTTGGCTTGTTTGTTTGTATGCGATAGAAATTTTTTGTTTTCCATGCTACGAACCCCTACAGTGGTATCAGAGCCGTGTCTATATGTAGATCTGTTGCACGAGTAGAACACAATGGTCATTGTGGGCGTTGATGCTTTTATTGTCGATTGCTTCTTGTGTACTTTGCATCTTGCGGTATGTTGGGATGAAGCGGCCCGGGCTAACCTTACATGACATCGTTCATGAGACTTGCTCCACGCTTGACATGCAACTTGTATTGCATAAGTGGCTTTGCGGGTGCCTGTTTCTCCTAGCATAGTTAAGATCCAATTTACAACGGGTGATTAACAATACTAGTATCAATGTTGTGGTTCATGTTCGTAAGTTAGAACGACACTTATTGGAAGCCCCAAACCACGTAAAACATGCAAAGAAAGTAGAGGCGTCTAACTTTGTTTTGCAGGGGTGTGCTGTGATGTGATATGGCCATGATTGTGATTATATATGATGTATGCAATGTTCCTTATTGTAAGTTGGCAACCGGCAGGAGCCATATGGTTGTCTTTAATTTATGTTAAGACCCGCGTGTCTATTCAAAGTAGTTGTAATAGTTGAAGCCGGTGGACGACAACCATGGAGAAGCGTCATTGACCTTGATGCAATGCCGGTGATGATGGAGATCATGTTCGTGCTAGAAGATGGAGATCGGAAGCACAAAGAAGAAAGGCCATATCATATCACATATTATGAATTGCATGTGATGTTAATCCTTTATGCATCTTGTATTGCTTAGTAGACGACGGTAGCATTATAAGATGATCCCTCATGCACATGAATTTCAAGTCATAAAGTGTTCACCCTTAGTTAGCACCGTTGCTAAAGCTTGTTGTTTCGAAGCACCACGTGATGATCGGGTGTGTTAGATTCTGCAAGTGTATACAACGTAAGCAAGCCAGATTTGCTTATGCGGAAGCTAAGGTTTGATCTTGACGAGCCTAGCATGTACAGACATGGCCTCAGGAACACGGATTACCGAAAGGTAGAGCATGAGTCATATAGTAGATATGATGAACATGTTGATTGTTCGCCATTGAAGCTATATCAACTCTCGTGATGATCGGTTTTGATGTGGTGGATTTGGTTCGTGTGATCACTAAAACAATGTGAGGGATATTGTTTTGAGTGGGAGTTCACCTAGATTAATTTAATTATTAATTAGAACTCAATTTATCATAAACTAAATCAAAGTGAATTTGCATAGTTGTTGTAGTCATTGGCATCCGTTTACCACCTTACGCTTAGTTATAATTGAGATGATAGAACTATAGAATTCTGGTTAGTTACTTTACGAACTGGTATCGTATTGTTTTTGAAGTGTTAATCTAAAGTTTAAAAGTCCTATTGCAAACTTTCAGTAAGTTCCGGTTACTCCATGAAGTTTAATAATTAGTATTAAATCAAGAGTAACGATTCCAAGTGTTAGTGTATAAGTATCATGTTTGTCTCCATGATTCTTGATATTCAAAGGATTCTCTTAATATCAAGGTTATCTAGGATCTGAAAGAGTTGTTTCAGAAACCATGATGTGTGGAAGATATTGTGATATCTGAAACGAAGTTTTGGTTGCAACATGATAGAGTATAATATGGCAAAAGTCATGTTCTCATGATTGATGAGAATTTGCAAAAGGTTGGAGACACTGGTTGTCCTAATCCTCCAAAAGGTTTTGGAGAGCAACATTATACTTGCGATTCACCGTTACAAGCTAAAAGTAGCTTGATCATGGATAAATCCATAATGAGGGTGAATATTTGATGTAGGTAAAATGTTTACTACACCAAGAAGATTACTAAATAAAGGAATTTGAAAGAACACCAAACATTTGATGATGGTGATCTACTTCAAAGTGCAAGTCCAAAGACATTGGTATTTAACTATACATGTTTTGGACTATGTGTCATATGTATGATTCCACTATTGATATTGATAGATTCTTTCAAACAGAAAAGGAAATACTGAAAGAGAATCTCATAAATATATGGCAGAAAAGAAAAAGACTAGAATTGTTCAGTTTAAGTATATGGATGATATACATGTTATGGCTATATTCTTTTCTTATTAAACAATGTGGTTCTTAAGTATTTGATACTGAATTTGTTGGTGTGAATCGTCATACGAAACAACACAATTCATGAACTACAATGGCCTAAGTAACTTGCAAAAGAATATGTGATGATGTTCATCGAGAACAAATAAAGGGTTATTGTGTTGCTCGTTAAACATCAAAGCTTGCCTTCAAAGATTTGTTTTATCAGGTATTATGAGAACAAAAGGGTTGTTCAAATAATTGCCGTAATCCATAAAAGATGGATGATTCACAAATCTTGTTGGAGAAATCACATCCATAAAACTAGTGCTAAAAATGTCGAAAGACAAATTGATTGAAAGATCACTTCGGAAGTGACATCGCCGTTTAAATTATATTGGAAAGAAAACATGAAGAAACTCCATGTGGATGGAATTTTGGAGTCTTTTGATTTTTGATCAAATGACGCTTGTGAAACTTTCCTAGAGATAATTAAAACTTTGTTCATAGGCCAAAAGGGAACGAATGACTAGCTTATTGGAACTTGTACATATTGTTGTACGAAATCCATTATGTGTAGTCAAGAGCGATGGATTTCAACTTCATATGCTTTCTCCGAAAATTTGAGTGAAATGAATATTTACTTAATAAGGATGAAGTATGAAACATTTGAAAAGTTCAAAGACTTTCAAGATGAAGTGCAAAATCATTGTAACAAGAATATAAACAGTTTATGATAAAGATCATAAAGGAAGATATTTGAGTTACAGAGTTTAGCATAATACCTAGGATTTAAGGAATCGTTCCGTGGAATTGCATTTCCCGAAACACCATAAGAGTATGGAGCGTTCGAGATATGTAATTAAACCTTGTTTAACATGGTAAGATCAAAGGTATAATTTATAAAACTGCCATTATATTTTAAAGATTAAAAGCTTTAGAGATTACCGTTTTTCCACTAAAAAAAGCTCCATCATAATCCGTTGAAATGACACCATATAAAGTTATGGTTTGGGATAAAACCCAAGTAGTCCTTTCTTAAAACATTGGTATGCTATGCATAAGAAAGATGTGTGCAACCAAAGTCGGATGAACCTGTCTTTGTATAACTGTTAAGTATTCCTCCATAAACACCGGAGACAAAATTGTTTGTTGCTTAGAACGTCAAGTTTCTTTGAGAAGGAATTTTTCGTGAAAAGTTAAGTGGGAGGACAATAGAACTTTGATAAGGTTAAAAGAACCTTAGCTGTATGTGCAGAGTTGCGCAGCGCCGAAAAGTGTTCCGGAGTTAGCAAACAATGCTCATGGCTCGCGTACCTCAAAGGTTGTGGTCACGGAGATCCAAGTTCCTATTGAAACAAGTAGGTCGGATAAACAATCAAATACCAAGATTTGAGGGTTGAATCATTATTTGAGAATAATGAACCGACTACATGCAAAGAAGCAGTGATGGGCCCTGACTCCGTAAAATGGCTTGAAGCCATAAAATCCGTGATAGTTCCATACACGAGAAATCAAGTTTTGAACTTGAAGGACCCTCGAGAAAGGTGTAAGACCTTACAGTTGTGTCTGGATCTATAAAGAAATAGACATGGATGTTTCACATCTATGAAATAGTCGACATGTTGGGAAAGAGTTCACAACAATGTTCAAAGGTTGACTATGACAAGATCTGATCTTTCATAGCGATATTTAGTCTAGACGGATTAATGTAGCAACCACTACATATAAATTTGTTATGTGGTAGTTGAATAAACAAAACAAGTTCTTCTAATAGAATTGTTACCTAGGACATGTGCATAACACGGTCCATAGGGTTTTGTTAATTCAAAGGATGCTAAAAGCATATGCAAACTTCAATGGTTAAAGTGAGCATCGCGGAGTTGGAATCTTCACTGTGATGAAACTGTTAAAAAAGTTTAAAAGTTCATTAGAGACGATGAAGATGCTTGCATTTGAAAGAAATTAAGTGGGAGCGCTAAGATATGTTTCTAATACATTATGTGGAAGACATATTGTTGATTGGAAATAATGTATCTTTTATTAACACATATTAAGAATTTCATCCCGATGAAAGACTTAGGCAAAACCAAATATTTGGCATCAATAGACGCTAATATGGTTGTGCCAGAAGTACATAGACAAGATATTGAATGAGTTCAATATAGAAACTACAAGAGAGGTTCTTGTCGCACAGAAAGGATTGAATGAGTTCAATGTTGATGATATATTCAAGTGTATTGACATTTGGTAAAGTGAAACAAGTAATCAAGTATAGATTGATACTTGATGTATGAAATCACAAAGAGTATTTATATCAATCATACTGTGATATGTACAAATCCAGATATGTCCTATGCTCTAAATATTGTGAGCATATACCAGAATGATTCGTAAGATGATCATTGGACAATAGTAAGGATATTCTTATGATCTTTTGGAAGAACTAAGAGTATAATATTTGTAGAAGTGACAAATAGATGGTTAGTTCATTGTAAAAGTACTACATTGATACTAGTTTTGTCACAAAGTACAAATTAAGTTTATCTCAATCTAAACTAAGGGTGGCACAATATAATGGAAAGTGAGTTCTATAATGGATTTGGATGAGTTCCAAAGTTAAGACATTGTGACAGATACTACAACAAAAGGCTAAGTATATGACTGCTATAATAGCAGCTAAAGAGGGCATTTGTGTCAAGTAGTTTGTTATCAAACTAGGTGTAGTTCACAGCGGGATAATACTATGAAGATATATTGTACGACAATATTATCAACATGTTTTAACCCCAAAAGAACTAAAGGTCACACCAAAGGACCAAATTTGTACGAAGCCATCTCATTAGAGAATGAGTGATGCGTAGAGACGCAAAGACATGCAATTACACACGGACCTGGAAGTGTCAGATCCGGAGATCAGTTGACCACTAGCAATCGTGTACATACAACACCGGAAAGCCATAGGTGTTGAATACACAAAGATTTGAAACTAGATTATTGACTCTAGTGCAAGTGGGAGACTGTTGGAGATATGCCCAAGAGGCAATAATAAAGTGGTTATTATCATATCTTCACACTTATGATAAATGTTTACATACCATGCTATAATTGTATTAACCGGAAACATTAATACTTGTGTGATTTGTAAACTAAAATAAGAGTCCCTAGTAAAGCCTCTTGTTAAACTAGCTTGTTGGTTAATATATGATCATGGTTTCATGATCATGAACATATAGATGTTATTAACAACAGGATCATATCATTAGGAGAATGATGTGATGGACATACTCCTATAGATAAGCGTAGCATAAAGATCAAGTCATTTCAATAGTTCAATTGCTATATGCTTTCTGATACATAGTAACCTAATTCCTTCGACCATGAGATCATGCATATCACCTTTACCAGATGGATGCTTTGATGACATCAAACACCACACCGTAACTGGGTGGCTATAAAGGTGGCATTAAGTGTTCGGAAAGTATTGGTTGAAACACATGGATCAAGAGTGGGATTTGTCCATCCACATGACGGATAGATATACTCTGGGCCCTCTCGGTGGAATGTCATCCAATTAGCTTGCAAGCATGTGACTTGGTCACAAGGGATCACATATCACGGGAACGAGAAAAGGGTACTTATCAGTAACGAGGTTGAACTAGGTATGCAGAGATACCGACGATCATAACCTCGGATAAGTAACATATCGTGAGACAAAGGGAAATTGGTATCGTATGTAAGTGGTTCATTCGATCGCAAAGTAATCGTAGAAATATGTGGGAGCCATATGAATTTCCAGATTCCTCTATTGGTTATTGTTCGGAGAAGTGTCTCGATCATGTCCGCATAATTCACGAACCGTAGGGAGACACACTTAAGGATTCGACGTTGTTTTGAGTAGTTATGGTATTATGAGAAAGAGACCGAATGTTGTTCGGAGTCTCGGATGGGATCCGGGATATCACGAGGTGATCCGGATTGGTCCGGAGAATAAGATTCATATAAGGAAAGTCCCGTTTCGGAGTTCGGAAATGATTCCGGTGTTTTCATCGGGAATGTTCTAGAAGGTTCCGGATTGTCCGGCACTCCGGGGGGGGAGGGGTACATGAATGTGTCATTACATATTGGAATGATTGCATCATGTACTAAGTGTTCTTGCTGTCCCAAATAAAGGATTAAATTGAATCCTAAAACAGAAAAGTCAAATGTCCAGTTTGAAAGTCAAACGGCTAAAACAAGAAACTGTGGGAAACAAGCAAGAGGAGTTGGAACCGACTTGGAGGAGGAGTTTCTCTCCTCCAAGCCGGCGGCCAGCCCTAGGCCGAGTTGGGGAGGGACTCCCTCCCTCCCCTGGCGCGCCAGCCCCCTCCCATCTATATAAGGAGGGGCAGGGCTCCCCTCCTAGGACACACAAGTTCCTATCTTCTACCTCCGGTTTAGAGCCGTTTTGGTTTAGAGCTTCTAATTGCTTTAGCCAGCGGTTTAGAGCCTTCTAATTGGTTTAGAGCCTTCTAATTGGTGTGTCTAATCTCTAGACCACTAATAGCCCTCTCTCATACTCCACCATACTCGCTCCGGCTTAAGGCGAAGCCCTGCGGGATTTCCCCTCTACTTCCGGTACCACGCCGTTGTGCTGCCGGAATCTCGAGGAGAGTGCTACAACCTCCGCTGCCTGCTGGAACAAGGGAGAGGAAGGTCTTCGTCGAGTACCGAATGTGTGACCGACTGCGGAAGCGCTGCCGGAACGCAGCGCCGGAAGGATCGTCTACGCGATCTTGAGATCGGAAGTGTACGACTACATCACCCACGAGAATCTGCTCTCGTTAAACGCTTTGGAATCTTCGAGGGTAAGTTATTCCATCGACTCGTTGCTACAATCTAGTAGATAGATCTTGGCTTGTTTGTTTGTATGCGATAGAATTTTTTTGTTTTCCATGCTACGAACCCCTACAGTAACACCAATCGGCTTAAGGTTAGGAATAAAGTGAACACAAAACTCAATGACCTCCTCTGTTCCATATCCCTTGGAGATGCTTCCTTATGGTCTAGCACGGTTATGAACATATTTCTTTAAGACTCCCATGAACCTCTCAAAGGGGAACATATTGTGCAGAAATATAGGACCGAGAATGGCAATCTCTTCCACTAGGTGAACCAGGAGATGCGTCATAATATTGAAGAAGGATGGAGGGAACACCAACTCAAAACTAACAAGACATTGTACCACATCCTTCTATAACCTTGGCAGAATATCTGGATTGATTACCTTCTGAGATATTGCATTGAGGAATGCACACAGCTTCACAATGGGTACTCGAACATTTTCCGGTAGAAGCCCCCTCAATGCAATCGGAAGCAACTGCGTCATAATCACGTGACAGTCATGAGACTTTAGGTTTTGGGACTTTTTCTCTGCCATATTTATTATTCCCTTTATATTAGATGAGAAGCGAGACGACACCTTGATACTGTAAAGGACTTCAAAAAAGATTTCCTTCTCTGCTTTGGTAAGAGCATAGCTGGCACGACTTAAGTGACGCCCTTTATCTGTCTTGTTCTATGTATGCATGTTCTTTGGGTCTTTCATAATTTGCTGGTCCTCCTGTGCTTCTGGTGTATCTTTTGTCTTTCCATACATGCCTAGGAATCCTATCAGGTTCACGCAAAGATTCTTCGTCACGTGCATCACGTCGATTGAAGAGCGCACACGTAGGACTTTCCAATATGGCAGCTTCCAAAATATAGATTTCTTCTTCCGCATGAGAGCATGTCCGGTAGCGACGTCGTTCGGAACTGATTGACCACCGGGACCCTTTCCAAAGATTACTTCTATGTCCTTGACCATACCAAATACATCATCACCAGCAGGGAGTTTAGGCTTCTTCCGATGATCTGCCTCACCTTTGAAATGCTTGCCTTTCTTTCTTACGGGATGATTGGTCGGAAGAAATCGTTGATCCGCCAGGTACACAACCTTCTTGCATTTATGCAAATATGTACCTTTAGTCTTATCTAAACAGTGCGTGCATACCTTATATTCCTTGTTTGTATGTCCTAAAAGGTTACTAAGAACAGGCCAATCATTGATTGTTACGAAAAGCAACCCTCGCAGGTCAAATGGCTCATGTTTGTTCTCATCCCACACATGTACACCTGGTTTGCCCCATAGCTGTAAGAGTTCTTCAACTAATGGCCTTAGGTACACATCAATGTCGTTGCCCGGTTGCTTCGGGCCTTGGATGAGCAGTGGCATCATAATGAACTTACGCTTCATGCACAACCAAGGAGAAAGGTTATAGATACATAGAGTCACGGGCCAGGTGCTGTGACTGCAGCTCTGCTCCCCAAAAGGATTCATGCCATCCGTACTTAGACCAAACCATAAGTTCCTTGCGTCACCTGCAAAGTCCGGGAAGTCTCTCTCGATTTTTCTCCACTGTGACCCATCAGCAGGGTGTCTCAACTTCCTGTATTTCTTACGGTCTTCTTTGTGCCATCGCAACAACATGGCATGCTCTCTGTTTCTGAACATGCGCTTCAACCTTGGTATTATAGGAGCATACCACATAACCTTAGTAGGAATCCTCTTCCGGAGGGGCTCTCCCTCAACATCACCAGGGTCATCTCGTCTGATCTTATACCGCAATGCATTCCATACCGGGCATTTATCTAAATTCTCATACTCCTTACCGCGGTAGACGATGCAGTCATTAATGCATGCATGTATCTTCTGCACATCTAATCCTAGAGGGAAGAGAGTCTTATTTGCTTCGTACGTACTCTCGGGAAGTTCGTTATGTTTTGGAAACTTCGGCTTCATTATTTTTAGCATCTTTTCAAATGAGGAGTCAGTTACACCATGCCTTCCATCGCAGCAATTCCAGTATGGTACCGAGCTTTGTGATGCCATCTTCGCAATTTGGATACAACAATTTCTTGTGATCTTCTAACATGCCCTCCAACTTCAACTTCTCCTTTTCTGTTTCATAGTCTCGCTTTGCATCAGAAATGACCCTACCAAGTTCATCAGCGGGCTCATATGATGCCCGTTCTTCACCTCCTTTCTCTTCATTGTCTTCCATTGCAGTATCACTGTATTCAGGAAACATATGATGATAGTTGTTATCATCATCTTCTTCTTCTTCATTGTCTTCCATCATAACCCCTCTTTCCCCGTGCTTCGTCCAACAATTATAGTTGGGCATGAAACCTTTCATAACCAGGTGGCCGCGAATGATTTTCGAGGAAAAGTACTCCTTGTTGTTCCGACATTGAACACATGGACAATGGATAAAACCATTCTCTTTGTTTGCCTTAGCCACATCGATAAATTTATCCACGCCTTTAATGTACCCGGGTATACGCCGGTCACCGTACATCCATTCCCGACCATTCATCTGCATCATATAATTAAGTTTATCAAAAACGGAACATCATAAATAGTGAAATGACCCATTCACATCGACACATGCATTGTATCAATGAAAGATAAAAGATAAGATTGCTAACCTCGATCGAGGGAAATAAAGAGGAGAAAGCTCAAGTGCGTCTCGGGCACCTCCTATATTTTTGTTCTGTGAGAAATTGAACGGGATCATTCACTCAAACATTTCATCAAACACCTTTAATGCATGCATAGGAAAAAAATAAACTAGCACACCTCTCACACCTTCCACCAAGAAAAAACAGAGGGGAGGAAGAGGGCTGGGGCGTCGTATTTATAGAGGGCGGGATTATACGTCCCGGTTTGTAACACAAACCGGGACTAAAGGTGTGTGGCAGGCCACGTGTGTCTGGCTCCCAACCTTTAGTCCCGGTTTGTGTTACAAACCGGGACGCATGACCCCTCACGAACCGGGACGCATGCCTCCGGCCACCGTGACAGCTCGAACCTGGACACGTGCCAGCATTAGTCTCGGTTCGTGGCGCAACCGGGACTAATGTTGTTAGGGGCGCGAACGGATAGCCTGTTTTCTACTACTGTTTGAACACCGCAACTATGTTCTAGTGGTGGTGTTCAAAATGTTGTAAACGTCACCACTATTACATCCAAAAATCTGCTAGAAACTTAACAGGCGCCGCGTCCTACCCTCTCTCTCATTCTAATTTCCCGCTCGCTCATTCCCACATCCCCAAGTCGCCGCCCCGACCCCGCCCCGCGCCTCCCTGACCCAACCTCCTGCTCGCTCGTTCCCACTTCCCCAACCTCCCGCCACGCCGCCCCAACCCTGCCCCCGCCGTGCCTCTCTCCTCCTCTCCGAGCCGCTGGCCGCCACGACCATCGCCGCCGTCCCCAACGGTCGCTGCAACTTCCCTGCCCCGTCCCCGAGCCGTTCGCCACAGCTTCCCCGTCCACGCAATGTTTTAGACATTGTAGATGCATATGTTAACTAGATAGTGATAGTTTTAGATATTAGAAATTTTAGAGATAAATAATTTAGATAGTGTTTTAGATATTAACTTTCTGCTCAAATTGTAGATATAGAAACTTGGGTTTGTGAGTGAGCATGCAATGTGAGGATGCAATTGTAGATATAGAGATATAGAGACAACTTTAGGCCATTGATTTTAGGCCGATGATTACAATGTGAGGATGCAACGTTGGGGATAGTGTCTTCATAGGAAAGCTCCCTACTTTGCAAGTAAAGATATTCCCTTGAATTTCTTGCATAAACTTGGCTGCCCCAAAACCATTAAATTTGTGAAAAACGTTTTGAGCCTCAACATTTGTTCAAATGCATAATATATTTATGTTTATAGCACTCTTCAAACAACTAGATAGCATCTTCAACATACTTGATGATATCTACTCCATCCTCATTCAGAAGCAGGACCCTTCATATGACCACTTTCTCAACCTCTTGTAGTTAGAATCGCCTAGACATTATGAAGCTATATCAGAAAGTATGAGCTAGATGGGATCCTCCTGCCCCAACCCTTTTCTAGACTGAAAATAGGTATGGATAATTTCATTAACCATCACATAAACCTTGTCATTCATTGCTATACATTTAGTCTAACTAATTTGTTTTCAAGAAAAATTCTTCATTTCAATCCCAATTTATTTTAATGTAAGCCTTTTTTAAATCATCTTTTCAAATCACTAGGTTTTTAGATCTATGCATGTAATAAATTGCCTCGTTTAAAAGTTAAGATAGATATACTATCTAAAATAAATCTAACTTTGATGAATGCATCATCACTAATTTATACTAACTTTTTTACATCATCAACACTCCTCGTGTCACTAAATGTATTCATTATGTTATAATACTAGGTAGGTACAACTAATATATTTAACGATTACATCATTTTAAGATACATATTTCTCGTATAGTTCTACTATTATAAATATAATGTTGTGCGCTAAACCAAGAGAATATTTTTGTACTATACTTTTTTTACAACTTTTGGATGTTTTATTTCAGAGAATTTCACCAAAGTGTCACATTATCCACAATTAATACATGAACTAGTGTGTTTTAATCGTGTCTTGATCCTTATTATTCTTTTTCTGATTTTTTTGATAGAATGGTAATAATATAAATATGAATGGGTTAGTTCACGTCCATGAAGACTTTTCATCTATATTATCATAATCATCTGCATGACATGTTTAAGTGTTTTAGGTTGTATGTATCAAGTATTTGTAATAAAAAACATGATTCTAGACCATATGAGATGTCAACATATAGTTTGTCCTCCAGAAACCCCTCCTACTCTGTTATTTCCTGTTCCCTTTTTCTTGCTTATTTTTGTACGATTTCTTTGAAAATAGATTGAGAAGCTAGTATCGTGGCTAAAACTCTAAAATCACATGGTTTGAGCCTCACATCCTCGGTAAAAATTGTAGAGCTAATACATAGGAGACTTTGGGGCAGCCTCCAAATCAATAGTATGAGATTGTTTTGAGCCATGTTTTTTAACCATATGCGATCATTTTAGCGTGTAGTTCTCGTTGCGTAGTTTTTTATGCAAAAACGTAGAAATCCTCCTAGATCATTTACCAATATGCAGAAATAAACAAAAATGTAAAAGGTAAAATAACAACATTTAGATGCCGATAACAACATTTCAGCTCGCTGTGAAGTACAACATTTAGATGCCCATAACAATGTGACTCATTCACTGCACGATGTTGTATACTCCATCCGTTCTGATGAATAAAGCATTCCTTTTTTTGAAAATTCAAGCTGAATGAAGTTTAACCAAAAATTTAGAAAAAACTATAATAATGTACGTATAGATTTCATATAATATTTTTTTATGTGTTAAATGGTGTTGATTTGGAATTATATGTATTAATGATTTTTCTTGAAACTTGGTCGAACTTTCGGTGGTTTGACTTTTGGAGAAAGATATGTCCTATTCATTGGAACATGCTGCTGATTTCCAAGGCTCAACTGCTGGTGTGTAAGGGCATCTCAACCGGGTCGACCCAACCCATCTGAGTGTGTCCGTACTCGTCCGCGCAGACGTGTGGGTCGTGCGCGGAGCTCTAGCGGCACAACCCATCCGGACAAACGCGTCCGGCTCGGCCTATTCATGCACCAAATCTGGGCAACGGTTGTGTTGGCCCGTTCGCGTGCGGATAGCACGGGTGTCCTACCAGTCGACCACTCGGGGTCCATATGTAAGTGAAACATTAGTACTTAATGATATCTATTCATTTGATTAAGCCCTGCCAGTTAAAATGATCATTTAAACAAAATAGGAGGGCTGCTACTACTACTGCTACGAGTACTACTGCTGGAGGAGGACGTCGCTACGGCTACTCTCCGTCGTTGTCGTGGCCGCCGGCCCTGTCTATTGCCCCCCTAGAAGACCAGATGGCCTGCTGCTAGAGGCGATCGCGGAAACGGCCGCGAACCACCCCCTTGCCCGCCGCCTTCCTGCAGTCCTCAGCCGTCCGGTTCACCAGGGCCTTCTCCATCTCGGCGGCCAAATGGTCCCTCGCCTCCTGGTCGGCGAGCTCCTTCCCCGCAGCAATGGCGAACGCCTGGCACTAGGCTTCTCCAGCCGCGAGCAACTCCGCCGGAGAAGGAGCCAAAGCCAGAGCCGGAACACCATTGGGGCCGAAGCCCAGTGCCTGCGCGATCTGCGGGGGGACGAAGATCGCCTCCTTTCCCTCCTCCTCCTCAGCCTTCGGCTGATCCACCTCCTCCTCCTCGTCCTCCTCCACCTCTGTCTCGTCCCCATCGATGATAGCTCACGCGGCCGCCACCTCAGCAGCCGTAGACACGTGCTCCTCCTCCGCCGCCGAGTCGGCGACGTGCTCGCGTCGAGCCGCTTCCGCCTCAGTGCGCGCTTTGGCGTCGTGGCGAAGCTTGCGGACGGCGACCTTGGTGGCCTCCTTGGCCACCTCCTCCAGCGTGTACTAGTAGGAAAAGGTCTAGTGGCGGCATTCGGAAAAGGAGGTTCGTGGCATTGAATGCGCACGCCACTAATCTCACGCCACTAGTACAAGATAGTGGTGGCGTCCCGGATGAATGCCACAAGTAGTTTTACCTACTGGTGGCCTTTATTCCGAACGCCACCACTACATCCGATAATAGTGGTGTTTACTTTAAGCGCCACCATTAGATATATATTTGTGGCGTTTCTTTTATTTTGGGCGCCACAATTGAGGTTTCAAAAATTAGGGACGGCGTCAGCGAACCAAGTAGGATGTACAAGTGATTCATTATTTGTTTGAAACGTTCAATTCTTACATATATGAGATGCAAAGCCCGGTGATTCATTCTTTGTTTGACACGTTCAATTCTTACATATATTACAATAGTCTATCCAAGATTTTTTTTTTCGAACAGAAGTTTGGCACTAAAAGAAACAACGAACACTATAAAACACCTCAAAAAATGAAATTATATTAAATTCCTTGAGATGCCTTTCATCTTCAACCTCCAAACCGTATTATTTTGGCTCTCATAAATTTTAATAATAGATCTCTTCCTCCACCAAAACATGTTAGTACTCCACATCTTCAATCGGCATCATTATATTAGATAATATATAGTTGTTTCATCATCTCCGAAGTACTGTACATATTTATTTACCCATATAGTACACAATAAAATCCATGTCCACTAAATTAATTATAGAAAAGTTATCACCGCACGCAACAAGCTTAATAAGCAATCTCAAACCAACTAGCAAGTAAATTTCCAGAAAAGTAAAGCCGCAAAAAAAAGAATTACAGACTCAATGCTCAAGTGCGGTGGCAAGGCAAAAATGTACCGGTGTAAAAGTGAATAATGCTTATTTACGGTAGAGTATTTTTTTTTTTTTGGGAAAATATGAGCTCAAGGTGTGGGGAAGTAGGGAGCCCGTGAAACATGGGGATTCACTCGACCTTCAAACCACAGGTTTACCGGGCCATCGTCTTGGCAGCACACATCTGGGTCGTCACGCCGGCCGCATATACCAGCAACGAACAAGGCCAGCGTCGTAGCGGACCACCGGAGAAGCCGCAGGACCAGTAGTTCTTCTTCATCGTAGTAAATGACAGTGCAGCCGGCCATCATCATTGATGTGGTAGACGGCTTGCCTCCATGGAACGGCCATCTCCGGACCGCGCGCCCAGCGGGAGAGCTCCATGTAAAGGCGGTGCCCGCGGATCTGCCGGCGCGGCTGTTGGCGGCCGGCCTCTCGTCTCTCCGTGGTACTTTCACTACACCGTGTCCGGCTTCGGTGCGCGCGAGGCAGCCCGCGGCCAATCCCTCGCCTGTCCGCGGCACGGTTAGTACAAGGTGTCTGGCGCCGGTGCGCGACGACCCCGTGTGGATGTGTCGCACGCGGGTGTCGTGTCCGGTGTCGGTGCGCGCCGGGCCGCCGGCCTGGATTCCCTGCCCGCCGGCGAGACCGCAGGCGCGGTCGCGGCCGTCGCGCGAGTGGTAGGTGATCGTGTCCGGAAGATCCGCGAGGAAGCTGTGCGTGATCTTGTGTCCGGCGCGCCGGGTGGTCTTCACGACGCACTGCGCCGCCTCCGTCGATGGCGCCATGGAGGTTGCTTGGCCGCTGGTTGTTAGTTCCGGCTGCTTGCTTAGCTGCTGGTGGTTTGACTGGATCTTTGTGTCTGTTTGTATCTCTGACGATGGGGTACTATCCACAATATATATAGTACTACTTGGGATTCCGTAGGGAGGAAGGCTCACTCGCTTGCAGCTTGGAGCTTGCAGAGCCGTCCGATCGCCTCACGTGCGTGATACACGTTTAAGCCAGAACCGACGTGGACGACCGTGGCGCGTTAGATACCACGTCAGCGCCGTGTGACCCAAAGAAACACGCCAGCAATTAGTTCTAGGAAGCAGCCAACTGTCTTCCTTAATTAATCACTACTAATCTTCCCTTGATGAGTCTATCTAGTTCCCACGAGCAAGATCATCAACTGTTGTAGTACTAGCTAGAGCAAAAGATTATGAGTTTATTGGTATGTTTTCACTAAAAATAAGTTATTTTTCCAAAAATTCAACTGCTCAATTAGTAATCATCAACCAGTACAAAAACAACTGAAAGTAATAAAAATTACAAATAGATGGTTAGACAACCTAGAGACAACTACCCACTAGCGCGAGCCGTAGACGCGCTACTATTCTTGCCCTTTTATAACTAGGCATAGATCTATGCCTACAACCACCGTCAGGATCACCGTAACTGGCCGCCAGCATAGCTGACATATGCCTATGGTTTGCTCTGGTCGTCGATATCTCCTAGCCGTCGGCACGACGGCGTATGAGAGCTATGTCGATGGCCTGTCCGTCAGCTTCGCGTGCCACGTGTCTATCACTGGAGGACCGCCTTTTGAGACGTTATGCCGATGGTTCGACTGTTAGCATTCCCCTAAAAAAAGATCTATGGTGACGACGGGCCATCAGCTTAGATCTATGAGAGGGGCACTAGGAGCGGAAATACCGAGGGGCCCTATTTTCCTTCCATGGGAGAGATTTTGATAGATTCTCTAAAAAAAACGTCCATATCCATAGACTCGCATGGAAATTCGGAATCCGGCCAGGGGCGGCCAGGTCTGACCAAATTCAAGAGGAATTTGGTCAACTTAAGTTCACTACCTAATTATTCAAGTCCATCATATCATGACACATCATCCGTACAAATTCTGTCCATCGATATACATTTTCTATATATCGTCCACCATATCATGACACATCAATATAACAACAATCGATACTTGTTCCATCATCCGTGGACCGGAGTACTTTATTCACCCATAAACTACACAATCAAATCCATTTCCAGTAGATTAATCATAAAAGAGACATCACACAGCAAGCTCGATATAAGCAAAAGTGACGTAGGCAGTAGAGAAACCGGCAGAGACAAAGTACTCTCGCTTACGTAACAGAATCCACGTCATGCAAATAACATAATGACGGACTACACATCATGCATGATTCTTCCTCGGCTGTTTTTGGTTGTATCATAGTGTAACTTTGTAATCCCTCCGCTCCGAAAATGATGTCGCGGATTGTCAATATTTAAATGTATGTGGACTCTATTTAATATATAGGTATATCCAAATTTTAACAAATGTGCGACATCTTTTTGGATGGAGAAAATAGTTTGTTGTGGGGTCAAACGGTTTCTACATTAACCTCTCTATATACCCGTAATTCTACCTCTTTTCAACCTAGAGCTAGTAACACTAGTGCACACACAGGCCTCTAACACCGGTTCAGACCAGCCTCTAACGGCGGTTATAGAACCGTTGTTGGCGGTTCGGTGTTAGAGCCCCCCTTTAAGAACGGTTCTTATACGAACCGCTGTTAAAGGGTGGCGCACGTGTGACTACCATAGCGCTCAGGCCCCCCCTTTAACACCGGTTTGTATCACGAATCGGTGTTAAATGTTCTCTGCCGCGGCAGGAAAGAGGCATAAATCTCTGTCACGGCAGAGTTCTGCCGCTGCCCCGTTCTGGGCGTATTTTTGCGGCGCGGCGGGGACGGGGAGGTGGGGGAGGGGGAATCGATCGGGAGAGGTATACACATACATCATCGGTACATACGAGTACATGAATAATTAACCAACTATTATTATACACAAACATCGTTATTGTGGTATTCTCTGTAAATGTTGGAGCATCAAGTACAAGACAAACACGTTCAAGCGTATATACAATATAACATCTCTGTACATATTTATTTTGGTGGATATCTAAAGAGTTCTCCGTCAGGCGTGACGACCTCATCAAGTATGAACCCCGTCAATTCCTCTTGAATGGCTCGTATGCGGTAAATGGTAGGAGTTGGTCCCGCATCCGTTCGATCTAAATATATATAGAATGGGGTCAATATATATAAGAATAAAACTCAACACAATTGATGGTAATAAAATAATGTTGTGTACTTTGTTTACTTACTCTAAGTTGTTCTAGTGCGGCTTGGCCCGTCGCACATATCGTGTTGCGAATTAACTCGCAAACATAGTATCCGCATAAGTTATTGCCGTGTCCCTGATACGCGTGCTTTACGAGAATAGAGAGTTCAATCAAAATAATAATCAATAAAGCATGATATAATGGAATTGGAAGCAGAATCAAAGAGATACGCAGACCTAGCTAGCTAGTATTACTTACATTTTGGTCTACAAATTTTAGTTCTTCTGACCATTCACCCACGGTCCTGCCCGTGAACCTTTTTCAAACCCCGTCCGGCAAACAAAATGGATAAAGGAGTAATTAATTACTTGTTGTCACGAAAGTTGCCGATCTAGTGCGATAATATGATTGAAATTACCTCTGGAGCATCTCTTTAAAGTCTGCCCATAGCTCTTGGTCTTTTCGTAACGAGTCCATGACAAGGACTTTTCCTGAGTCAGGTTGAATGACTAGCAGAATAAAGTGGAACCTGCGCAAGCATAACTCATCATCAGTTACACTTAACATCGAGTAAGCCGAAACATAATGTGTACAAGAGAGGGTAACAGTACTCACGAGAAGTTGTAAGGAAATAGTATTTCCCTTTGGTTTGTTGTCTTAGTAAAGACCTTAGCAAGAAATCTTCTGTTTCCCCGGGTCTGTGTTTTACCACTTCTTCATGAACTCTATTTGGGTCAACGAACCCAATGTCAAAAGGACATCCTTTCATGCATTCCATAACCTTTTTCCTGCATAATAGTATATACATATATGGTGAGCATATATATACCTGCAATTAATGAATTGAATGAGATGAGATAGAAATTACAGAAATAGTACTTACACACAATAAAGGCTGATGGCAGCTTTATCGAGTTCCTTCTGATTGAATAGAAAATGCAAGTCTTGAATGTTGAAGGAGATCTCGACGTATCCGCACAAGAACATCCCATCTCTTATATGCGTCGTGATCCATTCTTCCTTTCTCTTCTTGCAGAAATTAAGGTACCACTTGTGCAATCTTAGCATCATTGTTGGTAGATTCTTGAGCTCCTCTTTCTTGACGAGATTCTTCCCATACTTCCATGGCTATATGGGGTTGACATCACCTTTGGGAAAGTTGTCTCCCATGATGTTCAAGTATGCAATGTAAGTCATCCCCATCTCATTGGCCTTTCTTTGTAGCTCTTCCTCGTAATCATTTACAGGAGGAGCTATCTGTGTGTCGAACACTTGGAGCGGGGCGCATGATTGGTTTTCCTGCTCTCCGAGCATGGGAACTATTTTCTAGGGTGCCGCACGACTGCTAATTTCAGTCTCCCTTTGCCTTATATCCCCTTTCATAATCTGGTGCTCGTAGTCCGACACAAGTGGGGTATCATGTTTCAAAAGATTATTGTAAAACATCTCCACCACCGCTGGATCTAGTTTCTCCTTTGGCTCGGACCGTCTAGGTGCAAAGAATTTCTTGACCTCTTCTTCCGAGATCCTATTGGTCTGCTCGTCGCTGCGATTCCACAGTAATACCGACAATGGCTTGGCGGAAGGCTGCGGGACGTAGTTTCTTGAACTCTTTGGCGTACGGTTTCCTGCGGATTTCTTCGTTGCAGTGCTAGTGATGCTCTTCGTGGCAGTGCTCTTCCGCTTACGCCGAGGAGATGGCTTAAGCGCGGGAGATGGCTGGCGCGCTGAAGATGGCTGACGCGTAGGAGATGGCTGGCGCGCCGGAGATGGCTGTCGCGCAAGAGATGGCTGAAGCGTCGGAGACGACAGGGGAGTATTCTGATGACTTGGAGACGGCTGAGGCGGTTCAGACTGCTGACGCTGCGGAGACGGCGGGGGTGCCAGTGGCCTCCAATTTGGAAGCATGATGTGTTCCTTCTTCCAAAGAATGGTTGTTTTTACTGCAAATTTGAGTTGAGTTTCCCCTTCACATGTAGCATGGTCAAGCTGTGCTTCCTCATAATCCTTCACAACCTCATCCACCCCGACAATAGCATAGCCATCTGGAATCGGTCGGCAGTGGTAAGTTCCACCAGCTACATGAGGTAAGGCATAGCCGACCGCCACCTTAATGGATAAGCCCATTAATCTCACATGCAGCTCAGCGTGTTCGCTCTCCGTGATCTCATCCACGGGGTATCGAGGACCCGCCATTTCAAGCGTGGGCTGCACGTTCTCCGTGGAAGCCACGCTGCTTTTCCGCATAGAGTCTGGGCCGCCGGAAGCTTCCAATGCAGGCTCTTCGTGCCGCTGAGATGGGCCGGTAGCTTGCTGGCTCTTTTGTGCATTCACTTGCGCCTGAAGCGCCACAAGTGCATATTCTATCTGTGTCATCCGGTCTGTACGCTCTTTTTCTTTTCTGTTGCGCCATCTGTAAGAGTCGACCCACTCGGCAAACCCATCCTTCCAAGTCATACCCCCTGTGCCTCGTGCAAGTCCACGGTATTCTTTTTTACCGATGGCGCGTGTCAGCTGGTCATTCTCTCTGTCTGGATGGAAGGTCCTGGCGGCTGTTTCCTCGTATGCCGTGATGAGTTCAGTGACGGGTTTGGCAAGGAGGGTTGGGAAGATACACAATCCCGTTTCTGGGTCCAACCTTGCCTCGATTCCGTAGAACCAAGTCTTTGCATGTAGGTCCCACCCATGTGTCTGGGGTGTGATCCCTCTATCGCGCAGGGCCTTCTCAGCTTCCTCCCACTTAGGCCTCTGAGATATGTAGCCACCTGACCCCGTCCTCTGGTGATATTCCTTCTTCTGGGCATTTAGCGTATTGGTTTCTGACCTCTTTGTAGCTATAGCACCTTCCTTTTATGCCACAAATTCGGGCCAGTGAGGTCTTATCTTCGCATAATATGCGTCTTCGAGATCTGGAGTCTTGCGAGCTTTGACAAATTTGTTCAATTTTGTCTTCCAGTTACGGAAAGCGTCAGCCATCTTCTTTAGATTCCTCTCTTTGTCCTTTTCCTTTATAACCGGTTTATTTTCATCCTTCTCTAGCGGTAGGGTGAAATTTACCAATAGCGAATTCCAAAGCGTTTCTTTGGATCTTTCATCGACAAAGGTACCGTCGCCCTTCTTTGGCTTATTCCAATATTCAATTATGATTGGGATATGGTCCCTAACAAGAACTCTAGCCTGACGTATAAATTTGTATGCGGCCTTCTTGGGCTCCATCGGCCTGCCATCAACACGGACTGCTTCGATCGTGAACTTTGCACGATCTTTCAACCGATGGCTCGCGCCTCGCTTGCTATTTTTCGTAGAAGAAGATTGTTGCTGGCTGGTCGATCCGAAGGGCTAAAAGAAGAAAGAAGCATTAATTAATACATCTATATATATATATATACAAATCAATCGGTGCAAGTCCGCAGAGGCTTAATCCATGCATATATATACCTCGACGGACTTTTTAATCACTAAAGTGCGTTCATCGGAGTCGTCATCTTCTCCATGACTACTTGAGCTGTCATCATGTCCCTCCAAGTTCATATATTGTGAGGTGTCCTCGTGGATCATGTTCTCTATTATTTCTTCCTCTTCAAGGTTTCTACTGAGTGGATCCATAGTTCCTAAAACAATAATATTATCTAGAGTAAGAGAGTGAACATTCAAGTGGACTTGTATTCATACACAAATATACATATTATTCAAACAAAAATACACAAATAAATACACAAATGAAATTAAAACCCTAAGCATGCTTGATCATTTTAAACGAGGTCCGACGGGTCCAAACCCTAATTCGGAGAAATCCTGGATGCATATGAGAGGGTTCATTATGTTCTTATAATTAAACTTGTCATGTAAGTTGATTAACAATGCATTATTATAGCTTAAATAGATAGTTCTTACTTTTCTGAACATTTTGATATATTATTTGTATTTTTCTGACTTATAAATAATTAGTTATTAAATTTACAAGACTTAAACATTTTCTGGAATTATTAAACCACTTATTATCTAAGCCTGACGTCAGCACACCCTGTCCCTAACCCTTTTCTCACCAAAACAGGGGCTATCCACAGTGGCTGACACGTGGGACCGGGGCCACGTCACAGCCACACAGGCGCCACGCAGGCTCGCCGGAGGGGCTGCAGACGGCGGCGGCTGGCGGCGCTAGAGAGCGACCTAGGGCGCGCGAGCAAGCGCGTTCAACTCAGCGTGATGCGGCATACCTAAAATGGGCGGCGCCGCTACCTAGGGGTCACCGGAGCGACGACAACGACGACGGACAGCGGCGACGCTTGCAGAGCAGCGAGGCGACGATGGCTCCGAGCGAGAGGAAGCGAGCGGAGGGACAGGTGAGCACTGTGGGCTCACCGTGGGTCTACCAGAGGGGTCCGTGAGGCCGGGCGGGGTCGGAAACGGCGACGATGGCGATGGTGGTAGTCATCGGGCTCGGAGAAGAAGCGGTGCTAGGGGGTCGATTGCCGATGTCCCGCGTCGATTCCTTGGACACAGAAGAAGAGCACGACGAGGCGGCGACAACGGCCTGGGTGGGCGCGACGGCGACGACGGCGTGGGTGGGCGCGACGGCGGCGGCTCCTCTCTATGTGCTCCTCTGCTCCTCGATCTGGCTGGGGTAAGAGTAAGAGGAGGTGCGCGCGTTATAAACCCCCCCCCCTTTAACACCGGTTCCAGCCACGAACCGGTGTTAAAGGGGGGATTCGTTTCGCGCGCGTACCCCCCCCCCCTTTAACATCGGTTCGTGGCTGGAACCAGTGTTAAAGGGGGGGTGCACGCGCGAAACAAATAAATGCCCCCCCTTTAACACCGGTTCGTGGATGGAACCGGTATTAAAGGGGGGGCATTTATTTCGTACATTAAAGGGGTGGGGGATTTTTCAATTCAAAAAATAGGATAGAATTAAGAAAATTCTTATCTTTTTCATTGTAACTCAGAAAAATATGAATAATATATCATAATTTTCAGAAAAATAAGATCTATCCATTCATATAAAAACATTGTATAGTTACTGTAGATGAAAATTTTCAAAATGATTAAAACACTTACATATAAATTTTGATTATTCAATTAAGATAAAATTAAAATAGTCAAACCCTAAAACTTTGAACTTAAGAAATATTAAGCATCTGAAAAGGAATATAACCAAATTTATTAGAGAAAATCATATTTTATTTTGTATTAACATTTTTGAATTGTTTGGATATTTAAATTTAGCATCTTTTGTACACTTTGGAATCTGACAAAACTTTCAACATGAAAATTGTTTGTATTTGAATAATTAATCCTAAAACATTTTTTGTTTTTAAAAAATAAAATTCTAACTATTCAAACTAGTAACATATGGGAAACGGCGGGCAGAATGCGTGGGAGGAAAAGGGAGGGAAGAAAATTTTATTATGATAGAACTGGAATTAAAGTACATAACGCAACTAACAAAGCACGACTGAAAATTAAGATACATAGAAGAACTGAAAATTAAGATACATCCAGATTAAGTCACAATCGGCCGAACTTGTTTTGAAATGTTGGAGTGATTCAGTCATGCTCCTGCCTACACCTGTAATACTCGCCACTGTAGTCGTCGTACTCGTCGTGGCCATCGTCGCTGTCGTCGTTGGGGTCGCCATAGTTGAACCTTGAAGGCTGAGTACGCGTGGGCTGGACTTGAGGGTAGCACAGACATGGGTTAGAGTCGGCGGCAGTGTCGTAGGCCATGGCGCTCTAGAGAGTCCGACCGTGCCACCACAGCTGACGGCCGGCCTCGTTGAAGTTCGGAGGAGGTGGGTCGTCCTCCTTGTGCCTGGCGAGCGCCCTCTCACGCCGATCCCCGAAGAAGGCTTCCCAATTCAGGAAATAGTCGAGATGCCATCTGGGATTCCTCCGCTGCTCCGGTGTGAGCTCGAAGTAGTAGTTGTAGGGTTCGCAGCATAGAAAACAAAAATTTTCCTACGATGCGAACTATGTACCAAGATCTATCTACTAAATACAAACAACGGGCGGATGTATATCCGTAGAGAACATACCCTTGAAGACCGACAAAGCTTAACGAGTTCAACTCGTGGTTGATGTAGACGATCTCTTGCCGATCTCAAGATCAAGAGGAAGTCCTAGCACCACAAAGCAGCAGTGCATCCGTGCTCGCACACACGTACAAGACACCGGGCAACCTCCGCCTCCTCGCTCCAGCGATGCAGCGGAAGCACAACCCTTTCTTGCCGAATAGCCACCGGGAACATGTATCTCGCTAGTCCGAGACCATGGGCGATAAATTCTAGAGGGGGAGAGAGATCCTTCACGAGGAGGTGTGAGAGACAAGTGAGAGGAGGGGCTCCTTTTATAGGAGGAGGGGGGCACCCAAGGGGGTGGCCGCCGGCCATGGGGGCTGCCCCCTCCCCTCCTTCATTCATGTGGGTGGACACTTCACTCACAAAATGTCCCTTCAATTTTCTCCACTCAAAAGTCCACTCAAATTCCCATTAAATTTCCACCAAATTTAATGCAAACTCTCATTAAATAAAACTCTTTTATTTTATTCAGAATTTTGTCAATTACTTTAATGAAAAACATTCACAAATAACCCCTTGCTAGAATTCCATTTCACATGCATAACCACTTTATGCAATTTCACTCGAAAACCTGTTTCGGTATCTAGTGAAATAAATTCCTGCGCTTGTTTATTCTTTTGGCATGAAACATTTGCTCCAACTGGATGCCAGTGTCCCTTAAGTGTGTCACCCTATGGTTCGCGAATAATGCGGACATGATCGAGACCCTTCTCCGATCAATAATCAGTAGCGGGACCTGCAGATCCATACTGACTCCCACACATTCAACGATGACTTTTCCTGTGATCGTCGGAACCTTTTACGCTTGTATCTTAATCCCTTTGTTTCACGATATATTACATGTCCGAGATTCGATCATCGGTATCTCCATACCTAGTTTGATCTCGTTACTGACATGCACTCTTTTCTCGTTCCCGTGATATAACATTCTAGTGATCAAATCACTTGCTTGCAAGCTAACCAATGTGATATCATCGAGAGGGACCAGAGCATATCTATCCGTCATCGGGATGAACAAATTCCACTCTTGATCCATGATTCTCAACATAACAATTTAGTAGCTTTGAAGCCATCTTTATAATCACCTAGTTACGGAGTGACGTTTGATGTCAACAAGAAACTCTTCCGGTGTTAGTGATTGGCATGATCTCATGGTCTAAGGATTAGGACTACTTTGTAGTTTGTTTATAGCAATATAAACTCAATGACTTTGATCGTAATGCTATACTTCGGATGAATGTTCATCACACCATTACACTAATGTTGTGATCTCGTTATTAACAACATCCAATGTCTATGATCAGGAAACCGTGATCATGTTGTTAATCAACAAACTAGTTTATGAGAGAGGCATAATAGGAACTTTCTGTTTGTTTATTAAACACACATGTATTAACGTTTCCGTATTAATACAATTATAGCATGCAAAATAAACATCTATCATATACTTGGAATACACATAATAAACATTTTATTATTGCCTCTCAGGGCATATTCCCTTCAGTCTCCCACTTGCACTAGAGACAATAATCTAGTTACATTGTGATGTATCTAACACCCATGGAGTTCTGGTGTAGATCATATTTTGCTCTAGGGAGATTTTTAGTCAATGGATCTTCTACATTGAGATCTGTATGTACTTTACAAATCTTTATATCTCCATCCTTGACATGCTCGCGGATGGAGTGAAACCGGCGCTTAATATGCTTGGAATGCTTGTGAGACCTTGGCTCTTTGGCATTGGCAATGGCACCATTGTTGTCACAATAGATCACCATTGGGTCCAATGCGTTTGCAACCACACCTAGTTCGGATATGAACTCCTTCATCCAAACTGCTTCTGAGCCGCTTCTAAAGCAGCAACATATTCGGCCTCCGTTGTTGATCCCGCCACCACAGGTTGTTTGGAGCTCCTCCAACTAACCGCTCCGCCATTCATGAGAAATACGTATCCGGATTGAGACTTAGAGTCATCTGGATCGGTGTCAAAGCTAGCGTCTACATAACACTTAGCGACGAGCTCTTCTTCACCTCCGTATACAAGAAACATATCCTTAGTTCTTCGCAAGTACTTAAGGATATTCTTGACCGCTTTCCAGTGTTCTGAACCTGGATCCGATTGGTACCTACTAGTCAAACTAATAGCATGTGCCACATCCGGTCTTGTACATAGCATGGCGTACATTATAGAGCCTATGGCTGAAGCATAGGGGACCTTGTCCATTATCTCTCTTTCTTCCGCCGAAGCCGGACTTTGAGTCTTACTCAATGTCGTGCCTTGTGTCATAGGTAAGAACCCCTTCTTACTATTTTCCATTTTAAACTTCTTTAAAATCTTATCAAGGTATGTACTTTGCGATAGCCCTATTAGGCGCCTAGATCTATCTCTAGATCTTTATGCCTAATATGTATGACGCTTCACCTAGGTCCTTCATTGAAAATTTGCTGTTTAGATACTTTTAACACCGTTTAAAATATCTATATCATTTCCGATCAATAATATGTCATCCACATATAATATCAGAAATGCCACATTGCTCCCACTCACTTTCTTGTAAATACAAGCTTCTCCATAATTTTGGACAAATCCAAACTCTTTGATCACCTCATCAAAGCGGAGATTCCAACTTCGTGATGCTTGCTTCAATTCATAGATGGATCGCTGAAGCTTGCACACCTTGTTAGCATCCTTAGGATCGACAAAACCCTTTGGTTGTATCATATACAATTCTTCTTCAATATTACCATTGAGAAACGCGGTTTTGACATCCATCTGCCATATCTCATAATCGAAATATGCAGCAATTGCTAACATAATCCTAACTGACTTTAGCATCGCTACAGGAGAGAATGTCTCATCGTAGTCAACTCCTTGAATTTGTCGAAACCCCTTTGCGACAAGTCGAGCTTTATAGACGGTTACATTACCATTAGCATCAGTTTTCCTTTTGAAAATCCATTTGTTCTCCACGGCCTTTCGGTCGTGAGGTAAGTCCACCAAGTTCTAAACTTGATTTTCATACATGGATTCCATCTCGGATTTCATGGCTTCTAACCATTTGTTGGAATCCGGGCTCATCATCGCTTCTTCATACGTCGCAGGGTCATCATTTTCATCAACCATGAAATTCATGACAGGATTTCCGTACAGCTCGGGAGCTGCACGCGTCCTGCTTGACCTGCGAGGTTCGGTAGTACTCTCTTTCGGAGTTTCATGATCATTATCATTAGTTCCCTCTTCAACAGGTGTAGTGAACTCCGGAACAACTTCCGGCGCTGCGCTACTCGCCATACTTTGAAGAGAAGGTTCAATAACCTCTTCGAGTTCTACCTTCCGACTACTCACACCTTTCGCGAGAAACTCTTTCTCTAGAAAGGATCCATTCTTGGCAACAAAAACCTTGCCCTCGGATCTGTGATAGAATGAATACCCAATAGTTTCCTTAGGGTATCCTATGAAGATGCATTTTTTCGCTTTGGGTTCGAGTTTATCCGGTTGAAGTTTCTTCACATAAACATCGCATCCCCAAACTTTAAGAAATGACAGCTTAGGTTTGTTTCCAAACCACAATTCATACGGTGTCTTTTCAATGGATTTAGATGGTGCCCGATTTAAAGTGAATGCAGCAGTTTCTAGTGCATAGCCCCAAAATGACAACGGCAAGTCCGTCAGAGACATCATAGATCGAACCATATCTAATAAAGTACGATTACGACGTTCCGACACACCATTTCGCTGTGGTGTTCCGGCAGGTGTGAGTTGTGAAACAATTCCACACTCTTTCATGTGAGTCCTAAACTCGTAACTTAGATACTCACCTCCACGGTCGGGCTGTAGAAATTTGATCTTTCTATTACGATGATTTTCCACTTCATTCTGAAATTCCTTGAACTTTTCAAAGATTTCAGACTTGTGTTTCATCAAGTAGATATAACCGTATCTACTCAAATCATCCGTGAAAGTAACAAAATAACGATATCCACCTCGCACCGACACACTCATTGGACCACATACATCAGAATGTATGATTTCCAATAAATCCGTCGCCCGTTCCATTGAACCGGAAAACGGCGTTCAAGTCATCTTGCCCATAAGGCATGGCTCACATGTATCAAATGATTCATAATCAAGTGATTCCAAAAGTCCATCTGAATGGAGCTTCTTCATGCGTTTAACGCCAATATGACCTAGACGGCAGTGCCACATATATGCGGATATATCATCATTTAGTTTAATCCTTTTAGCATCAACATTATGAATATGTGTAACATTATTATCGAGATCCAAAAGAAATAAACCATTCATCATCGGTGCATGACCATAAAAGATTTAATTCACATAAATGGAACAACCATTGTTCTCGGATTTAAATGAATAACCACTTCACATCAAACACGATCCAGATACAATGTTCATGCTTAGTGCAGGCACAAGATAACAATTATTCAAGTTTATAACTAATCCCGACGGCAAGTGGAGAGGCAGCGTTCCGACGGCGATCACATCAACGCTTGATCCATTTCCGACACGCATCTTGACCTCACCCCTTTCTAGCGGTCGCTTGTTCCGCAGCCCCTGATTCGAGTTACAAATATTAGCAATTGAACCGGTATCAAATACCCAGGTGCTACTGCGAGCACTAGTCAAGTACACATCAATAACATGTATATCATATATACCTTTGTTTGCCTTGCCGGCTTTCTTGTCTGCCAAATACTTGGGGCAGTTGCCTTTCCAGTGGCCAGTCCCCTTACAATAGTAGCACTCGCTATCAGACTTAGGTCCAACTCGGGGTTTCTTTTCAGGCACGGCAACAGGCTTGCCGCCCTTACTTCCCTTCCGTTTTCCCTTCTTGTCTTTCTTGAAACCAGTGTTCCTATTGATCATCAACACTTGATGTTCCTGTTTGATCTCCACTTCTGCAGTTTTAAGCATTGACAGAAGCTCGGGGAGAGACTTCTTCATGCCTGCATATTATAGTTCATCACGAAGCTCTTATAGCTAGGTGGTAGAGACTTCAGAACACGATGGATGCCTAAGTCAATGGGAATCGATATTCCCAAGGACACAAGCTTATCGGCGTACCCCGACATCTTGAGTACATGCTCACTAACGGAGCCGTGCTCTTCCATCATGCAGCTAAAGAACTTTTCTGAAGCGTTGTAGCTCTCTACAGCAGCATGTGTGTCGAAAATCATTTTCAGCTCACCCATTGTATCAAAAGCATTGCCATTTTCGAAACGCTTTCGAAGTTCCGGCTCTAGCCCATACAATATGCCGCAATGAACTAAGTTGTGGTCCTCCTGACGAGTCTGATAGACATTCTTCTCCTCGTCAGGGGCATCATCTAAAGGTGGGGGGCCTAATGGCGCTTCTAGCACATATTGCTTTTGTGCAGCAGAGAGGAGAATCCTCAAATTCATGGCCCATTCGATAAAGTTGCTACCGTTCGTTGCAAGTTTCTCTTTCTCCATGAACACATTGAAATTAAAAGTAGGTGGTGCCATCTACAACAGAATTTGTAAAGTTTAGACTAAGTGTATGATAGATTGAGTTCAACTAATCCATATTACGAATGAACTCCCACTCAAAAACGACATCCCTCGTGCCTTTTTGGTGATTACATGAACCAAATCCACTACACCAAGTCTGATCATCACGTGAGTCGGTGTAGCTTCAAAGGCGAGCATCAAATGGGCATCATATCAACTATATGACTCATGCTTAACCTTTCGGTCCGTGTTCTGAGGCCATGTCTGTACATGCTAGGCTCGCCAAGTTAGAACCTTAGTATTCGCGTGTGTAACTGTTTTACACCCGAAATATGGTCGTGGATCCAAGAACACCCGACCATCACGTGATGTCTTGGAGCGACGAAAACAAAATCGGTGCATACTAAAGGAAGAACATATTCTTATCTTGATATTTAAATGAGAGATCATCTTATTATGCTAACAAAGCGCTAAACAAGCAATATAAGATGCTATCAAACATCACATGTTTATTAGTGAAATGATATGGTTCCCGCATATGATCTCTATCATGTGCACCGTGGTATGATTACTATCATACCTATATGTGTAAGTCCAAGGTCTATGGAGATTACACGCTATGTGTGTTGTAAGAGTATCATCTCATACTTCTACTTACAACACTACCATATCATAACACTAGCCCAACAACAATCTAAACTAGACGCCTCTAATTTATCCATTGCAAGTTTTACGTGGCTTAGGGCTTTCGAGATAGAACCGTTCTTACCTACGAACATGAACCACAACGAGGATAACCAAATTGTTGACAACTCGTTTGCAAAATAGATATTGACTATAGTAGGAGAGACAGACACCCGCTAGCCACTTATGCAAACTAGTTGCATGTCAAGCGTGGAACAGGTCTCATGTGCGAGGACATGTAAAGTTTGTCCGGGCCGCTTCATCCCACTATGCCACCAATATCCAAAATTACAACAAAGGAGCAACAACATGATCATCATCGCCCACATACTCATATGTGTACTACCCGTGTAAAGTATCTACGCATAGATCCGGCTCTGATACCACTGTAGGGTTCGCAGCATAGAAAACAAAAAAATTTCTACGATGGGAACTATGTACCAAGATCTATCTACTAGATACAAACAACGGGCGGATGTATATCCGTAGAGAACATACCCTTGAAGACCGACAACGCTTAACGAGTTCAACTCGTGGTTGATGTAGACGATCTCTTGCCGATCTCAAGATCGAGAGGAAGTCCCAGCGCCACAAAGCAGCAGCGCATCCGTGCTCGCACACACGTACAAGACACCGGGCAACCTCTGCCTCCTCACTCCAGCGATGCAGCGGAAGCACAACCCTTTCTTGCTGAATAGCCACCGGGAACATGTATCTCGCTAGTCCGAGACCATGGGGGATAAATTCTAGAGGGGGAGAGAGATCCTTCACGAGGAGGTGTGAGAGACAAGTGAGAGGAGGGGCTCCTTTTATAGGAGGAGGGGGGCACCCAAGGGGGTGGCCGCTGGCCATGGGGGCTGCCCCCTCCCCTCCTTCATTCATGTGGGTGGACACTCCACTCACAAAATGTCCCTTCAATTTTCTCCACTCAAAAGTCCACTCAAATTCCCATTAAATTTCCACCAAATTTAATGCAAACTCTCATTAAATAAAACTCTTTTATTTTATTCAGAATTTTGTCAATTACTTTAATGACAAACATTCACAAATAACCCGTTGCTAGAATTCCATTTCACATGCATAACCACTTTATGCAATTTCACTCGAAAACCTGTTTCGGTATCTAGTGAAATAAATTCCTGCGCTTGTTTATTCTTTTGGCATGAAACATTTGCTCCAACTGGATGCCAGTGTCCCTTAAGTGTGTCACCCTATGGTTCGCGAATAATGCGGACATGATCGAGACCCTTCTCCGATCAATAATCAGTAGCGGGACCTGCAGATCCATACTGACTCCCACACATTCAACGATGACTTTTCCTGTGATCGTCGGAACCTTTTACGCTTGTATCTTAATCCCTTTGTTTCACGATATATTACATGTCCGAGATTCGATCATCGGTATCTCCATACCTAGTTTGATCTCGTTACTGACATGCACTCTTTTCTCGTTCCCGTGATATAACATTCTAGTGATCAAATCACTTGCTTGCAAGCTAACCAATGTGATATCACCGAGAGGGCCCAGAGCATATCTATCCGTCATCGGGATGAACAAATTCCACTCTTGATCCATGATTCTCAACATAACAATTTAGTAGCTTTGAAGCCATCTTTATAATCACCTAGTTACGGAGTGACGTTTGATGTCAACAAGAAACTCTTCCGGTGTTAGTGATTGGCATGATCTCATGGTCTAAGGATTAGGACTACTTTGTAGTTTGTTTATAGCAATATAAACTCAATGACTTTGATCGTAATGCTATACTTCGGATGAATGTTCATCACACCATTACACTAATGTTGTGATCTCGTTATTAACAACATCCAATGTCTATGATCAGGAAACCGTGATCATGTTGTTAATCAACAAACTAGTTTATGAGAGAGGCATAACTAGGAACTTTCTGTTTGTTTATTAAACACACATGTATTAACGTTTCCGTATTAATACAATTATAGCATGCAAAATAAACATCTATCATATACTTGGAATACACATAATAAACATTTTATTATTGCCTCTCAGGGCATATTCCCTTCAGTAGTGGTTCGTGATGGCCATCCAGCGCGCCACACCTAGAGGGACAGGAGGAACCGGCACGCCTCCGACACTCAACATCCAGCCTACGGGGACGCAGTAGCCCGGCGGGCAGGGGTAGTTCAAGGCGCAAAGCGCCTCCGCCTCCCTAGGGGTTAGTGGTACGATGGAAGCTATGGGAAAGAGTGATGAGGTTGCAGATATGAGTCTAGAGATGTGCAATGACAATGGAGGCAAACCCTACATATATATATAGTGAAAAATGGCAGGAAGATAACTGGAGGGAAGAACTGGCGGGAAGAACTGGAGGGAAAAACTGGCGGGAAGAACTAGCGGGAAGAAAAATGGCTCATTTAATACATATAGTGTTAACAGAAGAAATATGACATTGATTTCCATTTTGAGATACATATGTGTGCCAAAAATGTCTCAATTAATACATATAGTTAATCTTATGATCGCGTCGGCTATAACCATGGAGTATCAGCACCGTTTAACAGGATGGTTGGGTCAGTCTTCACTCTGAAGGGCGGAATTTCATCAAACTTATTATAATATTCTAACATGTCTGCCTTGTCCTCCACTCCCACGATGTTTATTTTCCCTGAAATAACTATGTGACGCTTTGGCTCATCGTGTGATGTATGTGTTTGCTTTTTTTTTATTTTTTTCGTTTTGATAGACATGTCCTTCACATAGAAAACCTGAGCCACATCATTGGCTAAGACGAATGGTTCGTCTAAGTTCTTGTCTACCTTCATAAGATTGTTGAGATCCACTGTTGTCATTCCGTACTTCTTGTCTACCTCAACCCCTCCTCCTGTTAGCTAGACCCATTTGCACCGCAACAAGGGGACCTTAAAATTAGGTCCATAGTCAAGTTCCCATATCTCATCTATGAACCCATAATACGTGGTCTTTTGTCCATTGTCTTCTGCTGCATCGAAGCGGACACCACTGTTTTGGTTGGTGCTCTTTTTATCTTGGCCTATCGTGTAAAATGTATTCCCATTTATCTCGTACCCTTGGAAAGTACATATAGTCGAAGATGGTGTCCTGGCCAACAAGTACAGCTGATCTCCAACAGTGGTGTTATTCGTGAGAAGTCTTTGCAGCCAGCCGCCAAAACTCGCCATGTGTTCACTTATAATCCATTCATCAGACTGCCCCGGGTGTTTGAGGTGTATAAAATTCTTGTGTTCATTGATATACGGGGCAACCAAGATATATGTTTGTAAAACCGTGTAGTGTGCTTGATTGAGAGAATGCCCCTCCCTACATATCATTGCTTTACATCCTAGGGTGCATTTTCCACGCAGTCTCCCCTCATGTCGTGATTCTGGAACACCAATAGCCTTAAGGTCAGGAATAAAATCAACACAGAACTTAATGACCTCCTATGTTACATAGCCCTTGGAGATGCTTCCTTCTGGCCTAGCACGGTTATGAACATATTTCTTTAAGACTCCCATGTACCTATCAAAGGGGAACATATTGTGTAGAAATACAGGACCGAGAATGGCAATTTATTCTACTAGGTGAACCAGGAGATGCGTCATAATATTGAAGAAGGATGGTGGGAACACCAACTGAAAGCTGACAAGACATTGGGCCACATCTGTCTATAACCCTGATAGGCTTTTTGGATCGATTACCTTCTGAGATATTGCATTGAGGAATGCACATAGCTTCACAATGGGTACTCGAACATTTTCAGGTAGAATCCCCCTCAATGCAATCGGAAGCAATTGCGTCATAATCAGGTGGCAGTCATGAGACTTCAGGTTTTGGAATTTTTTATCTGCCATATTTATTATTCCCTTTATATTTGACGAGAAGCCAGACGGGACCTTGATACTGCTCAGGCATTCAAAAAATATTTCCTTCTCTGCTTTGGTAAGAGCGTAGCTGGCAGGAGTTAAGTGGCATCGTTTACCCTTCTCGTTCTCAGGATGCATAGGCTCTTCAGGGTCTTTCATACGTTGCTGGTCCTGCCGTGCTTCCGGTGTATATTTTGTCTTCCCATACACTCCTAGGAACCTAGCAGGTTCACGCAAACATTCTTCGTCACGTGCATCACGTCGATTGAAGAGCGGACCTCTAGGACTTTCCAATAGGGTAGATTCCAAAATATAGATTGCTTCTTCCACATGGGCGCGTGTCCGGCATCGTCATTCGGAACAGATAGACTGCCAGGACCTTTTCCAAAGATTACTTCTAGGTCCTTGACCATACCAAATACCTCCTCACTGGTACGGAGGACAGGCTTCCTCCGGGGTTCTGCCAGACGTTTGAAATGCTTGCCTTTCTTTCTTACGGGATCAGGTTCGGAAGAAATCGACGATACCCTAGGTACACAACCTTCTTACATTTATCCAAATATACACTTTCAGTCTCATCTAAACAGTGTGTGCATGCATTGTATCCCTTGTTTGTCTGCCCTGAAATGTTACTAAGAGCAGGCCAATCATTGATGGTTACGAAAAGCAACGCTCGTAGGTCAAATGGCTCCCCTTTGTGATCATCCCACATACGTACACCTGGTTCGGCCCACAGCTATAAAAGTTCTTCAACTAATGGCCTTAGTTACACATCAATGTCGTTGCCGGGTTGCCTCGGGCCTTGGATGAGCACTGGCATCATAATGAACTTCCTCTTCATGCACAACCAAGGAGGAAGGTTATAGATACATAGAGTCACAGGTCAGGTGTTGTGACTGCAGCTCTGCTCACCAAAAAGATTCATGCCATCTGTACTTAGACCAAACCTTAAGTTCCTTGCGTCACGTGTGAAGTCCGGGTACTCTCGCTCGAATTTTCTCCACTATGACCCATCAGCGGGGTGTCTCAACATCGCGTCTTTCTTACGGTCTTCTATGTGCCATCGCAACAAATTGGCATGCTCTTTATTTCTGAAGAGACGTTTTAACCGTGGTATTATAGGAGCATACCACATAACCTTGGCAGGAACCTTCTTCCTAGGGGCCTCGCCCTCAGCATCGCTAGGATTAGCCACAACAATGAAAGTTTGGAGGCCCGTAATGTACTCAGAAGTGCGTCGGTCACCGTATATCCATTGCCGGTTCATCTGCATTAATATATAGTATATCAAAAATTAATAGGGAGATGACCACTTATATAGTACATCAATGACACATGAAAGGATAAAGTTGCCGACCTCGACCGAGAAGGAAAGAGCAACGAGAAAACTTATTTCGATCTCTCGGGCATTTCACCGAACACCTCTTGTGCTTAGGAAAAAACACAAACTAGCACACCTCTCACCCTCTTTCTATGCTCCAAAATGAGAGAGTGAAAAAATGAGAGAGAGGGCTGTGGGCTGCGGTGTGTTATATAGGCGCACCCCCTTTAACACCGGTTCAATCCACGAACCGGTGTTAAAGGGGGGCTGCGCAGGCCACTGGTGCAGGGCCTTTAACACCGGTTCGTGGCTCGAACCGGTGTTAAAGGGGGTGCTCTTTTTTTCTTTCTGGACCACGCTGGTACGGGCGCCCCCTTTAACACCGGTTTATAGGGGAACCGGTGTTAAAGCCCATTTTCGACTTCAACCAAAGGCCTCGTTTCCACTAGTGTAACACTAGTTAGGATTCATTAGTATGAGTATTTTTGAACCGTGTTAACTAATTAACTAAACAATCATATGTTTATTTGCGGGTATGTTTGGTTTCCTTATGAACTATGCTACGGTTTGTTTACATCATAATATGTTGTTTAAAATTAGTTAAAAATAGGCAAAAGGATGGAGCAAACAGGATTATTATAATGTAACTCACTCTTGATGCGACACTTAAATTCTAAAGCATATTTTATGCTAAAAATAACGGTTACAAACCTGGGCATGGGCAGCCCGTCCTGGCCCAAAAAAAGCCTATGGGACGGGCAAAAACAGTCCCATGGGACAGGCCTGGGACAGAAATTCTTGGCCCGGTGGCAGCTCGGTCCAGGCCTATGATGGGATTTTTGGCGATTTAGCAAGGCCCAGCCCAATGGCCTGACGATTTTTGCACAACATGGGACGGGCCTGGGACAGGATTTTTTGGCCCAACAGCTCGACCGGACCTGGGTTTTTCCTGCCAGGCTTTCTTCGGCCTGGCCTAAAGCCCGTCCCGGCCCGATAAACGCCCAGCTATACCCATCACTAGCTTGCCAGTTAAGAAAGACCGATTTGGTGTATATGAGCCCAATACAGTTTCCCAATTCCTTTCGTAAATTAGCATTGTAACTTAAGTCAAAATAAGATCTTTTGTATCCTATCCTTGCTCTGGTGGTGCGTCTAGCACCGGCGATGGACGCACGGAGTCATGCATCCGACGGATCTATTGTGATCTAGTCATTTTTCATGTCTATTGGTGTTATTTTAGGTCAGTCACTTTCGATATACGGTTGTCATCATTTGAGACTATGGTGGACTGGTCTTTTGTAGGCTCATCATGAAACTTCTTGTTTGTCTATCAGAGTAAGCTCTATATGACAAGTTTTATCCAGCTCCAGTGGTAAAAGGACAAGAACAGTGGCGTGTCTTTGGCCCGCGCTAGTGTGTAGGCGTTGCTACGTTGTCTAGTGATCTATTTGTAATTTCTATTATTACAGTGTTTTTTTACAGGTTGATGCTTAATAGATTTGTTAGATTTTTGAAAAAAAACTATTTTTTAGTGAAAGCATACCAATAAACTCATAATCTTTTGCGCTAGCTAGCACTCCAGTTGATGATCGTTACTTCCAACGAACAGCCGAGTGATCTCTCTCGTGTGAACCAGATAGACCCATCAAGGGAAGATTAGTCGTGATTAATTAAGGAAGACAGTCGGTTCTGGCTTAAACGTGTATCACGCAGGTGAGGCGATCGGACGGCTCTGCAGCAAGCTGTGAGCCTTCTTCCCTACGGAATCCCAAGTACTCACTATATATATGGATAGTGCCCCATCGGCAGAGATACAAACAGACACGCAGACTATCTCAACAAAAAAGAAAAAGGACGCGTTTACGCGGCTGGCGTCTGCTAGTTTAAGCAATTTGGCTGGCATTTCTGCAATCGGGTGTGTCGCTGTATATATTTTTTTCCTTCTAATCTACGCGGCAGGGCGGGCGCAGACGATGCGCGTGACTCCGAATTGATTGATCTGTGTAGCTCAATAAAAACAGTTGAATTTAAAATATTTTGTTGCTCAAACCGTTAGTCCGATTAAAATTTCATTTTCACCGTTAGACTAATCGCGACGATATCTTCGAAACTAGATCCCATGTCGACATGTTTCGACAACTTTTTTTTGGACCCAAAAGTTACCACACTGTTGTATCTAAGTTACCCACCATGTAACAAGTAAATAACCCACCCCTTTTAAAGGGATGTGTGAATTATTTTTTGTATGTAATACAAAAATACCGCTGACATCTCTACGCCACCCACTCCAAATGTCGTCGGAGATCCGCCTGGCCGCAACCACCCCGCAATACCACAGTGGAGGGGGGAAGATGGATGCCGCCGCCTCCTCGAGTTTTCGCTAACATAGGACAGTGCCGACACCGCCGCCTCCACCTCACCTCACGAGCTTAGCCTGTCGGCGTCCTCGGCGGTGCCAACTGCAGAGTAGGAAGGTACGAGGGGGGTCAAGGTTGGCGGGAAGGGATTCCTAGGGGCGGCTCGACGCTGCCGCATGGGGGAGGGAGGCTTATAGGGATGGGGCGGATGCAATATTTACATACCTTAATATTTAAGAGTTGCCTACATGAATATATTAGATAGTTATTCCACATGCTTTTTTTACATACCACGGTATGTAAAAGTTACCCACATGTTAACACTAAAGTTATCCAACTACTGCCCATAAACTTATTCATTCTAGTATACCTTACCCACATGTTATCCCTAAAAGTTATCCATCTGTTAGCACTAAAGTTACCCGTATCTTAGTACTAAACTCACCCCATGCCATAGCAAAAATAACAAATACTAATATGTATAGGTTACCCACCTATTAGCACTAAAGTTATCCACCCGTTAGCACTAAAAGCTATCCCTGTTAACACCAAACTCACGCCTTGCTATAAGAAACAAGTGACCCACCTATTAACATTAAAGTCATCTATATGTTATTACTAAAATTATCCACTCATTAACACTAAACTTACCTCATACTCTAGCAAAAAAGGAACATCCTATATGAAGTATAAGTTATAAGTTAACCATCTATTAACACTAAAGTTATCCAGTTGTTAACATTAAAGTCACTCACATATTGGCGCTGAACTTACCACATGCTATATAACAAAAAAATGGTACATCCGTTATCACTAAAAGCTATCCCTATTAACACGAAACCCACGCCCTGCTATAAAAAACAAATGGCCCACCTATTAACATCGAAGTCATCCATAAGCTATTCCACATTCTCTATTTACATACCGCAGTATGTAAAAGTTACCCATCTGTTAACACTAAAGTTATCTAACTACTGGCCCTAAAGTTATCAATTCTAGTATAAGTTACCCACATGTTAGCCCTAAAAGTTATTCATCTGTTAGCACTAAAGTTACTCATATCTTAGCACTAAACTCACACCATGCTATAGCAAAAGTAACACATATTAATATTTATAGGTTACCCACTTATTAACACTAAAGTTATCCACTTGTTAACATTAAAGTTACCCACATATTGACACTGAACTTACCCCGTGCTATATAACAAAAAAATGATACATCCTAGTGTGTATTAGTTAACCATCTAGTAGTACTAAAGTTATCCACCTGTTAACACTAAAGCTAACTGAACCGACGGTTGCCGGACCCGGAGGGCGCGCCGGAAGATGGCACAGAGCTCCTCTTCATTTCCAGGATAATGCTCGCGCAGCAGCTCCGGCGCCGGGAGATGACGGAGAGGTTGGGAGGTAGAGCCGACGTTGACGCAAGCACGGGAGAAACTGGATCGAGCTGAGGGGCGAGGTTGGGAGGGAGCACCAGTGACAGACCTCGACGACGTAGGCGGGAGGGCGTCGGCGGCGCGGGCAGGGGTTGGGAGAGTGGAAGTGCATAGACGGGATGCTCCGCCGAGAAAAGGAGTAAATTATGGGTGTACCCAGCTGTGTACCACAGGAAATGCTCGCATGAGTATACTTTTTGTATGGGTCATTCAATCCGGATCGGAAGCACGGCCCTGTAAGACGTATGTCCGAAGCACGCCACACAAAAAGTACTAATGACATCAGTAGTTTCATACTACATGAAAAAATTGCATCACACATCTCTACTTAAAACGGAGGGTTATTTACCTGTTACATCGTGGGTAACTTACGTATAACGGGATGGATAACTTTTGGGTCTAAAAAAAAGTTGTCGAAATATATCTAGTTTCGAATATCTCGTCGTCGCGAGTAGTCCAACAATGAAAACGGATTTTTAATCAGATAAATAGTTTAAGCTATAAAACTTTTTGAATTCAAATTTTGTATTGAGCTGGCTGTCGACCGCATTGATCCGCATGTGCGCCGCCTTCTCGAGCGTTGTCTCGCTTTTTTTTTTTGAACCGCGTTGTCTTGCTGGCCGTCTTGGTTGAGTGATCCGTATGTCACCAGCCATGAAAAGCAAATTAACGGGCGCCTGCGGTGTAGAAAAACCGAAAAAGAAAGGTCCAGTCAACCATCAGCGGCCAAGCAACCCTCCATGGCGCCGTCGACGGACGGGGTGCAGTGCGTCGTGAAGACGACGACCCGGTGCGCCGGACACACGATCACGCACAGCTTCCTCGTGGATCTTCCGGACACGATCACCTACCACGCACGCGACGGCGTGCAGGGAATCCAGGCCGTCAATGAAGAAGAACTACTGGTCCAGCGGCTTCTCCGGTGGTCCGCTACGGCACTGGCTTTGTTCGTCGCTGGTATATGCGGCCGGCGCGACCCAGATGTGTGCTGCCGAGACGATGGCCCGGTAAACCTTGAGCTCGTATATGTGGTCGACTGAATCCCCATGTTTCACGGGCTCCGTAATTCCCCACACCTTGAGCTCACATTTTCTAAAAAAAAAAACTCCACCGTAAATAAGCATTATTATTCACTTTTGTACACCGGTACTTTTTGCCTTTTTTGCCTTGCCACTGCCCTTGGGCATCGAGTCTATAAACTTTTCTTTTTGCGGCTGTACTTCTCTGGAAATCTATTTTGCTCGTTGGTTTGAGATTGCTTATTAAGCTTGTTGCGTGATATCTTTTCTATAATTAATTTAGTGGACAAGGATTTTATTGTGTACTATATGTGCATGGGTAAATAAATGTCTACTTGGAGATGATGGAACAACTATATATTGGTGAGCAAAATTATCTAATATAATGATGCCGATTGAAGATGTGGAGTAACATGTTTTGGTGGAGGAAGAGATCTATTAATTAAAATTTATGAGAGCCAAATAAATACGGTCTAGAGGTCGAAGATGAAGGGCATCTCCAGGATTTTGATATAATTTCGTTTTTATTGGCATGTTTTATACTGTTCGTTGTTTCTTTTAATTCCAAAGTAATATATGCATGAATTGAACAATTCAAACGAAAAGTCTAGGTGTTGAGCTCCACAATTTATACGGAGGATGGGAGGCTCAAAACATATGATTTTAGAGTTTTAGCCATGATGCTAGTTTCTCAATCGATCTTCCAAGAAATCAGATAAAAATATTGATGGGGATATGCCTACTGGGGTATACCCAGCAGGACGTTTCCGACTGGCCCAAGGCCCGGCGAGTGGGCCTGCAGAACGGCGAGTGGATCGAAGCCCAGCAAGGAACCGAGCGACTGGAAGCTGAAGGCCCAGGCGAGTAGATAGGCCCAGTCGGGTGAGGTTAAACGGCTACCGAAGCTTTAACCGAATCGGTTGAGATATGTAAACCCTAGGGGAGGTGAGCCTATATAAACCTCCCTATAGGGTGAGTAGAGACACGTTCCCAGAGACACCCAAGCGACTCGCTGCCTAGCCGCCGAGCTCGCCCATTGTAACACCCTGATAATACAATCTAGCAGGAGTAGGTCTTTACCCTCCGGGGGGCCGAACCTGGGTAAAACCCCGTGTCTTTGCCCTCATCTCGCACCGCAGATGGCTGGCCGCCCTTGCCCCTCGTTCTACTACTCACTGCCGATTGCAGCATCTGCCGTGACCATTCCCACGATAGTGGCGCCCACCGTGGGGCCTGGCCGGTCTGGCCGATGTTCTGCGGCGAGATCCAATCTGCCCATCAACGAGACGGTCGCCACCGGCCGCATGATAGCGATCGGCGAGATGCTCCAAATCTTGCCGAGCAGCTACGTCCCGGCGGCGCGACCCGTCACGCACAGCGTGATCTTGCCGATCGGCACGATCAGCCTCTTCGTCGGCCTCACCGACGTCATCGTCTCGGAGGATTCGGCTCGCATCCGCGAGTCGCCCCCACGCGATCGGCTCTCCGGAAGCCAGATCCGCACGATCCATCGCCTCGCCTCCGAGTACAACTCGGCCCACAGCAACGTGGCCGGGAACTCAGCGGCCGCAGAGGATGCGGCCCTCACCGACGACGCCGACTCGGCGACCCCGGCGTCACTCGCCGGATCCATCACCGCGGCTTCATCCGCGGGCTCCATCGCCCAGGTCTCCAACGCGGGAGATTTCGAGGACCCCTCTATCCTCGGGATCTTCGAATTCGACTCCGGGTCGGAGAACTCCGCCGATCTCCACGACGGAACCGGTCGTTAAGCCGCGACCTACATAGCGACCGGCGCCGACCCGCCGGAGGATCCATTCTCCACCCCGATCCCTCCTAACGCCACGGCCACGGAGGTCGAGGAACTCCGCCTGAAACTGGATGAGGCGGTACGCAAGGAGCAAGCCGAGCGCGAAAAATTTCGCCTCGAGCAGGTGACGGTGCAGGAATTATCGCGCTACCACCAGCAGCGGATCAGGACGCGCCTGAACCCCACCGTTCAGGGGCACGCCCTGAACTTCGACGACGAAAATGACCCGGCCCGCGTGGCCGAGCGCGCGATCTGCGAGAACGCGCCACCAGGAGGGAGCGTCCGGCCCCCGCCAGGATCAACTGCAATGGGTGCCCCACCTCCACCCAACCGCACCCCCCCCAAGGGACCAGCCGCAGATAGTAGTCTCCTCACGAGAGCGAGACGCAAACGGCCTCCCACTGTTCTCCACCCCGATGGACAACCTCGTGGCAGGCCGAGCAGCAGTCGACAGCATCACGGCGGCCGGCAACGGCGCCCTGCAGATCGAATACGTCAAGGCCCTGCTCGCAAAGGCCGTCGAGCAGCAGAGAGCGGGCGCCGACTCGCAAGGACGGGTATACTCGCGTTCCTCGGGAAGCAGAGCGGCCTCGAGCGGCCGCCCCGCGGTGGCAAATACCCTCAATTGCCCACCACCAGAGCCACTGCAGCTCCAACACCGACCCGCGAACGCGGCACTCTCCACCAACGACCCCAGGCCGGCGACCAACCTTGTCGCCGCCAACGGACAGCCCATCGACGCCCGTACCCACATCATCAACAACCAAAGTTGGCGCGCACGCCAACCCGACGACCTGCGGCATACCCTAACCAACCGCCGCGATGGCGAGCCCATGGGGTCGCTCAGTCGCCTCGGACCAAAGTGCTTCGGACCAATGATCCGCGGCGAGAAGTACCCGCCAAACTTCAAGGCACCAAAGGAGATAGAAAAGTACGACTCCTCGTACGACCCCGCCGTTTGGCTCGACACATACCTCATGGCGATGGGGATCGCGGGCCACACTGACTTGCTCGCCGCCCGTTACCTCCCCCTGATGATGGAGGGGACGTGCAGGCAGTGGATCAACACTCTCCCCCAGGACAGTATCGACTCCTGGGAGGAAATGCGCGACGCCTTCGTCAGGCACTTCGAGTGCTCCTACACCCGCGCCACCACTATTGAGGACATGGAACAGTGCGTCCAGGGACCCCGCGAGTCGACCCGCAACTGGGTCCAACGGTGGCAAGAGCTTTGGTACAACGCGGTCGGCATCCACCCGGACACCGCGATCCATTGCTTCAAGACCTCGTGCCGCTACGAACCCCTAGTCGCCAAGCTCAAGCGACACTCCCGCACACTCGACAACATCCCCGACCTCCTCGAGATCGCCAAACGGTACGCCGAGGAAGATCCAAACCAGGAAACTGACGACGAGTCAGGAGGTCAACGACGCACGGGCGGCAACGACGGCGGACGCCGACCCGACCTACGCTACAGCGACACTCGCCTCACCGGCAAGCGCCGCAGTGACGGGCGAGTCGACTTCGTCACCAACGCCGGGCATGCGCAGCACGAGCCCAAGAGCTTCCGCCGCGACGGAGGGCAACGCCGCGACGGCGGCAACTACAAGAACAAGCCAAGGTTCGATCCTGCGGCCCTCCTTAACCAACCGTGTGCGTTCCATAGCAGGGAAGGGAAGCCCGCAACACACATCACCGCCGACTGCCACACCCTCAGGGAAATCGAGAAGGCACGCCGAGCGCGGGAGGACTCCGACAACGACCCGCCAAACGGCGGAAAATTCGGCAAAGTGGCCGGCTCGCTCCACACCTTCACAGGCTTCAACACGAAGCGCGAGAAGAAGGTCATCGCCCGCGCCGTCGCCGTCAACGCGGTGGCCCAAATAGACGTCCCCTAGTTCCTGAACTGGTCGGAGCAGCCCATCACCTGGAGCCGCCAAGACCACTCGCCACGAATCGAGTACCCAAGACGAGTCGCCCTGGTGGTCAAGCCCAAAGTCGGCGACTAATGGCTCCCCAAGACATTGATGGATGGCGGCAGCTCCATCAACATCCTCTACCTCGACACCTTCAGGCGGCTGCGACTCCCGCAGTCGATGATCGAGACGACCCACACCACATTCCACGGCATCGTCCCCGGTCGAAAGGCGTACCCGATCGGCAAGGTCACGCTGCCAGTCACCTTCGGCACACCGGCAAACTTCCGCACCGAGCGGATCGTATTCGAGCTGGTGCCCTTCGACAGCCCCTACCACTATGTCCTGGGGCGCCAGGCGTTCGCCAAATTCATGGCAGCGCCCCACTACGCGTACAACGCGATGAAGCTCCCCGGGCCGCGCGGCGTCATCACCATCCATGGCGACCCCGACATGGCCGCCGAGTGCGAGGCCAAAGGAGCTGAGCTCGCTGACGCAGTCATCGCGGCGGAGACAAACCACGCCGACAAGCTCGCCAAGTACGCGAGCAGGGTCAACAATGACGACCCCACCATACTCAAGAAGCCCAACTCAGAGGGCGCAAACACCTCAACCTTTGAGGCCACGACGCACACTCGCACCGTCGAGCTGGTCCCAGGCGACTCCAGCCAGACGGTGACGATCGGGACGGGCATGAGCCCAGCATAGGAAGGCGCGCTCATCGAGTTCCTCCGTGAGAACAGGGACATCTTCGCATGGAAACCCTCCGACATGCCCGGTGTCCCTAGGGAGCTCGCTGAGCACAAGCTGAACGCCGACCCCAAAGTACGACCTGTCAAGCAGTCGCTAAGGCCCTTCAATGAAGAGCGTCGTCGAGCAATCGCCGAGGAGGTGCAGCGGCTACTCGCCGCTGGCTTCATCCGGCCAATAAAGTACTCCAAGTGGCTGGCAAACCCAGTCCTGGTCGAGAAAAAGAACGGGACCTGGAGAATGTGTATCGACTACACAAACCTGAACGGCGCCTGCCCAAAGGAGCAGTTCGTCCTCCCGCGGATCGATCAGATAATCGACTCAACCGCGGGCTCGGAGTCGCTATGTTTCCTCGATGCCTCCTCTGGGTATAACCAGATCAAAATGGATGTTGAAGACGAGGAGAAGACGGCGTTCATCACGCCATTCGGAGCCTTCTGCTACACTGCCATGACCTTCGGCCTCAAGAACGCCGGGGCGACCTACCAGCGGTGCATGCAAGAATGCCTCGCGATCCAAATTGGCCGCAACATCCACGTCTACATCGACGACGTGGTCGTGAAGTCCGCTCGCCAAGGCGACCTACTCGCCGACCTGGCAGAAACTTTCGCCAACCTGCGAAGATATAAGATAAAGCTCAACCCAGGAAAGTGCACCTTCGGTGTACCCGCCGGACAACTACTAGGGTACGTCGTCTCCAAACGAGGGATCGAGGCGAACCCCACAAAGATCGACACGATCGCCCGGCTCGGCAAACCCGAGTGCCTGCGCGACGTCCAGAAGCTGGCCGGGCGAGTAGCGGCTCTCAGTCGCTTCATCCCCCGCCTGGGCGAAAAGGCGATGCCCCTATATCGCCTGATGCGCAAGAACCCCACCTTCCAGTGGGACAAGGAGGCGGACGACGCGCTCCGCGACCTCAAAAAGGTGCTACTCGCCGCACCACTACTCGCCGCCCCCGCCGACAAAGAACCCATGCTGGTTTACGTCGCGGCGTCCGAGCGCGTCGTCAGCGCCGTGATGGTCGTCGAGCGACCAAGGGAAGGAAAGGAGCGCCCGGTCCAGCGGCCGGTGTACTACATCAGCGAGGTCCTCACCGAGTCGCGCCAGCGGTACCCACAGTACCAAAAGCTAGTATACGCGGTGTTCAGGGCTCAGCGGCGCCTGCCGCACTACTTCCAGGAGCACCCGATCACGGTCGTCTCCTCAGCACCACTGCAAGACATCATCCGCAATCGCGAGGCGACCGGGCGGGTCGCCAAGTGGGCCGTCGAGATCGGCGTCCACAACATCAAATACGAGCCACGAAAGGCGATCAAGTCACAGGCACTGGCAGACTTCATCGCCGACTGGGAGGAGGCCCAGCAGCCAGAGAAGCTGCCGTACCTCCACTACTGGAGCCTGCACTTCGACGGCTCCAAGAACGCGGACGGTGCAGGCGCAGGGATAGTGCTGACTTCACCAAAGGGCGACAAGCTCCGCTACATCCTCTGCCTCGACTTCACGCCCTGTACCAACAACATGGCTGAGTACGAGGCCCTACTCCACGGCATGCGAGCCGCCAAGGAGATGAACGTCAATCGCCTCCGCTGCTACGGAGATTCCGACCTTGTCGCGGGGCAAGTCGCCGGCACCTGCGACGCCGTCTCCCCTACCATGGCGGCGTACCGCCAAGCGGTGGACAAGTTGGGCGGCCACTTCACCGGCTACTCCGTCGAATGGATCGACAGGCGAAAGAATGAGGAGGCCGACGCACTCTCCCGCATCGGGTCGGCTCGACACGCACCACCCGCCGGCGTTTTCCTCGACACGATTACCAAGCCATCAGTCTCTCCCCCGAGGGAGATCGACATTGGGGTCCCACTCCAACCAGAGGCAGCCTTGGTTGCACTCGTCAACGAGCCTGACGACTGGACCAAGCCCTACATCGCCTACCTGGAAGCCGGCACCCTGCCAGCAGACGAGACAGACGCTCGAATGATCGCTCGTCGATGCAAGTCCTACACCATCATCGACGGCGAGCTCCACAAGCGCAGCATCACCGGCGTGTTCCAACGCTGCGTCCAACCAGCTGAAGGACGCAAAATCCTCCACGACATTCACTCAGGTGACTGCGGCCACCACGCCGCCGCTCGCTCCCTGGTCGCCAAGGCTATGCGACATGGCTTCTACTGGCCCACCGCACACGCCGACGCTGTCGACATCGTCCAGCGATGCGCCGGGTGCCAGAAGTACGCCAATCAGACGCACGTACCGAGCTCGGCGCTCAAAACAATCCCCATCACCTGGCCATTCGCTGTGTGGGGCATGGACATGGTAGGCCCCTTCAAGAAGGCACCCTCTGGCTACACCCACCTGCTAGTCGCCGTCGACAAATTCACGAAGTGGGTGGAGGCCAAGCCAGTCCGGAAATGCGACGGGAAGACCGCCACTAAATTCTTACGCGAGCTCATATATCGCTACGGGTTCCCCAACAGCATCATCACGGACAACGGCACCAACTTCGCCAAGGGAGCCATGGCCGAATTCTGCGAAGAGCATCATATCCGGCTCGACCTCGCGTCAGTCGCCCACCCGGAGTCCAACGGCCAGGCGGAACGGGCCTACCAAAGCATCCTCCACGGCCTGAAGCCACGACTCCAAGTACCACTCGAGCGCACCGCCGGGTGCTGGGTCGAGGAGTTGCCCTCTGTCATATGGGGGATCCGCACCTCAGTCAACAGATCGACGGGATTCACTCCCTTCTTCATGGTCTATGGCGCCGAGGCAGTCATGCCCACCGACCTCGAACATGACTCGCCGCGGGTCGTCCACTACACGGAGGCTGCAAACGAGCTTGCCCGCCAAGACGGGATCGACCAACTCGATGAAGCACGCGACCTCGCTCGGTCACGCACTGCCATCTACCAGCAAGGACTCCGCCGCTACCATAGCCGGCGGGTGAAAGCTCGCACCTTTCAGGAAGGCGACCTGGTGTTACGCCTCATCCAGGACAAGAAGGGCATGCACAAGCTCTCCCCTCCGTGGGAAGGCCCATTCGCTATCGGGCGCGTACTCGGCAACGACGCCTACTACCTCATCGACGTCCGCGGGGACGGCGAACTCGACGTCAAGCGACCATGGAATGTAAACCTCCTACGGAAGTTCTACTCCTAGAACCCCACACATGTACTCTCCAGTCGCTATGAAATAAAAAGAAACGGTTACCGCAAATTGCGCCTACTCTCCATGACTTGTGCCACTCGCACTCGTAATAACAGCGTTACGCTAAATGCAGAAGTCAACCTTTGGTACAGCGATCGGCACGGCTAAGTAGTGCGTTGTAAGAGCACTGAATCACCTCAGGTCTTGCATCGTCCACGAAAAACGCCCACCCGGAGCCCCATTGGAGTCGCCTAGCTCGACTGGTTCTACGAGCCAAGACAACTGCCCTCGCTTCTCACAGCGACCTTGGTCCTCCGCATCCTCGGCATAGAGACTCGAACGGCTAAGTACCACGCTCGGGGACTGAAGAACAGTCCATCACGAGCGGTCAGGGAAAACGCCAAGTAAGAGAGCATGCCCAGGACTCGCCACGCGACTAACCCCACGGGCCAGGCAGGAGTGACGCGCTCACAGCAACGCGCTAAGTCCTCAACCACCCTCGAGTCGCGCCTAGAACTACCAAGTACCACGCTCGGGGGCTCGGCCACCCGACCCTGTTCGCGCACGGGAAAACGGTAAAGTACAGAGCACTCAAGGGAGTCGCCTAGCGACTGGCTCTTCGAGCTCGGGCGAGTCGACCAAAACATCAAAACACATGACAACAACACATATATCATATACGAGGTAAACCCCACAAAAAGGGCGGACGCGCTCGGGGACTCGTTCAAAAATCAATCACAAACACACAACAAATACCAAAAGACACGACGTCTCATTCAATCGCATATTGTATTGTTTCATGTTACAAAATATGCCCGCGCGGCAGAACTGCTGCTAAGGCCACAAGGCAAACTACCCTACTCTGCAGGCTTCGATGACGACTCGCCAACATCCCGGCGATTGCGGATGAACGCCGTGTACGGGTTTGATGGATACGTCGTCAGTTCACCCGCCATCGCCGCGCGAAAAGGTTGCTCGACCTTGAAGTCACGATGCGGTGGCTCGGGGTCGTTCGGCGCGACAACCGTCTCCTGGTACGGTAGGAGGTCGCCCATTGCCCAGACACGTTCCGAGTACGTGGCGGCACGTTCTTGCAACTTAAGGACCTCAGACAGCTCCACCGCGCCAGTCGACGATGGATACCCACTCGTCACATCGTCAATGTCGAAATCTTCGGGGAAGTGGGCGAGTCCAAGGCTCAGTGCCGTCGACGCTCCACGCCGAAACGCCGACCGCGTCATGAACTCAACGACCGCGGGCGCCTTCTCCAAATACTTCCACACCTCAACGAGGTCGCTGAGAATCACCTCCGTGGGCGATATTTCTTGGAGGTAGGCGCGGATGCACGTCGCCGACAACGTCGTCGAATCGACCAGCATGCTTACGCACTGCCTCGCGTCGAGCGAGCTCGCCTCTCCTTCGCTATCAATGATGCGACCTGCCAGTAGAAGACCATGATGAGTACGACGGACACCACAAAAGCCACAACCACTATAAAGGGAAGATGTACTCACCAAGCCCCTGGCGAGCTTCCTCTGCCTTCGCAGCAACAGCTTGAAGCCCTTTGTTCGCCTCCTGGACGATGGCTAGCTCCCTCTCCGCCCGCTGCTTCGTGGCCAATCGGTCCGCTGACTCAAGCTGCAGACCCTGCACGTCACCAAGAGGTTAATTAAAGAGAAATTCCTAAGTGCCCACCCGCTGCAATTCAGCGAGTGCGCACTCGGGGACTGGCGGTCAAGAAATTCCTAAGTGCCCACCCGCTGCAATTCAGCGAGTGCACACTCGGGGACTGGCGGTCAAGAAATTCCTAAGTGCCCACCCGCTAAAATTTAGCGCGTGCGCACTCGAGGACTGGATGCGACAAACAAAAGATGAGAAGTTATAAGAATCAGGCCGCTGCAAAGCACCGACCTGATCCTCGGGGACTGGATGTACCTGGATGGCCGCGCCAAGCATGCTGTGGAGTTGTACCGCGTCCACGGACGCGAGAAGTGCCGGCGTGTGCCCGCGACGTTGGTCGACTTCAGCGTCGCCGGTCCCAGGAGTGTGGCTCGAGGGCGCAGGCCCACTCACCGTGGCCGCCTTGGTCACGAAGCGCGGAAAGGTAGCAATAGAGGCACCCGCTCCGAGAGAGGTCGCCTCCGCCGTTCCAGGCAAGGAAGCACCCTCCTTTGTAGACGCGACTGCCTCCATCACGGGCCCAGCTGGTGCGACCGCTGTATCGTCAGAGATAGTGACGGTGTCGGCGCCCTTGGCCTTCTTACTGCCATCCGCCAAGGCGACGACCTCGTCCGCCTTCCTCTTGAGGGAAGGATCCTCCTCGCTAGCGGCGGAGGGCACCTTAGCCACGGTCGGGTGGCCCATCCTTTTGACTCCGGTCCTGCGCATCAATCAAATCAATAAAAACAAACGGAATAGTTATGAAAAATAAGGAAGGGTGAGCGCACTCACTTGGCGACTGGGATGAAACGTAGTCCCGTACGGAGGCCGGCCGGTTTTTCCAGTTCAGGGCCCAGTCGGCGACTGAGCCCTAGCTCCAGGACGTCGCGTGCCCAAGACACGGACGGCTTCTTCGTCGTTGAGGCCGCAGCTGGCGCCTCTGGAACATCCTCGGCGGGAGCCTCCTTGCGAGGCGAAGCCGCGGTAACTGGAGCCTCCTTGCGAGGCTAAGCCGCCGTAGCCGGAGCCTCCCCCAGCCCAGAGACTGGGGCGAATGGCGGAGGCATTTAAGCCATCGGCGCTTCCACGGTCGCCGCGTCCAGCACGGCTGTCACTGGCGGCGCGCCGTCACTGGCTGGGCTGGGAGCATCGGAGCTGCTCGCCGAGTGCGGCGGCGAGGCCGTCTTCGACGGCTTCGTCTTCTTCTTAGGGGGGGCCCTCGCCTCCCTTTCCTTCTTCTTCTTCTTTGACGGAGTGGCTTGACGGCGCGAGGTGGTTTCTGGGAGCTCGTCGTCGTCATCATGACGCTCGAGGCTTCTGCTTGCCTAGATCTCGCGCTGTCGCTGCCCGCGGGTCTTTCGGACCAACGAGGCGACCTCCTCTTCGGACTCGTCCTCGTCGTCCTCGTTGCCCCTGGCAGGCGGCGATTCGCCTATGTCCTGGGCGGATGGGCCCGAGCTCTCATCGTCCGAAGGTGGGAGCCACCCTTCCACCACTTGGAATAGCTGCAACGAATACAGAACGGAATCAGAATTACCGCGACTGCATAAACTGCGACTGCGAGCAAGGTAAAGTAATTACCGTTGGAGCCGGACGCTTTGCAGTATAGGGGGCGACCCCAGCCTGCGCATCCAGGTACACCGCCTGGGTAATCTTCTTCAACGCTGGGAGATAATCTTCCAGCTTCCACTCGTCGAGGCAGGCCTTCGTCGAGTCCCCTCGGCCCGTGTACTGGTACATGTAGTGGTCGCGCTGGGCGAGTGGAACGAGCCGCCGCCCAAGCCAGCAATTATACAAGTTTATCGTCTGAAGGCCCTTCTTTTTCAGACCACGGATGGTCTGGAGCATCTCGTCAACGACCATCCGCTGGTCGTCGGGGAGCTTGCCGACTTGGAGATGGCGCGGCTCGAAACGATTAGCGGAGTACCGCGGGATCGCCACCTCGCCCTCCGGGGTCGCCTCGGCCACATAGAACCACGACTTCTTCCAGTCGCTCGCTGCCTTGGCGGGTAGCATCAGATCAAAGAAAGAAGCTTTGGACTTGAGCTGGAACGTCAAGCCGCCCGTGGCTAGCATTGGGCCGCCTGCCTCCTCGCGGCTGGTCCGTCCGTGGAACAGATCTTGCCACAAGGGAAAGTAGGGCCGGCAGCCCAAGTAGCATTCGCAGAACGCCACAAAGATGGCGAGCTGCTCGATGCTGTGGGGACCCAGATCTGAAGGCTGGATCCCGTAGTAGGCGCAGAAGCGCCGGAAGAACAGGGATGTAGGAAACCCTAGCCCCCGCTCGAGATGACTGGTGAAACAGACGAATTCCCTCTCTCGCGGGTTTGGGGTCGTTTCTCCGGCTGCGGGGATACGCCAACAGCCGGCTCGCAGGATCCCGGCCTCCTCGAAAGAGGCCAGCTGTGCCCTCGTGCACTTGGATCTACCCCACGGCTCGGTGGAAAGGGCCATGGCCGAGAGATTGGTTGGAGATCGGAGGATTTCGGGTCGGCTGGATCGCGGTGCGAAGGAAGAAAAATGCGCGCACTCGGAAGAAGTGGTGAGGAGTTGGCTCTACGATTGCCTGCCATTCCTCTTATATAGCGGGAGTTACCCGCCGAATCAGGGAGCCGTTACCACGCGGTGATTACGCCGAAGGTTACCGTTGGATTATCCCAACGGCTAATTTGGCCACGCCTGACGGTCCAACTACGGCCACTCGGCTCGCCGACCCAATCACTAAGACAGTGTTTTCGCCGGCTCGACTCGCCAAAGCTGCGACCTAGATCATTGGTTGTCTCCTTTATACAGGAGCCCGCCGACGATTCGACTGGATGCCTACTCTGAAGCCGTATACTCCGACTGCCAGCAGCCATCTACGCCTAATCGACGACGGCCTCGGGGACTACTGATGGGGATATGCCTACTGGGGTATACCCAGCAGGACGTTTCCGACTGGCCCAAGGCCCGGCGAGTGGGCCTGCAGAACGGCGAGTGGATCGAAGCCCAGCAAGGAACCGAGTGATTGGAAGCTGAAGGCCCAGGCGAGTAGATAGGCCCAGTCGGGTGAGGTTAAACGGCTACCGAAGCTTTAACCGAATCGGTTGAGATATGTAAACCCTAGGGGAGGTGAGCCTATATAAACCTCCCTATAGGGTGAGTAGAGACACGTTCCCAGAGACACCCAAGCGACTCGCTGCCTAGCCGCCGAGCTCGCCCATTGTAACACCCTGATAATACAATCTAGCAGGAGTAGGTCTTTACCCTCCGGGGGGCCGAACCTGGGTAAAACCCTGTGTCTTTGCCCTCATCTCGCACCGCAGATGGCTGGCCGCCCTTGCCCCTTGTTCTACTACTCGCTGCCGATTGCAGCATCTGCCGTGACCATTCCCACGACAAATATGCAAGAAAAATAGGGGTTTCTGGAGGACAAACTATATGTTGACATCTCATATGGTTTGGAATCATGTTTTTATTACAAATACTTGATACATACAACCTAAAACACTTAAACATGTCTTGTAAATGATTAGTAATATAGATAAAGAAGTCTTCATGGACATGAACTAACCATGTCCATATTTATATTATTACCATTCTATCACAAAAATTGGAAAGAGAATAATAAGGATCAAGACACGACTGAAACACACTAGGCCATGTAATAATTGTTGATAATGTGATGCTTTTGTTCCCCTTAAATTTATGCTGAAATTATCTGAAATAAAACATCTGAAAAATGTCTAAAAATATAGTACAAAAATATTCTCTTGGTTTAGTGCATAACATTATATTTATAATAGTAGAACTATATGAGAAATATGTATCTTAAAATGATGTAATTGTTAAATATATTAGTTGTAACTACCTAGTATTATAACATTATACATCCAAAGGTGCATTTATCAATGAAAACGAATAAATTTAGTGGCATGAGATTGATGATGAAGTCAAAAAGTTAGTATAAATTAGTGATGATGCATTTATCAAAGTTAGATATATTTTAGATAGTATAACTATTTTAAGTTTTACATGAGGCAATTTATTACATCCATAGATCTGAAAAAACTAGTGATTTGAAAAGTTGATTTCAAGAAGGCTTATGTTAAAATAAGTAGTGATTGAAATAAAGGTTTTTGCTGAAAATATATATTAGTTAGACTAAATCTGTATTAAATAATGGCAAGGTTTGTTTGATGATTAATGACATCCTATGTACTTAATTTTATACTAGAAAGGGGTTGAGGCAGTAGGATCCCTTTCTTGCCCATACTTTTTGATATAGCTTAATAATGTCTAGGCGATTCTAACTACAAGAGCTCGAGAAAGTGGTCTTGTGAAGGGTCCTATTTCTGATTGAGGATGGAGTAGACATCATCAATTATGTGAAAGATGTTATATTGTTGTTTGAGGATGATTTCGAGAGCGCTAGAAATTTGAAATTTATCTTATGCATATTTGAATAAATGATGAGGCTCAAAACACTTTTTAACAAAAGGGGTTGAATCGTTTTGGGGCAGCCAAGGTTATGAAAGAAATTGAAGGGAATATCTTTACTTGCAAAGTAGGGAGCTTTCCTCTGAACACACTTACACAACCTTCAATATTAGGATCGTCGTCAAGGCTTGGAATGCAGCACCTCTTGTACGTCCGATTGGCTCGTTAATCTTTTTTATGGTGTTTCACTCAGATGTAATATTTTCATTGCTATGAAATCTCTTTCATATTGTACAAAACTCTGTTAATCAAAAATGTGTTCTATGCAATGTACCAAAATGTCATGATAGCAATGGGGTAGGACATGTATAGCATTGCAATGTTTGCCATGTTTACACATAAATGAGAAACAAATTTAGTATACACATAAACGAGTATATCATGATTGGTATGTTTTATATGAAAATATTTATCTCCTAAATTAATAGTGATAGCCAAGAGAATCTTTTACCTGTATAGCATTGCAATGTTTGCCATGTTTACACATAAATGGGAAACAAATTTAGTATACACATAAACGAGTATGTCATAATTGGTATGTTTTATATGAAAATATTTATCTCCTAAATTAATAGTGATAGCCAAGAGAATCTTTTACCTGGCCCATTTTAGCAAGGACCGAAATATAAGAAGTTATTCCTTGATGTGTTGATACCTTGGAATCTGTCCGCTTTACTAACAATACTTTACATTGTCATTGAAATAGGCGTACCGACTGTACAATAGTACAGAAAATAATGTTGCTGATGGGCCCTAAAAAATCCGTCAATGATGTTATTTATAGGAACCCGGAGTTTCGCCCGAAGACATTTCTCTAACTGGTGGCCGTCGGTCATGGAGACTGTTGTTTGTGTTGATATTTAGATCCGACGCCGTTTGTTTCCCACGGTTAGAGCATCTTCACTCGTTGGGCGAACCCAGGCCGAAAATTGGACCGTTTTTCGGCTGGACAGAACTAGTTTTCGGTCTGGGTGTTCAGTTTCCCACTCGCGTACCTAGGCCGAGTTTCTAAGTTCAGCTAAAATTCATTAAAGATGGACGAATTTCATTAAGTTGGGCGAATATAAGCGGATTACATCAAATTTAAACGAAACTACTACATAATAAACTTAAAAAGGCCGTCGCCGTGGCCTCCGCCGGTGCTTTCGCCGTCCTACATGCCAAAGTTACTATAGAACGACGTGTAGCCGGGGTCGGCCCGGCCGTCATCCTCGCTGCCGTCGTCGTCGTCGTTGCTCGGCGGCTGGTTCTGGATGGAGCTCCCCTGGTCTGGGTCGCCGAACCTCCACGGCTGGTAGGACGGGCCTTCGTCCTCGTCGTCGTCGTGGACGTAGAGTGGGGCGCCCTGGTAGGCGAGCTCACGCCCGGCGAACGCCCGTCGCCGGGCCGCCTGCTCCTCGGTATGCTGCTGCTGCTGCAGGCCGAGGATGCGCTGCCGCTCCGCCTTCTCCCAGTCCTTCGTGGACCATTCCTGGATGTCCGGCGAGGAGGGCTCCAACGGCGGCGACTGCGGCGCCGTGTCGCGGAGCGACTGCTCCAGCGCCATCCTCAAGGCGCCGTCTTCGGGCGGCGCCGAGTCTTCTGTCTTGGGGCGGCGGAGACGCAGGCGGCCGGTTGGCGACGCCGTCGTCCGCGGCGGCGAGCGCACAGGCGAGTCCGCTTCACGCTTGACTGCGCGCATCTCCGGCGAAGGCGCTGTCGGCGTGCACAGCGGCGCCGAGCCGGAGGAGTGGGATGCCGACACGGAGGAGGACGAGCTCATGCTCGCCATCCTCATCGGCATCCAGTTCGGCGGAGGACGCCGGCCCGACCTGGCCGCCGGCATCGGTGTGCCCGCGGTAGATGTGCTCCATCACCGCCGTGAGAGTCCGGCCTAGAGCGCTCCACCAACGCCGGCGGCCAGCCGAGTTGTTCCGATTCAGCGGTGACTCGTTTAGCAGCCCCTTGTGGCGGGCGAGCTCCTGTTCGCGCCGGTCCGTGAAGAACTGCTCCCAGAACAGGAGGTTGTCGGCGCTCTTGGCCTCGGAGGGGTTGTCCAGGCCGCCGATGTACTCTTGGACATCGTACGGCAGCTCCTCTGGCGTCGGCGCCGGTGGGATAGGTATGCCGCCGGCGCTTAGCTTCCACCCCGGAGGGTCGTACAGCATGCGCGCCTCCCAAGCCGGCGTCGTACAGCATGCGCACCTCCCAAGCCTGGAGGGTGCATCGGCCGAAGCCGTTAGCCGCCCAGCCGTCGCCGGGGTACCGCTCGGCCATGGATGGGAAGGGAAGCTGTGAGAGTGGGTTCGCCGGAGTTTGGCCTTGTGGGTTGGGGGAGCTTGAGAGAGTGTGAAGATCTCCGGCAAGGGGTACGGCTTATAAAATCCGTGGTAGGCCGCGAGGGCGGGAGGGGTGTAGCGGCGAGGGCGGGAAAAGGGGAAACGGCGGGAAGTTAGTGACCGCCGGTCCGTCGCGGGAGCCGAGGCGGCGACGGTGGCGCCATAATTCGGCGACGCGTGGCCGACACGACGGGCAGTTAATGTCCGGCGGTCGCCGTGTGGTTCCGAGGATGACGACGACTCGGCTTCCGTCGTTGACTCGGCGGGTCCACACGCCGTTTAGTTTTTTTTCCGCCGAGTTCGCTGTGTCCGGCCTTCCCAGGGCGTACCCGAAAACCTGGGTTCGGCCTAGGTAGTCCGGACCAAAATTGGTCTAAATTCGGCCGAAAACAGGTCCCTGAATATGCGACTGGGCCAATTTTTAGCGTCCGGACCAAATTTCGTCGTCCAAATCGGCGCCCTAGGTAGGCGGATGGAGATGCTCTTAGTTGGCCTGTCTGAGATCCCGGATTGCCCTGACCAGAGGAGACGGTATTTGCCTAGCTAGCCTGCCTATGGAGTATGACGACGGTGGCATCACATTCCGGCAGGGTGGAAAAATTGGTACTCATCCCCCCATTTGACCTAGCTGGAAGTACCTCTTCGGCTCCTCCTTCCCCACTTTGCCGCCTGATCACAAAGATTTTACAGATTTAGTTTTCTGTCATGCTTTTCTAAAGCAATTCTGCAAATTACGAGATTGGAGATTATCCGGCTCTTGAAAATTCTCTTTGTTTTAGAAAAGTTGGTTGCCGAACCTGTTGTATTTGTTCGACAAGCATGGCTTCACCTAAATCTTTATAACAAAAAATTTCAAAATGGGGAAGATCTCTGCATCCAAGAGATGCACAGTCTTTTTATTAGATTATTCTCAAAACCTAACAAGCGAGATTATAAAACTCAAACCAAAACCCACCAAAACAAGCGACCGCATGTTGTTCCTATTACACTGATGAAGGGGGTGTTCATGAACAGGGCCAATATCCCTGGCATCTCACCAACGCACGACATCTAAAATCCAAAGGTTTCGACAAGTCGTCCAATGGCAAGCAAGTGACACAACCGGTCCAGCAGACCCTCAGCGCATACCAGCATACACGCTCCAGAAATTAGGGGAAGAGTGTTCGCAGCCATGCTCCTAGTAGGACCATCTATTTACATATTCATTCATACATAGATAAAACAAAGACCGATGAAGGTAATCATAATCGACTATGTCGCTTCCACTACCGCTATCGTCATCTTCTTCATCGATGCTGTCTGCCGCATCGATGACCTCCTCCGTGTCGGAATCAAGGTCGATGATCCCGGCGGCCAGCCTCCGACCTCCTCATGATTTTTTCACGGCGCGCCGCGTCGATAGCGGTGTAGATCATACGCCTGGGCAATACTCTTCAATCTGCATCGCCAATTTTGTGCCATGCAAGGGCGGCGTCACAGGCACACCAGCATAGCTGATCTCGAAGCCGGCCGGAAGCTATGGGAGAACATCACTACCTCGTAGAAATTGATATTGGGCCTCTCCATGGAAGCCGCAGCGGGAGGGGGGCAGGGTCGCCTAGATATAGCGGGGAAAGGGCGGGAAGACAATGCGGGAAGCGGCAGAAAGGGCAGGAATGAATGGGCTCCATGGACGAGGTTGTTTTCTCCCACTGCTAGGGCTGGCTCGCGGCGTTTTCAGCTCCATCCGCTTCCCCCGCTAGCACCCCTTTGGGTTGGGTTCATCATGGGGGTGCCGAATAACAAAATGGGTTACGCCGGTGCCAAAAAAGAATTGGAGGCAGGCTGGACGTGATTTTGAGCACCAGCACCAACCATAGCCCTTTAGAGGGGTTTAGGGCCCCCAAGTGAAGATGCTCTAAAGGCTTGGCTTGGCCTCCTTGATTTCGAGCCTAGAGATTGGAATGACATCCAAAATGTGCAAGCTTGGTGGACCATCGCCATAAATAAGAGTGGAGATTCAAGAAGAGCTTTGGTGTCTCTAGCCATGTTGGTGTCTCGGAAAATTTGGAAGGAGCGATGGCCGTGTTTTTTAGAATCTTTATACTACCGCCGATATGATCTTCTCTTGCGCAATGGTCACTTATCAATCAACATACCAACATACACACCAAGCATTTGCACAATGCTAACATATGAAGCTACATAACAAGCATTGTGCTATGTAAAGATTGTAATCCAACAGTCGTATGTAACATATTCTATCAATCAAACATATCAATTTGTACGGACGACACAAGAACAGATGGGGAACATAAAACCCTTACCTGCGGCGGAGAAGTGGACGGCCTAATCGCCGGAGGTGTTGGTGAAGCAGCGTCGGATCTAGCCATCGTGACGGATGCTGAAGCGGTCATGCTGGGTGCGTCCTTCCCGGAGGGGCCGTCGCCCATACTGTCGGGGCTAATCCTGGCAGAAATGTCGACGGCAATCTTGGAAACCCTACCGGGATCGGACCGAACCTCGGCAGGAACGGCATGTCCCGGCTTGGCAGCTTGGCGGCCCGGCCGTGGAAGCGGATGGCCCGGCCATGTCGCCTCTCCACCCCGGTGCCCCCTCCGTCATGGCCGCCTCCCTCAATGCGCTTGCAGAGGGGTCGATGCTCAAGCGGGTCGGGACGGGGAAAACCCCGATGCAATCCCCATGGATCGTATCGCCCCGACCGCCGTAGCCCTAATCGGCGCGTCACGCGGCACCCTCGCAACCAATGACGGACGCCGTAGAGAGGGGACAACGACGGGGTCGGCTGGCGCCGCCACGCTCCTAAATCTTGCTGCCTTGTACTCCGCGACAGCGTTCTGGATGGGGTGCCCCACATGTTTGCGGGGTGTGTGCTTGACGTAGGGCATGACCTTGCCGGCAGGAAGGCTGGCTGGAGGAGGCGGCGGAGGAGGAGAGGAGGAGGCCATCGGTCTCTCTGATGGGACGGGACGTGACTTGATCTCACTGGGTGAGTGGGCGGTGACGGGAAGCGAGGCAGAGTAGGGAGGGAGTTATTCGTGTCTCCCGTGCTTACCCACGATTGGGCGGCGGCGGCCCATTTTGCGCCCAACCAAGGCTGGCTCCACAGAAACAGTCGATTCGGCCTAGGCCTGGTTGTGAGCTGCTTTAATACTCGTGCTGGACACAACGCATGGTAGCCCATATAAGCAAACATGCCATTTTCGCGCTAGCGGCATGCCTGGACCTGATGCAGGCTACCAAACGCATCCTTAGGGTATTCTCAATTTTAGTCTAGTTCAAATAAATGAACTAGTTTTAGTATCCTCCATCCTCGCCATGTACTCCATATACTGTATACAACAGTTTCATCTCGTTGTCTGACTAGAAGAAGTTAAAAATAGCATAAATAGGCTGCTTTGCCGCTGCCTTGGCAGAGTTGGGCCTGCTGCGCCACGTGCGTGGAAGGGACGGGCGCACGAGGTTGTAATCTCGCTAACTTTGGCCGATCGATGGAAGAAACCTCCTTGTTTCCCGTGCCCTCCGCTTCGACTAGGAACGGCGGCATCGCCCACTGCCACCGGCCGGCGGCTTCTCTGTTGCTTAGAGACTGGCCGGATTGCTCCTGCTTCGTGTTGCCAACCGAGCATCCATGAACCGAAAATTCTATGGCCACCCACTATTAGGAAAATGTCTGTTTGTGGCGCACATGGAATGGCCATCCGTGGTGCAAGCCTCGCGCTGCAGCTACCTCTTAGCCGTGGCGCACTTCCTAGTACGTCACAGTTGTGTTGAGATAGGCGTAGCGCACCTGCTAGTGCGCCACGGCTATATGGACAGGTGTGCTACGCGTTGGATCTTGCGACGTGCGCCACTAAGCTGCTTAGGTGCGTTTTAGATGTAGTGCGCCACAAAAGCTAGGTCATGTGCGCCACAGGTGTTTTTTTATATTTTTTTTAATTTCAGAGCCAGATGATATACAATACAGATTATATACAATATTACAGGCAGATATACACACACAGATACAAGATATATAATTATATATATAAATACACAATTTGTAAAACAAGATTAAAACAAATACATATAGATAAGTCTCATACATGAATACATAGTATAAATTACATTGTTTCGATCAAGTTACAAAGTAGTTGGTGACATGCGAATACATGTGTCGATCGAACAAGTTGAGCGTTACATTCAACCGGGTATCATCGGGCTTGCATCCTTCATACAATGGAGTAACCGCGTCTTTCTCAAGTTGCGCAAGCTTGGCTTTCTCTCTAGCGGCATCCCTGGCGTTACTCGTCTGCTTGAGAAGCAGCTCTTGCACATAAGGGTCCCGCACCCAGCCTGACGTTGTTCCATCGTCGTCTGCTCCTCCGGCATCTAGATCATCATCATCCCGGTCTGCTTCCGCACCTTCACCATCTCCAGGAGACTCTTCATCATCTCGCCCGTTCTCGCCGTGATGATGATCATCGTCATGTTGCCCACCTTCTGAAGGGTTTCGCGGCATAGTAAATCAAAATTTTCTACGGAGCGAACAGAGGGAAAGCCAAGATCTAATCTAGGAGATGCAACAACGAGAGAGATTGGATTAGATCTTCATACCCTTGAAGATTCGCACAACGGAACGTTCGTCGGAACGTGGGTGATGTAGTCATACTCGCTTCTCCTCCTCGCGATCCGATCCGATCTAGCACCACAAGCGGCGGTGCCTCCGTGAGATGCACACGTGCAGCACCTCGACGTCTCCTCCTTCCTCGGACCAGCAAGTATGGTGGAGAGATAGATTGGATCTACAACACGACGGCGTGGTGTATATGGTGGAGAATTTCTGCTGCAGGGCTTCGCCTACAAACAGTCGGGAGGGAGAGAGGAGGGTAGCAAGGCAACTAGGGTTGGAGGCAAGGTGTAGGGGGGAGGGGGCGCACCAGCCCTCTATATATAGAGGGGGGGCGGCCAGCCCTTGCCCCTCCTCCAAGCCTTGGGCTGGCGGCCAAGGGAGGGAGGAGTGGGGGGCAAGGACTCTCCCCTCTTCTAGAAACCCTATCTCTAGTTTAAACGATTTAAACCCTATAGGATCGGCTAGGCCCTATGGGGCCTTGTGCCCCTGGCCCAATGCGGCCAGGACACTCCCTCATAGGCCCATGCCCCCTTCCGGAAGGTGGGGCCACGTTGGTCCCCTTCCGGAAGGTTCTAGAAGCTTCCGGTACAATACCGATTAACCCGGAACAATTCCGAACTCCAAAAACTGCATTGCCTTATATGAATCTTATTCTCCGGACCATTCCGGAACCTCTCGTGATATCCCGGATCCCATCCGAGACTCCAAACAAAAAATCCATAAACCAATTATCCAATCTATCCTAGCGTCGAGACACGTTAAGTGTGTGACCCTGCGGGTTCGAGAATATGCAGACATGATCTTCTATCAATAATCAACAGCGGGGTCTGGGCACCCATATTGACTCCCACACATTCATCGATGATCATATCGGATGAACCACGATGTCAGGGTTCAAACAATCCCATATATATATTCCCTTCGTCTCGCGATATTTTACTTGCCCGAGATTCGATCGTCGGTACCGTCATACCTAGTTCAATCTCGTTCACAGCAAGTACTTTACTCGTTCCGTAATACGATATCACTTTGTGATTAACTCCTTAACCACATGCTTGCAAGCGGTGTTGATATCGATTACCGAGTGGGCCCGAAGTATATCTCTCCGACTTGGGAGGGACAAATTCCATCTCGATACATACAACCCAACAGATACTTTCCGATCACCTGAGAGACACCTTTATGATCACCCTCTCATAGGATGACGTTTGATGACCTCAAAGCTTTCTTCCAATACCAGGGAGTTGTATTATCTCATGGTCTAAGGAATACAATATTTGACATAGGAAAAGCTTCGCAAAGATGAACACGATGATACGATCTAATTGCTTCGCTTAGTTTGGGTCTGTCCATCATATCATTCTCCAATGATATGATCTCATTATCAATTGACAACTCATGTCTATGGTTAGGAAACCTTAACCATCATTGATCAATGAGCTAGTCCATAGAGGCGTACTAGGGACACGGTGTTGTTCACAAACCACACAAGTATTAAAGTTTCCGCTTAATACAATTCTAGCATGGAATATAAACTTTATCATGAACAAGAATTATAATAATAACATCTTTATTATTGCCTCTAGGGCATAATTCCAACAGTCTCCCACTTGCACTAGAGTCAATAATCTAGTTTACATCTGGCAACAATCTCACACCCATGGCACTGAGGTGTTGATCATGTTTTACACGTGGAAGAGGTTTAGTCAATGGATCTGCGACATTCAGATATGTATGTACTTTGCTAATCTTCAGATCTCCATCTGCAATATTGTTGGAGATATGCCCTAGAGGTAATAATAAATGTAGTTATTATTATATATCTTTATGTTTATGATAAATGTTTATATTCATGCTGTAATAGTATTAACAAGGAAACATTAATACTTGTGTGAATTGTAAACTTAAATTGAAGTCCCTAGTATAGCCTCTATACTTCACTAGCTTGTTGGTTGATTAAATGATTGTGGTTTCCATATCATGAACATTGAGATGTTATCAACAACAAGATCATATCGTTAGGAGAATGATATGGTGGACATACTCCTGTAGATAAGCGTAGCATAAAGATCAAGTCATTTCAATAGTTCAATTGCTATATGCTTTCTGATACATAGTAACCTAATTCCTTCGACCATGAGATCATGCATATCACCTTTGCCGGATGGATGCTTTGATAACATCAAACACCACACCGTAACTGGGTGGCTATAAAGGTGGCATTAAGTGTTCGGAAAGTATTGGTTGAAACACATGGATCAAGAGTGGGATTTGTCCATCCACATGACGGATAGATATACTCTGGGCCCTCTCGGTGGAATGTCATCCAATTAGCTTGCAAGCATGTGACTTGGTCACAAGGGATCACATATCACGGGAACGAGAAAAGAGTACTTATCGGTAACGAGGTTGAACTAGGTATGCAGAGATACCGACGATCATAACCTCGGATGAGTAACATATCGTGAGACAAAGGGAAATTGGTATCGTATGTAAGTGGTTCATTCGATCGCAAAGTAATCGTAGAAATATGTGGGAGCCATATGAATTTCCAGATTCCTCTATTGGTTATTGTTCGAAGAAGTGTCTCGTTCATGTCCGCATAATTCACGAACCGTAGGGAGACACGCTTAAGGATTCGACGTTGTTTGAGTAGTTATGGTATTATGAGAAAGAGACCGAATGTTGTTCGGAGTCTCGGATGGGATCCGGGATATCACGAGGTGATCCGGAATGGTCCGGAGAATAAGATTCATATAAGGAAAGTCCCGTTTCGGAGTTCGGGAATGATTCCGGTGTTTTCATCGGGGATATTCTAGAAGGTTCCGGATTGTCCGGCACTCCGGGGGGGGAGGGGTACATGAATGTGTCATTACATATTGGAATGATTGCATCATGTACTAAGTGTTCTTGCTGTCCCAAATATAGGATTAAATTGAATCCTAAAACAGAAAAGTCAAATGTCCAGTTTGAAAGTCAAACGGCTAAAACAAGAAACTGTGGGAAACAAGCAAGAGGAGTTGGAACCAACTTGGAGGAGGAGTCCAACTCCTCCAAGCCGGCGGCCAGCCCTAGGCCGAGTTGGGGAGGGACTCCCTCCCTCCCCTGGCGCGCCACCCCCTCCCACCTATATAAGGAGGGGCAGGGCTCCCCTCCTACACACAAGTTTCCTATCCTCTAAACTAAACCCTAGATCTAGACCCCGGTTTAGAGCTATTCGGTTTAGAGCCTTCTAATTGGTTTAGAGCCCTCTAATTGGTGTGTCTAATTACTAGACCACTAATAGCCTCTCTCATAAGCTCCACCATACTCGCACCGGCTTAAGGCGAAGCCCTGCGGGATTTCCCCTCTACTTCCGGTACCACGCCGTTGTGCTGCCGGAATCGCGAGGAGAGTGCTACAACCTCCGCTGCCTGCTGGAACAAGGGAGAGGAAGGTCTTCGTCGAGTACCGAACGTGTGACCGACTGCGGGAGCGCTGCTGGAACGTGGCGCCGGAAGGATCGTCTACGCGATCTTGAGATCGGAAAGAGTACGACTACATCACCCACGAGAATCTGCTCTCGTTAAACACTTTGGAATCTTCGAGGGTGAGTTATTCCATCGACTCGTTGCTGCAATCTAGTAGATAGATCTTGGCTTGTTTGTTTGTATGCGATAGAAAATTTTTGTTTTCCATGCTACGAACCCCTTCAGTGGTATCAGAGCCGTGTCTATATGTAGATCTGTTGCACGAGTAGAACACAATGGTCATTGTGGGCGTTGATACTTTTATTGTAGATTGCTTTTTGTGTACTTTGCATCTTGCGGTATGTTGGGATGAAGCGGCCCGGGCTAACCTTACATGACACCGTTCATGAGACTTGCTCCACGCTTGACATGCAACTCGTTTTGCATAAGTGGCTTTGCGGGTGCCTGTTTCTCCTAGCATAGTAAAGATCCAATTTACAACGGGTGATCAACAATGCTAGTATCAATGTTGTGGTTCTTGTTCGTAAGTTAGAACGACACTTATGGAAAGCCCCAAACCACGTAAAATATGCAAAGAAAGTAGAAGCGTCTAACTTTGTTTTGCAGGGGTGTGCAGTGATGTGATATGGCCATGATTGTGATTATATTTGATGTATGCAATGATCCTTATTGTAAGTTGGCAACCGGCAGGAGCCATATGGTTGTCTTTAATTTCTGTTAAGACCTGCGTGTCTATTCAAAATAGTTGTAATAGTTGAAGCTGGCGGACGACAACCATGAAGAAGCGTCATTGACCTTGATGCTATGCCGGTGATGATGGAGATCATGTTCGTGCTTGAAGATGGAGATCGGAAGCACAAAGAAGAAAGGCCATATCATATCACATATTATGAATTGCATGTGATGTTAATCCTTTATGCATCTTGTATTGCTTAGTAGACGACGGTAGCATTATAAGATGATCCCTCATGCACATAAATTTCAAGTTCTAAAGTGTTCACCCTTAGTATGCACCGTTGCCAAAGCTTGCTGCTTCGAAGCACCACGTGATGATCGGGTGTCTTTGATTCCGCGGGTGAATACAACGTAAGCAAGCCAGATTTGCTTATGCGGTAGCTAAGGTTTGATCTTGACGAGCCTAGCATGTACAGACATGGCCTCAGGAACACGGATCGCCGAAAGGCAAAGCATGAATCATATAGTAGATATGATGAACATGATGATTGTTCGCCATTAAAACTATATCATCTCTCGTGATGATCGGTGTTGATGTAGTGGATTTGGTTCGTGTGATCACTAAAACAATGTGAGGGATGTTGTTTTGAGTGGGAGTTCACCTAGTTTAATTTCATTAATTAATTTGAACTCAATTTGTCATAAACTTAGTCTAAACTATTGCAAATATGTTGTAGATCAATGGCAGCCCCTACCATCAATTTTAATGCGTTCCTAGAGAAAGAAAAGTTGAAAAACAATGGAAGCAACTTCGCGGATTGGTTCCGCAATTTGAGGATTGTCCTCACAGCTGGTAATTTGACCTATGTGCTGGATGCACCGCTAGGTGACCCACCTGCAGCTGATGCTACCGATGAAGTAAAGAATGTTTACCTCGCTCGGAAGAATCAGTACTCCATAGTTCAGTGTGCTATCTTGTATGGTTTAGAATCGGAGCTTCAGAAAAGGTTTGAAGAGTCAGATCCATATGATATTGTCGAGGATCTCAAATTAATCTTTGAGACTCATGCGGCAATTGAAAGTTATGAAGCTTCTGAAAAGTTCTTTAACTGCAAGATGGAAGAGGGTAGCTCCGTCAGTGAGCATGTTCTTAAGATGTCTGGGCACGCAAATAAACTTCAAAGTTTGGGTATAGTGATTCCTAATACTTTGGGAGTTTACCGCATCCTCCAATCACTACCATCAAGTTACAAGAACTTCGTGATGAACTACAACATGCAGAACATGAACAAAGAGTTGCCAGAACTATTTGCCATGTTAAAATCTGCAGAAGTGGAGATCAAGAAAGAGCACCAAGTGTTGATGGTCAATAAGACCACCAAATTCAAGAAAGGCAAGTCTAAGCAAAAGGGACACTTCAAGAAGGGTGGTAAGAAAGTTACCACGCCGACGAAGAAGACCAAGGCTGGACCTAAGCCTGAAACTGAGTGCTTTTACTGCAAGGGAGAAGGTCACTGGAAGCGGAATTGCCCAAGGTACTTGGCGGATTTGAAGAACGGCAACATCAAGAAGAAAGGTATATCTGATATACATGTTATTGATGTGTATCTCACTAGTACTCGTAGTAGTGCCTGTGTATTTGATACTGGTTCGGTTGCTCATATTTGTAACTCGAAACAGGAGCTGCAGAATAAACGGAAGCTAGCAAAGAACGAGGTGACGATGCGCGTGGGAAACGGATCAAAGGTTGATGTGATCGCGGTCGGCACGCTACCTCTTCATCTACCATCGGGATTAGTTTTATACTTAAATAATTGTTATTTAGTGCCTGCGTTGAGCATGAACATTATATCAGGATCTTGTTTATTGCGAGACGGTTACTTGTTTAAGTCAAAGAATAATGGTTGTTCGATTTATATGAGTAATATGTTTTACGCACATGCACCTTTGATAGATGGTCTATTCTTGTTGAATCTCGATAGTGGAAATACACATATCAACAATATTGAAGCTAAACGTTTGAAATCAAGCGATAATTTGACCTATATGTGGCACTGTCGTCTTGGTCACATTGGAGTGAAACGTATGAAGAAACTCCATTCCGATGGACTTCTTGAATCACTTGATTTTGAATCACTTGAAAGATGCGAAGCATGTCTGATGGGTAAAATGACTAAGACTCCATTTTCTGGTATAATGGAGCGAGCTACGGACTTACTGGAAATCATACATACCGATGTGTGTGGTCCAATGAGTGTAGCATCGCGCGGTGGTTATCGTTATGTTCTTACCTTCACGGATGATTTGAGTAGATATGGGTATATCTATTTCATGAAACATAAGTCCGAAACTTTCGAGAAGTTTAAGGAGTTTCAAAGTGAGGTAGAGAATCAACGTAACAAGAAGATTAAATTTCTACGTTCTGATCGTGGAGGTGAATATCTAAGTTACGAGTTTGGCAAGCATTTAAAGAAGTGCGGAATACTTTCACAATTGACACCGCCGGGAACACCACAGCGTAATGGTGTGTCTGAACGTCGTAATCGAATCCTCTTAGATATGGTTCGTTCTATGATGTCACTTACAGATTTACCGCTATCATTTTGGGGTTATGCATTAGAAACAGCCGCATTCACTTTAAATAGGGCACCATCTAAATCCGTTGAAACGACACCGTATGAATTATGGTTTGGGAAGAAACCTAAATTGTCGTTCCTTAAAGTTTGGGGATGCGAAGCCTATGTAAAGAAGTTACAGCCGGACAAGCTTGAACCCAAAGCGGAAAAATACGTCTTCATAGGATACCCGAAGGAAACTATTGGGTATACCTTCTATCATAGATCCGAAGGAAAAATCTTCGTTGCCAAGAATGGATCCTTTCTAGAGAAGGAATTTCTCTCGAAAGAAGTGACTGGAAGGAAAGTAGAACTCGACGAGGTTGTCGAACCTTCTCTCGAAATTACGAGTAGCGCAGCACCGGAAGAAGTTCCTGTGGTGCCTGCACCAATAAGAGAGGAAGCTAATGATGGTGATCATGAAACTTCGGTTGAAGTTGCTACAGAGCCTCGGAGGTCAACGAGAAATCGTACCACTCCAGATTGGTATGATTCCGTTATGAATGTCATGTTGGTGGACAACACCGATGACCCCGAGACATATGAGGAAGCGATGATGAGCCCAGATTCCAATAAATGGCAAGAAGCCATGAAATCCGAGATTGGATCCATGTACGAAAACCAAGTATGGACTTTGGTGGACTTACCGGATGGCCGGAAGGCTGTCGAGAACAAATGGATTTTCAAGAAGAAAACAGATGCTGATGGTAATGTTACTGTCTATAAAGCTCGACTTGTCGCAAAAGGGTTTCGACAAATTCAAGGAGTTGACTACGATGAGACTTTCTCACCGGTAGCGAAGCTAAAGTCTGTGAGGATTATGTTAGCAATCGCTGCATATTATGATTATGAGATATGGCAGATGGATGTCAAAACAGCATTCCTCAATGGATACATTGATGAAGAGTTGTATATGATACAACCCAAAGGTTTTGTCGATCCTAAAGATGCTAACAAGGTATGCAAGCTTCAACGGTCCATCTATGGATTGAAGCAAGCATCCCGAAGTTGGAATCAACGTTTTGATAAGGTAATCAAAAGTTTTGGTTTTATACAAACTTATGGAGAAGCTTGTATTTACAAGAAAGTGAGTGGGAGCTCTGTAGCATTCTTAATACTGTATGTGGATGACATATTGTTGATTGGGAATGATGTAGACCTTCTTAATAGTGTCAAGGAATATTTGAATAATAGTTTTTCAATGAAGGATCTTGGCGAAGCAGCTTACATATTAGGCATAAAGATTTATAGAGATAGATCGAAACGCCAAATATCATTGTCACAAAGTACATATTTGGACAAAGTTCTAAAGAGGTTTGGAATGGAAGAAAGCAAGAAAGGGTTCTTGCCCATGTTGCCCAATACGACCTTGAGTAAAACTCAAAGTCCGACATCGGCAGAAGATAGAGAAAGGATGAGTAAGACTCCCTATGCCTCAGCCATAGGATCTCTAATGTATGCCATGCTATGTACCAGACCCGACATTGCATATGCTGTTAGTTTAACTAGCAGATATCAAAGTGATCCAGGAGTGGATCATTGGACAGCGGTCAAAAACATCCTTAAGTACTTGAGAAGAACTAAGGATATGGTTCTTTCTTATGGAGGTGATGAACAGCTCGTTGTTAATGGTTACACCGATGCTAGTTGGAACACCGATCCAGATGATTCTAAATCACAATCTGGGTACGTATTTATTTTGAATGGTGCAGCAGTTAGCTGGAGGAGTGCAAAGCAAAGCGTTGTGGCGAGATCTTCAACTGAATCGGAATGCATGGCTGCTTCGGAGGCTTCACAAGAAGCGATATGGATGAAAGAGTTCATTACAGAGCTGGGTGTGGTTCCTAGTGCGCTGGACCCAATGTCTATCTACTGTGATAACATGGGCGCCATAGCCAATGCGCAAGAACCAAGGTCACACAAGAAGCTGAAGCATATCAAGCTGCGTTTTCACGCTATTCGAGAACATATCCAGGATGGGGATATAAAGATTTGCAAAGTACACACAGATCTGAATGTGGCGGATCCGTTGACTAAACCTCTCCCGAGGGTAAAACATGACCAACACCAAACTGCCATGGGTGTTCGGTATATTACCATGTAATCTAGATTAGATGACTCTAGTGCAAGTGGGAGACTGTTGGAGATATGCCCTAGAGGTAATAATAAATGTAGTTATTATTATATATCTTTATGTTTATGATAAATGTTTATATTCATGCTGTAATATTATTAACAAGGAAACATTAATACTTGTGTGAATTGTAAACTTAAATTGAAGTCCCTAGTATAGCCTCTATACTTCACTAGCTTGTTGGTTGATTAAATGATTGTGGTTTCCATATCATGAACATTGAGATGTTATCAACAACAAGATCATATCGTTAGGAGAATGATATGGTGGACATACTCCTGTAGATAAGCGTAGCATAAAGATCAAGTCATTTCAATAGTTCAATTGCTATATGCTTTCTGATACATAGTAACCTAATTCCTTCGACCATGAGATCATGCATATCACCTTTGCCGGATGGATGCTTTGATAACATCAAACACCACACCGTAACTGGGTGGCTATAAAGGTGGCATTAAGTGTTCGGAAAGTATTGGTTGAAACACATGGATCAAGAGTGGGATTTGTCCATCCACATGACGGATAGATATACTCTGGGCCCTCTCGGTGGAATGTCATCCAATTAGCTTGCAAGCATGTGACTTGGTCACAAGGGATCACATATCACGGGAACGAGAAAAGAGTACTTATCGGTAACGAGGTTGAACTAGGTATGCAGAGATACCGACGATCATAACCTCGGATGAGTAACATATCGTGAGACAAAGGGAAATTGGTATCGTATGTAAGTGGTTCATTCGATCGCAAAGTAATCGTAGAAATATGTGGGAGCCATATGAATTTCCAGATTCCTCTATTGGTTATTGTTCGAAGAAGTGTCTCGTTCATGTCCGCATAATTCACGAACCATAGGGAGACACGCTTAAGGATTCGACGTTGTTTGAGTAGTTATGGTATTATGAGAAAGAGACCGAATGTTGTTCGGAGTCTCGGATGGGATCCGGGATATCACGAGGTGATCCGGAATGGTCTGGAGAATAAGATTCATATAAGGAAAGTCCCGTTTCGGAGTTCGGGAATGATTCCGGTGTTTTCATCGGGGATATTCTAGAAGGTTCCGGATTGTCCGGCACTCCGGGGGGGAGGGGTACATGAATGTGTCATTACATATTGGAATGATTGCATCATGTACTAAGTGTTCTTGCTGTCCCAAATATAGGATTAAATTGAATCCTAAAACAGAAAAGTCAAATGTCCAGTTTGAAAGTCAAACGGCTAAAACAAGAAACTGTGGGAAACAAGCAAGAGGAGTTGGAACCAACTTGGAGGAGGAGTCCAACTCCTCCAAGCCGGCGGCCAGCCCTAGGCCGAGTTGGGGAGGGACTCCCTCCCTCCCCTGGCGCGCCACCCCCTCCCACCTATATAAGGAGGGGCAGGGCTCCCCTCCTACACACAAGTTTCCTATCCTCTAAACTAAACCCTAGATCTAGACCCCGGTTTAGAGCTATTCGGTTTAGAGCCTTCTAATTGGTTTAGAGCCCTCTAATTGGTGTGTCTAATTACTAGACCACTAATAGCCTCTCTCATAAGCTCCACCATACTCGCACCGGCTTAAGGCGAAGCCCTGCGGGATTTCCCCTCTACTTCCGGTACCACGCCGTTGTGCTGCCGGAATCGCGAGGAGAGTGCTACAACCTCCGCTGCCTGCTGGAACAAGGGAGAGGAAGGTCTTCGTCGAGTACCGAACGTGTGACCGACTGCGGGAGCGCTGCTGGAACGTGGCGCCGGAAGGATCGTCTACGCGATCTTGAGATCGGAAAGAGTACGACTACATCACCCACGAGAATCTGCTCTCGTTAAACACTTTGGAATCTTCGAGGGTGAGTTATTCCATCGACTCGTTGCTGCAATCTAGTAGATAGATCTTGGCTTGTTTGTTTGTATGCGATAGAAAATTTTTGTTTTCCATGCTACGAACCCCTTCAAATATAATCTCGGATTATATGAAACTTGCGGTTGATATGCTTGGTCTTTGTATGATATCTTGGTTCCTTAGCGAGTGCTATGGCGCCAGTGTTGTCACACAATATCTCCAGTGGGTCCAATGCACTTGGAACCACGCCAAGCTCAGTGATGAAGTTTCTGATCCAAACTCCTTCACTTGACGCTTCTGCAGCAGCCATGTATTCCGCTTCCACTGTAGATCTCGCGATCACGCTTTGCTTGCAGCTTCTCCAGCTCACAGCTCCTCCATTCAAAATATAAACGTATCCTGTCTGAGATTTGGAATCATCCTTGTCGGTGTCAAAACTAGCGTCGACGTAACCTTTTACGACAAGCTGTTCATCACCCCCATAGACTAAGAACATTTCTTTAGTCCTATTCAGGTACTTTAGGATGTTCTTCACGGCTGTCCAGTGTTCCACTCCTGGATCACTTTGATATCTGCTCGTCAAACTAAGAGCATTGGACACATCCGGTCTAGTACACAGCATGGCATACATGATGGAACCTATGGCCGAGGCATAAGGCACTTTGCTCATAGCTTCTCTATCATTTACCGTAGCTGGACACTGAGCCTTGCTCAATATCTTACCTGACAACATAGGCACTGAACCTTTCTTTGCCTTATCCATTCTGAACCTTTTCAGAACTTTGTCTAGGTATGTACTCTGGCTTAAAGCTATCAGGCGTCTTTGTCTATCTCTATAGATCTTGATGCCCAATATATAGGCAGCTTCACCTAGGTCTTTCATTGAAAAACACTTGTTCAAATAACTCTTCACATCGTTAAGCATGTTGATGTCATTTCCAATAATCAATATGTCATCCACATATAGTACCAGAAACGTCACCGAGCTCCCACTCACTTTCTTGTAGATGCAAGCTTCGTAGCAATTTGGAACAAATCCAAAGCTCTTGATCACTTGATCAAAACGAAGGTTCCAACTCCGAGATGCTTGCTTCAGTCCATAAATGGAACGCTGAAGTTTGCATACTTTATCAGCATCCTTAGGATCGACAAAACCTTCGGGTTGCATCATATACAACTCTTCATCAATGTTGCCATTGAGGAACGCAGTCTTGACATCCATCTGCCATATTTCATAATCATGAAACGCAGCAATTGCTAATAAAATCCGAATGGACTTAAACATCGCTACGGGAGAGAAAGTCTCATCGTAGTCAACACCTTGAACTTGTCGAAAACCTTTCGCGACAAGCCGTGCTTTATAGACGGTAACATTACCATCCGCGTCCGTTTTCTTCTTGAAGATCCATTTGCACTCAACAGCCTTTCGGTCGCTAGGAGGGTTCACCAAAGTCCATACTTGGTTTTCGCTCATGGATCCCAATTCGGATTTCATGGCTTCTAGCCATTTCTCAGAGTCTGGGCTCATCATCGCTTCCTCATAGTTCGTAGGTTCACTGTCTTCTACTAGCAAGACAGTCAAGACAGGGTTGCCGTACCACTCAGGAGGGGCACGTGACCTTGTCGACCTGCGACGTTCAGTAGCGGCATCGTCCGAAGCTTCATGATCCTTGTCATTAGCTTCCTCTATCGTTGGTGCAGGCGGCACTGGAACAATTTCAGGTGCTGCGCTACTCTCCAATTCAAGAGAAGGTTCAATAACCTCGTCTAGCTTTACTTTCCTCCCACTCACTTCTTTCGAGAGAAACTCCTTCTCAAGAAAGGAACCGTTCTTTGCGACAAACACTTTGCCTTCGGTTCTGTGATAGAAGGTATACCCAATAGTTTCCTTAGGGTATCCTATGAAGACGCATTTCTCCGCTTTGGGTTCGAGCTTGTCCGGCATCAACTTCTTGACGTAAGCTTCGCATCCCCAAACTTTAAGAAACGACAACTTAGGTTTGGCACCAAACCACAGTTCATACGGTCTCGTCTCAACGGATTTAGATGGAGCCCTATTTAAAGTGAATGCAGCGGTTTCTAATGCATAACCCCAAAATGATAACGGCAAATCAGTAAGAGACATCATTGATCGGACCATATCTAATAGGGTTCGATTCCGGCGTTCAGACACACCATTGCGCTGTGGTGTTCCGGGTGGCGTGAGTTGTGAAACGATTCCACTTGCTTTAAGATGCGTGAGAAAATCATAACTCAAATATTCACCTCCACGATCGGATCGTAGAAACTTAATCTTTCTGTTACGATGGTTCTCCACTTCATTCTGAAATTCCTTGAACTTTTCAAATGTTTCAGATTTATGTTTCATTAAATAGATATACCCATATCTATTTAAGTCATCTGTAAAAGTGAGAAAATAGCGATATCCACCGCGCGTCGAAATACTCATCGGTCCGCATACATCGGTATGTATGATTTCCAACAAGTCTGTTGCTCGCTCCATCATTCCGGAGAACGGGGTTTTGATCATCTTGCCCATGAGGCATGGTTCGCATGTGTCAAATGATTCAAAATCAAGAGACTCCAAAAGTCCATCAGAATGGAGTTTCTTCATGCGCTTTACACCAATATGACCTAGACGACAGTGCCACAAATAAGTAGTATTATCACTATCTACTTTGCATCTTTTAGCCTCAATGTTATGGATGTGTGTTTCATCCCTTTCGAGATTTAGAAGAAATAAACCATTTACAAGAGGTGCATGACCATAAAAGATGTTACTCATATAAATAGAACAACCATTATTCTCCGATTTAAATGAATAACCGTCTTGCAATAAACACGATCCAGAAATAATGTTCATGCTCAACGCAGGCACATAATAACACTTATTAAGGTTTAAAACTAATCCCGAAGGTAAAACTAAGGAGAGCGTGCCGACGGCCATCACATCAACTCTTGATCCGTTGCCAACGCGCATCGTCACCTCATCCCTTGCAAGCCGCCGTCTATTCCGTAGCTCCTGTTTCGAGTTACAAATATTAGCAACTGAACCTGTATCAAATACCCAGGCACTACAACGAGGGCTAGTAAGGAAAACATCAATAACATGTATATCAAATATACCTTTGATGGTGCCAGCCTTCTTGTCCGCTAAGTACTTCGGACAGTTGCGCTTCCAGTGACCCCTGTCCTTGCAATAGAAGCACTCAGTGTCCGGCTTAGGACCAGATTTGAGCTTCTTCTCAGCAGGGGCGCGCTTGCCGCCGCCCTTCTTGAAGGGCTTCTTTGCTCCCTTACCTTTCTTAAAGGAGGGCTTGTTGACCATCAACACATGATTATCTTTCTTGACGTCCACCTCCGCAGCCTTCAGCTTTGCGAAGAGCTCGGTGATCGTATCAGTGGAACCAATCTGATTATGAGTCACTACAAAACTTTTGTAGCTGGGAGGGAGTGATTGCAGAAACCTGTCAATCTTGAGCTCCTCTGGAATCGTGCATTCCAGTTGCTCAAGCCGTTGAGTGTAGCCCGTCATCTTAATGGCGTGCTCACTAACGGAACTCCCTTCCTCCATCTTGCAGTTAAAGAACTTCTCGGAGATCTCATGTCTCTCAGAACGGGCCTGAGTCTGAAACATGGTTTTCAGCTCCTCGAGAATCTCAAAGGGCCCGGGATACTCTTCGAAACGATTTTGAAGTTCCGGTTCCATAGCAAACAACATGGTGCTCTTAATCACACCATAATCATCTTTACGCGACTGATAGACAGCTTTCTCATCAGCCGGCGCAGTTGCAGCAGGGGGGTCACCTAACGCTTTCCCAAGGACATAGTCCTTTTGTCCGCCAGACAGAATGATTCTTAGATTGCGGAACCAATTGGTGAAGTTAGACCCATTATTTCTAAGCTTTTCCTTCTCAGCAAAAACGTTGAAGTTGAAGTTGGATTTGGCCATGTGATCTACAGTATTTGCAAGTACAATTTAGACTATGTTCATGATAAATAGTTCAACTTAATAAAATTACTAGATGAACTCCCACTAAATTCAACATCCCTCAAGTTGTTTAGTGAACACGATCCAAATTCACCACACCTAATCCGATCATCACGAGAAGAGATGTGGTTTCAATGGTGGACAACGAAGTGTCGATCATATCATTCATATGACTCATGCTTAACCTTTCGGTTCTTGTGTTCCGAGGCCATGTCTATACATGCTAGGCTCGTCAAGTTAGACCCAAGTATTTCCGCGTGTGCAAAACTGGCTTGCACCCGTTGTATGTGAGCGTAGAGTCTATAGCACCCGATCATCACGTGATGCTTGGACACGACGAACTTTCGCAATGGTGCATACTCGGGGAGAACACAGTTTTTATCTTGATCTTTAAGTGAGGAATCATCTTATAATGCTACCGTCGCGATCTAAGCATAATAAGATACATAAAGGGGATAAACATCACATGCATATAACTTTATGTGACATGGTATAGCCAATCTTCGCGCAATGATCTCCATCTTGTGCGTTCCGGCATGATCTCCATCACTCCACCATGATTGCCTCCACCACGAATAGCAACTACAACTATTGTTAACTACTTAGCGATAAAGTAAAGCTATTACATGGCGTATAAGAAGTTGACTCGCAGGTCATACACAATTATAAAGACAACCATATGGCTCCTGACGGTTGTGTACTCATCGACATGCAAGTCGTGAAACATTACAAAACATGATCATCGCATACATTATACACATCACATCTTGGGCCATACCATATCACAGAAAACACTCCCTGCAAAAACAAGTTAGACGCCTCTACTTTGTTGTTGCATGTTTTACGTGGCTCATGGGAGTAGATGCTAAGAACGATTCTTACCTACGGAAAGCCACAACGGTGATATTATGGTTGCCAAACTCCGGTGTTAATCCCATGACAACTATAGTGAGAGAAACTGACATCCACCAGCCGCATGTGTGGAACAAGCCACACGTCAAGTGCGGAGCCGGTCTCGCGAACGACGTCGCGTAAGGTTGGCCTGGACCGCTTCAATCTCACTATCCCGCGTCATAAGAAGAACACAAACAAGAGGCTTGCAACAGAAAACATCAACGCCCGCAACAACCATGTTGCGTTCTACTCATGAAACACATCTACGCATAGATCTAGCTCTGATACCACTGAAGGGTTTCGCGGCATAGTAAATCAAAAATTTCTACGGAGCGAACAGAGGGAAAGCCAAGATCTAATCTAGGAGATGCAAACAACGAGAGAGATTGGATTAGATCTTCATACCCTTGAAGATTCGCACAGTGGAACGTTCGTCGGAACGTGGGTGATGTAGTCGTACTCGCTTCTCCTCCTCGCGATTCGATCCGATCTAGCACCACAAGCGGCGGTGCCTCCGTGAGATGCACACGTGCAGCACCTCGACGTCTCCTCCTTCCTCGGACCAGCAAGTATGGTGGAGAGATAGATTGGATCTACAACACGACGGCGTGGTGTATATGGTGGAGAATTTCTGCTGCAGGGCTTCGCCTACAAACAGTCGGGAGGGAGAGAGGAGGGTAGCAAGGCAACTAGGGTTGGAGGCAAGGTGTAGGGGGGAGGGGGCGCACCAGCCCTCTATATATAGAGGGGGGGCGGCCAGCCCTTGCCCCTCCTCCAAGCCTTGGGCCGGCGGCCAAGGGAGGGAGGAGTGGGGGGCAAGGACTCTCCCCTCTTCTAGAAACCCTATCTCTAGTTTAAATGATTTAAACCCTATAGGATCGGCTGGGCCCTATGGGGCCTTGTGACCCTGGCCCAATGCGGCCAGGACACTCCCTCATAGGCCCATGCCCCCTTCCGGAAGGTGGGGCCACGTTGGTCCCCTTCCGGAAGGTTCTAGAAGCTTCCGGTACAATACCGATTAACCCGGAACAATTCCGAACTCCAAAAACTGCATTGCCTTATATGAATCTTATTCTCCGGACCATTCCGGAACCTCTCGTGATATCCCGAATCCCATCCGAGACTCCGAACAAAAAATCCATAAACCAATTATCCAATCTATCCTAGCGTCGAGACACGTTAAGTGTGTGACCCTGCGGGTTCGAGAATATGCAGACATGATCTTCTATCAATAATCAACAGCGGGGTCTGGGCACCCATATTGACTCCCACACATTCATCGATGATCATATCGGATGAACCACGATGTCAGGATTCAAACAATCCCATATATATATTCCCTTCGTCTCGCGATATTTTACTTGCCCGAGATTCGATCGTCGGTACCGTCATACCTAGTTCAATCTCGTTCACAGCAAGTACTTTACTCGTTCTGTAATCCAATATCACTTTGTGATTAACTCCTTAACCACATGCTTGCAAGCGGTGTTGATATCGATTACCGAGTGGGCCCGAAGTATATCTCTCCGACTTGGGAGGGACAAATTCCATCTCGATACATAGAACCCAACAGATACTTTCCGATCACCTGAGAGACACCTTTATGATCACCCTCTCATAGGATGAAGTTTGATGACCTCAAAGCTTTCTTCCAATACCAGGGAGTTGTATTATCTCATGGTCTAAGGAATACAATATTTGACATAGGAAAAGCTTCGCAAAGATGAACACGATGATACGATCTAATTGCTTCGCTTAGTTTGGGTCTGTCCATCATATCATTCTCCAATGATATGATCTCATTATCAATTGACAACTCATGTCTATGGTTAGGAAACCTTAACCATCATTGATCAATGAGCTAGTCCATAGAGGCGTACTAGGGACACGGTGTTGTTCACAAACCACACAAGTATTAAAGTTTCCGCTTAATACAATTCTAGCATGGAATATAAACTTTATCATGAACAAGAATTATAATAATAACATCTTTATTATTGCCTCTAGGGCATAATTCCAACACCTTCACCGTCTCCATCGTCTTCGTCATCGCTTATCCAACGAGTGTATCCATCCATGAAACCATGGCGGAGCAGGTGCGCCTACAGATTTCCGGAATCTGGGTCGATCACCCAGTTGAGTTTGCATCTTCTGCACGGACATCTTATCTCCGTCTTGTTATTTTGTATCATGTCGGTCGTCGCACATTTCAAAAATCTAGCCACAATGTCTTCACTCATTATGAGCACCATTTTTGCCTGCACTGTGTACACGGTACAATTAGAAGTCTATTAGAACCACATGATCAATGCATGCATGCAATGGTTGATAGAAAATTTCGGCATGACCTATCCTAAAATTAGGACCTTTGCGAAATGCCAAAGTCTTGCAAAATCAAAATGAATCAACATTTTGGCAAAACAAATGGCAACTTGTTCACATACAAACACAAGAGAGAGAGACCGATCCATACACACATGAACATATCATTATCCTCTCCATATACACATGCATGAGCATCATCGATACTCTCCATATACACACACATATGACCATCGATCCTCTCATACACATATCATGAGCATCGATCATCTACATACATATGAGCATATCATCCATATACACATGAACACATCCTTACATGGACAACTTACCGAGATGAGAGACCAATCGCGAGAAAGATGGAAAGGAGAGGTGCGCGCGAGACCGGAGAAGGAGATGAGAGACCGGAGACCTTCCTCTATTACTTATGTAACATCCAAGGCAAGTTCTATATGCTAAAATGGTGAATGAGTGGAGAAATTGAGGTGGAAAGGAGAAGGATCCCGACTAGATCTAAGGAGGAAGAAGAAGGGGAAAGTGAAGTGTGGGGTGGTGGATGATCACACATGTGCACAAGTGGAGCTGCCAAAAAAAAGGCCACATCTATGGCGCACTCGGCCCTAGTGCGCCACAGGGATTAGTAACATCCGTGGCGCACATGCCGTAGTGCGCCACGGATGTGTCTGACCGTTTTACAGAGCAGGGGGGCATGCGCTTAGGCGTAGCGCACCCCCCCCCCCCCAACGTGCGCCACGGATAACACCAACATGCGTAGCGCACCTACCCTATGTGCGTTACGGATATCTGGCGTGCGGCCAACAGGGCCCTGGCCCACACATATCTGTGGCGCACTATGATCATGTGCGCCACGGTTGTTCTAGTTACTAGTAGGGCACTGCCCATAGGTGAGCCACGCCTGTTTTAGCCGTGGGTCACTTCAACCATGTGAGCCACGGATGTGCTGATTACCTATAGCCATTTTCCTAGTAGTGACCGACACAAAACAAATGAAAGTTTCCGTTGAAGCTATAGTGGAATAGAATGTTGAGATTCTAAGAGCTTAAGGTATAACTTACTTCATAGATTACATAAAACTGAGTAAATTACAGAAAACCACCATAATTGGGACGAGGGTAACAACTCTTCATAAAAAAATCACCGAAAAACATGCATTTTGGTGGGTGTTTGTTACCCTGGCCTCAGTTGTGGTGGTTTTTTGTAATTTACTTCATAAAACTTGATGATCCAAGACTTCGCATTTCAATTGGTCGATTTGCTCGAAATATTAAAGGTGTTAGATTTTCAAACAATCTCTTTGGTTATAGATGTGAGAATGTTTAGACAATTGGAGAAATCATGGTTGGGAGTCACTATTAGAAGATGTCAAATCATTTTGCATTAAAAAGGATATCATAATCTGTTTTATCAGAGTTCGTCCCATCTCAAATTTTTTTCATCCTTCGCCAGCGTAAGCAATCTCAAACGAACGAGCAAAATAGTTACAAAGAAACACTCCGGCAAAAAGAAAATTACAAACACGAAGCCCAAGCAGTATTGGCAACGCGAAAAATGCCAGACAAAAAAAAATGCCTACGTACTGTACATTTCACAGTGGAAATGTTTGAATAATGGTTTTTTTACCAAAGAAATTTGGTATCGATGTTAACTCGAGCGTCGTCGTGGGTGCATGTCTGGGTCGCGAGGGCCGCAGATACCAGAAACCCACAGCGCCGCGGCAGCCAATGCCGCAGCGGACCGCCGGAGAAGCCCCAGGACCGGCGCACCGCCGCCGTATTCCGCATCATCGTAGTAAATAACAGGGCAGTCGCCCATGAGCTGCGCTTCGACGCTCACCTTAACCATGCCCCAGCAGCGCGCGAGAGCGAGACCGCCTCCATGCCTCCGCGGGACGGCGGTGCTCGCGCTGCTGCTGCTGCCGCCGCCGGCCGATCCGTCGTCTCTCCGTGGCACGTCGACTGCAGCGTGTCTGGAGGCGGTGCGCGCTCGGCGGACGGCGGACGGTCCCGCCGCGTGGGTGCGCGCCCGGGCGGCGCCGGACGGCCCGGCCTCGCTTGCCCGCACGTCGACGAGGCCGGCGGCGCGGTCGCGGTCGCGGCGGTAGCGCGCGTGGTAGGTGAACGTGCCCGGCCGGTCCGCCGCGAAATTGTACGTGATCGTCGTCACGCCGTCCGCCGGCGGCGTGCCGCTCTTCTGCAGCCCCTATACGTACCAAACCAGCCACCGCACAGGCATTGGTTAGCCGGTGGGCGAAACATTTGACCTCGATCGACGGAGGGGCACCGGCGGCGTAGCATGTGCGTACCTCGCGGGCGCGGTGCCATTGGATGGCGACGCTCCTGGCGAGTCGAGCGCCGTGAACGGGGACGGTGAGGACGACGGTGACGCCCTGCGGCGCGCGGATGGTTGCTTGGCCGTTGACGCTTGACTGGGCCTCCTCCGTTGCTGCCAGCACTCGCAGCTTCTTCTTCATAACTGCTTCCTCGTCTCTCTCTCTGACGGTGGGGTATGTAATCTGGGCGGGGTTTCGTACGGAAGAAGCCTCGCCATGGCACGTACGCGTTGAAGCAGAAGCGACGTGGACGGGCGGGCGTGGCATCCAAAGGAAGAAGCACGCCAGCGCGCAGTCAACTGTGTTCCTTAATTAACTAATCACGGCCGGAGGTGCTAGGGGTGTATGTTTCCTTGATTATATTAGTCTACTATATAGAACACGGAAGAGATCTTCAAGATATGGATTCATGTCTCAACGTGTGGGTGGCGACATGGTGTGGTTTCAACGGCTAACTTGTTTGTTTCTAATAATTAAAATGGGTAATTTGACTCTTCTATTTAGATATGTAGATGTCTCCAATGTCGTCATGGAGTACGGTCATACGCCCGGACCCGACCTAAGGCATATCCATCTCGGACACCAAATATGTCTATTTTGCTCCACTAGTAGCGGTGCACGTGCAATGCACGACTCTAAAAAAAATATGTACGTATGCAACATAAGTCTCTAAGATATAAGACATGTCTTTCTAATTTTCCTTTTCTTTTCTTTTAGTGATTTGTTTGTTTAGCCACTTAATTATATCTCATGATCCAACGGTGTAAACCGACAAAAGAGTAATTAATTAGAAAAAAAAATGTCCTACTCCAATGAAAGGACAACATCGCTCATGCTGGTACATAAGCGAAGTTCATCTATTAAGCCGGGGTTTCTTGCACTAAAAATTGGTGAAAGGAGAGCTTAACTTCTAACCATAATTTTTTAATTAAATCGGCGTCTGGTTGGTGGAATAAATGATGAAAAGACCAATGATCATGATAAGAGCTCGACTTTTGACCATGACTTTTTTTTTTGCGAATGACCATGACTTTGATGTGTTTTTTCTATGTGTTGGGTTTATTAGGGGGTCTATCTACATTCATACAATCAGTGAGATTTGTGGTGTCTTTGTCATGTTTCAAGTCTTAGTTTCTCTAGTCATGATTATTCATTTCGAGTCGACTAAAATGACATCTAAATTTGCTCTAAAATGTCTCGAGTGAATCTAGAAAATAGTAATAATCATTAATTTCAAATATAATAAAACATATAACAAACATGTAGATACAAAGAGAAGTATACCTACTAAAGAATGTAGGACAAAATATCCACACAATATATTCCATAAAGTTGTAAATCCACTAGCCACATGATTGATAATACATTAGTTAAATACTTGAGTAGTCTTAAATTACGATTTCAAAGAAAATTATAATACTCCATTTTAATTGAATACTTTTCCTTAGAAATCCTTAACATCATTTTTTCCCTTACATATTTCTGATGAATGAAAAATATCCCCACTCCTGGACACAGCCTTGTCCTCACTCCCGTCCCATTCCCCACTCTCTCCTCAAGACGCAACGACCTATCTCACCGGCGTCGGCGCCGGCGCAAGCACTGTCCCCTCCCTCCCTCCCGGTTTCTGCATTGAGGACTCCCCTTCCCCTACCTCCCCACCGATTCCACGACGACTCCCTCCCCTCTCTCCTTGCTAATGCCGCCATTTCCAGATTTCGTCGCACCGGCGACACGACCCTGCAAAATATGTGCCGATGGGGGCTCCGCGGGATCCAGGGATGCATCCACCCGCGTGGAGGCTCCACACCAGTTGCGTCATTCTCCCCCATGACATCGGTGAGGATGCCCAGCTCCGGCGTGTTGGCCGTGTCCAGAGGCTCCAGCCAGGGAACGGGAGTGATATGCCTGGAGGGATGGTAAGTGGTGTGGCTCGACTGATGGCAGCATTCAGCGATCCAAAATTCATGAAGACTCTTCAAGATGGTATGGTTTTTCCAATAATACGTAGGAGAAAAAATGTCCCGTGCTCCCTTTATGGTACAACTTGTTATCACCAAATCTTCTTGGTCAAGTCCTTGTGCTGGAGGAGTGCTGGATCAAATATTAAACTTAAGAGTAGTGTTAGAAGTGCTAGTACATATTTTTCAACTACTTCTTAGTACGGATGTGAAGTAGAGTTGTCATAAGGGGTATGTGTGAGTGCAAACTTGAGTGCAGTTCTGGAAAACATGGATTGGTTTGACCGAATGTTCCGAACACAGAAACATAGTGGTACTGAATATTACCCTTGTTCAATTCCCGCAGTTGGACAAGAAGCGCTAAATGGATGTAAAATTCTGCTTGAGAGTAGTGTCATTAGTTTTACATATTTCTTTGAAAAAGTATGGATGTGCATCGAATTCACAAATTTGGTCAGTTAGATTATTTGTGATATGTAGATTCTCCTGGACATGATGGGTCTGGATATCCTTGCTAGTACTGGAGACGATTTTCATAATTCAGGATAGTACTCCATGATTCAATTATTTCCCTTATGCTACTGGACATGTGTATTTGCTGCAAGGTAAGACAGCGGGACGTGGCGGGTGTGGAGGTGCAGGCTGGACAGGCTAGGCGGTGCGGGCGGGCACGCGGCGGCGCAAAACGGTGAGGGTACAGATCATAAGCGTTCCCGTTGTTCTAGATTTTTTTTCCTGAACAGCTAATGTGCCGAGGCTGGTATGCGGGGTGGAACTTTTTGTGCATAGTTTTCTGTCTAGCTAACTGCTAATTGCACATATGATGGTGGATTAGATCATCATATCTATATGATTTAATTAAGTTGACCTGATCCAACAGTACTGATTTTTTTGTCTACATTTGGTGGGTATACCTAAGAAATAAAATGCTTTGCTCTTTTTATAATAGTAGAGATATATGTAGAGCTGAATTTTTTCTTTCATATAGGACAAAGGTGTTCTCTTCATAATGGTCAAGTATATAGCTACCAGATTGACAAAGATTTGGCTTTAAAAATCTCTTTAGCTTGCTTCCTTGATGGTTTTTGTTTCATTCAGATTTACATGCATGTTTGGCCACACCTTTTATACTTCTCAACTGTCCTCTAGATTCATTTATAAATTTATGAGTGATCTTCCTTTATTTGTGGTAGGTTTGAATGTGAGGAGCTTGCTTGATGGATAATTCAATGGATATGTATTGCCATTGACATGGAGTGTATGGCTGCCACATGCACATATGTTCAGGTATGCATAGTGAACGTATTTATGAAGCACAACCTCAATTACTTATCTAGCGCAAGTGTCCTTATTTTTTGTTAGTCTAAATTGGAAGTATATCATTTCAGTGCAAAATTCGTTAATCCATTTCTTGGTTTGTTGCACCAGAATATGAACCAACCAGAGAGTAATTGAATATTTTTTTGGGTACCTGTGTTGCACAATTTTCCAACAAGAAGCATGCTAGTCCTGCCTAATGTTGTTGTTTTAGTGAGCAGCCTGGTGCGATTCAGCTTAATCCGAACATGTGATTGTATAGACATACGACACGGGCATCCTTACTTATAAAAAGGAAGTGGATTGTCTAACAATTGTAAAAATGCATGTAGGTTTAGCTATGACGCAGAAATAAATATAGGACTGGTACAACATGAAGTCATGTATTGTGGTGTCTTAGCTATGGTACAATTTCATCTTATTTGCTTTATCTAATAATTTGTTATATTCTATTGTGTTTTGTATTAGGAACTAATGGTAGATTTATATGCCTTTTGGTCCTGAACAATCACAAAGGGGAGAGCAAGCAGCTAACCAGATGAGGAACTAAGGATATAAAAGAGAAGGCAGAAGAAAAATAAATTGGGAACTACCCTTTGAGGGTAATCTTCCATTTACTCGAAATACTATATTTTGATGCATGTATTTGTTCCCAGAATAAAATTGATACCTTGCCTGCATATGTGTTGTGAGGTGTGCTGGATGGGAGAAAGAGCAGATCTTGAGTGCGAAAAGGAAGCTATTAGTCCAAGTTGTATTTCTCGTTGGAGGTTCAAATTATTTGTTAGTGTTTTTCCAAGACTTTTTTGGTTATGCACGCATTCTCACACACGCACACACTTTTTTCATGATTCTAGTCTAGGTAAATTCTAAAATAGAGGTTATATTTCAGCATATTGAGATCACAATTAGAGAGAGAGTAAATGAGGTCTTTAATTTAATGTTTAATCTAGCAGTGTAGGTAAGTGCTAAACTGAGCTATAAGATTAGATCTAGATCGTTTGTCGCAGCAGACTATAATACACATGGATTTGATGATGCTGAAGGTTCTTATTTTGTACCTTATATGATTGACTGATCAGATTAGTCACATTGATATTTTGGTTTCTCTACTTCTCATCGAGAACTTGTGTCTATCTAAACATGCTGCCAACTGGTCGGTAGGTGAGAAAACATGGAGCGTTAACCAAAAAATGGGGCAGACCTACTCAGTGAAGATGTATGCATGAACGCAGAGCTACTCAGTGAACAAGGGAAAGCCTAAAATCGCTTTACCGAGGCTGATAAACGTGACTATCGTGCATACACCGAATCTTCTCAATTCATTCCCATATAGAGGTTTTTTAGCATGCGAGCAGTATAATTAACTAATTAAAATCGTTTTTGTCATCCAATCCAATTTTGTAGGAGGAAGCCAGAGCACAGTTAATAACTGAATACCTTGTTTTACAGGACGGTGCGGTGCAGGATGTCAAGTTCACTGTGCAGAATGTCGAGGTCGCCGTGTAGGGAGGCGACAGGATTCCAGTCATCAGGGTCGAGGGAGGTGAAGGAGAAACGTCCACCATGCAGGATGTCTGAGTTCCCCATGTAGGGAGGCGATGTTTGCGGTGAAGGGCTGCCAAGTCGCCATGCAGGGAGGCGGCTGGGCGGCCCTACACCAAGGTCGCCGTGCAGGGAGGCAGAGGCGGAGGCGGCTGGCGGCGGCTGGCGCGGTGGCGAGGAAATTGCGTGATTCCAGTGGGTCGGGGTTCAGCCGTTCAGGGTGAATTGATACGATTGTTTTCAGTTTCCTTTTTTAATTAATTGTTGCGTGATTATAGGGTGTGCGGTGGAATCTTTTTTTGAGGTCAGGTGTGCGGTGGAATTTAGTAGTTTCCTCTGCCGGTGAAGTATGGTCAGACAATGGAAATTGCTAAATACACCCCGGTCCAGATTAGAGTAATGGTGGCAGTTAGATTGGGATTAATGGGACAAATCGTGCGGTTCTGATTGGTTAGTGGAGATAAGCTGGGTGTACCTAAGAAAGATATTGTTTGACTTTTTTTTTGCGAATGACCATGACTTTGATGTGTTTTTTCTATGTGTTGGGTTTATTAGGGGGTCTATCTACATTCATACAATCAGTGAGATTTGTGGTGTCTTTGTCATGTTTCAAGTCTTAGTTTCTCTAGTCATGATTATTCATTTCGAGTCGACTAAAATGACATCTAAATTTGCTCTAAAATGTCTCGAGTGAATCTAGAAAATAGTAATAATCATTAATTTCAAATATAATAAAACATATAACAAACATGTAGATACAAAGAGAAGTATACCTACTAAAGAATGTAGGACAAAATATCCACACAATATATTCCATAAAGTTGTAAATCCACTAACCACATGATTGATAATACATTAGTTAAATACTTGAGTAGTCTTAAATTACGATTTCAAAGAAAATTATAATACTCCATTTTAATTGAATACTTTTCCTTAGAAATCCTTAACATCATTTTTTCCCTTACATATTTCTGATGAATGAAAAATATCCCCACTCCTGGACACAGCCTTGTCCTCACTCCCGTCCCATTCCCCACTCTCTCCTCAAGACGCAACGACCTATCTCACCGGCGTCGGCGCCGGCGCAAGCACTGTCCCCTCCCTCCCTCCCGGTTTCTGCATTGAGGACTCCCCTTCCCCTACCTCCCCACCGATTCCACGACGACTCCCTCCCCTCTCTCCTTGCTAATGCCGCCATTTCCAGATTTCGTCGCACCGGCGACACGACCCTGCAAAATATGTGCCGATGGGGGCTCCGCGGGATCCAGGGATGCATCCACCCGCGTGGAGGCTCCACACCAGTTGCGTCATTCTCCCCCATGACATCGGTGAGGATGCCCAGCTCCGGCGTGTTGGCCGTGTCCAGAGGCTCCAGCCAGGGAACGGGAGTGATATGCCTGGAGGGATGGTAAGTGGTGTGGCTCGACTGATGGCAGCATTCAGCGATCCAAAATTCATGAAGACTCTTCAAGATGGTATGGTTTTTCCAATAATACGTAGGAGAAAAAATGTCCCGTGCTCCCTTTATGGTACAACTTGTTATCACCAAATCTTCTTGGTCAAGTCCTTGTGCTGGAGGAGTGCTGGATCAAATATTAAACTTAAGAGTAGTGTTAGAAGTGCTAGTACATATTTTTCAACTACTTCTTAGTACGGATGTGAAGTAGAGTTGTCATAAGGGGTATGTGTGAGTGCAAACTTGAGTGCAGTTCTGGAAAACATGGATTGGTTTGACCGAATGTTCCGAACACAGAAACATAGTGGTACTGAATATTACCCTTGTTCAATTCCCGCAGTTGGACAAGAAGCGCTAAATGGATGTAAAATTCTGCTTGAGAGTAGTGTCATTAGTTTTACATATTTCTTTGAAAAAGTATGGATGTGCATCGAATTCACAAATTTGGTCAGTTAGATTATTTGTGATATGTAGATTCTCCTGGACATGATGGGTCTGGATATCCTTGCTAGTACTGGAGACGATTTTCATAATTCAGGATAGTACTCCATGATTCAATTATTTCCCTTATGCTACTGGACATGTGTATTTGCTGCAAGGTAAGACAGCGGGACGTGGCGGGTGTGGAGGTGCAGGCTGGACAGGCTAGGCGGTGCGGGCGGGCACGCGGCGGCGCAAAACGGTGAGGGTACAGATCATAAGCGTTCCCGTTGTTCTAGATTTTTTTTCCTGAACAGCTAATGTGCCGAGGCTGGTATGCGGGGTGGAACTTTTTGTGCATAGTTTTCTGTCTAGCTAACTGCTAATTGCACATATGATGGTGGATTAGATCATCATATCTATATGATTTAATTAAGTTGACCTGATCCAACAGTACTGATTTTTTTGTCTACATTTGGTGGGTATACCTAAGAAATAAAATGCTTTGCTCTTTTTATAATAGTAGAGATATATGTAGAGCTGAATTTTTTCTTTCATATAGGACAAAGGTGTTCTCTTCATAATGGTCAAGTATATAGCTACCAGATTGACAAAGATTTGGCTTTAAAAATCTCTTTAGCTTGCTTCCTTGATGGTTTTTGTTTCATTCAGATTTACATGCATGTTTGGCCACACCTTTTATACTTCTCAACTGTCCTCTAGATTCATTTATAAATTTATGAGTGATCTTCCTTTATTTGTGGTAGGTTTGAATGTGAGGAGCTTGCTTGATGGATAATTCAATGGATATGTATTGCCATTGACATGGAGTGTATGGCTGCCACATGCACATATGTTCAGGTATGCATAGTGAACGTATTTATGAAGCACAACCTCAATTACTTATCTAGCGCAAGTGTCCTTATTTTTTGTTAGTCTAAATTGGAAGTATATCATTTCAGTGCAAAATTCGTTAATCCATTTCTTGGTTTGTTGCACCAGAATATGAACCAACCAGAGAGTAATTGAATATTTTTTTGGGTACCTGTGTTGCACAATTTTCCAACAAGAAGCATGCTAGTCCTGCCTAATGTTGTTGTTTTAGTGAGCAGCCTGGTGCGATTCAGCTTAATCCGAACATGTGATTGTATAGACATACGACACGGGCATCCTTACTTATAAAAAGGAAGTGGATTGTCTAACAATTGTAAAAATGCATGTAGGTTTAGCTATGACGCAGAAATAAATATAGGACTGGTACAACATGAAGTCATGTATTGTGGTGTCTTAGCTATGGTACAATTTCATCTTATTTGCTTTATCTAATAATTTGTTATATTCTATTGTGTTTTGTATTAGGAACTAATGGTAGATTTATATGCCTTTTGGTCCTGAACAATCACAAAGGGGAGAGCAAGCAGCTAACCAGATGAGGAACTAAGGATATAAAAGAGAAGGCAGAAGAAAAATAAATTGGGAACTACGCTTTGAGGGTAATCTTCCATTTACTCGAAATACTATATTTTGATGCATGTATTTGTTCCCAGAATAAAATTGATACCTTGCCTGCATATGTGTTGTGAGGTGTGCTGGATGGGAGAAAGAGCAGATCTTGAGTGCGAAAAGGAAGCTATTAGTCCAAGTTGTATTTCTCGTTGGAGGTTCAAATTATTTGTTAGTGTTTTTCCAAGACTTTTTTGGTTATGCACGCATTCTCACACACGCACACACTTTTTTCATGATTCTAGTCTAGGTAAATTCTAAAATAGAGGTTATATTTCAGCATATTGAGATCACAATTAGAGAGAGAGTAAATGAGGTCTTTAATTTAATGTTTAATCTAGCAGTGTAGGTAAGTGCTAAACTGAGCTATAAGATTAGATCTAGATCGTTTGTCGCAGCAGACTATAATACACATGGATTTGATGATGCTGAAGGTTCTTATTTTGTACCTTATATGATTGACTGATCAGATTAGTCACATTGATATTTTGGTTTCTCTACTTCTCATCGAGAACTTGTGTCTATCTAAACATGCTGCCAACTGGTCGGTAGGTGAGAAAACATGGAGCGTTAACCAAAAAATGGGGCAGACCTACTCAGTGAAGATGTATGCATGAACGCAGAGCTACTCAGTGAACAAGGGAAAGCCTAAAATCGCTTTACCGAGGCTGATAAACGTGACTATCGTGCATACACCGAATCTTCTCAATTCATTCCCATATAGAGGTTTTTTTAGCATGCGAGCAGTATAATTAACTAATTAAAATCGTTTTTGTCATCCAATCCAATTTTGTAGGAGGAAGCCAGAGCACAGTTAATAACTGAATACCTTGTTTTACAGGACGGTGCGGTGCAGGATGTCAAGTTCACTGTGCAGAATGTCGAGGTCGCCGTGTAGGGAGGCGACAGGATTCCAGTCATCAGGGTCGAGGGAGGTGAAGGAGAAACGTCCACCATGCAGGATGTCTGAGTTCCCCATGTAGGGAGGCGATGTTTGCGGTGAAGGGCTGCCAAGTCGCCATGCAGGGAGGCGGCTGGGCGGCCCTACACCAAGGTCGCCGTGCAGGGAGGCAGAGGCGGAGGCGGCTGGCGGCGGCTGGCGCGGTGGCGAGGAAATTGCGTGATTCCAGTGGGTCGGGGTTCAGCCGTTCAGGGTGAATTGATACGATTGTTTTCAGTTTCCTTTTTTAATTAATTGTTGCGTGATTATAGGGTGTGCGGTGGAATCTTTTTTTGAGGTCAGGTGTGCGGTGGAATTTAGTAGTTTCCTCTGCCGGTGAAGTATGGTCAGACAATGGAAATTGCTAAATGCACCCCGGTCCAGATTAGAGTAATGGTGGCAGTTAGATTGGGATTAATGGGACAAATCGTGCGGTTCTGATTGGTTAGTGGAGATAAGCTGGGTGTACCTAAGAAAGATATTGTTTGACTTTTTTTTTGCGAATGACCATGACTTTGATGTGTTTTTTCTATGTGTTGGGTTTATTAGGGGGTCTATCTACATTCATACAATCAGTGAGATTTGTGGTGTCTTTGTCATGTTTCAAGTCTTAGTTTCTCTAGTCATGATTAATCATTTCGAGTCGACTAAAATGACATCTAAATTTGCTCTAAAATGTCTCGAGTGAATCTAGAAAATAGTAATAATCATTAATTTCAAATATAATAAAACATATAACAAACATGTAGATACAAAGAGAAGTATACCTACTAATGAATGTAGGACAAAATATCCACACAATATATTCCATAAAGTTGTAAATCCACTAACCACATGATTGATAATACATTAGTTAAATACTTGAGTAGTCTTAAATTACGATTTCAAAGAAAATTATAATACTCCATTTTAATTGAATACTTTTCCTTAGAAATCCTTAACATCATTTTTTCCCTTACATATTTCTGATGAATGAAAAATATCCCCACTCCTGGACACAGCCTTGTCCTCACTCCCGTCCCATTCCCCACTCTCTCCTCAAGACGCAACGACCTATCTCACCGGCGTCGGCGCCGGCGCAAGCACTGTCCCCTCCCTCCCTCCCGGTTTCTGCATTGAGGACTCCCCTTCCCCTACCTCCCCACCGATTCCACGACGACTCCCTCCCCTCTCTCCTTGCTAATGCCGCCATTTCCAGATTTCGTCGCACCGGCGACACGACCCTGCAAAATATGTGCCGATGGGGGCTCCGCGGGATCCAGGGATGCATCCACCCGCGTGGAGGCTCCACACCAGTTGCGTCATTCTCCCCCATGACATCGGTGAGGATGCCCAGCTCCGGCGTGTTGGCCGTGTCCAGAGGCTCCAGCCAGGGAACGGGAGTGATATGCCTGGAGGGATGGTAAGTGGTGTGGCTCGACTGATGGCAGCATTCAGCGATCCAAAATTCATGAAGACTCTTCAAGATGGTATGGTTTTTCCAATAATACGTAGGAGAAAAAATGTCCCGTGCTCCCTTTATGGTACAACTTGTTATCACCAAATCTTCTTGGTCAAGTCCTTGTGCTGGAGGAGTGCTGGATCAAATATTAAACTTAAGAGTAGTGTTAGAAGTGCTAGTACATATTTTTCAACTACTTCTTAGTACGGATGTGAAGTAGAGTTGTCATAAGGGGTATGTGTGAGTGCAAACTTGAGTGCAGTTCTGGAAAACATGGATTGGTTTGACCGAATGTTCCGAACACAGAAACATAGTGGTACTGAATATTACCCTTGTTCAATTCCCGCAGTTGGACAAGAAGCGCTAAATGGATGTAAAATTCTGCTTGAGAGTAGTGTCATTAGTTTTACATATTTCTTTGAAAAAGTATGGATGTGCATCGAATTCACAAATTTGGTCAGTTAGATTATTTGTGATATGTAGATTCTCCTGGACATGATGGGTCTGGATATCCTTGCTAGTACTCGAGACGATTTTCATAATTCAGGATAGTACTCCATGATTCAATTATTTCCCTTATGCTACTGGACATGTGTATTTGCTGCAAGGTAAGACAGCGGGACGTGGCGGGTGTGGAGGTGCAGGCTGGACAGGCTAGGCGGTGCGGGCGGGCACGCGGCGGCGCAAAACGGTGAGGGTACAGATCATAAGCGTTCCCGTTGTTCTAGATTTTTTTTCCTGAACAGCTAATGTGCCGAGGCTGGTATGCGGGGTGGAACTTTTTGTGCATAGTTTTCTGTCTAGCTAACTGCTAATTGCACATATGATGGTGGATTAGATCATCATATCTATATGATTTAATTAAGTTGACCTGATCCAACAGTACTGATTTTTTTGTCTACATTTGGTGGGTATACCTAAGAAATAAAATGCTTTGCTCTTTTTATAATAGTAGAGATATATGTAGAGCTGAATTTTTTCTTTCATATAGGACAAAGGTGTTCTCTTCATAATGGTCAAGTATATAGCTACCAGATTGACAAAGATTTGGCTTTAAAAATCTCTTTAGCTTGCTTCCTTGATGGTTTTTGTTTCATTCAGATTTACATGCATGTTTGGCCACACCTTTTATACTTCTCAACTGTCCTCTAGATTCATTTATAAATTTATGAGTGATCTTCCTTTATTTGTGGTAGGTTTGAATGTGAGGAGCTTGCTTGATGGATAATTCAATGGATATGTATTGCCATTGACATGGAGTGTATGGCTGCCACATGCACATATGTTCAGGTATGCATAGTGAACGTATTTATGAAGCACAACCTCAATTACTTATCTAGCGCAAGTGTCCTTATTTTTTGTTAGTCTAAATTGGAAGTATATCATTTCAGTGCAAAATTCGTTAATCCATTTCTTGGTTTGTTGCACCAGAATATGAACCAACCAGAGAGTAATTGAATATTTTTTTGGGTACCTGTGTTGCACAATTTTCCAACAAGAAGCATGCTAGTCCTGCCTAATGTTGTTGTTTTAGTGAGCAGCCTGGTGCGATTCAGCTTAATCCGAACATGTGATTGTATAGACATACGACACGGGCATCCTTACTTATAAAAAGGAAGTGGATTGTCTAACAATTGTAAAAATGCATGTAGGTTTAGCTATGACGCAGAAATAAATATAGGACTGGTACAACATGAAGTCATGTATTGTGGTGTCTTAGCTATGGTACAATTTCATCTTATTTGCTTTATCTAATAATTTGTTATATTCTATTGTGTTTTGTATTAGGAACTAATGGTAGATTTATATGCCTTTTGGTCCTGAACAATCACAAAGGGGAGAGCAAGCAGCTAACCAGATGAGGAACTAAGGATATAAAAGAGAAGGCAGAAGAAAAATAAATTGGGAACTACGCTTTGAGGGTAATCTTCCATTTACTCGAAATACTATATTTTGATGCATGTATTTGTTCCCAGAATAAAATTGATACCTTGCCTGCATATGTGTTGTGAGGTGTGCTGGATGGGAGAAAGAGCAGATCTTGAGTGCGAAAAGGAAGCTATTAGTCCAAGTTGTATTTCTCGTTGGAGGTTCAAATTATTTGTTAGTGTTTTTCCAAGACTTTTTTGGTTATGCACGCATTCTCACACACGCACACACTTTTTTCATGATTCTAGTCTAGGTAAATTCTAAAATAGAGGTTATATTTCAGCATATTGAGATCACAATTAGAGAGAGAGTAAATGAGGTCTTTAATTTAATGTTTAATCTAGCAGTGTAGGTAAGTGCTAAACTGAGCTATAAGATTAGATCTAGATCGTTTGTCGCAGCAGACTATAATACACATGGATTTGATGATGCTGAAGGTTCTTATTTTGTACCTTATATGATTGACTGATCAGATTAGTCACATTGATATTTTGGTTTCTCTACTTCTCATCGAGAACTTGTGTCTATCTAAACATGCTGCCAACTGGTCGGTAGGTGAGAAAACATGGAGCGTTAACCAAAAAATGGGGCAGACCTACTCAGTGAAGATGTATGCATGAACGCAGAGCTACTCAGTGAACAAGGGAAAGCCTAAAATCGCTTTACCGAGGCTGATAAACGTGACTATCGTGCATACACCGAATCTTCTCAATTCATTCCCATATAGAGGTTTTTTTAGCATGCGAGCAGTATAATTAACTAATTAAAATCGTTTTTGTCATCCAATCCAATTTTGTAGGAGGAAGCCAGAGCACAGTTAATAACTGAATACCTTGTTTTACAGGACGGTGCGGTGCAGGATGTCAAGTTCACTGTGCAGAATGTCGAGGTCGCCGTGTAGGGAGGCGACAGGATTCCAGTCATCAGGGTCGAGGGAGGTGAAGGAGAAACGTCCACCATGCAGGATGTCTGAGTTCCCCATGTAGGGAGGCGATGTTTGCGGTGAAGGGCTGCCAAGTCGCCATGCAGGGAGGCGGCTGGGCGGCCCTACACCAAGGTCGCCGTGCAGGGAGGCAGAGGCGGAGGCGGCTGGCGGCGGCTGGCGCGGTGGCGAGGAAATTGCGTGATTCCAGTGGGTCGGGGTTCAGCCGTTCAGGGTGAATTGATACGATTGTTTTCAGTTTCCTTTTTTAATTAATTGTTGCGTGATTATAGGGTGTGCGGTGGAATCTTTTTTTGAGGTCAGGTGTGCGGTGGAATTTAGTAGTTTCCTCTGCCGGTGAAGTATGGTCAGACAATGGAAATTGCTAAATGCACCCCGGTCCAGATTAGAGTAATGGTGGCAGTTAGATTGGGATTAATGGGACAAATCGTGCGGTTCTGATTGGTTAGTGGAGATAAGCTGGGTGTACCTAAGAAAGATATTGTTTGACTGTTTAATAGTAGTGGAGATTTAGGTCGGGCTGCGGATAGCAAACGTGTTGTTGTCCCGCGATGGCCAGGCTTTATGGGGTGCCCAAGGAGTCCGTTCAGACCATTTTGGCAAGTTTTGCCCATATTTCAACCAATTTAAACCATTTGAATAGAAAATAATTACATAGTTCACAACAAAATAATTTTATATGGTTCACAAGTGAAAAAACAACATAGTTCACAAAGCAAACATAGTTCACAAACAAACGTAGGTAACAGATAAGACTAGTGGCTTCCTATGCGAGCACACATATGCTTACTCAAATCCGCTTGAAGCTGATTGTAGGTGTTCTGATCACGGATCTTATGATGCACATGGAGAAACTCGTCAAACGAGGCTGACCTTGGCATCAGTTCAACTAGTTGACCATCAAATTCTCACACTTGGTCATTGAGTATCATCACACTCATCCTCCACGATCTTGTTGTGCACGATCACACCAGCAGTAATATCACCTTCCACATGTCTCAATCCTCCATGTTCTAGCAAGGTGCCGAACGATAGTCCGCCGAGATTGAAGCACATCAAATGTACGCTCCACATCCCTTCTACAAATCTTTTGTTCATTCGCAAACCAGCATTTTCTCATCACTAGGCTCACGGACTATCTTCACAAGTGTTGCTCAATCAGGATAGATGTCATCACCTAGATAATACCATTTTCATTTGGATGACCATTGATCTCATAGTGAAGCATTGCCTTCCGCAAGCATAGAGAATACATGAGAGTGTTGGAGTATATTGATGTCATTGTTAGAATCTACCATGCTCAAAAAAAGAGTGCCAAATTTAAATATCTTGTGGTGCAATAGCCTCAAGTATCATTGTGCACCCTTCCACATGCATTCAACACTATAAGCTAACAAGGGAAATATTTGATTGCAAGCTCGTCGAAGGAAGGTCGATGCTCCTACATGAGTTCAAGCTTGTAAAATACGTGTTTTTATTTCAACTCTAACAACTGTAAAATATCTTGTCTACATAGGAAAGTATAGTGGATGATAAGGTGAAGTACCCAATGATCAGTGACAGAAATAAGCTAAAGTACAAAGGCAATGGACTATTGCAGGTATGAAGAAAATTCTATTGAAACAAGTGCTACAAAATTCTATTGAAACAAAGCTACTAATAGTGAAAATTATTTTAATCAATTCTAATGAGATCTTTCTTTGTTGTAGATAGTTAATAATGACACTACAATTGTAGGGAATAAAACAAAAATGAATGAGGGGCCTATTTTTCTTCATGTTATTTTGAAACAAAAGTCAAGATTATTGGACATGATCAATTATTTATTGCGCAAAAAAGATCAACAACTAATTAATACATCTTAAAAACATGTGCATCATAACTTGTCTTTCATGCCACTGATTTGGGGAGATAATGTGGGCCGGTCTCGACATAAACTACTCATCTGATATTGCACATATACAATTAAAAAACCACAAAATATGAAGAATTTGTGCTCTAAAAAACTTAGTAATTATCTCTAATGATTTCTCTTCTAAAATGATTATCATGCAAAAATAAAATCGCAAGGAAATATGCGAAGTTTCTCATCATCATCAAACAACCGAGCTCAAACTGATACATTTCAAGGAGAACAAAATCGATACAAAACTAATGCAAGTATTCTAACAATAACAAAAAAATGTATATATCAGAAAAAATGTTGCAATCCAAAATCTTGTACAGATTGGCCCTTTCAGGTTTAATGAAGGACCGCCAGCAAGTTCAACATATCCTGAAGAGAGGAGAAGGATTTTAGGTACATTTCTAAACCACCGTACAAAATCAAAGAACCTTTTCCATTAAACATAAAGAATAACTAACCTCCCAAAATAAATCAAAGCAGCAAAACAACACTAGACATGAAGATTTTGAAGAAAAACCCATGAAGTTCAAATATGTTTGAAAACATCGTACTTATAGGAGCAACTCCAGCGGACGCTGGAAAACCATCCTCACGCGCTAAAAGTTGTCTTTTTTTGGGTGTGAGAGCCCGCATTGCGTCCTCCAACAGACGCTCTATTGATGGATCGGATATGTAGAGCTCGTTGGGAACCCCAAGAGGAAGGTATGATAAGCACAGCAGCAAGTTTCCCTCAGTTACGAAACCAAGGTTATCAAACTAGTAGGAGTAAGAAAACAACTCCAAGGTGTTGCTAACAAGTTGGAACCTGCACAACACAAACTCAAAACTTTGCCCCAACTTATAGTGAGGTTATCAATCTCACTGGTTTGCTGAATACAAAGGATTAAGATAGATAGCTGTTGGAATTATGCCCTAGAGGCAATAATAAAGATGTTATTATTATAATTCTTGTTCATGATAATGTTTATATTCCATGCTAGAATTGTATTAAGCGGAAACTTTAATACTTGTGTGGTTTGTGAACAACACCGTGTCCCTAGTACGCCTCTATGGACTAGCTCATTGATCAATGATGGTTAAGGTTTCCTAACCATAGACATGAGTTGTCAATTGATAATGAGATCATATCATTGGGAGAATGCTTTTTCTTATGTCAAATATTGTATTCCTTAGACCATGATATAATACAACTCCCTGGTATCGGAAGAAAGCTTTGAGGTCATCAAACGTCATCCTATGAGAGGGTGATCATAAAGGTGTCTCTCAGGTGATCGGAAAGTATTTGTTGGGTTGTATGTATCGAGATGGGATTTGTCCCTCCCAAGTCGGAGAGATATACTTCGGGCCCACTCGGTAATCGATATCAACACCGCTTGCAAGCATGTGGTTAAGGAGTTAATCACAAAGTGATATCGGATTACGGAATGAGTAAAGTACTTGCTGTGAACGAGATTGAACTAGGTATGACGGTACCGACGATCGAATCTCGGGCAAGTAAAATATCGCGAGACGAAGGGAATATATATATGGGATTGATTGAATCCTGGCATCATGGTTCATATGATATGATCATCGATGAATGTGTCGGAGTCAATATGGGTTTCCAGACCCTGCTGTTGATTATTGATAGAAGATCATGTCTGCATATTCTCGAACCCGCAGGGTCACACACTTAACGTGTCTCGGCGCTAGGATAGATTGGATAATTGTTTTATGAGTTTTTGTTCGGAGTCTCGGATGGGATCCGGGACATCACGAGAGGGTCCGGAGTGGTCCGGAGAATAAGATTCATATAAGGCAGTGCAGTTTTTGGAGTTCGGAATTGTTCCGGGTTAATCGGTATTGTACCGGAAGCTTCTAGAACCTTCTGGAAGGGGACCAACGTGGCCCCACCTTCCGGGAGGGGGCATGGGCCTATGAGGGAGTGCCCTGGCCGCATTGGGCCAGGGTCACAAGGCCCCATAGGGCCCAGCCTGCCTAGAGAGGTTTAAACTCGAGATAGAGTTTCTAGAAGGGGGGGTTTCCTTGCCCCCCACTCCTTATCCTTTGGGGCCGCCGGTTTGGGCTTGGGGAGGGGCTAGGGCTGCCCCCCCCTCTATATAAAGAGGGGCGGGGGCGCACCAACCCCCTACACCTTCCCCTCCAACCCTAGCCGCCCTGCTGCCCTCCTCTCTCCCTCCCGACTGCTTGTAGGCGAAGCCCTGCTGCAGAAATTCTCCACCAATTGCACCGCGCCGTCGCGTTGTGGATCCAACCCATATCTCCACCATACTTGCTGGTCCGAGGAAGGAGGAGACGTCGAGGTGCTGCACGTGTGCATCTCACGGAGGCACCGCCACTTGTGGTGCTAGATCGGATCGGATCGCGAGGAGGAGAAGCGAGTACGACTACATCACCCACGTTCCGACGAACGTTCCGCTGTGCGAATCTTTAAGGGTATGAAGATCTAATCCAATCTCTCTTGTTGTTTGCATCTCCTAGATTAGATCTTGGCTTTCCCTCTGTTCGCATCCGTAGAAAATTTTGATTTACTATGCCGCGAAACCCTTCAGTGGTATCAGAGCTAGATCTATGCGTAGATGTGTTTCACGAGTAGAACGCAACATGGTTGTTGCGGGCGTTGATGTTTTCTGTTGCAAGCCTCTTGTTTGTGTTCTTCTTATGACGCGGGATAGTGAGATTGAAGCGGTCCAGGCCAACCTTACGCGACGTCGTTCGCGAGACCGGCTCCGCACTTGACGTGTGGCTTGTTCCACACATGCGGCTGGTGGATGTCAGTTTCTCTCACTATAGTAGTCATGGGATTAACTCCGGAGTTTGGCAACCATAATATCACCGTTATGGCTTTCCGTAGGTAAGAATCGTTCTTAGCATCTACTCCCATAAGCCACATAAAACATGCAACAACAAAGTAGAGGCGTCTAACTTGTTTTTGCAGGGAGTGTTTTCTGTGATATGGTATGGCCCAAGATGTGATGTGTATAATGTATGCGATGATCATGTTTTGTAATGTTTCACGACTTGCATGTCGATGAGTACACAACCGGCAGGAGCCATATGGTTGTCTTTATAATTGTGTATGACCTGTGTGTCAACTTCTTATGCGCCATGTAATAGTTTCACTTTATCGCTAAGTAGTTAGCAATAGTTGTAGTTGCTATTCGTGGTGGAGGCAATCATGGTGGAGTGATGGAGATCATGCCGGAACGCACAGGATGGAGATCATTGCGCGAAGATTGGCTATACCATGTCACATTAAAGTTATATGCATGTGATGTTTATCCTTTATGTATCTTATCATGCTTAGATCGCGACGGTAGCATTATAAGATGATTCCTCACTTAAAGATCAAGATAAAACCTGTGTTCTCCCCAAGTATGCACCGTTGTGAAAGTTCGTCGTGTCCAAGCATCACGTGATGATCGGGTGCTATAGACTCTACGCTCACATACAACGGGTGCAAGCCAGTTTTGCACACGCGGAAATACTTGGGTCTAACTTGACGAGCCTAGCATGTACAGACATGGCCTCGGAACACAAGAACCGAAAGGTTAAGCATGAGTCATATGAATTATATGATCGACACTTCGTTGTCCACCATTGAAACCACATCTCTTCTCATGATGATCGGATTAGGTGTGGTGAATTTGGATCGTGTTCACTAAACAACTTGAGGGATGTTGAATTTAGTGGGAGTTCATCTAGTAATTTGATTAAAAGTTGAACTAGTTATCATGAACATAGTCTAATTTGTACTTGCAAATATTGTAGATCACATGGCTAAGTCCAACTTCAACTTCAACGTTTTTGCTGAGAAAGAAAATCTTAAGAACAATGGGTCTAACTTCACCAATTGGTTCCGCAATCTAAGAATCATTCTCTCTGGCGGTCAAAAGGACTATGTCCTTGGGAAAGCGTTAGGTGACCCCCCTGCTGCAACTGCGCCGGCTGATGAGAAAGTTGTCTATCAGTCGCGCAAAGATGATTATGGTGTGATTAAGAGCACCATGTTGTTTGCTATGGAACCGGAACTTCAAAATCGTTTTGAAGACTATCCCGGGCCCTTTGAGATTCTCGAAGAGCTGAAAACCATGTTTCAGACTCAGGCCCGTTCTGAGAGATATGAGATCTCTGAGAAGTTCTTTAACTGCAAGATGGAGGAAGGGAGTTCCGTTAGTGAGCACGCCATTAAGATGACGGGCTACACTCAACGCCTTGAGCAACTGGAATGCACGATTCCAGAGGATCTCAAGATTGACAGGGTTCTGCAATCACTCCCTCCCAGCTACAAAAGTTTTGTAGTGACTCATAATCAGATTGGTTCCACTGATACGATCACCGAGCTCTTCGAAAAGCTGAAGGCCGCGGAAGTGGACATCAAAAAGGATAATCATGTGTTGATGGTCAACAAGCCCACCTTTAAGAAAGGTAAGGGAGCAAAGAAGCCCTTCAAGAAGGGCGGCGGCAAGCGCACTGCCCCTGCTGAGAAGAAGCTCAAGTCTGGTCCTAAGCCGGACACTGAGTTCTTCTATTGCAAGGACAAGGGTCACTGGAAGCGCAACTGTCCGAAGTACTTAGCGGACAAGAAGGCTGGCACCATCAAAGGTATATTTGATATACATGTTATTGATGTTTTCCTTACTAGCCCTCGTTGTAGTGCCTGGGTATTTGATACCGGTTCAGTTGCTAATATTTGTAACTCGAAACAGGAGCTACGTAATAGACGGCGGCTTGCGAGGGATGAGGTGACGATGCGCGTTGGCAAAGGATCAAGAGTTGATGTGATGGCCGTCGGCACGCTCTCCTTAGTTTTACCTTCGGGATTAGTTTTAAACCTTAATAAATGTTATTATGTGCCTGCGTTGAGCATGAACATTATTTCTGGATCGTGTTTATTGCAAGACGGTTATTCATTTAAATCGGAGAATAATGGTTGTTCTATTTATATGAGTAACATCTTTTATGGTCATGCACCTATTGTGAATGGTTTATTTCTTCTAAATCTCGAAAGGGATGAAACACACATCCATAACATTAAGGCTAAGAGATGCAAAGTAGATAGTGATAATACTACTTATATGTGGCACTGTCGTCTAGGTCATATTGGTGTAAAGCGCATGAAGAAACTCCATTCTGATGGACTTTTGGAGTCTCTTGATTTTGAATCATTTGACACATGCGAACCATGCCTCATGGGCAAGATGATCAAAACCCCGTTCTCCGGTATGATGGAGCGAGCAACGGACTTGTTGGAAATCATACATACCGATGTATGCGGACTGATGAGTGTTTCGACGCGCGGTGGATATCGCTATTTTCTCACTTTTACCGATGACTTAAGTAGATATGGGTATATCTATTTAATGAAACATAAATCTGAAACGTTTGAAAAGTTCAAAGAATTTCAGAATGAAGTGGAGAACCATCGTAACAGAAAGATTAAGTTTCTACGATCCGATCGTGGGGGCGAATATTTGAGTTATGATTGTCTCACGCATCTTAAAGCAAGCGGAATTGTTTCGCAACTCACGCCACCCGGAACACCACAGCGCAATGGTGTGTCTGAACGCCGGAACCGAACCCTATTAGATATGGTCCGATCAATGATGTCTCTTACTGATTTGCCGTTATCATTTTGGGGTTATGCAGTAGAAACCGCTGCATTCACTTTAAATAGGGCACCATCTAAATCCGTTGAGACGACACCGTAGGAACTATGGTTTGGTGCTAAACCTAAGTTGTCGTTTCTTAAAGTTTGGGGATGCGAAGCTTACGTCAAGAAGTTGATGCCGGACAAGCTCGAACCCAAAGCGGAGAAATGCGTCTTCATAGGATACCCTAAGGAAACTATTGGGTATACCTTCGATCACAGAACCGAAGGCAAAGTGTTTGTCGCAAAGAACGGTTCCTTTCTTGAGGAGTTTCTCTCGAAAGAAGTGAGTGGGAGGAAAGTAGAGCTAGACGAGGTTGTTGAACCTTCTCTTGAATTGGAGAGTAGCGCAGCACCTGAAATTGTTCCAGTGCCGCCTGCACCAATAATAGAGGAAGCAAATGATAAAGATCATGAAGCTTCGGACGATGCTACTACTGGACGTCGCAGGTCGAAAAGGTCGCGTGCCCCTCCTGAGTGGTACGGCAACCCTGTCTTAACTGTCTTGTTAGTAGATGACAGTGAGCCTGCGAACTATGAGGAAGCGATGAGGAGCCCAAACTCTGAGAAATGGCTAGAAGCCATGAAATCCGAATTGGGATCCATGAGCGAAAACCAAGTATGGACTTTGGTGGACCCTCCTAGCGACCGAAAGGCCGTTGAGTGCAAATGGATTTTCAAGAAGAAAACGGACGCGGATGGTAATATTACCGTCTATAAAGCACGGCTTGTCGCAAAAGGTTTTCGACAAGTTCAAGGTGTTGACTACGATGAGACTTTCTCTCCCGTAGCGATGTTTAAGTCCATTCGGATTTTATTAGCAATTGCTGCGTTTCATGATTATGAAATATGGCAGATGGATGTCAAGACTGCGTTCCTCAATGGCAACATTGATGAAGAGTTGTATATGATGCAACCCGAAGGTTTTGTCGATCCTAAGGATGCTGATAAAGTATGCAAACTTCAGCGTTTCATTTATGGACTGAAGCAAGCATCTCGGAGTTGGAACCTTCGTTTTGATCAAGTGATCAAGAGCTTTGGATTTGTTCCAAATTGCTACGAAGCTTGCATCTACAAGAAAGTGAGTGGGAGCTCGGTGACGTTTCTGGTACTATATGTGGATGACATATTGATTATTGGAAATGACATCAACATGCTTAACGATGTGAAGAGTTATTTGAACCAATGTTTTTCAATGAAAGACCTAGGTGAAGCTGCTTATATATTGGGCATCAAAATCTATAGAGATAGACAAAGACGCCTGATATCTTTAAGCCAGAGTACATACCTAGACAAAGTTCTGAAAAGGTTCAGAATGGATAAGGCAAAGAAAGGTTCGGTGCCTATGTTGTCAGGTAAGATATTGAGCAAGGCTCAGTGTCCAGCTACAATAAATGATAGGGAAGCTATGAGCAAAGTGCCTTATGCCTCGGCCATAGGTTCCATCATGTATTCCATGTTGTGTACTAGACCGGATGTGTCCAATGCTCTTAGTTTGACGAGCAGGTATCAAAGTGATCCAGGAGTGGAACACTGGACAGCCGTGAAGAACATCCTAAAGTACCTAAATAGGACTAAAGAAATGTTCTTAGTCTATGGGGGTGATGAACAGCTCGTCGTAAAAGGTTACGTCGACGCCACCGACAAGGATGATTCTAAATCTCAGACAGGATACGTGTATATTTTGAATGGAGGAGCTGTGAGCTGGAGAAGCTGCAAGCAAAGCGTGATCGCGGGATCTACAGTAGAATCAGAATACATGGCTGCTGCAGAAGCGTCAAGTGAAGGAGTTTGGATCAGAAACTTCATCACTAAGCTTGGAGTGGTTCCAAGTGCATTGGACCCACTGGAGATATTGTGTGACAACACTAGCGCCATAGCACTCGCTAAGGAACCAAGATATCATCCAAAGACCAAGCATATCAACCGCAAGTTTCATATAATCCGATATTATATATCAGATGGAGATCTGAAGATTAGCAAAGTACATACAGATCTGAATGTCGCAGATCCATTGACTAAACCTCTTCCACGTGTAAAACATGATCAGCACCTCAGTGCCATGGGTGTGAGATTGTTGCCAAATGTAAACTAGATTATTGACTCTAGTGCAAGTGGGAGACTGTTGGAATTATGCCCTAGAGGCAATAATAAAGATGTTATTATTATAATTCTTGTTCATAATAATGTTTATATTACATGCTAGAATTGTATTAAGCGGAAACTTTTATACTTGTGTGGTTTGTGAACAACACCGTGTCCCTAGTACGCCTCTATGGACTAGCTCATTGATCAATGATGGTTAAGATTTCCTAACCATAGACATGAGTTGTCAATTGATAATGAGATCATATCATTGGGAGAATGATATGGTGGACATACCCAAACTAAGCGAAGCAATTAGATCGTGTCATCGTGTTCGTCTTTGCGAAGCTTTTTCTTATGTCAAATATTGTATTCCTTAGACCATGAGATAATACAACTCCCTGGTATCGGAAGAAAGCTTTGAGGTCATCAAACGTCATCCTATGAGAGGGTGATCATAAAGGTGTCTCTCAGGTGATCGGAAAGTATCTGTTGGGTTGTATGTATCGAGATGGGATTTGTCCCTCCCAAGTCGGAGAGATATACTTCGGGCCCACTCGGTAATCGATATCAACACCGCTTGCAAGCATGTGGTTAAGGAGTTAATCACAAAGTGATATCGGATTACGGAACGAGTAAAGTACTTGTTGTGAACGAGATTGAACTAGGTATGACGGTACCGACGATCGAATCTCGGGCAAGTAAAATATCGCGAGACGAAGGGAATATATATATGGGATTGATTGAATCCTGGCATTGTGGTTCATCCGATATGATCATCGATGAATGTGTGGGAGTCAATATGGGTTTCCAGACCCCGCTGTTGATTATTGATAGAAGATCATGTCTGTATATTCTCGAACCCGCAGGGTCACACACTTAACGTGTCTCGACGCTAGGATAGATTGGATAATTGGTTTATGAGTTTTTGTTCGGAGTCTCGGATGGGATCCGGGACATCACGAGAGGGTCCGGAGTGGTCCGGAGAATAAGATTCATATAAGGCAGTGCAGTTTTTGGAGTTCGGAATTGTTCCGGGTTAATCGGTATTGTACCGGAAGCTTCTAGAACCTTCCGGAAGGGGACCAACGTGGCCCCACCTTCCGGGAGGGGGCATGGGCCTATGAGGGAGTGCCCTGGACGCATTGGGCCAGGGGCACAAGGCCCCATAGGGCCCAGCCGGCCTAGAGAGGTTTAAACTCGAGATAGAGTTTCTAGAAGGGGGGGTTTCCTTGCCCCCCACTCCTTATCCTTTGGGGCCGCCGGTTTGGGCTTGGGGGAGGGGCTAGGGCTGCCCCCCCCTCTATATAAAGAGGGGTGGGGGCGCACCAACCCCTACACCTTCCCCTCCAACCCTAGCCACCCTGCTGCCCTCCTCTCTCCCTCCCGACTGCTTGTAGGCGAAGCCCTGCTGCAGAAATTCTCCACCAATTGCACCGCGCCGTCGCGTTGTGGATCCAACCCATATCTCCACCATACTTGCTGGTCCGAGGAAGGAGGAGACGTCGAGATGCTGCACGTGTGCATCTCACGGAGGCACCGCCACTTGTGGTGCTAGATCGGATCGGATCGCGAGGAGGAGAAGCGAGTACGACTACATCACCCACGTTCCGACAAACGTTCCGCTGTGCGAATCTTCAAGGGTATGAAGATCTAATCCAATCTCTCTCGTTGTTTGCATCTCCTAGATTAGATCTTGGCTTTCCCTCTGTTCGCATCCGTAGAAAATTTTGATTTACTATGCCGCGAAACCCTTCAATAGCATGTTGGGTGAACAAATTACAGCGGGGCAATTGACAGATTGAGAAAACATAACAATGCATATACTAGACATCTTGACTCCTATGAGATTTAATTGGGAATTACAACATAATAAATAGATCGTAATCCAACTGCATCTATGACTAATAATCCACCTTATGGTTATCATCTGAACCCCTTCCAGTATTAAGTTGCAAGAAACAGTAATTGCATTACACAATGTGTGTAAAGTAAACAATACAATTATTCCATGAACAAAAGATTGTTGTTTTCTCCCTAGTAGCAACAGCACATCTACAACCTTAGAGATTTATATCACTTCCTCAGATTACTAGAGGCATGAACCTACTATCGAGCATAAATACTCCCTCATGGAGTTGCAAGCATCTACTTGTCCAAGATAGCTACTAACAACGGAGAGCATGCAAGATCACAAATAACAAAGACATGAAAGAATCAATAATCAAGCTGACATAGTATCTCAATATCTATCGGATCCCCGCAAACACAACATGTAAGATTACAAATAGATGATCTTGATCATGAACGGAGCTCACAAGATCTAAACATGATAACACAAAGGAGGAGAAACAATCATCTAGCTACTATATGGACCCATAGTTCAAGGGTGAACTACTCACGCATCACTCCGAAGGCTGGCATGGTGATGAATAAGGCCTTTGAGATGATCTCTCCCCTCCGGCAGGGTGCCGGGAAGAGCTTCAAATCCTTCCCGGTCTAGGGACGGAGATGGCGGCGGCTACAGACTGTTTCGTGAAGATTTGATCGGATACTTAGGGTTTCTGCATCGGGGTGCTTAAATAGGCGAAGGGGCAAGGTCAGTGGGCGCCCGAGGGGCCCACGCCTGGTGGCGGCGGCCCCCTCCCCCTAGGTCGCGCCGCCCTAGGGTGTGGTCACCTCGTGGCCCCACTTCGGCTTCCCTTTTGATTTCGTCTTTGCTCCGGTAAAATATTGACTTTGGCTTTTGTCCCGTCCAATTCCGAGAATATTTCCTTACTAACTTTTCTGAAATCAAAAACAGCAGAAAACAGGCAACTGACACTGCAGCATCTTGTCAATAGGTTAGTTCCGGAAAGCGTATAAAAATACCTCAAAGTATAGACAAAACATATAAAGTTGATACTAAACAAACATGGAGCATCAAAAATTATAATATATTTAGGACGTATCTTATATCTTTTCACACACGAGAAATATTTTGCCGCGTGCGGGGTTGCGCGTGCTTCTTTTCATGCTCCGCTCACCACGCGCTCGTTAAATCGCGCGCCGCATGTTTAGCAAATTTAGCGCGTACGGTTTTTAGTGCCTCTGCCGGAGGAGATTCGCGCGCGGCGCGCGAAACCCGGATCACGCGTGCTGTATATGTATTTTACAGCGCCAAAATTTGTAGCCTCTGTTGGAGTTGCTCTAAGATAAGTTCTTAAATATTTATGGTACTAAAAGTAAAGTAAACATTAAAAATGAAACATAAAATGTGAAATACTTTCTTGTTAGGTTGTTGAGGACGACAGTCTGAGAGATGAAGCAAATCATCATGAATTCGACCATATATGGAATCTAGATGCTCGAATGGTAACATGAGTGGAGATGAGGATCCAAGTAATTTATCTGCTAAATCACTTGCTTAAAATAAAGATAAATAAAGTGAGAAGATAAATGAATATGCTAAGATTTTTTTTTACAAAACGAGAAACAAGCTACTGAGCAAGCTAACTCAACGATAAGCGTTGATCTCATGCCACATAAGGGGATGGAATTAAATCAAGAGAGAAAGTTCAACAATTTTTTAACATGTACTTTTTGCAGCTGATTTTTCTATTGATGGTGTGTCCATTTACCCGGACAACAAGTAGAAAACAATTATGTTACAATGGCAACAATTAAGTGCAATAAACATGGTCACCACACATATACTAAAAATGAGCAACTAATACAACAGAGACAAGGCACAATGTTTGTTAGGATATATTGCAAGGTGAAGATGGTCAACAGCGAGAAAAATGGAATGTGGTGGATTACTAACCTCATACTTGAACACAACCATCCTCTTGATCCAGAGAATAGGTTTTAAGAGAAAGCAATCATATGAACAATGAAGCAATGCAACATTCCAACAAGAAATATAGTATCAGTTCTAGCACACGTGAGAGGACGGGTGGAGCCACTTCCATACAACAAAAGGAAAGTGTGCAACTATGGTACAAACGTGAAGAGAGAACTGAAAAACAGTGATCTCATGGAAGTCCTTGCCTGTTTTAACAAGATACGAGCTAATCCTAGGTTTTACTACTCTATGGATTAGATGCACAGAATAAGGTTAGAAGTCTGTTCTGGTACGACACAAGATCAATGCAATATTATGATCTATATGGTGTCTACATAAGTTTTTTCCTGGCAAATAAATACAACTTACCGTTTGCACCTTTTGTTGGAATCTCGCCACATGGAAAAACATATATGTTTGCTTGTGCGTTCATCATGAATGAGAGAGCAAAGACTGCTTAGCTACTTCAATAAGGACAGCTTCAAACTTGTTTACTACATCACTACAAGAAAGGACCAACTCAACAATTGATCTCCTTGACCCTCGTAATGCGCACACAAAAGGACGTCTTAGGAATATAGCTAGGAATTTTTCGGGCCGGGCCTGGAAAAGGGAAAAGCCCGTGGGACAAAACCTAGGCCCGAGTCTGCTCACAGTTAAAGAGAAGAAAATGGCGACTGAGCACACAAATATGAACTGTACAAACAAGCATCTGGTTTTCAACTTACCGAAACCTAAAAGGAGTAGAAAATCAAAAGCTAAAGGAGTGGGTAACAACTATTCAAAAAAATTGTTTGAGAAAGTATTAATCAAAATGTACTTGAAAAACACATTATTTCAAAAAAAAAAAACTTATGATCCAATCATACAAAAATATGTGGTTCTGCAGGGATGCAGTATGCATGTTGCGAGTTATCCGCATCGTCGAGTATTACAGCAAAATAAAGTAAAAATGAATCCAAATGAGATAGAAATCGCACCACAGATGAAAAACCAGCTGTTGCTTTGCACTACACATCTCTAATCACCTTTATTCTCTCTGCAGAAATAACAAAATAATGGTTAGAAAAACCTTGTAGTGAAAAACTTTTACCAAGAAAAATCTGCTAACTAAAATAAAATTAATATGCTGTGGTCCTTCCTCCTTTTCTTGGGCTTGGAACTGGCTATCCAACTTAAGAAATGGATAGACAAAAGGAAAGATAAAATAAGGGAATAAAACAGAACCAAATAAGTTGAGAATAATAATGGAGAAAAAATGGCAGTACTTAAGCCGGAAAAAATAAGAAGGAAAGGTCCGAGATAATAAAGGTCGAGGAAAACAACATTCAGGACTGAAAAGAAAGAAAGGCTGAAGGTTGAGATACTTATAATTTGAGAAATTGTTAAGCTCGAGAGAGAAAGGCCAAAGTAAACAATTGCTCCTATTACCAAATAAAACAAATGCAATATAATGAAACAATCAAGAAAAGAGGAATCTAATGCGTTTAAATGCAAAGGCCATTTGGCCATCTAAACGCACGGCACAGCATCTACATATTTCGAATGAAAACTGAAACTTAACAATGACGAAGGACTCGAGACAGAGAAAACTGAAAACTGATATAAAATTTAGGTAGAGAATGATACCCTGACGAAACTGGTACAGCACGATTAGCCTGCATGACATTGTAGGTGCAGTAAGATATCAGAGAACTTTGAAAGACCATCTTTACATAACTTCTTTTGTCCATTAACCATCAGGCACAGCCAAATCATCAGCCACCGGAACAAATACAAGATTCTCAAGCCACAGCCAGTGGCCATCTAGAGATCGAACCATCATCGGCGCCAAGGACTGCACAAAGTAAAGAACATATACTATGGCAAACCAAAAAAAAGTATGCACATCCATCATAGATAGAATCAGTCATGCATCAAAAACATCGATCGGGCCAGGAGCAGCAGTGGCATTATATGTAAATAAATCGCACTGCTTTGGATGGACTTGTCGATTGACTGTGGGTCGAGCCATGAAGCACCACATTGGTGTGTATAACTAATTCAACCCCAGCGTGGAGACTTTGGACAATACTGGAAGCCTTTGGCCTGAAGTCTAAAAACTTGTATACATAATTTTGCTAATTTACAACACCACAAAAGGTCACAACTTCATCCTTTGAAGGGCTTAGCAAAAACCAGGTTGTGGCACGTTGGGTTGCAGGGGAATTTGCAGTCTAGTTCCTTCACCTCTCTCCTGTCAAAGAACCAATCTCCAACTGCTTCTGCGATGGTCTGCGTGTTCAAGAGAATGTTATTTGAAAGAGGAATGATAATTATATCTTGTAGGACTGAACTGGAAAGTATTGAGAAAATAGATGTCAGGAAAGTTCGGGCATGCAATCTAAAGCATGTGGGCATGAAGAGCCAAAAAATGAGAACATTCATTTGTTTTCTCTACACGCTGTCAGTCCTTGTTAAACAGTATATTTTATGACTAACAGGAAAGCTGTTTCTTGTTCCTCAGTAATTTAAACCTAGATCGACAATCTCTAAAACACCCTGTCAGCTTACTGTCAACATAATTTTGCAACACAGGTTACCATATAGTTTGCCAAATTGACCTGGATACAATGTTTCTTATAGTGCGTTGCACCTTTTTTTTGCTCATTTTGTAAATGACTATAAGAGGATAGAAGTAATACCTTGTTGTTGACTCTAGGAGAAGATGGAGAGTGCCAAGTGAAAGAGTTCAACGACTGACAGTGTATAAAACAGGAGTCAATGAAAACGCCCCAGTCCTTTTTCTGCTTCAGTTCACTGATAGCGTCGTGCAGTTCTTTCCTAAAACCTGCAAAAAATTGAGTTGACATAGAAAAACATTAAAACATGTCCTGAAATCCAGGTAAGTTAATCATAAAGTAGGATGCAAGGTGAATCAACCTTGGAGAATTTCAAGTTGGTTGGGACTGCACTTGCTAATGTCCAACCTACAGTTTTGCCATGAACGTTGAGGGTCCGATGCTAGTGGTGCCAACACATGTTGTACCTGAACCGAAGATTACTGTGATGAGTATTGATAATTTGACACGACAGTACAATATATCTGGTGGGAAGTATGGCAATACCTGCCAGGCATCATATGCTGGATTAAGAACAAATACCGGTGTCCTGATGTCTTTTACAACTTCACGTGGAAAGAAGCACTGGCATACAGTTAAAGGGTGGTAGTTAGCATAACATACTTCCATTATAGTGGGACTGCATAAAAATGCAGCAGATAATTGCTATGTCATTTGTCAGGAATGCTGAGAGTAACCTGGCCTGGATCCATGCTTGAACTGCAGTGCAAGAACCTCCTCTTCAAATCCTGAAACAATGCATTCAGAAAAGAAAGCTTGAAAACAGGAAATGGACATTCCTTGAGAAGAAAGGGACCTGAAGACGGACAACGTCGCTGTAGAAAGCCCGCAAGGTCCTTTGCTTGGAGATGTCTTCTCTGTAATGGAGGAAAGAACATACAAAAGTTAGATAGAACCTGAGGACAACAGCAAAGCGACACATTTTGTATTCTATAACGTTTTCTTTTGTAGGACTATGATACCGAAGCTTCCTTACTCCTGACCTAAAATAAGAGTTAAAACTTATGAAATTAGAAGTGCGAGCAATGTTTCTGCTTATGCACTAGGATCTGAAAAGTAAGAAATGGAGCCTATGCCTATGCCTATGCCCCAATTTTAGTAGTAGTACTTTATCTTGAGATCTCAAAGTACACGTGCTTGAACTTTTTTTGTTTTAATGTTTGTAGTGTGTTAGCTGACATTTGAATGTTGACAGATCCAAGTAATTTTGAGGATTAGGCAGGACATCGAACAATTGCTTCATTCATTCAGGTGAAAACTGACATACATAATAAAGGCTGGGGGTTGCAAATTGTATACAGAGCAGTCTTTTGAGGAAGCATCCAAAGCAGTCAAAGGTGATTTGGAAACATACACATCAAGGAAAAAACCACCATCCGAAAGACACTTAACCCTAGAATCTTTTGGCATCAGTGCACGAAAATCATCACAGTGAATGAAAGTGGCTAGTCCACCAGCAGAGCATCCTGTTAGAAAAGCCTGAAGGCTGGAAACAGCATATCAGCATCACGCCATCAGTACAATAGTAAAATTGTTTACAGGGAAAAGAGAAAGTATTGGGTATATCACATCAATATATATTGCTGAATTATATCCAGTCATCTTGTAAACATGCAAGTACATATGATGAAGTAAAAAAGAAGACTAGTCAAGATATTCAAATAACCCTACAATAGTTCACAAACAGTTAGAAAGACTGAACAGATCCTGTGGGTAAACACAAAAACAAATCAAGACTACTGTCATTTGACGTGTAGTACATCCTTGCTATATCACTGTCACACATGTCTTAATTGTATTTCTTGGAACATTTCTCCTTCATTTTAGTTAAAAAATATTTAACTAATTACCCAATAAAACAACCAAGAAAATCCAACTGACTTCCCAATGGAACAACAACATAGATCCGACCTTCCACACGTGTACCAATTAACCTAAACCGAAATGCATATGTATCCATGAAGAACAAGAAACAGATTTACATCTTTAAGATGTTTGATTGATTCAAGTTTAAATCATGAGTCCACATGAAAATAAAAACCAGAGTTGTGCTTGCAAGAATGACCTGTTTAGCATGTCTGAGACCTTTCAGTAGAAGTTCATCCATAACTGCTTCCCAGATACGCTGTCCTCTGAAGAAGAATTGTGTACCGTTCTGCAATTAATGGTAGAATACTCAGCATACCTGTTAAGTAATTAATCATCATCTGTTGGAAAAAGGCAATCAAAACCTGAAACTCGTCTTTGACATTCCCAGAAAATGATGCCCCATCACAATACCTTATCTTCACTTTATTCCAGTTGTAAAAATCTGCACATTGAAACAAATGTTCAGTGAGAATCTCTGAAATATAGATAACTGAAGTGACACTGTACCGAAAGATGACCACTTTACTGGTGATGTGAAGGGAATAACAAGCTTCTTATTTTTAGTGAGCAATTAAATCGAGCTCGTCAGTGCAAATAGACAATTAGAATAATATGAAATATGAAATGAAACAGAGCTCATCAGCTCAAATGCTCAACTTGCACAATATGAAATATCAAACAGAAAAAATGAATTCAGGTAACTTATTTTTTAATTCAAATACAAATAATTAAAGAAACATACTGCTAGAGTGCTAGATATATACATGACGGTAAATATGTTAACTTTGGCAAAAACAGACCAATGAAATACAATCTGATTGGTTATGATGTAAGATATAAAATGAAGAAATGACAGAAAAATCAATGAGGATTGGTGCTTGCTGCAAATACTACTTTAAAATTGTACTAACTGTGGAACTTTTCATTAATTTAGAGATACCAAATTAGCTGCAGCACAACTTTGCCACAAATAAGGTGAAAAGGAGAACTAATATGAAGAGGTTTTAGGTTGAATACAAAACTGTGATTTGCCCTTGATCTCTGTTAAGGTGAAATTTAGTTAATCCCTCCGTTCACGAATGTAAGACATTCTAGTCTTTTTCTAAAACACATGTATGTAGACGTGTTTTAGTGTGTAGGTTCACTCATTCTGAAGTGTATCTGGTCCATTTTGAAATATCTAAAAGGTCTTACTTTAGTGAATGGAGGGAGTACCTGGATTTTCATCTTCAAGATCACTCAACATCCCGGCAAACTCAACCTGACTTTCCATGTACCGGGAAGAACCCAAAATAGATTTCTGGCGTGAAGCACATGATTTCAAATTTCGGCACCAGCCTCCACCCTGAAAGCATAAGAGAAATGGGTAAAATGGAGCATTGGAAGTTTCTTTTCACGAAAACGGAAAAGGCATTGTGTTTTGTGCATTGATAGAAAAGAAGATTTATTTACAAACTCAGGACCGAGCAAACACCGCAACAAACAACACAACCCACTAGAGCTAAGGGCCATACAACAATAAGGCACGAATGCTGACTGCTCTGGCGTCAGCCCACAACCAAGCCTGTGCTGAATCGTGTGAAGGCTAGAGGTGCTAGTCTGGAAGTTGTCAAAGACCACCGCCTTGCTATGCTTCCAAATTAACAAAACCATGACCATGATCACCGACGAGGTGCTCTTTCACAACGGGTAGCCATGGACCACCACTTCACGAAGTCATCCCCCACAACGAGTGCCCGAGCCATGGATCAGATCCAAGATAGCACCTTGTACCAAATAGTCCACGAGAGGGGGCATCCAGAAAGAAGGTTCTGCATGGTCTCTCCCAACTGGTCACAGACAGGCATCGAGGAGGGTGTTAAATACCACGCCTCGCAAGCCTTTCTCCCGTCCAGCATCGGACACAGGCGAGCCAGATGAAGAACTTGACACTCGAGGGCTCCCGGGAGCGCCAGTTTAGCTTCCAAGAACTTGACACCATGGCTGCTTGGAAGAGGGTGGTGTAGCAAAATTTAGAAGAATACTGTGTGTTGGTCTTCCAGCCAATGGAGCACTGGGGTTTTGGTACAGTCAATGGTTACAGTAGTAATGATCAATTACTACAACCAAAACCTACAGTGTGGACTAGGAACTTGCAGTTGAATGCATCTGTGGATGCCTTAGGATTACGTTTCACCGCAGATGATAACCTTAGGAAGCACATCGCTATATACTAATATGCTCCAAATGATATCGTTTGCAAATAGCCAAATAATGCCTAATATTTTTTCCAACACTGTCCTAATCCGTGGATTCTTATCATTGCGGAAACACGAAACAACTTCCTCAGCGGTGACAGATCCTTACATGTAGTCAGTAAATTACAGTACTCCCTCCGACCCATATTAGTTGACTTCAATTTGGATGTATCTATCAAAAACTTGTCTAGATACATCCAAATTGAAGTCAACTAATATGGGTCGGAGGGAGTAGCTAAATTTAGAAACTGAAAAGAGCTTACAATGTCTAGGCTAAGCTGAGCATTGTTGAACAACATCAAGTTCCGGTTGGAAAACGGGTGGTTCTGCACCAAAAGTATGCAGCTAAATGTAAGGAGGTGGGTGTACCTCGAGGTGGATGAGCCAGCTCCGAGATCCACTCCCAGACCCTCTCTGCAGATGGTACCCCGGCGCGCTCCCGTCCAAGCACACTGCATCGCAGATCATGATCCACAGCAGAAAACACGGTCAGAAACACTGGGAACTCCATTCGAGAACGAACACACTGGTTGAGTAAGACAAGTAGCTAGCAGTATTGCAGACAGTAACCCGAAGTGTACTACAGCAAGAGGAAACGGAAGGGGGAGTGAGTGAAGGACTCACGCGCGCCCTTCTCCTCGGCGCGGCGGAGGAGGGTGAGGCCGACGAGGGCGGAGGAGCGGGGAACGGAGGCTGCGGGCGCGAGGGGCAGGGAGGCGTAGTAGGAGAGCGAGAGGAGGAGCGCCGCGGCGAGGAGCGCGACGGCGAAGGTGGCCGCGACGGCGCCGCCCCGGCCGCGGCGGCGCCACCACAGGCGCAGGTGGCGGCTCGCCGGGGCGGAGGCGGCGGAGGGCGACGGCATGCGGGCGGCGGCAGGCCGGATCTGCTGATCGCGCGCAAGTGCTTGGTGCACTCGGTTATGCCTCAAAATTAATCTGTCGATCTCCAACACGAATAGCAATAATATGGGCTGATTTGACCATTCATTTCGTTACAAATGTAAATATTACTTTCTATAAATGTCTGATTCGAAATGGAAAGGTGTGATTCGGTTTTGAGATCTAAACCATGCCATTTTAGGGCTTGTTTGATTCATAGGATAGGAAAAATAAAGGAATAGAAAAACCATAGGATTGCAATGTCATGTCCATTTCAATCCTATAGGAACCCACATGCAACAAAGTTTGTTTGATCCATCAAAGGATTCTAAGAAAGAGCTTTGGGTGGATGTTAGATTTCCTATGCAATCTAGTGCAAAGGATTTCCTAGGAAAGTTTCCTATAAGAATCAATCCTACAAATCAAACAACCACCATAGGAAAATTTTCTATAGGATTTAATCCTACAAATTTCCTATACAAATCCTTTGAATCAAACATGTCCTTAAAGTTGATTCTTCCAGAAGCAAACACACTAGGCGAAGTTACAAGTGAAACAATTTAATACAACAAAATAATTATATTTTCCATGCATGATGAACATAATGATGTTATGATGATGCTAAAAAATAAAATAACAAGCAACTTTTTAGTTGGGGATTTCTCGGGATGCCACAATTCGGCACCACTAACAAGGGATCTCACACCGAGATCCGCTCCGTGGTACAGGAAAGGAGGGGTGATGATCTGACTATTCTCGCTTCATGTTGATCCTTGCAAAAACAAAAAATTACAAAAACAAGTTGTGTGCAACGGTGAGATAAAGCTACTAATCAAATGTACTTTGAGAAGCTCGACATTTTGTGAAGAATTTGATGAAATTTATATTAATAAACTCCAGAAGAAACACAAAACTAATGGCATGCACTAGATGAAACCAAAACCCGCTTTGTGGTAATGGAATCGTCTCATCCATGTAAACATGTTTCATGTAGAAATCATGACAAAATCGGAAATTGTTGTAGAAATCATGACAAGAAAGTTGACCAAAATATAAGGAAAAAGGTAACGAGAACTATTCCCGTGCAAGACAACTCGTAAGATTTCATGGCCACAACCAACCCATTTTCCACCATGGCACGACTTCTTGGAGAAGACCGATTTGGGCATTTTTCCAGGGCCCGACTAAGGGGTTCTTTAATAAATGCACAAGCTATTCTCAAGGAAAAAATGCTCAAGGGTTGCATTTGGCGGGCAAGGTTGACCCTCATGCAAGTAACTAAACATTGGCTACCTTGTTGGTTGTCTCATTGATCATTGTGTACACATGACACTGATATGAGTAATATTTGTCGGTAGATCATATAACTTTGATATGTATTTTTTTGTGTCGTTTAGTAGTAGGACTTTTATGGTGAACCTTGAACAACTATGCAATCAAAAGAAATCGAAAATCAAGATTTTGATCATATAAAGCACAACTTAAACAAGGAAAAGAAAAACACCGCCAATACTTGCTCAATGCTTTGTGATCAGTTCGTCATTGACAAGTACAAAAATTTGTTTTGTGCTACTCTACTTGTGTTGTATTCCTCAAAACCCAAAAATCCACCATATATGCTATCATTAGTGTCCACTACAATCTGTAACATATTAGGATTAACTCAAGCTGAAGATCGCCATATCTTCCCCTCCAACGAGATGATGATGATGGACACGTCGTCGTGGTACTGCCGCCGATCCCCTTGTTGAATCTCGAGCAACTCATGGAACCCCATTCCTATACCATCACACACAAAACCAATCATAAGCTTCCCTTTTGTGTAAATAAGCTCATTTTTTCCATGAGAATTTTACAATTTTGATACTGAAGTTGCTCAAAGAGTGTTTCTTCCATCTTAATCCGAAATAAATAGGGAATTGAAATGATATGTGCTCACCAGCTTGTTTGGCAGCGCGGAGGAGGATCTCGTGGCTGAGGTACTTGGCAGGGTCCTCGTCGGGGTACCTGGTGAGGAACGCCTCCACCTGCGCCACCACCTCCTCATTGGTGAAATACTCGTAGAGGCCATCGGAGGCAAGGATCAAGTACTTGTCTCGCGGACTGAGAGAGTGGTGCCGGAGAAATGGCTTGCACGTAATGTATGGCGAGGGACCAACATAGTCCACACGAAAAACCTCCAAGAGAGCCTTGTTCCATCTAGGCTGCAAAAACAAAACTTCGTCGGATCAATAATGGTTTCTATAAACATATTTGTCACTGGAACTAGTTGGGGCATGAAACTCAACATCCTTTTGTATGGATATAAAACTTATGATCCGTCCTAAGATTACTATACAACAAAACAAAATATGGCTACATACATATATGAGTGTGAATTTTATGGCTGGTATGGAGGTGATAAGTTAGGTAAGGTGATTGACAGTTGACATACACATACAAACCTCTTTTAGGTAGCCAGCTCCAAATGCTCTCGTCACCTTCAAGGAGCCCTTCACTCTGCCATTCACTATGCAGGCAGGATCATCAAGGTGCTCACTCTTTATCCTCCTCACCTCCTGTATGCATCAAAACATCAAATTCATGGAAGCTCGATGACTAAGATGTATATCAAATTAATTAACTAACACAAGAACGAGATGTATATATTTTTTAGGATCATCAATGGAAGCTCGAGGTCTAATAATGCACCAATGGATCAGTGGCGATCGATCGAGCACCTTGTAGGCGCTGGTGCTGTGTTCCATGGTGAGCTGCAGCGCGACGAGGTCCGTCATGTCGCACTCGTCAAACTGCCGCTTGATCTCCTCCTTGACGCCGGCGATGTCCCTGCTGCCGCCCTCTTGGCCGTGCCTCTGCCGTGGCGGCATGACGACGCTCGTGAGGTCGGGCTCGGCCCGGTGCGCGAGCACGGCGCGGCTGTCGCCGACGTTCATGGAGTACACGTCGGCGCCCTTCATGAGCACCACCAGCACGCACGAGCCCATCATCGCCATCTCCGGGCACGACGCAGCGCGCGCCTCCGCCTCCGCGAAGTACCCCTCCTCCGTGCGCCGCAGCGCGCGCGCCAGCGCGTCCAGAACCTCGCCGTGCCGTCGCCGCGCCGCCGGGCTGCGGGGGTCGACGTCGCCGCCGTTGCACGATGGCGGCCTCCGCTCCCCGCCGCCTCCGACGGTCGGATCGTCGTCGATGACGAGCTCGCGGCACACGGAGGCGTAGAGGTTGGCGACGAGGTAGTCGGTGGCGTCGGGGCCGTTGAAGCCGTCGTAGATGCCGACGAACATCCACCCCCGCTCCTCCGACACCACGACGTGCACCCTGTCCTCCCCGGCCTTCCCGCGCGCCCACTGCACCCTCGCCTCGCCGTCGTCCGCCGACGCGTGTCCGTTCACGCCGTTGCTCTTGATCGCGCCGCCGCCGATGGTAGCAGCAGTGCCACCGTTCCTCGCCACCATCGTCACCACAGGCTCGTCTTCGCGCTGCTGCTTCATGGACGGCACGCCGCACGGCCGCCCGGAACGCAGCGCCGAGGCGACGGCGCGGCGGAGGCGGTCGAGCAGCGTGCTCCCGGACGACGTCTCCTCCTGGCGGCGGCGCCGGTGCCGCGTGGCGCGGAGGTCCGCGAGGATCTGCTCGTCGGTGCGCGTGCCCCGGCGCGACGCGGACGACACCACGCGGCCCGACGACGACGGCGACGCCGACGACGCGCAGTAGTCGAGGGGCCCGGAGTACTGCTCCGGCTGGAGCGTCCGGAAGGAGAAGGAGTTGGAGCTGTCGCAGGACGACGAGCCGGCCGACACGGACAGCATCTGCGAGTCGCCGTCGTTGAGGACGAAGGAGGCGGAGGAGCCGAGCGTTGACTAGTTGGACGTGAGCAGCACGCCGTGGATGGTGGCGCCGTCGAACGCCGGGCCCTCGAGCGGGCCGTCAAAGCTCAGAATTTGGCCGATGCTGTTGGCGCCGTCAGCGCCGCCGCACGCCACCGCCCTCGCCGCGGCGGAGGCGTCCACCGTAGAGCCGTCGTCGCCCGCGCCGCCGGCTCCGGAAACGAAGCAGGGCGTGGCCAGCCTCGCCGCGCGATTGCCCATGTGGGTTGGGAGGGGAAGGTGGATGAGGCGGCGGCGTCGCGGCGTGTCGCCGGATCTGGATGCGCATTTGAGCTGAAGAAAATTGGGGGACAAATCCCAGAAGGGGGAACGGGAGAGGAGTTGACATTGGCGCCTTGATGTTTTGTTTATGGAGTTGACTGGGATCTTTATCTGTTTCTTGCCTTTGTTTTCTTCTTCGCCTCAGCTAAGTTGACTTTGTTTTTAAGAGTAGGATATTAGTGGAACCTCATGTCAGGGTAGCCATCTATCAAAATCCACACGACTTGACACCCCTCCCATTACCCCAACCTTAAGGTTAGCAATTTTCATTTATTTTTTTGTTCAATGAAAGACATAAAACCATGGCCCATCAAACAAAAAAAACTTTTCACAACAACAAAATTCACAAATATATTGTCGAGGCCATGATTGAAACATGCTTGGTACAACCTTGTGTTTTTTGTCGAGGACGAGCATACACGTAGGCGAACTCATGAGTTTGTCCAAGCCGGGCCAACCGAAAGTTCCCTTACACAAATATAGAAAATATAGCTTTCACAACATTTCTAAATATAAAACATGGATACACTACATCACAAATTCAGAATACATTGAAATCTTGCAAGTTCACGTCACAATAAGAACTTCATACATAGATAATACCATATATGATAGCGATTAGCAACAAGTCCCAAAATATTAGTGAAACTCCAAGCCGTCAGCGACAAAAACAGGGCCATCTCAGAGTCTCGGGCAGCGGGGCGCCCGCCCTGTGCGCCTAGGAGGCGGTGCCTCGTGCACAATTTCTTTACCTCACGAATTATTTCATTTCACATGAACACCTTTTCAAAATTATACTTACATTTTAGAGCATGCGAGTTGTTCGATCCCCTTCTTCCTCCTTTTATGGAGGATCTTCTTCCACCTCGGCCTGGGGGCAAGCGCATGTGTCTCCTCAAGTGGAGGCCGCATCCGTTGGCTTTCGAGGCGGGCATGGTGTTGTTTATCCTCTAGCCATAACCGGCATCGGGCCTCTCTGGCACGCAGGTTGTCATGAGAAGATGTTGTGCCCTCGATGGAATAAAGGCGGTCTTGTAGGGGTTCATAGCATGGAAAACAAAAAAATTCTACCGCATGCACACAAACAAGCCAAGATCTATCTACTAGATTGCAGCAACGAGTCGATAGAGGAAATCACCCTCGAAGATTCCAAAGCGGTTAACGAGAGCAGATTCTCGTGGGTGATGTAGTCGTACACTTGCCGATCTCAAGATCGCGTAGACGATCCTTCCGGCGCTGCGTTCCGGCAGCGCTTCCGCAGTCGGTCACACGTTCGGTACTCGATGAAGACCTTCCTCTCCCTTGTTCCAACAGGCAGCGGAGGTTGTAGCACTCTCCTCGCGATTCCGGCAGCACGACGGCGTGGTACCGGAAGTAGAGGGGAGATCTCGCAGGGCTTCACCTTAAGCCGGAGCGAGTATGGTGGACTATGAGAGAGCCTTGGTGATCTAGGGTTTAGACACACCAATTAGAAGGGGCTAAACCGGCAGCTAGGGCAATTAGAAGCTCTAACTCGGCGGCTTGGGAGAAATCCCTAGGCTGTGGCTAGGGTTTAGGTTTAGAGGTAGGGAACTTGTGTGTCTAGGAGGGGAGCCCTGCCCCTCCTTATATAGGTGGAGGGAGGCGCCGGCCAAGGGGATGGAGTCCCTCCCCAACTCGAATCCCTAGTGGGCCGGCGGTGGAGGAGGAACTCCTCCCCAACTCGGTTTCCCACTTCTTCTCCACTTTCCAAAATAGTCGTTTGACTTTTCAAATTGGCGTTTGACTTTTCAAACTAGGATTTGATTAAACCCTTTATTTTGTACAGCGATGACACCTAGTACATGATGTAATCATTCCAACTTGCAATGACACATTCATGTACCCTTCCCCTCCGGAGTGCCTGACATTCCGAAACCTTCTAGAACATTCCCGATGAAAACACCGGAATCATTCCCCAACTCCGAAACAGGACTTTCCTTATATGAATCTTATTCTCCGGACCATTCCGGATCTCCTCGTGATATCCCGGATCCCATCCGAGACTCCGAACAACATTCGGTCTCTTACTCATCATTCCATAACTACTCAACAACATCGAATCCTTAAGTGTGTCTCCCTACGGTTCGTGAATTATGCGGACATGATCGAGACACTTCTCCGATCAATAACCAATAGAGGAATCTGGAAATTCATATGGCTCCCACATATTTCTACGATTACTTTGCGATCGAATGAACCACTTACATACGATACCAATTTCCCTTTATCTCACGATAGTTTACTTATCCGAGGTTATGATCGTCGGTATCTCTGTATACCTAGTTCAACCTCGTTACTGATAAGTACTCTTTTCTCGTTCCCGTGGTATGTGATCCCTTGTGAGCCAGTCACATGCTTGCAAGCTAATTGCATGACATTCCACCGAGAGGGCCCAGAGTATATCTATCCGTCATATGGATGGACAAATCCCACTCTTGATCCATGTGTCTCAACCAATACTTTCCGAACACTCAATGCCACCTTTATAGCCACCCTGTTACGGTGTGGTGTTTGATGTCATCAAAGCATCCTTCCGGTAAAGGTGATATGCATGATCTCATGGTCGAAGGAATTATGTTACTATGTATCAGAAAGCTTATAGCAAATGAACTATATTAAATGACTTGATCTTTATGCTACGCTTAACTATAGGAGTATGTCCATCACATCATTCTCCTAATGATATGACCCTGTTGTTAATAACATCTCTATGTTCATGATCAGGAAACCATGATCATATATTAACCAACAAGCTAGTTTAACAAGAGGCTTTACTAGGGACTCTTTTATGTTTACAAATCACACAAGTATTAATGTTTCCGATTAATACAATTATAGCATGGTATGTAAACATTTATCATAAGTATGAAGATATGATAATAACCACTTTATTATTGCCTCTTGGGCATATCTCCAACAGTCTCCCACTTGCACTAGAGTCAATAATCTAGTTTCAAACCTTTGTGTATTCAACACCTATGGCTTTACGGTGTTGTATGTACACGATTGCTAGTGGTCAACTGATCTCCGGATCTGACACTTCTAGGTCCGTGTGTAATTGCATGTCTTTGCGTCCCTACGCATCACTCATTCTCTAATGAGATGGCTTTGTATAATTTTGGTCCTTTGGTGAGACCTTTAGTTCTTTGGGGTTAAAACATGTTGATAATATTGTCGTACAATATATCTTCATAGTATTATCCCGCTGTGAACTACACCTAGTTTGATAACAAACTACTTGACACAAATGCCCTCTTTAGCTGCTATCATAGCAGTCATATACTTAGCCTTTTGTTGTAGTATCTGTCACAATGTCTTAACTTTGGAACTCATCCAAATCCATTATGGAACTTACTTTCCATTTTATTGTGCCACCCTTAGTTTAGATTGAGATAAACTTAATTTGTACTTTGCGACAAAACTAGTATCAATGTAGTACTTTTACAATGAACTAACCATCTATTTGTCACTTCTACAAATAATATACTCTTAGTTCTTCCAAAAGATCATAAGAATATCCTTACTATTGTCCAATGATCAACTTATGAATCATTCTGGTATATGCTCATAACATTTAGAGTATAGGACATATCAGGATTTGTACATATCACAACATGATTGATATAAATACTCTTTGTGATTTCATACATCAAGTATCAATCTATACTTGAATTTTCACTTACCCAGTGTCAATACACTTGAATATATCATCAATATTGAACTCATTCAATCCTTTCTGTGTGACAAGAACCTTTCTTGTAGTTTCTATATTGAACTCATTCAATACATCATCTATGTACTTTCGGCACAACCATATTAGCGTCTATTGATGCCAAATATTTTGGTTTTGCCTAAGTCTTTCATCGGGATGAAGTTCTTAATATGTGTTAATAAAAGATACATCATTTCCAATCAACAATATTTCTTCCACATAATGTATTAGAAACATGTCTTAGCGCTCCCACTTAATTTCTTGCAAATGCAAGCATCTTCAGCGTCTCCGACGAATTTAAACTCCTTTAACAGTTTTATCATAGTGAAGATTCCAACTCCGTAATACTTACTTCAACCATTGAAGTTTGCATATGCATTTAGCATCCTTTGTATTAACAAAACCCTTTGGACTGTGTCATGCACATGTCCTAGGTAACCCATCTATTAGAAGAACTTGTTTTGTTTATCCAACATATAACAAAATTATATGTCATGGTTGCTACATTAATCCGTCTAGACTAAATATCGCTATGAAAGATCAAATCTTGTCATAGTCAACCTTTGAACATTGTTGTAAACTCTTTCCCAACATGTCGACTATTTCATAGATATGAAACATCCATGTCTACTTCTTTATAGATCCAAACACAACTGTAAGGTCTTACACCTTTCTCGAGGGTCCTTCAAGTTCAAAACTTGATTTCTCGTGTATGGAACTATCACGGATTTTATGGCTTCAAGCCATTTGACGGAGTCAGGGCCTATCATTGCTTCTTTGCATGTAGTCCGTTCATTATTCTCAAATAATGATTCAACCCTCAAATCTTGGTATTTGATTGTTTACTCGACCTACTTGTTTCAATAGGAACTTAGATCTCCGTGACCACAACCTTTGAGGCACGTGAGCCATGAGCATTGTTGCTGCCTCCGGAACACTTTTCGGTGCTGCGCAACTTTGCACATATAGCTAAGGTTCTTTTAACCTTATCAAATTTCTATTGTCCTCCCACTTAACTTTTCACGAAAAATTCCTTCTCTAAGAAACTTGACGTTTTAAGCGACAAACATTTTTGTCTCCGATGTTATGGAGGAACAGTTATTCGAAATAACATACAAAGACAGGTTCTTCTGACTTTGGTTGCAAACATCTTTCTTATGCATAGCATACCAATGTTTTAAGAAAGGACAACTTGGGTTTTATCCCAAACCATAACTTTATATGGTGTCATTTCAACGGATTAGAATGAAGCTCTTTCAGTGGAAAACAGTAGTCTCTAAAGCTTTTAATATTTAAAATATAATGGCAGTTTCTGAATTACACCTTCGATCTTACCATGTCAAACAAGGTTTAATTACATATCTCGAACGCTCCATACTCTTATGGTGTTTCGGGATATGCAAATCCACGGAACGATTCCTTAAATCTTAGGTATTATGCTAAACTTGTAACTCAAATATCTTCCTTTATGATCTTATCATAAACTATTTATATTCTTGTTACAATGATTTTGCACTTCATCTTAAAAGTCATTGAACTTTTCAAATGTTTCATACTTCATCCTTATTAAGTAAATATTCATATATTCACTCAAATTTTCGGAGAAAGCATATGAAGTTGAAATCCATCGCTTTTGACTACACATAATGGACTTTGTACAACAATATGTACAAGTTCCAATAAGCTAGTCATTTGTTCCCTTTTGGCCTATGAACGAAGTTTTAATTATCTCTAGGAAAGTTCCACAAGCGTCATTTGATCAAAATCAAATAGACTCCAAAATTCCATCCACATGGAGTTTCTTCATGTTTTCTTTCCAATATAATTTAAACGGCGATGTCACTTCCTAAGTGATCTTTCAATCAATTTGTCTTTCGACATTTTAGCACTAGTTTTATGGATGTGATTTCTCCAACGAGATTTGTGAATCATCCATCTTTTATGGATTACGGCAATTATTTGAACAACCCTTTTGTTCTCATAATACCTGATAAAACAAATCTTGAAGGCAAGCTTTGATGCTTAACGAGCAACACAATAACCCTTTATTTATTCTCGATGAACATCATCACATATTCTTTTGCTAGTTACTTAGGCCATTGCAGTTCATGAATTGTGTTGTTTCGTATGACGATTCACACCAACAAATTCAGTATCAAATACTTAAGAACCACATTGTTTAAGAAGCAAAGAATATAGCCATAACATGTATATCATCTATATACCTAAGCTGAACAATTCTAGTCTTTTCTTTTCTGCCACATACTTATGAGATTCTCTTTCAGTATTTCTTTTTTAGTTTGAAAGAATCTATCAACATCAATAGTGGAGTCATACATATGAGACATAGTCCAAAGCGTGTATAGTTAAATACCAATGTCTTTGGACTTGCACTTTGAAGTAGATAACCATCATCAAATGTTTGGTGTTCTTTCAAATTCCATTCTTTAGTAATCTCTTGGTGTAGTAAACATTTTACCTACATCAAATATTCACCCTTATCATGGAATTATCCATGATCAAGCTACTTTTAGCTTGTAACGGTGAATCGCGAGTATAATGTTGCTCTCCAAAACCTTTTGGAGGATTAGGAAAACTAGTGTATCCAACCTTTTGCAAATTCTCATCAAATATGAGAACATTACTTTTGCCATATTATACTCTATCATGTTGCAACCAAAAATTTTGTTTCAGATATCACAATATCTTCCACACATGATGGTTTCTGAAACAACTCTTTCAGATCCTAGATAACCTTGATATTAAGACAATCCTTTGAATATCAAGAATCATGGAGACAAACATGATACTCATACACTAACACTTGGAATTGTCACTCTTGTTTTTAATACCAATTATTAAACTTCATGGAGTAACCGGAACTTTACTAAAAGTTTGCAATAGGACTTTTAAACTTTAGATTAACACTTCAAAACAATACGATACCAGTTCGTAAAGTAACTAACCAGAGTTCTATAGTTCTATCATCTCAATTAAAACTAAGCGCAAGGTGGTAAACGGATGCCAATGACTACAACAACTATGCAAATTCACTTTGATTTAATTTATGATAAATAATGTTCAACTTTTAATCATATTGCCGTTGAACTCCCACTCAAAACAATATCCCTCACATTGTTTTAGTGATCACACGAACCAAATCCACCACATCAAAACCGATCATCACGAGAGTTGATGTAGCTTCAATGGCGAACAATCAACATGTTCATCATATCTACTATATGACTCATGCTTTACCTTTCGGTGATCCGTGTTCCGAGACCATGTCTGTACATGCTAGGCTCGTCAAGATCAACCTTAGCTTCCGTATGAGCAAATCTTGCTTGCTCACGTTGTATACACTCGCAGAATCTAACACACCCGATCATCACGTGGTGCTTCGAAACAACGATCTTTAGCAACGGTGCTTACTAAGGATGAACACTTTAAAACTTGAAATTGTGTGCTTGAGGGATCATCTTATAATTCTACCGTCGTTAACTAAGCAATACAAGATGCATAAAAGGATTAATATCACATGCAATTCATAATATGTGATATGATATGGCCTTTCTTCTTGTGCTTCCGATCTCCATCTTCAAGCACGGACATGATCTCCATCATCACCAGCATGGCGTCAAGGTCAATGGCGCCGCTTCATGGTTGTCGTCCACCAGCTTCAACTATTACAACTACTTTGAATAGACACGCGGGTCTTAACAGAATTTAAAGACAACCATATGGCTTCTGCCGGTTGCCAACTTACAATAAGGAACATTGCATACATCATATATAATCACAATCATGGCCATATAACATCAGAGCACACCCCTGCAAAACAAAGTTAGACGCCTCTAATTTTCTTTGCATGTTTTACGTGGTTTGGGGCTTTCAATAAGTGTCGTTCTAACTTACGAACAAGAACCACAACATTGATACTAGTATTGTCAATCACCCGTTGTAAATTGAATGTTAACTATGTTGGGAGAAACAGGCACCCGCAAAGCCACTTATGCAATACAAGTTGCATGTCAAGCGTGGAGCAAGTCTCATGAACGATGTCATGTAAGGTTAGCCCGGGCCGCTTCATCCCACCATCCCGCAAGATGCAAAGTACACAAAAAGCAATCGACAACAAAAGCATCAACGCCCACAATGACCATTGTGTTCTACTCGTGCAACAGATCTACATATAGACACGGCTCTGATACCACTGTAGGGGTTCATAGCATGGAAAACAAAAAAATTCTACCGCATGCACACAAACAAGCCAAGATCTATCTACTAGATTGCAGCAACGAGTCGATAGAGGAACTCACCCTCGAAGATTCCAAAGCGGTTAACGAGAGCAGATTCTCGTGGGTGATGTAGTCGTACACTTGCCGATCTCAAGATCGCGTAGACGATCCTTCCGGCGCTGCGTTCCGGCAGCGCTTCCGCAGTCGGTCACATGTTCGGTACTCGATGAAGACCTTCCTCTCCCTTGTTCCAGCAGGCAGCGGAGGTTGTAGCACTCTCCTCGCGATTCCGGCAGCACGACGGCGTGGTACCGGAAGTAGAGGGGAGATCTCGCAGGGCTTCACCTTAAGCCGGAGCGAGTATGGTGGACTATGAGAGAGCCTTGGTGATCTAGGGTTTAGACACACCAATTAGAAGGGGCTAAACCGGCATCTAGGGCAATTAGAAGCTCTAACTCGGCGGCTTGGGAGAAATCCCTAGGCTGTGGCTAGGGTTTAGGTTTAGAGGTAGGGAACTTGTGTGTCTAGGAGGGGAGCCCTGCCCCTCCTTATATAGGTGGAGGGAGGCGCTGGCCAAGGGGATGGAGTCCCTCCCCAACTCGAATCCCTAGTGGGCCGGCGGTGGAGGAGGAACTCCTCCCCAACTCGGTTTCCCACTTCTTCTCCACTTTCCAAAATAGTCGTTTGACTTTTCAAATTGGCGTTTGACTTTTCAAACTAGGATTTGATTAAACCCTTTATTTTGTACAGCGATGACACCTAGTACATGATGTAATCATTCCAACTTGCAATGACACATTCATGTACCCTTCCCCTCCGGAGTGCCTGACATTCCAGAACCTTCTAGAACATTCCCGATGAAAACACCGGAATCATTCCCCAACTCCGAAACAGGACTTTCCTTATATGAATCTTATTCTCCGGACCATTCCGGATCTCCTCGTGATATCCCGGATCCCATCCGAGACTCTGAACAACATTCGGTCTCTTACTCATCATTCCATAACTACTCAACAACATTGAATCCTTAAGTGTGTCTCCCTACGGTTCGTGAATTATGCGGACATGACCGAGACACTTCTCCGATCAATAACCAATAGAGGAATCTGGAAATTCATATGGCTCCCACATATTTCTACGATTACTTTGCGATCGAATGAACCACTTACATACGATACCAATTTCCCTTTGTCTCATGATAGTTTACTTATCCGAGGTTATGATCGTCGGTATCTCTGTATACCTAGTTCAACCTCGTTACTGATAAGTACTCTTTTCTCGTTCCCGTGGTATGTGATCCCTTGTGAGCCAGTCACATGCTTGCAAGCTAATTGGATGACATTCCACCGAGAGGGCCCAGAGTATATCTATCTGTCATATGGATGGACAAATCCCACTCTTGATCCATGTGTCTCAACCAATACTTTCCGAACACTCAATGCCACCTTTATAGCCACCCTGTTACGGTGTGGTGTTTGATGTCATCAAAGCATCCTTCCGGTAAAGGTGATATGCATGATCTCATGGTCGAAGGAATTATGTTACTATGTATCAGAAAGCTTACAGCAAATGAACTATATTAAATGACTTGATCTTTATGCTACGCTTAACTATAGGAGTATGTCCATCACACCATTCTCCTAATGATATGACCCTGTTGTTAATAACATCTCTATGTTCATGATCAGGAAACCATGATCATATATTAACCAACAAGCTAGTTTAACAAGAGGCTTTACTAGGGACTCTTTTATGTTTACAAATCACACAAGTATTAATGTTTCCGATTAATACAATTATAGCATGGTATGTAAACATTTATCATAAGTATGAAGATATGATAATAACCACTTTATTATTGCCTCTTGGGCATATCTCCAACAGGTCTTGCCCAGCCAGACCCTTGGGCACAGCAGGTGGTGGTCCTAGGATTCTTCTTGCACCAAGACGGTGATCTACTACATGTCGGTCCTCTTTGATCTGACCTAACCGACATGTTCTGGAAGGCTTTGCTAGCGATCCGCATGGGCGCATCATGCCTGGAGTTTGCTGGATCGAAAGGAATTTTCGTCGTGCACACCTATGTTTTTCTGGCTGTTTGGTTTTAGAGGAAGCGTCCTAAAGCTCTACTATCTGTGACAATCATGTGTCATGTCCTTGACGATGCATGGTGAAGTCAGATGCGGAGAATATCATGAAGACGAGAACATAAGGGCTAGCTGTGGTGGTTTGTGTCTTTGTGGCAATGAGGATCTGGCTTGATGATATATCACTTGCAGCAGCGTCTGTTAGAGGGGACTACAACACATGAGAAGTTCACAGTTTTACCTTGCAGGGTGAAAACCTAAGGTCTGGCCTTCATTGGTTGTGTCTGGCAATGGCCTTGCAGACAAAGGCATTGTTTTGCAAGCGAGGACTTCCTCCAGGGTGAAATCTAGGATCTTTAATTGGGCAACAACAACGCTTGAGCATTGTTTCCTTCTTGTAGGCGTCGCGAAGCTCTTCTATCTTTTACCATCATGTGTCATGTCCTTGGCGATCCATGATGAAGTCATGTGCGGAGAATGTCATGAAGATAGGAACATAAGGGCTAGCTGTGGTGGTTTGTGTCTTTATGGCAATGAGGATTTGGCTTGATGATCTATCACTTGCATCAGCGTATGTTAGTGGGGACAATAGCACAGGAGAAGTTCATAGTTTTACCTTGCAGGGTAAAAACCTAAGGTTGGCCTTCATTGGTTGTGTATGGCAATGGCCTTGCAGAAGGCATTGTTTTGCGAGCGAGGACTTCCTCCAGGGTGAAAATCTAGGATCTTTGATTGGGCGATGACAACACTTGAGCATTGTTTCCTTCTTGTAGGCGTCGCTTTTGGAGGGGTTGGACTTCTGGTGTTTTTTGTTGGTGTTAGTGTCACTATTGCGAAGGATCTTATTGTTGTAGGAGGATTTTTCTTTTTTTGTAATCCTTCTTCTTTTTTGGCTGTGTGCATCCGTAATGCCAATAGGGTAATGCGTTATTGCAGAGGCCGTGTGTAATTGGGATCTTCGTGATATTAATATATGCTCGCTTAAAAAAAGTGATAGAGTCCCGGGTGGAGGCAAGGGTGGTCGCGTCTGGTCATGCACTCCCATCGGCGAAAAACATGGGCTTGATAGCGCTTCTGCGAGTATCTATGGGTATTGTGTGTAAATTAGAAGGATTGCGTTGTGTTTTATTTTCTCTTTAGGGCCCCTCTTATAATTGTAACCCAACTCCGATTTAATACAGTCTCTCGGTCCTTTGGGGCCTTATCCATTCAAAAAGGAGTAGATGATGTGTTTTCCCGGTCTAGCATGTCCTCCAGTTTGCACTGCAATTACTAAACTACATCCTTTTTTTGAACGGGTAGTGGCCTGAAGGCCCTGTAAGCTTCATGAATTATGCGGTGGGTACAAACTTACATCAAAACCGCCAAGAAATAGGGGAGAACAAGATAAGGGTGCCACTTTTATAGAAAAGACCTCGTGAGAAGAAAAAAACGTGATCGAGTCCCTGGTATTCTCCACCACCGGTGCTGTGAGGCCTCAAGTCTTGGGTGCCCGCGCTGTTGCGAGGAAACATACCACTTGGAACGACGCCGGCAATGGATCCCTTGCCGATGTCGAGGAAGATCCTCCGAATCGGCACATCGGGCTGGAGGAAGAAGATTCTCAAGCAGCCATCACACCCGAGCTTGGAGTGGCTCCGTCCGCCATGCATAGCGGCGTCACTCTATAGTGGCAACTTGGGAACTCCGACAATAGGAAGCCTCTTCATGCCTTGGATAACTCCGGCGCAACACCATCGGTGCTGATGTAGCCCGTCAATCTTGGTCGCTTGCTGAGTGTTCATAGGAGTTGGCACTCGACAACCCCACCACCTTCTTGATCCCGTCGCAGCAAAGCCCTCTCTATCCACTCCCCCACCACCACGGCAGGCCGAGGGAAAGAATAAAGATTCAAGGCCACCAGGAAGAAGGCAACGTCGCTGATATGTCGTAAACGTATCTATAATTTTTTATGCTCCATGCTTGTTTTGTACCAACTATCTTATGTTTTGTTTACACTTTGAGGCATTTTTATACATTTTCTGGAACTAACCTATTAACAAGATGCCACGGTGCCAGTTCCTGTTTCATGCTATTTTTGGTTTTAGAAAATATAGTAAAGAAATATTCTCGGAATTGGACGAAACAAAAGCCAAACTTCCTATTTTTCAGAGGCGAACACGGAGTCCAAAGGCCAGAGGGAGGCGCACCCTAGGGAGGCCACACCAGGCCTTGGTGCGGACAGGGGGCGCCCTATGGTGTGGCCCCCTGGTCCTCTATCGACCTTGCCCCTTCGCCTATATAACCTCCCGAGGAGAAAACCCTAAGTACCCGATCAGAAATCCACGAAAAAGTTCGTAGCTGCCGCCACCATCGTTCCTAGATCGGGAGGGATCTGAAGCTCTTCCCGGCACCCTGCCGAAGAGGGAAGATTATCCCGGAGGCCTTCTTCATCACCATGCCAGTCTCCGGAGTGATGCGTGAGTAGTTTATCCTTGGACTATGGGTCCATAGCAGTAGCTAGATGGTTGTTTCTCCTCTTTGTGCTATCATGTTTAGATCTTATGAGCTGTCTATCATGATCAAGATCATCTATTTGTAATCCTACATGTTGTGTTTGTTAGGATCTGATATATATTGAGTACTACGTCAAGATTGATTATTGATTATATCATGTCTATGTTATTTGTGATTTTGATCAGGCTAGATTACATGTTGTGTTTGCATGCTCTATGTTGCTAGTAGCTACTCTGATAAAGTATTTGCTTGTGATTCCAAGAGGGAGTATTTATGCTTGATAGTAGGTTCATGTCTCTAGTAATCTGGAGGAGTGACTGAAACCTCTAAGGTTGTAGATGTGCTGTTGCTACTAGGGAGAAAACAACAATCTTTTGTCCAAGGGCAATTGTATTGTTTACTTTACACAATTTGCTTAATGCAATTATCTGTTGCTTGCAACTCAATACCGGAAGGGGTTTGGATGATAACCTGAAGGTGGATTATTAGTCATAGATACAGTTGGATTATGGTCTATGTATTATGTTGTAATGCCCAAACGAATCGCATAGTGATCATCATGTCATGTACATGCATTGTTATGCATTCTCTATCTGTTAATTGCCCAACTGTAATTTGTTCACCCAACAAGTTATTTATCTTATGGAGAGACACCTCTAGTGAACTATGGACCCCAGTCCATTCCTTTCCACTGATATTCAATCTACTGTCTACTATTTATTTTCTGCAATTACTACAAGCAATTACTTTCTTTCACACTATACATTTAATCCTTTGTTTTTTAGCAAAACCAGTGAGCTTGACAACCTCACTGTAAGTTGGGGCAAAGTATTTTAGTTGTGTTGTGAAGGTTCCACGTTGCTAGCAACACCTTGGGAGCTGGTTCTTTCTCCTACCGGTTCGATAACCTTGGTTTCATAACTGAGAGAAACTTGCTGATATGCTCATCATACCTTTATCTTGGGGTTTCCAACAAGCTCTACATCATCTGAGTCATCAGTCGCTTATTCCATGAGCTCACAGCAAAGACCCACCCGCTTCCTCCCGTGCCACCACGACCATCCGAGAGAAGCAGGAGGCTCGCCAACAACTGCCTGGTATCACGTAGTAGCACCAGAGCAGTATAGTTTGACCAGGGATTATTTGCGGGGATGCCCAGATCAATCTTCTCCACCTTCTCCGCCTCCTACCACTGGAGAAGAGCAGCAAAGAACAATCGAAATAGGAATATCCAGATCTGGCCTAGAAGATCTGACCCTCTACTCCAAAACTCCACTACAGGGAGAAATCTTATATGAAAACCTACTCTACAGAGAGAGGTGCCTCCTCTCCACTATATCCATCCAGAAACGCCGACGGGAGAGGCTTCGGTTAGGGCCGGAGCGCACGCCTCTCAACTACTGTAGATGAACAGGAGAGAGGAGATGGGAAAGTTATTGAACTGCATCTTGGGTACTCCCTTTGTTCACAACTATTTCGTGTTCTAGGTTTTGTTAAGGCCAATCTTTCTAAAATTGACCAAATATCTAGAAAATATCAATATATAGAAGAATTTTCATAGAGTGTATTTCATATTATATGCATTTGGTACCATATATTGAATTTTTTCTTATATTTTTTGGTCAAAATTTATAATTTTTTCACTTTGAATAAATCCAGAACGACGAAGTAAATAAAAACGAAGGGAATATTTATGTATTTATGTTGCATCTTTTGTAGTATAACTTTTTATTATATACTACCTTCATTCCGGTTTATAAGGGAAATACGTATTTCGAGAAAATAGTTTGATCATAAATTTGGTCAACAATATATAAATCATATATCACAAAAATTATACCATTGGAAGCGTATTTTAAATATAAATCTAATAGTATAATTTTTGTTAAATATAGTTTATATTTTTATTGATCAAATTTACGGTAAACTATTTTCTTAAAGTATGTATTTGACTTATAAACTGGAATGGAGATAGTACATATTTGTACTAATACAACATTGTGTTTGACTTTTAATTAACAAAACCCCCAAGAAACCACGGCTTGCCAGATGCAAATACATTGGCTAGGGTAACACCTGATCCGGTTGCCATCTTGCCACGCCATGCCGACATCTGCAGCGCATCACACCATGCGTGTAAGACTGTAATTATACCAAAAATACATATACTTCTGCCAGCGTACCTCTGACTTCCGTATCAAACTGAAAAGTTCAGGATTGATTAAGATGAGAGAATCAAAAACCCCTGCATAAGCTAGCTAGCTTACACACCAATCAAGCTAGCTAGGTAGCTAGCACGGCGGACCATAAACTAAACAAATCATACTACCACTAGTTCTTTATCAACCAATTTGAAGTTTCAAATGTATCTTAATGGATCTGGAAGGGACAGGTCAATCGCACCAGGGGACCAGGTTGTATATTTGATCTATACTTTACTTGGAGAGCAAGTGGTTTTGCATATTATGTGTTTTATAATGCAAGTGTGCAATGAGGAACAAAACAATACGATGGATATCCTGTGGATCTTGATTATCAATCAGCTTGCGGCGTGCATGATCTTCTGGCTTAATTTACTATGCTTGCCGTGCTTAGTTGCAGAGGACCGCTCGCTGATCTGATCCTGGGCTACTTCCTAGTACTATTATTGGAAATAAAAAGATTATATTTTTTGATTGTGTGGATCAGTATGATATGTGCTGGTGAGGCCTCTCCTGTTAAATTAAGCTTCTTATGCTTGGTTTTTCGTTGTGGATCTTGGGAGTTAGTGCGCAAGAGGGTTTATTTTGGGGAGTGGCTAAAGTGTCTGGATGCAACTTGAGCAATGTAAACATGATTTAGTTTTTTTTTCCAGAGGTTCATGATTACTTACTATTATTGGTGCTTTGTAACAGAAGGCAATAGAACTCGTTGCAGAAGTGTGCCAGGATTCCTAGACACGATTGGACTACTCGATGCTGATATGGGTTGTCCATGAACTGTTCCTGCTTCTCTTTTTTTTCTTTTTTTTTTTGCTTTCGGTCTCTTCTTTCAGGTCCAGGCCCATTCAAGGTTTATTATGATGATTAATATGATGGGTAAATTGGAGATGCAAAGAAAAATGTAGACACGTTTTTTCTTTCAAAAACCTTTAATTTTGGTCTCTTCTTTCATTAACTAATTTGTTTGCAAATATTTCTTGGTATGTTGACACTGCTCATGCTTCTTCAAGGATGCCTCTTACGTTGAGCTTCAGGTGGGATGTGCTCATATTTTTTCAGGGGCGTTGTGCTTCAGAAGCGCTATGCATCAACACATTTTCTTTCAGAAGCGTTGGCTTCTTTATCCTTTCTTAGTCCAACTCCAACGGCCTTCCGCAAACAGATCCCGTGGGTCTGATCCCGTCCTTTTGGATTGAGATCATGGCCCAACACGCACCCGCAAATCGAGAGCCATCCCCGAACCCGTCCGTCTCGGCGCAAATCAGGTCTTAAGTTGAGTTTGGTTTGTGGGTGCACGGGCTCGCGTGTCCGGACCGGTCTTTATTTAGGCCCGCGTGTCATACAAAGAAAACTTCTAATAACTTGCTTTTATTATATAAATAGAAATGCTTAGTTCTTAAACTAAACTATTTTTTTTCAGAGGTTCATGATTACTTACTATTATTGGTGTCCTGTAACAGAAGGCAATAGAACTCGGTGCAGAAGTGTGCCATGGACCAGGATTCCTATGTTAGGAATAGACAAGTTGTATTCCCAGGGGGCCAAAGGCCACAATATATAGTTACAATTACAGGTGAGAATATGCAGGAAACCCCCTAACAGGTGGGGAAAATACACATATACAAATATACATCTAACACCCCCCCTCAAACTCATGGTGGATCCACAACACTGAGTTTGGAGAGGAAGAAGTCATGCTGCGCTCTAGTTTGTGCCTTTGTAAAGAAATCCGCCAACTGCAAATCTGAAGGCACATACTGAAGCGCAACAACCTGAGCCTGCACCTGAGCACGTGTATAAAAAGCATCAACACCCATATGCTTGGTAAGCTCATGCTTGACCGGATCACGTGCAATACTGATAGCACCTGTACTGTCAGAGAAAAGTGGAGTGGGTATCATAACAGAGACCCCAAAATCTGCAAGCAACCACCGTAACCATGTCACCTCAGCAATCAACAAGGCCATAGCTCGCAACTCAGCCTCTACACTCGAACGGGAAACTGCAACCTGTTTCTTCGTCTTCCAAGCAACAAGCGAACCACCAAGAAACACACAGTAAGCAGAAAGTGAACGACGATCCGAAGGATCACTCGCCCAAGTAGCGTCCGAGTAGCACTGGAGCTGGAGAGAGCTGGAACGAGGAAAGAAAAGGCGACGAGTAATCGTGCCACGAAGATAACGAAGAACACGGAGGAGATGACTATAGTGGACAGTGGTAGGAGCTGAGACAAACTGACTCAGAATATGAACAGGATAAGATATATCAGGACGAGTGACAGCAAGATAAACAAGACTCCCAACAAGATGGCGATAACGCGTCGGATCAGGAAGAAGATCACCATCAGTAGGACGAAGCTTAACATTAAGATCCATAGGAGTCTCAACAGTGCGCTCATCCCCAAGAGCAGCACGAGCAAGAAGATCCTGAATATACTATTCCTGAGAGATAGAAAAGCCATCAGAAGTGGAAGAGACCTCGATCCCAAGAAAATAGCGGAGAGGACCAAGATCGGTCATAAGAAACTGCTCACGAAGACGAGCCTTAACAAAGGCAATATACTCAGGATCATCACCAGTAATGATCATATCATCCACATAGAGAAGGAGAAGAGTGCGTCCACGAGGAGAAGTGTGGACGAACAGCGCTGGATCATGAGCGCTGGGAGAGAAACCAGCAGCAGTCACCACAGAGGCAAAACGCTCAAACCAGGCACGATGGGCCTGTTTTAGGCCATAAAGAGAACGCCGAAGGCGACATACCAGCCCATCAGGGACAGAATACCCGGGAGGAGGCTGCATGTAAACCTCCTCACTCAACTCGCCATTAAGAAAAGCGTTCTGAACATCAAGCTGAGACACAGACCAGTGTCGAACAGAAGCGACAGCAAGAAGAGTACGCACAGTGGTCATATGAGCCACAGGGGCAAAAGTCTCATCATAGTCACGGTCGTGCTCCTGCTGAAAGCCACGAGCCACAAGACGCGCTTTGTAGCGCTCAAGAGATCCATCAGAGCGGGTCTTAATTTTATAGACCCACTTACATGTGATAGGACGAACACCGGGAGGGGGAGAGACAAGATTCCAGGTGCCAGTGCGCTCAAGCGCAGCAATCTCCTCAGCCATAGCAAGCTGCCATTCAGGATGACGCTCAGCATCCCGATAAGAAGTCGGCTCGGAGACAACAGAGAGACCGTACTGACTAGGAGAGTAACGGTCTGGAGCACGACGTGGACGAGTAGCCGGAAGAGGAGAAGGAAGCTCGTCAGAAGAAGAAGACATATCAGAAGAAGAAGAAGAAGAAGAAGGTACATCGGGAGGAGGATCTGGAACATGAGTGCAACGAGAATAATGAAAAGGAAAAGGAGACAACGGTGAGGTGGGCGGAGGAGTAGAAAGAGGAGAACGAGGTGGGGAGGAGGACAACGGAGTCGAAGAGGATGGCGCAGGGGATGAAGAGGGCGCATCAGAACGAGATCCAGGAGGAGGGACAATAGGGACAGAAGGAGGTGCATCAGGAAACAAAAGAAAGGAGATATCATCCACCGGGTAGGTACCAGAGGTGGGGCGAGGGTAGAAGGGACGCGTCTCATCAAACGTGACATCACGAGAGATGCGCATCCGACGACCAACAGGGTCCCAACAGCGATAGCCCTTATGCTCATCACTGTAGCCAAGAAAAACACACTCAACAGACTGAGCGGTCAGTTTGGTGCGTTCACGAGGAGGGAGAAGAACATAGCAGACGCAACCAAAAGAACGAAGAGTCGAGTAGTCTGGAGAACCACCAGAGAGACGCTCGAGAGGGATGCCACCTTGGAGGGCAGCAGAAGGTTGAATGTTAATGAGGTAAGTCGATGTAGTGACAGCCTCAGCCCAGAAATGCGGCGGAAGAGAAGAAGCAATCATCATAGCGCGGGTGGTCTCAAGAATATGACGATGCTTACGCTCGGCGACACCATTTTGAGCATGCGCACCGGGACAAGAAAACTGAGCAAGGGTGCCCTGCTCATCAAGAACACCACGCAGGTGCTGAGAGATATACTCACCAGCAAAATCAGCACGGAACACACGAATGGGCGAGGAATACTGAGTGCGGACCATGGCCGCAAAGCGCTGATAAATGGAAAGCACCTCACTGCGAGAGCGCATGAAATAAATCCAAGTGTGACGAGAAAAATCATTTATAAAGAGAACATAGTAGCGATGACCTCCTTTCGACGGGAAGGGAGCTGGACCCCAAACATCAGAGTGAACAAGATCAAAAGGACGCTCGGACACAGACTCACTGTGAGGATACGGTAGCTGAATCTGCTTACCAAGGCGACAACCCTGACAATCCAAAGAAGTGTTTCCGGAGACAGACCCCAGAACACCACGATGAACTAAAGATGAGAGTCGAGAACCACATAAATGTCCAAGACGATGATGCCACTGCTGAAAAGAGCTAGTGGTGACGGCTACAGATGCCGAGGAACTGGCGATGGTGGCATCAGAAGGAAGACGAAGCCAGTGAAGCTCCCAGAGTCCATCAGGGCGGCGGGGGCCAGCACCAAGCATAGTGCCGGTGCGACGATCCTGAACAGAACAGGAATCAAAGTCGAGAGTGATGCTACAACGAGAGTCGACGATCTGACTACCAGAAAAGAGTTGCATGTTAAGTTGAGGAACATGCGCAACAGAAGGAACATGAAACGAGGAAGTACTAAGAATGCCTCGACTAATGACTGGGTGGGGGGTACCATCGGCAGTAAGAACACGAACATGAGGATCGACAGGTCGAACAGAATGCAACAAGGAAGAATCAGGAGTCATATGAAAAGAAGCTCCAGTATCAAGAAGCCATGGAGATGTACCTGGAGAAGGAGGAGGTGGTCGCTCAATGCCAGAAAACTCAGTCGCAGAACCAGCAGAACCTGTCGGTGAAGAATCCCAAGCAGCAAGCAGACATCGAAGCTGCGCTATCTCATGCGCAGAAAGGGGCACGACTGGAGAGGTCGAGGTACAATCAGGTGCCGATGAGGAGCTGTCACCCACACACACAGAGGCCGCCAAAGGTGACGACGAAGAGCAACACGCCGATGAAAACAGAGTCGACGAAAGACGATCACAATCGTCTGAAGAAGCCGCAAGAGTCGATGTCGAGCGGCGAGCCGACGTAGATGGGGTTAGCGAAGCGCGGCCAGAACCACGTGAAGAGGCCGCAAAAGTCGATGTAGAGCGACAGGCCGACGTAGACGGGGTCGGCGAAGCGCGGCCATAACAGCGGGAAGAGGCCGCGAAGGTCGACGAAGAGCAGCGAGCCGACGTAGACGGAGTCGGCGGAGGGCGGCTATAACCGCGTGAAGAGGCCGTGAAAGTCGATGTAGAGCGACAGGCCGACGTAGACGGGGTCGACGAAGCGCGGCCATAACAGCGGGAAGAGGCCGCGAAGGTCGACGAAGAGCGGCGAGCCGACGTAGACGGAGTCGGCGGAGGGTAGCTATAACCGCGTGAAGAGGCCACAGAAGGCGATGTAGAGCGGCAATCTGACATACACGGTGTTGACGGACAAGCACCAAGGACCGAGTGCAAGACGGGAGCAGCGGAAGGCGTCATCGGGTGAGAGAAAGAAACGCCCGACAACAAGAGCAGCAACTTTTTTTTATACAGAGCAGCAACTCTTTTTTTTTTACATAGCAGAACCAGATCTGACCGGGCCTGACGTCAGCAGACCAAAACCAGCCAAACAGGATAGATCGGCGGCTGGCTGTGGAGTGGAGGAGGCCCGCGCGGCAGGAGGTGGCCCCGGCCAGTCAGTGGGGTGGGAGGCAGTGGGTCAAACCGGCCTGTGTGAGAAAAGTAAAAACCACGTGATGTGTATGTGTGTATGTGCAGAAGAACAGAGGACAACGGATGGGTGGGACGCTGGCATGTCCCTCGCGCGATAGGTGCGCAGGAGTGGATCCCTCGCGCGGCAGGTGATGCAGCAGACGCCTCCTGGCGGTAGCGGGGCCCGATCGACGGAGGCGGGGCCCAAGCTGCAGTGGGAGATATGCAGGGTGGGTAAGGTGTGTAGACGTGTAGATGGATTCCGGTGTAGGTGTGTAGGTATGAACTGGGAAGAGGACGGGAACCGGTATGGGGACAGAGGACGGAGGACAGCTGGGTAGAGGACCACGGCGAGTGAACTTCAATGCAGAAGACGCGGTCAGAACGGGAACCAGCGAGGCCGGGGCGAGCTGACGGCGGCAGCGATTACGAGAACCCTAAAACCGGCTTTGATATCATGTTAGGAATAGACAAGTTGTATTCCCAGGGGGCCAAAGGCCACAATATATAGTTACATGTACAGGTGAGAATATGCAGGAAACCCCCTAACAGGTGGGGAAAATACACATATACAAATATACATCTAACATCCTAGACACGATTGGACTACTCGATGCTGATATATATGGGGACTATGCTGATGCCTTTGGTTGTCCATCAATTGTCCCTGTTTCTCTTTTTTTTTTGCTTTTGGTCTCTTCGTTCAGGTCGAGGCCCATTCAAGGTTTATTATGATGATTAATATGATGGATAAATTAGAGATGCAAAAGAAAACTGTTTTGTGCTGGGAATATGGCTGAAATAGGAGACACATTTTTTTTCCAAAAAACATTTTGGTCTTCATTAACTAATTTGTTTCCCTCAAATTAGGTTTGCGTCCCGCTATATTAATATAGCAACAACTAATACAACGGTAAGGCCATTGCTCGGGCAAACAACACAAATCATACCCAAGAGAAACAAAAAAGAACAAAGAAGAGAAAACAATGCCGATATCAGTGGATCAACAAAAAAACAGAGATGACTAGCAACCGTTGCGACCTCCAAGAATTCCTACCACTCTCCTAGCACTCCAGAGTGTCTTGTACCAAACAGCACCTCCAAAAATGGAGCAGCAACGACGACGTTGCTGCCCAGAGAGTTCCACGTGTTACCCCGGGAGCATGTCCTAGGGTTTCCCCCGGTACAATGGGGGTGGGCACGAGGTACCCCCGACGCCCTTCAGGAAGGATGGCAACACCCGCAGGAGTCGCCGCGTCAGTGCCGAGACGACGTGGATTTCTCCCGACCCCCAGAGAACCACCGCCCGGACGCTTCGAACTGCTCCACCAAACTATGTCGGTCACCAGCACACGCCACCACGATCTTGAAGTCATCACTGTCGCCTCACCATGTCTGAAGTTGCGAGGCCGGTAGAACCTAGCGGAAGGAACTCGCGCGAGGACAAAAAGATTGTGTTGAAACAAGGCCAAAAAGATGCGCGCAAACGCGATAAAATACTAAAAACCCTACTCTACTGATGCAAAAACAATAAGTAAAAATGCTCAAATTTTGGACTCATCAAATGCCATAGCCAAGATCTATCTATGTGGATGTATAATAATGAGAGGGATCTGATGTTCATACCTTTGAAGACCGGAAGTGGGATTATGTTCCCGCATAAGCTTTGCTGATGTAGCCGAAGCGTATCCAACCTCGAGGTCGAGAAGGCTTCAAGCGATCAACACCACAAGTGGCGATGCCTTCGAAGTACTACACACGTCCAGTGTAGATACGTCTCCTGGACTTAGGTCCAGCTAAGCATCAGAAGAAGAAGATCCGGACCAGCTCCAACTACACGATGATGTGCGTATGGTGAAGAAACCTCTATACCCATATGTAGTTCAAATCTTGGGAACCACTGATGTCTACGCACTTCTATTCTTGTAGACAGTTGTTGGGCTCCAAGTGCATATGTTTGTAGAATAGCAGCAAGTTTCCCTTAAGTGAATTACCCAAGGTTTATCAAACTCAGGAAGGAAGTGGTCAAAGGTATCCCTCTCAAGCAACCCTGCAATCAAGATACAAGAAATCTCTTGTGTCCCCAACACACCCAATACACTTGTCAGGTGTATAGGTGCACTAGTTCAGTGAAGAGATAGTAAAATACAAGTGGTAACGGTGTCAGAAAATAGCTTTTGACTTATTGTTGACATGGGGTAATGTGTGTGAGTGCCAGAAAATAGCTTGGCGGTGAGGTAAAGATTAAAGGCAAAAGGATGGAAGCAAGCAAAAATGCAACAGATCTAGAACCAAATGGTGTTTCAATGTTTAGAAACAAGGCCTAAGGATCATACTTTCACTAGTGAACACTCTCTCATATAAATATCCTCTCTTCATGATACTACTTTTAACTACTCTCCAGTTGGACACTCTAATCCACGGTAGGGTCTTCCCTAATCTAGATAACCCCACACTGTCACCTTGAGCGCTAGATGGCTCCAACAAACACCACAATTTCATAGAGACAACCAACTCAAAATATAACTCATGAATATATATGTAATCTAGCTTAAGTGCCACACATGGCATGCACGCTGTCACTATCACACACATAGGGAAAATCATAGATATATTAAAGCACGATGAGTATTTATGTAGACTCAAACCTAAGTGCCACCATGGCGTGCATGCTGTCACTTTCACACACATGGGGAGAGCAGAGATCTATTGAAGCACTTAAGTAGCAAGGTCGATCTACTAGATTACAAAGCTCATGACCACAACAAGATCATGCATAGAGAGAGATGAACATATAGCTACCGATAGAGCCCTTAGCCTCGAGGAAGAACTACTCCCTCCTTATCATGGGAATCAACAACGTTGATGGAGATGGTGGTGGAGATCGATGGAGATGGCTCCAGGGGCACTTCCCCATCCCAGCAGGGTGCCGGAACAGAGACTTTCTATCTCCTAAATCTCCCCTTTGGTGACGGCGGCGCAGCGGAACTTTTCTTGGCTTTCTGGTCGATTCTTTAGGGTTTTTGAGTCGGGGGCTTCTTATAGGCAAAGGAGGTAAGGTCGGTGGAGGGCCAAGGGGCCCACACCCCCTGTGGGCACGGCCAGGGTGGGCCCCGTGCCCACCTAGGGTGTGGCCACCCTGGTGTCCTCCTCTGTCTCTGCTTCGTGGTTCCATGTTGCTCCGGGAAAAATAGGAAGATTGGCTTTTGTCCCGTCCAATTCCGAGAATATTGATTTTCTGCCTTTTCTAGAACCAAAAACAGAAGAAAACAGACAACTGACACTGTGGCATCTTGTTAATATGTTAGTTCTGGAAAGTGTATAAAAATACCTCAAAGTGTAGACACAACATAAGACAAATGATACAAAACAAGCATGGATCATCAAAAATTATAGATACGTTTCCGACATATCAAGCATCCTCAAGTTTAACTCATGCTACTCAATCTTATGTCCCTTGAATACGAGGGTCGATCCTCATGCTACTCAAGTTTAGTTACTTGCAAGTTCTTGTCATAGTAAGTACATGTGTATCATAGAGAACCGCCAACGGGGTACCCCTTGCACATGGTACAAGAGCTTTCTCATAACCAAAATGACAAGGCAAGCAGACAATGAACATCTCAGCGATCTTTTTATTTACTATGTGCATAGCTTTTTATTGAGGATGCTTCATAGATAGCTCGCTATGGTGATGCTGCAAGTTTCCACCATGATTAGGCATGGCTTAGGCTAGCGGCCCAGGCGTTTCTCTAACACAAAATACATAACTCCATGGACTTACAAGCTCCCTTTTTATTTCACACTGGTGACATCCATAGACAAAAGAGCATGATATCAACTGAGTAAAAAGTACAAGTGCAATGTTGAAAAAGTTCCCCATGATAGCATGGTTCTGCTAATTCCAACGTATAAGTGCAAGCATATACAACATAGACGACACAATGGTTCAAGTTTATTAGGGGCAAGGAATATAAAGTGTGCCATCAAGTTTGTGAGAGCTTTAGTCACTAAGTTTTCACATAACAAAATGCTTTTTTAATTGGAAGATAGCTGAAAACAAGAATATATTTGGAATGGTGTAACACACCATGCATAGGAATTTATAGTGGACACTTTGGACTAACTTGGTTTCTTGGAAGTTGGAAGCATGAGTAGATATTACTCATACAAGTGGAGGCTAGCAAAAGACTGGGAGCAACCAACTAAGAGAGCAATAATGCACATAATCATGCAGAGCGACAAAACATTACTAATCAAAGCATATAGTGGTACCACAAGTCAAGGACTAAATGATCATAGAGGCTATGATGACTTGTTCATAGTCATAACATGGTGTGAGAATGTGCCAAGTCAACCCAAACAAAGCATCAAAGGAGAATACCACAATACTATGCTTTTGTATGCTAAAACAACGCATGATTCTTTCAAGGCACATTAAGCAATCCTAATTATTTGGAACAAGTCATGCTACAACAATAATCATTAAGCATAAGGTCAAAACAACACCTAGCATGACATGAGAAAGTCTAAGCCACAGTCAAAGCAAGCTCACTTTTGTACCACTATAAGCATGAAACTTTCTACTCTTTTCCAACACCAATCAACTTATTTGAAACAACTCACAAAGATAATAATCAATAAAGATCAGTGAGCATGTCTCACAAATCCACAAAGAATAACTAAAAATTTCTAAGCTGAAAGCATAAGAAAACTAAGGCTAAACACATTGCTAACAAAAGAGAACACTCACAAGACAATAAGAATGAAAACTAGGGTGTTCTAGGCAATGAAAACAAAGTGTGTCTCTCTCCAAAATAAGTGTGTTGGGATCGAACCAACTTTATTCAATCAAACAAAAACCAAAAACAAAAACTAAGACGATTCAATAACGTCACAATAGTGCATGAAATAATAAAAACAAAGTGTCTAGAAAGACCTGATATTTTTATTGATGAAGAAGGGGATGCCCACAAATTATAGCTTCGGAATCTCGCTTAATTGAATCTCCTGCTCCGAGTAGAATTAAAGGCATCCCCAAGATTTTACGCTTGTACCTCTTGAATATTTCTTGGGGTGACACAGGGTGGCATATCCAATCTTGAGATTTTTTTATTCTTCATCTCATTACATCATTCTTTCTCTACACCTGAAAATTTTCCTTCACACAAAACTTCACACAATCTTCATTAGCAACATTAGTGTATTCAAAAGATAATAGACCCTTGGATTTAGCTTTAGAACTGAAAAACTTTCACTAAAAACACAAGCTACTGTAGCAATTCCTTCAAAAAGCTCAATTTCCCAAAAAGAACCCAAAAAAGAATCAATAAGAAGCAAATGCAAATAATGGCGGAAATCTGTCAAAACAGACCAACAGGTAGAAACCGATTTTTTAGAAAACTTTCTGTTGCTCAAATCAAAAAAGTGTTGAACTAACTAAAGTTAGCTAAAATACTAGGGGATTTATTCGTAAATTATGAGCTCAATCCGACTTACAGAGATTCCTCACGAATTTTTATGGTGTAGGATATAAATCTGTTTCGGGACAGCAACTCCCCAAATCTTACTTCCCTCTCATTAGAGGTCATTCTTGGCACAAAAAGCAAACAAAAAGGATAAGGCGAGGTCATTACTGAAGTAATAACTTCCAAGACTCAAGAAAACTCTTGGGTTATCTCCCAACAAGTACTTTTCTTTAACGCCTTTAAGTTAGGCATGATAGTTTGAGAAGATGCTCACATAATAAATATGAGTTTGAAGTAAAAGAGAGCATCAAGGAGCAAATTCAAAACATATTTAAGTCTAACCCACTTCCTGTGCATAGTAATCTTGTAAAGAAACAAGTCATGAAAGCACAAAGCAACAAGCATAGAAAAGCAAAACAAGTGCAACTTCAAGATTTTCAACATAAAGAGGGGAAACTTAATATTTTTGAGATGCATACGACCATGTTTCCCTCTCTCATAATAACTTTCAGTAGCAACATGAACAAAATTAACAATATAACTATCACATAAAGCATTCTTATCATGAGCCAGATGCATATAATAATTATTATTCACCACATAAGCATAGTCATTCTTACTAATTGTAGTAGGAGCAAATTCAACAAAATAGCTATCACTATTATTCTCATCACCATAATCATCAAATATAGGAGGCATATTGTTATCATAATTAATTTTATCCTCAATAGTAGGTGGACTGAAAATATCATATTCATCATTGTAATCATCATACATTGGAGGCATAGTATCATCAAAGTAAATTTCTCCTCCGTGCTTGGGGGACTAAAAATATCATGCTCATCAAAACTAGCTTCCCCAAGCTTAGATGTTTCCAAAGAATTAGCAATAATAGTGTTCAAAGATTTCATACTAATAACATTGCTATTAGCATGCAAATGAAGTTCCATAGGTTTTTAAATTTTCTCTTCAAACACTTCATGTCCTAGCTCAAGATAAATATTATAAAGCTCTCTAATTTTGTTGTTGTTTTCCATTAAGCCTAACTAGTGAAAACAAGAAACAAAAAGACAAAATTGCAGAATGTAAAGGAAATAACTTTGAGCACTCACACACCAAGAGTATGTGAGTACCTTTTACCTTACCTCCCAGGCAACATCGCCAGAAAAGAGCTTGATGTCTACGCACTTCTATTCTTGTAGACAGTTGTTGGGCCTCCAAGTGCAGAGGTTTGTAGAACAACAGCAAGTTTCCCTTAAGTGGATTACCCAAGGTTTATCGAACTCAGGGAGGAAGTGGTCAAAGGTATCCCTCTCAAGCAACCCTGCAATCAAGATACAAGAAGTCTCTTGTGTCCCCAACACCCAATACACTTGTCAGGTGTATAGGTGCACTAGTTCGGCGGAGGGATATTAAAATACAAGTGGTAACAGTGCCGAAAATAGCTTCTGACTTGTTGTTGACGTGGGGTAACGTGTGTGAGTGCCAGAAAATAGCTTGACGGTGAGGTAAAGACTAAAGGCAAAAGGATGGAAGCTAGCAAACATGCAACAAATCTAGAAGCAAACGGTGTTTCAATGTTTAGAAACAAGGCCTAGGGATCATACTTTCACTAGTGAACACTCTCTCATATAAATATCCTCTCTTCATGATACTACTCTTAAATACTCTTTGGTTGGACATTCTAATCCATGGTACGGCCTTCCCCAATCTAGATATCCCCACACTGTCACCTTGAGTGTTAGATGGTTCCAAGAAACACCACAATTTTATAGAGACAACCAACTCAAAATCTAACTCATGAATATATATGTAGTCTAGCTTAAGTGCCAGACATGGAATGCACGCTGTCACTATCACACACATGGCGAAAAGCATAAATCTATTAAAGCACAATGAGTATTTATGTAGACTTAAACCTAAGTGCCACCATAACATGCACGCTGTCACTTTCACACACATGGGTAGAGCAGAGATCTATTGAAGCATTTGAGTAGCAAGATAGATCTACTAGATTACAAAGCCCATGACCACAACAAGATCATGCATAGAGAGAGAGATGAACACATAGCTATCGGTAGAGCCCTTAGACTCGAGGAAGAACTACTCCCTCCTCATCATGGGAATCAGCAACGGTGATGGAGATGGCGGTGGAGATCGATGGAGATGGCTCTAGGGGCACTTCCTCGTCCTAGCAGGGTGTCGGAATAGAGACTTTCTGTCCCCCCGAATCTCCCCTTCGGTGGCGGCGGCGCGGCGGAACTTTTCTTGGCTTTCTGGTCGATTCTTTAGGGTTTTTGGGTCGAGGGGCTTCTTATATGCGAAGGAGGCAAGGTCGATGGAGGGCCAGGGGGCCCACACCCCCTATGGGTGAGGCCAGGGTGGGCCCCGCGCCCACCTAGGGTGTGGCCACCCTGGTGTCCTCCTCTGTCTCTGCTTTGTTGTTCCGTGTTGCTCCGGGAAAAATAGGAAGATTGGCTTTTGTCCCGTCCAATTCCGAGAATATTGAATTTCTGTCTTTTCTGGAACCAAAAATAGAAGAAAACATGCAACTGGCATCGTGGCATCTTGTTAAGGTTAGTTCCAGAAAGTGTATAAAAATACCTCAAAGTGTAGACAAAACATAAGATAAATGGTACAAAACAAGCATGGAGCATCAAAAATTATAGATACGTTTCCGACATATCAACCACACATGAGGGAGAGAGGGAGTGAGAATAGGAAAAAGTCAATGGGATGATGTGGGAGGTCCCTCCTCCCACTTATATATAGGAAAAAGGGGAGCACTCCCTCCCTTCAATTCCCGAGGTGGGACTAAACCAAGAGTGAGGAGGGGTCTGGCCGCCGGCGGTGGGAGTGAGTCCCACACCGCACGCGCCTTGAAGGGAGATTAGAGATCAAATTAATTAGCAAGGCAAGAAGGAGTCCCAACAAGACCTGCAACGACTATATATACTGAAGAGCATTCACCTAAAAGGGACACACCATCTAGTCCACGCCATAGCTTTAGCCATAATTCTAGTATCTAAGTTATAAACCCTAGATTCATATAATCTTGCTGAGTATCTTTATAAACCCGTCAAGATCCATCTCGTAAACACTTTTACAATCTTCCAATCACACCATGCATAAAGTCTGAGGGAACTCCATTGCGATCATTATTGTCTTTTTTATCCAAACCAATCGACCTGAGCCGTTTGTCGGACAAATAAACTCTCTTTCGATATTCGGAAGTGAGACTGCCGTGAGATCATGAAAGCATGCCAAACATAACACAAAACATCCTAGACACATAACCTAATAACCGTAGGCCTAACTCAACATTACAAGAACCCTAACCTACAAATATTAATCATAATGCTTCATAGCCATGATAACAACCAACATTGGTCAATTCCACAAGAATAAACCATTTTGGGTCAAGTTGAAACACTAGGATTTCCAAAATTTGGACAAATTCCACCTTACAGGATTTCAATGTGGGAAAAACCAAGGAAAATGGTGGAGGGTACCTCTATGCACTTGGGGAGGACGAAATCCACTGAGAAAATCTTTAGATTTGGAGAATTTGGGAGAGGGTTTGAGAGGAGGATAGATGGAGCCTCTAGCCACGAACCCTAGTTACTTCTTTGGGGGAATGGGGGTGGCTGGGTTGAGCTGGTTAACTATCTCTAAAGGATAGTGCCCGCCTTTGAGTGTCCATAGTGTAGCGTTTCTCCGAATGACGCTACATAACCATGTGTGGCCTTGACTAGGACCGCCGCGCCATGATGGCAGGCACCGTAGCGTGTTTCAGAAAAATGCTACAGTATGAAACATAGCGCCATTGGTGCAGTCGCTACACGAATGGGTTATTGGAATTTGTTTGGCCTCAAGTTTAGTACTCCTCCGTTTATACATCCAAATCTAGATAAATATTCGATATTTACATCTAAATCTAAATAAATTTTCGACATCTATACTTAAAACGGAGAGAGTATTTAAATTTTTCTTTCGGTCCGAGGTAATTTTTTTTTTTTGCCATTTATGACTGTTGTGAGTTAGGTAGGTGCATGTGCGACAGGGCATGTGACCTCTCGGCGGGGCTATCGTCGCCTACGTGATGTAGACTATAGGGCAGATGCGTCGCCGTCACCACCGTCCGTGTCCATGTCCTTATCTGAATCGGCAGTGACTCAGCTAATTTGCACCATGCACACTCTCCTCTACACGCCTACTGCCTACCCATCATCATCATCATTCACTTATCGGAAGTTGAGGACAAGAGCCTGTTCGTCTACAGCGTTTTCGTCTGCCCTTTTTCACTCTCTCATTCATCATCATCATTCACTTATCGGAACTTCAGGACAAGAGCCTGTTTGTCTACAGCGTTGCCGTCTGCCCTTTTTAAGTCTCTCTTCATTGTCACATTCAGAGTTCCTGTCTTCCTGATACTGTCCAAAACTAAAGGATGTTCTTGATCGAAAAGGAATTCTTTTCCTCTGCGTGTGCACCGCGCGTTAGGTATCATATAGTTGATGCGTTCGTGTAATCGTGTTACTCCCTCCGATCCATATTAATTACCGTTGAATCGGACATAACTAGATATGTTTTAGTGCTAGACACATCAGATTCAGCGACAACTAATATGGATCAGAGGTAGGAGTACTTCTTTTTCTGTTTTAAGTTACTGTACATTAGTCTCGGATGCATTGTGGCATCGTCCACTGCATTTCGGACGCAGTTTTGTTGTTTTTCTTGGTCAAAAGTCGCTTATCAGAAACAGCGTTTTCGTCTGCCTTTTGCTCGTCACATTCAGAGTTCCTGAGATATACTGTCCTCGAACGAAGAAAATGGAGCTCCCCCCAAACGTTCAGATCATTGTGTCTTCTCTCACATGCATCATGTACTTACATCAGAGTCGATGCGAGACTAGCTCGTGCAACCGTGCTAGCTAGTACCGTTTTTCTTTTTCAGTTTGATGGATGCATCCATGGTGGCGTCGACTGTTATTTTGAGCTTTCGTTTTAGTCTCGTGCAGGTATGAAGCATTGATCGGATCATCAGAAACAGAGAGGTGTCCATGGATCACAGTTGAGGCGCATATATTAGACCTTGACGAGGCACGAGGGAGGACAAGGATCGATCGGTCGGTCGGTCGATCATGCGCGAGACACACACGTACAGCAGAATTAAGGGAACACGTACGGGGATGTTTATTTTATTTAGCAGCAGCTAGCTAGTGACACGCTTGCTGCACGGCGGTGGTGTGGTGGCGGGTGTTGGTCCTCCTCGTCCTCATGCTCGCCGGCCGGCCGTACGCCGGCGGCGGGGTCCTCACTTGCAGTTGCAGCAGGAGCAGCCGCAGGCGGTGCCGCACTTGCAGGTGGTGCAGTCGCAGCCGCCGGCCTCCCCGGCCATCTCGAACCCGCCGGAGCTGGCCTTGTGGCTGGCGGTGGGCATGACCATGGCGGCGGCGCCGGCGGTGGCCTCCACGTCGGGGAACATCTTGCAGCTACACGTACAAATGAAAACCAAAGATCACCACAGTTAGTTCAGTCAGCATATCCCTCCCTCCCCTGAATAATTTACAGAAACTAGTGTACGAAACTTTAACATTCAGGCATGCAGGTTCGGTTCAGGCTGCACTAGGTACGTACCCGCCGCAGCCGCTGCCGCACTGGCAGCCGGCGCCGCACCCGCACTTGCCGCCGCAGCAAGACATTCTCGCTCCTTCCGGGAGTGGTGGTGGCTACTGAGGAGGGAGAAGAGGAGCTAGCTCGTAGATGAATGCTTCTTGCTTGGTGAGGAGGAAGAAGGCGGGGAGAGGGCCTATAAATAGGCGGGGCGAGGTAGGGGGGCGGCAAAGGATGGAGGGGAGCGCGCGAGGGGCCACCCAGACCCAGCCTAGCTTTAGTTCCCCTTCTTTTCAGCTTCTTGGTCAGCTTTTTTCAGAAGCTATCCTCGACCAGCTTTTCCTAAAATCTCATCTGCCAAAATCATTTATACTTTTAATTGACATTGAAAATATTAGTTAAAAAGTTTGAACAAATTTTAAAAATAAGATTTTGGAAGAAACAGGTCGAGGATAGCTTATAGGAGAAGCTAGACAAGAAGCTGAAAAAAAAAGCCTTAATCTGAAAGAGGAATCATCAGCAGCGTCTCTCTCTCTGATTATGATTCCTCTCGGATAAATCATCACCTCTCTGCAGTTTACGCTCTGCTTTTTCGCAGCTACTTACTATATATAGCTAGGTTCGATAGGTTTCTACAGATTCCACGCTCATAACAAATGGTGGGAAGAATATCGCGGGGACTTTGCTTACTGCAAACTCTAGCCCATCTCGAAACCTATCTTCTCAGACACCGGTTATTGGACGCTCCAGAGAAAAGCATCCTAGGTATATTGGTAGGCAATGGGTTCAACGAAATACTCAATAATCTTATAGCTCACAATATATATATGCTCTTTTTTCATTTGCTACGCCCCAAAGCGTATTTGGATCCCAAGATCCCCGTGCTCCGTTAATTTCAAAAAATTCAAAAAAATCATTTTTACTACAAGTTAAAAAAATGAAACTAATTTAGGCTATAGTCAATGTTGTATCCCACAAGCTTGCGAAACCATACCACAATTTATTATTATTATTATGGACTACATGAAAATGACAAAATATGATAAAGTTTTAGAAATTTGAAAGCTGCATGCATAGATCTATACTTTTGTCCTCTTGTGTAGCTCAGAATACAGAGCATTTGGAACTGGAATTTTGCACGTTTGTGGGGAAAAAACATTGGCTACATACAAATATTATTTTCAATTTATTTGAAACTCGTCAGTATGAATTTTTGATTCCTCGAAATAGCAGAAGCTCTGGTGCTCGGAAGACCGCTGGTGTGCATACAAACACCATTTCATCAACTCCATGTTCATGTCATGTTATTTCAACTTTTTGTGTTTGAGACATACACCATCCAACAATATTTCGAATATACAAGTATTCCACTCGTAGGAAAAAAAGAATACACAAATATTCTCATGCTGTTTCTCACTCATTGTGCATATAAACACCATCTCTAACTCCATTTTCACATCAAACTATTTCGAACTTTGATGCCCTAGCATAGCAGCACACTATTCAAAAATATTTTGAATCTTCAAATTCAAACACAAAGTTAAGAATATGTCCAAGATAGGTTCTTGTCTTCTCTTATGTTGCATTTGCATCTTGAACATATATGAGTCTTGCATCTTGCTCCTTCTGGTTCAATCCTTTATCTGCCTTGATTCTCAACATGTCCACCACAAGAGCAAGTCGCGGTCCTCGGTCTTCTCCCTGCACTCCTCAATCTATTCAAAGTCTTCGTTATATACTCTACCATTTGCTCCTCTCACCTCCCTCTCCTTCTCCGCCTCCCTCCTTGGAGGCATCTACCTTGCCGGGAGTGGGACTTCTACTCCTCTTCCCATCATCAACCTCAAGGTGTTCCTCATCATCAAACTATGTAGAAGAAGAGATGCTTAATCTTGCCCTTTTTGTTGTAGTTTCTTTGTTGCTCCTCACCCATTTCCCATTTTCCTTGCGCAAGTGGGACAATGGAACACTTCTTGTCTTTGTTGCTTGTATTGTGCTTAGGCGTAGTTGATCTATCAGTTCTAACGATACATTAGCAAGCTAAGTTGCAAAATTGAATTGCAAATCAAAATCGGATCATATTACTACTCACACCCCTATTGGCACTAGACTTGGATGTTGGTGTTCAATTCGATCACAGTAATATGTCCACTGAATCCAACAATACAAGATTCTAGGGCTGTTCACTCAATATAGATAACATTTTGGGGACCCATGTTGGATTATTAGGCATAATTTCCATAATTAATTACAGAATGTAAATTATGACAGTAACAACTACAATCACGTGAACCTCTAACATACTAGAGATATTGATCAACATGAACAGTAGTAGAGTATACGCACTAACAACCATAGTAAAGCAACAGATCTGGTGGCGGTATATGTACTGATCGGTTGCCGATGAAGTTGCCGTTGGTGCAGTAGCCTGTCGAAGAAGTCGGCGTGTAGTATATCCGGCTTGACGACCGGGAAGACGCGTCGTGATAAAGAACTTGAGCAGTCGCGCGGAGCGCTTCCCAAAAACCTTATTCGTCCTCTCCCGTACAAGATCACAAAGGCAAGTGGTTCCGGAGACCTGCTCTCTCGACCGCCGGTGCATGCCGGCAAACGGGATAGAGTAGAATACGGTGGCGGCGCAAGCAGAGAGGATAGCAAAATCCTAGATTGGTTTGGTGTTGTGCGTTGTGGAAGCCGCACAGGCATTTATATAGAGCGGCTCGGAAATCCCGTACAGGACACGGTGTGGACCAAGCCCACGTCGCGCATGTTCGGGTCGGTTACAGGTAGCCCATGATCCGGGAGCGACCCGAATCCACTAACTATTGACACGTCTATCTAACCGCACACATTTTCCCGAGCAGCAAAATAAAGCTCGGCTTGGCGAGATTCCCGCAACCCGTCGCGCGCGCGTCGTGACGAGACGAGCGTGCGTGCGAGCGGCGTTATCGGAAGAGGAGCGCGTGTGTAGCTTTTTTATTATCACTCACTTACAAAATGGTGTAACACTACACCTTATAAGGTGGTGTAACTCTCTTTCAACTTCTCATGTCGGACTACTCTCACTGCTCTTGCCACACATATGTGAGCTGTCATTAACTTGAGCCAAATCATATATAGAATTCCACATACATAGGCTTTGAGATTTAGGGTAAATCTGAAATCACACATATGGATCTAATGATTTTAATCCATTATTTCTAACAACCTATATATTAGGACCTAGCCCAGCCCGAAAAGCGGAGCGTGTTGTTTTTTGGAATCGCCGGCCATGAAACTTTTTAGGAGTTGTGCACATTTTAGGGATCCGCTAGAGTGGTATAACCTGCATTATAGCTGGTTCATTACAAATTATGTGATTCTAGAAGATCTACTAATATAAAGTTGCTCTTAGCTTTCGTTGTTTGAAGGTGAAGGGTGGGCAGACACTCGAGCTGGAGCCTATAGAGGGCTCTTAGCTTTTTCTAGGGCGGGCATGCGTTTGAGCATAGCATGCATGATCACGTTTGAGTATAGCATGCATGATCACATTACACTAGTACTCCCTCCGTTTTAAAATATAAGATGTTATAGATTTGTGAAGAAAATGAATCTAGACTTGTTTTAGTACGTAGGTTCACTCAATTTTGGGATGAATCTACACACTAAAAGAAGTCTAGGTTTATTTTCTTCACAAATCTAAAACATCTTATATTTTGAAACAGAAGGAGTAGTTGGAGAAATTTAAGAGCATCTTGACTCGTCGCCTCCCCATACGATCCGGCGCGGTCTGATTTTAGGACGTATACGGGGTGTCGGATTGGTTCAGTAATTTGGGAGCGCTGCCCAGCCATACGTCCATTAACAACTCGGCGATTTTTATTACATGCTTAAAAAATAAAATTAATTATAATTATATGTAGTTTTATAGTATACGGCTTCGGGGTTATCGTCGTCGTCACTTGGCGCGCGCGGCTGGAACTTGTGTCTTTCCGTGGTTTGATGCGGGTAGCAGAGACCGTCGATCAGCGCAGGCAGTGGGTACCGGCGGCCGCAGCTGCTGCAGCGGCCCACCGTGTCATCCTTCACGCGGTACAAAGAGGTGCGCATGGTCGAGCGCTACCCCGGGAACTCCTCTGGGTCGCCGATGCGTCCAAGCTGGCGTGCGACCATAGCGTATTCCGAAGGCATCCGCCACTCCGTCCTCAAAGGCAGGACACCCGGGGAGGTGGGGTGTCTTATTTGGCGACAAAGCCGCGCCCGAGGCCGCGGCTTCCCTTGCTTGGGCTCCGCGGTGGCTGAAAGTGCAGGTAGCGCAGGTGAGGGTGATCTCCTTCGGTGATGTGGCGTATCACACCGGCGAGTGTCTGGTTCGCCCACCACAGCCGTCGGCCGGCTTCGTTGTGGTTGACCAGAGGAGGGTCGTCGCCCTCATACCTGAAGATCTCTGTTTCCTGCCGATTGGCGAAGAAGGTGGTCCAGGTCACGATGTTGTCAGGGCACCAATTGGGATACAACCTCTGCTCCGGCGTGAGCTCGACGTAGTAGTGGTTCGTGATGGCCACCCGTCGGTCGGAACCACGAGGCACAGGAGGGACAGATACCCCTCCGGCGCTCAGCATCTAGTCAGGGGGCAGCCGGTAGCCCGACGGACATGGATAGCTAGAGGCGCACATCGCTCCCGTCTTCTCGAGGATGAGATAGGCCCATTGTGGGTTGTCCATGGTGAAAGAGGGCGGTGTGGATCTATGGATGGCAATGTCGTCCGTCCTAGATCTAGCGGGGAAGGGCGGGAAACCTGAACATAAAGAGTTGGAGAGGGCGGGAACGAAAGGGCGCGCCGCTGCATGGCCAAACGATAGGACCCGTCGGCTCTAGAAACGAGACACCTATCTCACTGCCAGGGCTGGCCCGCGTCGTTTTCAACTCCATCCGGCACACCCGCTAGACCCTCCGTGGGTTGAGTTCGGCCTAGTGGCACCGGATAACAAAACGGGTTGCGTCGGCGCCAAAAAAGAATTGGGGAGAGGGAGGGGTGAGCTGGTTGTGATTTTCAGCGCTGGTGCCTCCGATAGCTCTTTAGTCGGGTTTTAGGATCCCGAGTGAAGATGCTATAAGATCAGCTTCTAGAACAGGGTAGGGGACTACGGTCGATAATATCGACGGAGTGGAGATTACTACAGAATCCACTTGCTCATGTAGTAGGAAATCAGTAATGATTCGGCCCGATTCTTTTGCCAGCTCAATTCACTGTTTCAGATCGACACGGATTTTTAACTGCGCCAGCACAGCAGTACCCCATCGGTTTCTTGTCACGTCACCTCCAACAGTTTTTACCGACGCCATGTCGTCTGCGACAGGGTTTATTTGACCAGGCAGCACGTACTACGTGAAAGGAAGGATGCTCGCGAACGAACGAACAAACACGGCGTACCGTCGATCATTTTTACTCGCAACGAGGAAACGGCACGTTAGACTGTATATTTATAACACAATTGTAACTGTATCTGTATTGTACCCTTTGGTACCCATATATATGTGATAGGCCACGCACCAGATGCGTTGAGCCCGTTTCCACCAAACCACTGTTTAACATGGTATCAGACTAGGTTTCGAAACCCTAGCCGTCGCCAAGATCGCCATCATGAGCTCCTCCGGCTCGTCCTTGGCCTCTTCCGCTGCCCTGCCCGGCTCCTCGCCGTCCTCTGCCATGATTCCCCCGCAGCTCGCGGCGATCCTCGCCGTCAGCACCACAAGCCAGATGGCTTCGTCCTCAACCTCGCGCCCCCTGTACCTCGGCGCCTCGCAGTTCGTCCCCGGGTTCCTTCCGCCGCCGTCGTCCTATGTGTCGGCGCCGCTGGTGCCGTTTAGTGTGGTACCGTCCCTGCCCCCATCGGTGCCATCGGTGCCCTCGGCCTCGCCGTCGATCGGCCTCTCCTCGGCTGCGGTCGAGGTTGCAGCGCCGCCCCTCGTCTCTACCGGGGCCGATGTCGCCGCCCCTGCTGGATCCCCGGTCACCGAAGGTCCGAGCACTGGTCCCTACCAACTCACGCACCTCATCACGGTGCGCCTCTCGCAGGATAACTTCCTGTATTGGCGGGTGCAGATCCTCCCCCTCCTCCGCAGTCGTCACCTTGAGGGCTTCGTCGATGGGAGTCACCCGTGCCCGCCCCGCTACGTCTCCGCCGTCACGACCACCGGCGCCCGGGTCTTGGCTGAGAACCCGGCGTACCGCACCTGGGTTGCGCAGGTTCAGGCCATCCTTTCTGCGCTCCAATCGTCGCTGACCGAAGGTGTTGCTGGCTTAGTCGTCTTTGCTGCCACGTCTCACGACGTCTGGGCGACGATGGCGGACAGCTTCTCCGCCAACTCCTCGGCTCGTGCGTCGGCCCTTCGCCAACAACTCCTCGAGTGCAAAAAGCTCGACTCCTCGGCACACGTCTACTTCAACAAGATCAAGACAATTGCCGACACTCTGTCCGCCATCGGGCAGCCGCTTCGCAATGAGGAGTTCATGGACTTTGTTCTCCGCGGCCTCGACCACGACTACGACAACCTGGTTGAGGCGGTCCGGGGCCGTGACACGCCCATGTCCCCACGGGACTTGTACTCGCGACTCCTCTTCACCGAGCAGCGCGTCGCCGCCCGTCACGCTGAGCTGCAAGGCGACCCCCACGCCAACGCGGTCTACCGTGGGGCCGCTCCTGGTGGCTACAAACAGTCGCGCCCCCTTGCTGGCCCGCCCACGGGAGGTGGTGGTCGCCCGCCTCCTCCGCCGCTGTAGCCCCGTGGTCCTCCTGTGTCCACCGATCGTCGTGGACGCCCCAATGTCAACTGCCAGCTCTGTGGCATCCACGGGCACTACGCCTCTCGTTGTCACCGTCGCTTCAAGAAGGACTTCCTTGGCATCGGCAACGACGGGCGCGGCAACGAGAAACAGGCCGCCATCACCGAGCAGAGTGGCTACTCCGGCGGTGGCTACTCCGGTGGAGGAGGGTACACCCCGTCATACCCGATCGACCCCGCCTGGTACTTCGACACAGGTGCCACGGAGCACATGACCAACGCGGCTGATCATCTTCAGGCGCAGGAGCCCTACCGCGGCCACGACCACGTCCGCACCGCTGACGGCTCAGGTATGCCCATCACTCATGTTGGTCAGGCCTCCCTTCTGTCTAGTTCATCTCGTCGGCTTCGCCTTCGTAATGTTCTTCGTGTCCCACTTGTCACTCGTCCTTTACTATTTGTTCGTAAGTTTACTCGTGATAATGACGTGTTTTGTGAATTTCACCCGTCTTATCTCCTTGTTAAGGATCGGGTCACACAGGAGGTTCTGCTTAGCGGTCGCATACATCAAGGCCTGTATGCGTTGGAGGCGCCGTCTATGCCGGAGGTCTTCAACGCTGTCCGCACGTCGGTGTCCCATTGGCATGCTCGGCTTGGTCATCCTGCGTCTCCCATAGTCAGCCATGTTTTGCATCGACATGAGCTCCCTACTTCGTCTAGTAATAAAAGTTTAGCCGTTTGTGATGCATGTCAACAAGGAAAGAGTCATCAGTTACCGTTTGTGTCTTCCTCTCGAGTTGTTACTACACCTTTAGAGCTTGTGTTTTCAGATGTATGTGGCCCTGCCCAAACCTCTGTCAGTGGTCATAAATTCTATGTCAGTTTCATTGATGCCTACAGTCGCTTTATGTGGCTTTATCTCCTAAAAAGCAAAGCTGATGTGTTTAATGTGTTCTTACAATTTCAATTGCATGTTGAGAGACTCCTAAAGCAGAAAATCATTCATGTTCAGTCGGATTGGGGGGGGGGGGGGTGAATACCGCAACCTTAATTCTTTCTTTAATAAGCTTGGGATATCTCATCGTGTATCATGCCCACACACACATTAGCAAAACGGTGCTGTCGAATGCAAGCACCGACACATAGTTGAAACTGGACTTACACTTCTTGCTCATGCCTCCGTGTCTTTTCGGTTTTGGAGTGATGCTTTTACCACTGCTTGTTTCTTGATTAATCGTACTCCCACTCGAGTGTTAAAAATGAAAACACCGCTTGAACTGTTGTTTAATGAACTCCCTGACTACACTTTCTTTTAAGTTTTTGGCTGTGCTTGTTGGCCCCATCTTCGCCCCTACAACAGCCGTAAGCTTGAGTTTCGCTCCAAAAAGTGTGTCTTCCTTGGGTATAGTGCTCTTCACAAAGGGTACAAGTGTCTCCATGTTCCAACAAATAGAGTATATATTTCTCGTGATGTCGTGTTTGACGAAACTTTGTTTCCTTTTTCGAATATGCCATCCTCTCCGTCGCTGTCTACCTCCACTCATAACTCCATTGTCTCGCCTGACCAACTTGAGGATATTGCATATTCGCCTGTGTTATTGCCTAACCACGGTGCAGGTACTAGACGTGGCGCTCGCCTCGAGCTCCTTCATGAACCTGAGTCGCCAGGACCTGCTCCTACTGGCTGCGACGTCGATCGCTGCATGGATCATGCAGCGGACACGTGCCCCGAGGCCGCCTCTCCGGCTCCGTCTGGCCCAGCTGCTCTGCCGCCTGTGCAGACGGCTGGCCGTGGGCCGTCTTCGCCTCCTCTGCCGCCCGCGCGGTCTTCACCGCGTGCGTCGCCACCGCCCGCCTCTACTGGGCCGGCGTCACCACCGCCTGCCTCACCTGGGCCGGTCTCTTCCCCGACCGCGTCGCCAACGCCTCCTGGGCCGGCCTCGCCACCGTCCGTGCCTCCGCCTGGGAGCTCGTCTCCTGCAGCATCGCCCCCCTTTACCAATGAGGTCGTCGATGCGCCGCCCCCGCCCCTGTTGCGTCTCGTCCGCAGACACGCAGTCGAAGTGGTATTCATCGGCCCAAGGAACGCACCGACGACACTGTTGCATGGATCGCTGCCTGCTTAGCTCAAGCGCAGTCCGATCCTACTGCTGAACCCTGACACTATCAAGCAGCGATGAGTATTCCTCACTGGCGTGTTGCTATGGACCTCGAGATTCAGGCTCTTCGTCAGAATGGCACCTGGCAGTTGGTCTCTCCTCACCCAGGTATTAATGTCATTGATTCCAAATGGGTCTTCAAGGTCAAACGGCATGCAGATGGCTCTATCGAGCGGTACAAGGCTCGGCTGGTTGCTAAAGGCTTCAAGCAACGGTATGGTCTTGACTATGAGGATACTTTCAGTCCTATTGTCAAGCCAACCACGATTCGGCTGCTCCTTTCACTTGCTGTTACTCGAGGTTGGTCCCTTCGTCAGTTGGATGTTCAGAATGCGTTTCTGCATGGTGTTCTTGAGGAGGAGGTCTACATGTGTCAGCCTCCTGGGTTTGTTGATCCCGATCGCCCTCAACACCTCTGTCGCTTGGTGAAAGCGTTGTATGGTCTCAAACAGGCTCCTCGAGCTTGGCATGCTCGTCTGGGTTCTGCGCTTCGTGCTCATGGGTTTGTTCCCTCCACTGCTGATACTTCATTGTTCATCCTTCAGCGGCCAGAAGTTACCATGTACATTCTGGTCTATGTTGATGATATTATCCTTGTCAGCTCCTCTGTTGCGACGACTGATCGTTTGGTTCTGGCTCTCAGTTCTAATTTTGCTGTCAAGGATCTGGGCAAACTTCATTATTTTCTTGGCTTGGAGGTCACTTATCCACATGATGGTCTTGCCCTTTCTCAGCAGAAATATTCTCAGGATCTGTTGCGCCGTGCTGGCATGCTGGATTGTAAGGCTGCTACTACTCCCATGTCTTCCACTGCGTCTCTCTCTCTGCTGATGATGGTACTCTGCTCTCTGCTGATGGTGCTACTGAGTACAAAAGTCTTGTTGGGGCTCTTCAGTATCTTACCATCACACGACCTGATGTTTCATATACAGTTAACCGTGTCTGTCATTATCTTCATGCCCCTCGAGAGCCTCACTTGACTGCTGTCAAGCGTATTCTCCGCTATGTTCGGTCCACTGTTTCATATGGACTGCATCTCCGGCCGGCACCCTCTGGTGTGCTCTCGGCTTTCAGTGATGCGGACTGGGCTGGTAATCCAGACGACAGGCGATCCACGGGGGGATATGCAGTATTCTTTGGTCCTAATTTGATCGCCTGGAGTGCTCGGAAACAGGCTACGGTTTCTCATAGTAGCACTGAAGCTGAGTACAAGGCGGTTGCTGATGCTACTGCTGAGCTTATTTGGGTCCAGTCCCTTCTTCGAAAGTTGAAGATTTCTCACAGTCAGCCTCCTGTCCTTTGGTGTGATAACATCGGTGCTACATACCTCGCGTCGAATCCGGTATTTCATGCCCGAACGAAACACATCGAAGTTGACTATCATTTTGTGAGAGAACGTGTTGCAAAGAAGTTCCTGCAGATCAAGTTCATCTCCTCCAAAGATCAACTTGCTGATATCTTCACCAAACCGTTGGCTCTCCCGTTGTTCATAGGCTGTAGACGCAATCTTAACTTACTGACTACTTCAGGCCACAGTTAAGATTGAGGGAGGGTGTTAGACTGTATATTTGTAACACAATTATAATTGTATCTGTATTCTACCTTTTGGTACCCATATATATGTGATAGGCCACGCACCAGATGCGTTGAGCCAGTTTCCACCAAACCACTGTTTAACACGGCCAAACACCCTAGTACGTATACCAATTATTGCCGCTGGAGGCAAGCATCGCGCGAGTAATCCGGCCGTTGATTCCAAACAACTAGTAGTAGTACTGTACTACTGTGGTGGATGATTGCCTCGGGAGCATTCATCACGAAACAAGTCCTTGGGAACCGTGCAGCAGTGAAGTGAAACCCGTCCGTTCGTCACAAACTGCCGCGGTGTATGTTGTACTGGTGCTACACGAATAATAATTGGTGTAGTCACAGTACTGTTGCTGCAGCAATCGTGCGTCCCAAACTGCCGCTTGTTCGGTCTTCTGTCACTTTTTTTATAAAGAATATATATTAATATAGCAAAGTTATTAATTACATTCAGTCTTTGCAACAATGCATTACTCTAGGCTAAAAAAAATTTACACTAAACGAAAATTTCTGCTATAGCCATATATTCCTTGTAGCAGCAGCACTAAAGAGACGCCTCCATACGAAGTTTAGATCAGCTTGACGTCTAATTTAGGACAGATCAGCGACATCTAATTTAGAACAGAGAGATAGAGAGAGTATAATTTAGTCGGGCACCGCTCTCATCATATACAGGTCTGGAAGCTGGAGTTTGCACAACATATTGCAGCAACGATATATACTCCATAGATAGGGTGGCAAGCGGCACCCGCATAACGACCCACAAACAAAAATATAGGCAAAAAGAGGCCCTAAAAGTTAGCAAAATTAATGAATGATTAGTTAAAAAATAGTGCCCCAACCCGGCCCCGCTTGACACCACCATAGATGAATGGAAAGAATAATGGTTTGCTCTGCTTCTACAGCCAAGACACGGCAGTTCTGGTGGGTTTATCATTATTATTACTTCTTCACCAGAATGTAGCAAATCACCTGAATTGCACAACACATCCCTGTCAAGAAGATCCCCCAGTATCACCAGCATTCATGGCATGTGTACAACTCGCGTGATTGATTGTACAGGACTTGTCCAACCCAGATACCACAACTTGCAGGGTATGCCTTCTCCTCAACTCGAACACATAATCATACTGACCAAATGGAAACAACTCCAAATAAAAGGAAACTGAATTTTATTAAACGAGAGCATGGATGAATGTATGGATATGACTCCAATAGAGAAGTTCTTATTTTTGTTGTGCTACCACGGTAGCACTGCTGTGAATACGATTACAACATAGCTAGGTGAGGTAGTTGATGAACTCGACGGCAGTGGCGATGGCGCCTCCGGTGATGGCGTCCTTGGCGATCTTGTCCGCCTTGCCGTTGCCAGCAACGGAGATGAGAGCGCCGGTTACTGCGCCTCCAATCAAGGCGTTTTTCTACGGAGCACCGGAAGATTAATTAGCAGCAGCGCTAAGCAGTAGCAAAAACTTATCGGAAACATGCAACCATACACTGATTGTAAAAAGAATTTTGAGCAACTAGCAAGAGGAAAATATTGTTTGCGACGGGAAGGCCGTCATATGCAGATAGATTTTTCTTCACATAAGGTTACATTGTCTACAAGAAGCATGAAAAGATTCATTTTTTTCAGAGAATCGTTACCCAGTCATAGCGACCACGGACCCTTTCCACTCCATAAGCCACGCCTACATACACTCCAGCAACAGTACCTGCAGATTAGTCGAAAAAGCATGTGTATCTGTCAGCGAACAAGAGGATTAAAGTGAACAACACTAGGATTCAAGTGAACAGATGAATGATCGGTGCCAATGCATCTATTTGAGCCAAAGAAAAGACAAGGTTATACTAGTTACCCCAGTATGCACCCTCCTTGCACATCTTCTTCAGCTGCATAAAAGATCAGAACCCCATATTAGCACACTGTAGATTATAGACACTCGCCTTTACTGTACATGTAGAAATAAGGCCACAGAATATTTTACAAATCCACAAGTGCAGAGATATTATGCAAATAGATCTGCAAGGTCTTTTGTCCAATAATGAGGAAAATACTAATATCAGTTACACCACTCTGAAGTCTTAAACAGATCGATGGATGCTACTATGTTGAATGAAACACCACTCTGAAGTCTTAAACATTCAGGTACTCTGTACAATGGAATCGTCTACATTCCGCTCTTCTACTAGCGGAATACATGTAGTGGATTGATATTCAGATAGCGGGAATTAGTAGTACTTACTGTCTGCTCAAGCTTGTTCTTCGAGACACTCCCTGCAGAGCAAAGAACACGTTCGATATCAGATTTGCGTGCACAGAACCCAACGAAAAGTGATTTATGTCCTACTAAATAAAAGAAATACGCAACATCTGGAGTTCTGGACCAGAGCTAACTGACGCTCGATACACAGCACGGCAGCCTCTAGGTGGTGGTGGTGGTGCTGCTCTGATATTTGATACTACTACACAACAGCGTTTGGACCAGAGCTAACTGAAATGTGGGTTCCAACAGCGTTTGGGTGTAAACATTACTCAAAGTAATAAAAGCGTCCATTTCTAAAGAAAAAAAAAACTGAAATCTGGGTGGTTCTGAACCTAAGCTATACTTTACTCATGTGCCATGTGGACCTTTGTTCAGAAACAATGTGCCGCACAGATTAATAATCCAAATCCTGTGGCTAGTGGTATACTACATTTTTTGGATGTTCCTACCAGTCCAGCACCCAAAAACTATCAACGAGAAAAAAGAAGAACATGAAACACAGCATCTGTGGAGGAGCCAAGGAATGAGCGCGCGTTACCCTTGTGGAGGCACTCGAAGGCGTCCTCGGCGGCCACCCTGCAGGCGCCGACCTGCGCGCGTTACCAAAATCACCGAATCAGCCACATTTTTCAGCAGATACACCAAAGGATCCAACATTGGATTGAGGATGAAGAGGAAGAAAGGAAGGGGGGTTGTGGTGGTGCGCTTACTGCGCCGATCTTGAGGAATCCGTCGACGGTGCGGTTGAGGAGGGGGTTCCCCATGTCGATGACCACGTCCACCTTGGGCGACCCCGCCGAGAAACCCGCGCGAGGCATCCTTCCTTCCTTCCTCACACAACCTTCTCTCTCGGCCGGTCGAAGGCTCCCGTGTGACAGACCGACTGAGCAGGTACAGACAGACAGGCAGCGCGAGGAGGAAGATAGTAGAGTACAGTGCGGGAGAGAGATAGTGGAAGCAGTGGCTGTGAAGGCACGGAAGCCTTCGATCCTCCTCCTCGGGGGACGCGCGCCGCAGCCACGTGGCACCGGCCGCACGGACACAAACAAAATGTCGTTTTTATCTGCCGACCTGACCGCGAATTTATGCAGACAAGTACTTTTGTTTCCGAGAATTTCAATGCGTCCGTGCGCCTGTGTGAATCGATGGTGGACGCTGGAGAACGAGCCCTTCGCGGCTCGAATGAGATTGGCTGAATCTGAATGACTTTGAGTCACTGACGTGTGGACCTAACATGTGGCGGGACCCACGCGTCATAGACTCAAAGTTCCTGGACTCTGTATCCTTCAGAGGTCAGGGGAGGGGGAGCCTGCCTCTCACGCCGTGCTATACACAAAACGGTAACTTCGTTTGGATCTATAAAAAAGTCTCACTTGAAATTCCGAGTCAAGCTTTTACCATAATCTTTCTTAAAAACAAAATACAACCCAATTGCTAAAAAGTGATCCGTGGCCGGTTTGCTTCATCGAGCCATCGATTCGTGGCCCTTGGATCGACCGGATCAACGTCTGGTTGGGTGAGTCGTTCCGACAGCAAAGTGAGCATCACATCCCAACGCGTCTCATTCATCCCCTTCCTTTACTCCACCGGCAAGCACCGCCATGCCCTCCACTTCCTTCGCTCCACCGACAAGCGTCGCTGCCTCTGACCTTCCCCTCCTCGACGGCGAGGGCTGCCCGGTCCCTTCCTCTAACTTCGGGGCTCGCAGCCTCCACTGCACACCGCTCTCGCTTCGAGCACCAGTGGGATTTAACCGTGACGAGGTTTAATCTCGTCAATGCCCATTGTTACGGACTTAGGTTTTGGAGAAGATGGGGATGCTGGAGATCACGGAACGGTTAGCAAACAAGCAACACGGGGACACGAGGTTTACCCAGGTTTAGGCCCCCGGAGGGAAAACCCTACTCCTGCTTGTCTGCTCTTGATTACGGCGGAACCGAAGGTTACAGGGGTGCGCAGATGCGATCTAGCATGGAGGTGTCTATGCGAAAGTATGAGGTGCTCTAGATCTGTAGATCTATCATGGAGGTGGAGATCGTAGATCTATCTATTGGGGGTTATGGCGTCTGTAGGTCGTTCCCTCCTCGTTGGACCCTCCTAGACTTTATATATGGGGAGGCTAGGTCTCACGTACCGATACGAGTAGGTTACAAGTTGTATTCAAACTCTAGTCTTGAGATTTCCTTGTCTTGTACGCTTGAGAGTCCGTGTCCACATGGGCTTCATATCAGCCGAACCGTCATAGGCGTCATGGACTCTGGCAGATCGTCGAGTGGGTTCCGTCAGGCTGGACCAGGTATGCTAAGGTCATGTACCCGCGGGGTATAACCATGTCAGTAGCCCCGAGTGTTCAGTCGAATCGTAGATTCGGCTGAGGACTCTTCAATCCTTCGGATGCAACTCTGTCTTTCAAGAGAATGTGTAGGGATTGTTGATGCGTGTGCCTGACTCTTCCAACGGATCAGGGTCAGTTAACTGTCTTAGGACAAAATAATACGATCTTCTTCAGGTTCGAGTCCCTTGACTCGAACCCGGAACATATGCTGGCGTAATTTGACTCTGACCGCGGAGGACTTACAGGAGCGGAATTTTAGTAAATTTAAATGATATACCCAACGCGTCCGTCGGGATTTTTCATCGCGCCTGTTGGCACGGATTCTTACTAGCAGAGCGCAGTCATGTGCGTTACCAGGTCATCATATGATATCTGTATGTCTTATCTTTGTGTCACAGACACAGCATCCGAATATTTATCATCACGGTCCTATTATTAGGCCTCTGCCCGGTCCTATTTTTAATAAAAAAGGAACGTGAAAAGAAGATGGATGACGATATGGGAAGAAATGTACTATATACCGACCAGTTCAGCGTGTACTACATGCCCCCCCCCCCCGTATGGGCGTATTGGTGTTTTCCTTCTAATATTTTTTTCTGTTTCCCATTTTATTTTTGTTTTATTTTTTAATGTGTTTTTTTATGATTCTCTTTTATTTCCTTTATTTTTGTTTGCATTTTTATGAAAAATGTTCAAATTCTTTTTTTTTCAGGAAGTTCTAAATGGGCCAACCATGTGTAGCGCGGTGTAATGACAAGCCGGCCTGCCATTGTGCATTCCCAGCCCATGGGCCAACTCACCTGTTATTGTTTCTTCTCGGCTTGGCCGCATCCACTCTTCCCCCACTTCTCCCCCAAGAAAAAGTTGAATCATGGACACCACCGGCGCCGGCGGCGGAGGCAGCGGCATCAGCGAGGAGGAACAACAGGCCCGCCTGTCCGCCATGATCGAAAAGCTCCAGAGCAGAGACGCGTACGCACTTCGCAACTCTCCCTCCTAATCTCTACTGCTCGCTCGCTCGCTCCCCTCCCCTCCCCTCCCCTCTAATGGTGTCGCTTTGCTCGGGCCGCAGGCTCCGGATGTACAGCTGGCTGTCGCAGCGCTGCTTCTCCGACTGCGTCAGCACCTTCTACCGCAACTCGCTCGGCAAGGGCGAAGGGGCCTGCGTCCGCGCTTGCGTCCGCAAGTACCTCCTCGTCACCTCCGCATCCAACGCCCGCTTCGCCCAGCTCGCCGACCCCTACGCCGCCGTCGAAGACGACGACGACGAGGAATGATTCGTGCGGCCAACCCGCCGCCGCTGCCGGTGGCGGCTCTGCTGTGGGAGGGATGAATTTTTGTGTGTCTGCTCTTGTTAAATCTTCTGCAGTCGAGAGAGTAGCTTCTGATACCTGAAGAAACACACTAGTAGTAGTAGCAGTAACAGACTAGAATGATTATGATGCAGTTTTTGAGCTTCCATCATGGCTGTATCGAACCACGGATTTGGAACTTGATGGATGCAAAAATGATTGAATGGTTTCCTTGTTTAATAAGCAATCGATAAATCTTGCCTTCAGTGTCATGCATTTGCTTGCCTGACTGTGACCTGCTGCTTGCATATTTCAACTCCAGTTCAGAATGTGCATTGGTGCAAACCTGAACTTCTCCGTGCCAATTCATGGTTATGTGTATCTCTGTGTTCAGCAGGCTCCGCGAAACATGTTCAGGCTTTTCCCCAATAAACAGGTATGGGATCAGCTCAATAATTTTGGATGGTGGTTTGATGTTCTTTTCCTGTCTAGATGAAGTTTCTTACATTCAGTATTTGCCGTATCTTTTCACCGTCTCATGCCAAACTTCAATCATTCATGCCATGTGATGATCAATAATTTGGTGTGTACAACATGTGTTGACATCCACTGCAATCAAGCTCGTGTCTCGTTTATTTCATACCTGATACAGGGTCAGTATTCAACGCTGATTTTTTTTAGTGTATACCTTTGTGCCTTACCAAGCATCAAAATTCAGCCCACTGAAATTAATTATGTTGTACTCAAAATAGGGTGTTAAAGGTACTTCAGGTGATGGGACAAAAAAATGATTTCTTTGCAATGTTATGGTTTATCGGAGTATGATGTTGCAAGGGGAAAGTGACCTGAGATGACTACAACCAAGACACCAGACAAAAAAGAGAGGAAAATCCCCAGGTATTCATTACTAGCACATATTCAAGCTTAATAGTGTGTACTGTATAAAAAACGAAAAATCGGCCATTAATGCCTAGGAGTCGCTCTAAACGAGAGCATTGACTTTGCTTGGAGATTTCTTTGTTCCAAGTAATTCTATGAGACAGTTACAAGGGAGTTTAGAAATGAAAGATACATTGTATTTTATCACCGATCGAACTCAGTATTCTTATAGATAAGGGTGAAATAGACTGCTCAAGGAGATCAGTGTTCTCAGCAGTAAACTGGGAAGAATTAAGCCATCTTCAATTGACATGATTTAGTAAAGAAAATCATCAGTGTTAGCTTGAGCAGATAGACGGACGGATATACCCATAAAACGTGGGTTGATTAACACCAGGTTCTAAGGAGCAAGAATAATATGATGATCATCAATCAGGGAAACCAGTTGCATTATGCATATGTTTTCCCCACAGCTAAACTGGAGTTATGTTTAAGTAACCTGAGAGGTCTACATTTTCGCATTAACTGGTACGTGTATCATCAGCAATTACAGTCAATCTTAAACAGGGGCCGGGTTCACTTACAGGAAATCTTTTAAATTTCACTATTTCTTGATTTGTTAATGACTTAATGCAAGAGTGCCGAATCTGAGCCCTTCAAAAAACGCCGTATGGCGAGTTTTTATCAGTACATTACATGACTGGATGCATCAGCATGACCTTTAGCCATATTTTCCATAATTCTTCGGTAGATTACCGGTATGGAATTTGGAGTTGGATGTTTGAATTTCTTCAGATAAACCCTCATTCTGTTCGATAAGTACCACTTTTGTTCCTAACTATAATACGTTTTATGTTTTGGGAGTTCACTTAACTTCCAAAACGTTTTATATTTAGGAACAGAGGTACTACCATTTAGCCCTATGCTTGTGATGTTTAGCTGCTGTCTGAAGAACAAAGGTTTCCAGTCATGGCGAGTTATCTTGAATAATTTAACTGAAAACAGTTGAGAAGCAATGATTTAGCATACCACCAAAATGCTTTTAGAAACATAAAAATCAACTATGACATCGTACAACTCGTCCTACCAAAATTCTAGGAATATAATATTTCCATACAAGATTAACTATAATAATATTTCAATTAGGAATACCGTGAGCTGGTTTCTCAAAAAAAAAAAAAAAAAAAAAACAGGCTGCTGGATGCGGCAAACGGTTCTAGTACAACCAAATAGCTTGCTCGTTAGTATTAAGCGAAGACAGAGCTGGGCTCCACACCAGTACACCAGTACCACCAGGGGAACACGAATGCCATGCCTGATGCCCTGCCTCTGCTCCACCACGCCCATGTCCTGTCTCCGCCACTGCCGCTGCCTCTCTTTCTCCACCGCCTCGCCCACTCACACCGCTGGTCTCCCAGTGCCGCCTTTGCAGCGGCTATGGAGCGTGTCTATGCCGGGACGCTCAGCCCTGATGAGCACGTCACCTGTTCGACGAGTTGCTATGGCAGGCTAACCCGGTCCCCGAGCATGCCCTCCACCTCTCTCAGAGATGGCCCATCACTCGCTGTTGCGCTCTTCCACCGCGTCTGCCAGGAAGAAGCTGGCCTGCAGGTGGTGTCGCCCAGTCTTTTCCTACAACATTCTCATCGACTGCTGCTGCTGCTGCTGAGGTGCTGCTTCGGCTGCGTGTGCCTGATGGATTCTCGTACTCTATAGTAATTAAGAGCTTATGTGACGGTACTAGGAGCCAGCAAGTGCTCGACCTGCTCGAGATGGCGAGGAAGGAAGGAGGTGCCTGCTCCCCCAACATGGTGGCAAATAACACAGTATCTAGGGCTTGCTCAAGGAAGGGGAAGTAAGCAAGGAGTGCGATCTATTCCATGAGATGACATGGGAAGGGGTTGTGCCTGGTGCGGTGACATATAACTTGGTTATTGATGCGCTGTGTACGTAAGAGCAGAGCAATGGACGAGGCAGAGTTGTTCCTCTGGCAGATGGTTGGTAACGGTTCTCGGCCGAATGAGGTGACATGTACTAGCATCATCCATGGATATTCAACTTTGGGCCAGTGGAAAGATACAACAAAGATGTTCAGCAAAATGACGTGCTTCTACCAAATATTGTTACTTGGAACACGTTCATGGCCTCCCTTTGCAAGCATGGCAGAAGCACAGAAGTTGCGGATATTTTTGGTTACATGATATCCAAGGGCCACAAACCTGACATCTTCTCGTATTCTATTCTGCTTCATGCGTATGCTACGCTGAAATGATGAATCTCTTTGAGTCAATGCTAGGCGATGGTATCATAGCCAACTGTCATATTTTCAGCATATTAATTCATACATATGCTAAATGTTGAATGATGGATGAAGCAATGCTAGTGTTTACCGAAATGCGAGTACAGGGGTGCGTCCGCATGTATGCACCTATTCAACTGTAATAGTTGCACTTTGCAGAATCGGTAGGCTAGCCGAGGCTATGGACAAATGAAATGAGATTATTGCTATGGGAGTACAACCAGATGTAACCCTTTAACACTCCCTAGTTCAGGCCTTTTGTACACATGGTGATTTGGGGAAAGCAAAGGAGTTGGTTTACGAAATAATGAACAAAGGTACAATGAACAAAGAAGTTAGTTTATGAAATAATTAGCACGAGTAAATATCAAGATAATACGTACATGCACAAATTTGTTTCAATATTTTTGAATTTTAATTTTTTTTGCTGTGCGTGGTTCCAGTTGCACTAAAGTTTTACTGCCCAGTACACTAGTATACATAGAGAGAGAGATAGTATACATAGAGTTGGACGCAGCTAGGTAAGTAAGTTGATATGATAGGGTAGATGATGGAGAACAGAGGACGGGTTTTACTCCCCCTTCCAAGAAAATGTGATGTAAGAAAACATAACATGGTTGGTAGACAGGCAACCTACTTTTAATCTAACCACACTAAAAGTGTCTAGTTTTATATAGATATTCAGCAACTATAAATTAAATTGACAAAGTCACTTATTCGTTTTCCCTGTTCTTGTAGTTTTATTGTCAATACGCCATGTCAAAAGCTATGACAACATGCAAGATATCCCCGCTTTTTGCTAACTTGCATAAAGATTAGTTAATTTCATGAACATAGCACAATACACGATAGGTACTAATTAATGGGATTGGGATACATTAGGAAACAATTTTATTGAGATATATAGGATAAAGGTTGCTTCATATGGAAATCGACACAAGTGATGGGTTTACCTACATTGCCCATAATATATGAAACAACGTTCTGAACATGGCATGCTAGTGTCGAGCAATGCTTTAGATAAGATTTGCTCAACAAGATTAGGGGAATTCTTTTAAGAATTTCTTAAGCTGCCGTCCAATCGAGATTGTGATCAGTTCTTGGAGGAACATAGTAAATACTTGCGTAGATCGGCAGATGTGCTCACTCGACTTCTCCTGTGCTAGACCCGATTAAATCCCATGAAACATGGTAACTTTGCGTACATGCAAGTCATGCAAAAGTCAATTCAAACATGAAAACAACATATATTCTCTCCTTTTTTTTGTTTCTAAAATTTTACTGTGAAGTATACTTGTACGCAACCGAGAGCTGGAGGCAGCTTGGTAAATATGTGGATGTGATAGGGTAGGTGATTTAGGCCTAGAGGCCGGGTTTTACTCCCCATTTTAAGAAAATGTGATGTAAGGAAAACATAACATGGTTGGTAGATAGGCAACTTAATTCCAAACCAACCGCGCTAAAGGTGACTAGCATTATACGTATAAATATTCACCAACTAGGCCAAGTCTAGATGTGCTGGCTATGTGTTTCCTTCCCTTCTCAACGAGAACACTCATTCGTTTGCCTCTACTTGTAGTTTCATTGTTCATAGACCATGTCAAAAACTATGACAACATGAATGTTATCCCCAGTTTTTATGAACATAGCACAATACACGATAGGTACTAATTTAATAGGATTTGGATACATTAGGAAACTATCTTATCGAGGTACAAATAATCAAGGTTGCTTAGGAAACAACGTTACGAACAGGACATGCTAGTGTCGAGCAATGCTTTGGATAAGATTTTCTCGACAAGATTAGGGGGAAAATTCATCAGTTCCGCGAGGAACATACCAACTGGTTCTGTAAGTTGTTCTCCTTCTCGGAGGGATGTAAAACACTGCCTAATGTGGCTGAGTTCAGTCAAAGGCACTGGCTGGCATTGGCAGCGTGTTCGAGCTCATGTGGGCCTGGAGAGCAGCGAATCGCGTGGTTTCTTTCTAGGATGTAACTTTGTCTGAGGTGTATGGGTTGTGTTTCAGTGCGTACTTTCATTCTATGCAGTGTCCAAGGATTTTTCAGTTTGCAGCGTTAAGTTTTTTCAGCTACCTCAGTCGTTTCCAAGCTGAAATTTTGTACTGTGCTTGTAGAGCAAGAGGTGGACATGCTGCTTTCAGAATTTCAGCCAAATGCATTGGCTGACATTGACAAAAACGATCCCGAAACATGGATACGCTAAAACTTTCAGCTCTCACAATCTGCATTCCTGAACTCACATGATTTATATTCCTATACCATCTACCCCGAAACAATCTGGAAAAAGCAAACGGGGACAGTCATCACTGGCCCCGACGATCACTGTGATGCATTTGATGTGTCCCATGCAGTTGTAGACTAGTATTACATTGTCCAATCCTTCCCGACGAAACCGAACTGATGTGAGTTGGGTGAGAGATTTGCGTACCATGCGATAAAACTATCGGGTTACTACTACAAATTTTGAATAGAAATTTTGTAGTATTATAAAGTACATGTTGAATCATCTGGTGGTTTGTAACGAAATACTTCAGAAAAATTGTTGTACAATTCGACAGGAGAAATTAGGCGAGCAAAATTCAAATTCAGCCCTTTTCATTCACTGGCGGCCCCGCGTTATACGCGAAATAATATCACTCTACTCTCTCGGTTGGGTCTGAAGTGTCAGATCATACTGAAATAGCAGCTATCCTCTGGGCTTGTTTTCAAAAACCCTGGCGAACCCCAATTGAGATTGTTGTCCCACCTGCATTGTTGGCTTTGATTGATCCAGTTACCAACTTACAGGAGTTATCCATGAATTTTACTATGCATGAGATTGACAAACTTGTGGCTCATTTAATTTACCAGCTCCCAGACCAGACGGTTTTACTGGACAATTCATCAGGAGATTCCGGCATAATACCCAGCACTAAAATCCTACATTTTTACGATCACGATGCATTTCTACACACTTTGCAGAGATTTTCATGTTTTTGTTTCATTGCAAATCGTGAATGGTTGAGTTATCACGTTGATTCCAAGAAGGCTTGTCCTGTAACTCCTAACAATTTTCGTTCGATCTCACTGCTGAATTCTTGCTTGAAGTTCCTGATGAAATTACTTGCAAATTGACTATAAACCAAGATTCTCGATGTGGTACACAAAAAGCAATGCGGTTTCAAATCAATCACACTATTCAAGATTGTCTTGCGTGGTCGTTTGAGCTTTTTCATCATTGCTTTGGGTTTCGTCCACAGATCGACCACATTAAATTTGAGGAACACGCATGGGTCACAATACATTTTTTCATTATTTCTCCTCCTTACAATGTCGTTGACACAACTCCTCGTGTCTTACACCTTCTACCGGTGCTCCTCCCACTATGTTAAAAAAACAACAAATGAGACATATAAGAATCCATACAGATGGTAGGCATATAACTTTATAAATCAGCAGCTAGTATATGTCGCTCGCACATGTGTTTCAACATGCGAATACTGTCCAAGATCCGGTAGTAGCTCTGTACAGTCCTCCATTTACTTCCTTCCACGATGGGAATGTGATGCATCAGGGATGGTAATAATCTCTAATGGGTGCCAAGGAGTAGCAGAATTCGGAGTGTGACCAAAAGCTAATGATAGGCAGAGGTGTTGCTCGGAGCGAATGAGCGTAGTCTTGTCTAAGTAATCCAGGGATGTGACTCTTATTTGGTCCTCAAAACCATCTCGTTGCATCGTCTTTGGCCTAGTCTACTACTGGGTGTTGTTCCGGTCCTTCTGTAGCTGACGACAATTTTCCAAATGCATTTTTAAACTTGTAATTGTTTGTAATACCAAACTTCTTGATTATTCATAGGTTGCACCAAAGGAGCGCTACAAGACCAGGCTCTTGTCCACCCTTCGTGTTGACATTGGTCAGGATACATTAGTTTTTGTAATCAAGTGTTGCCGCTCAAAGCATGCAAAACATAACGAGGAATCGCGTCAAAGGCACGCACGATCATTGGATGGTGGATGGCAGCACTATGGCGCCGAGGGGCACCCGCGCCAGATTCCTACCACATTCAGCACCACACTACATCATTGCGAGGAAGGCGAGGTGATCCATGGTGACGTCTCCAAGGAGATAAACAGTGCCCACGGGCGCTAGAACTAGCACGAGCAGGAACATATTTCGCCACATAAGGAACAACTTCCAGCACGACACCTTCAAGAAGGGTTGTGATGGTGAAGTATGCCACCATCGTGAGCTTTTGCCCGAAAGGTTGCCCATCCCAAAGATATGCAACCCAGTTAGGCGAGTAGGAAGAGATGCATGGTAGCGCCTCCAAGGAGGAGAGTGGCGCCCACCTAAAACATATAGTCCTAGGCAGAGACCACGAACCTCATATTGGCGGCAGAAAAGCCCCACCAGCAGTTGCCGGAGCCGCTGGGTTAAAGGCCTAGGGGCATAGGCGACGCTGTCCGTCCTCTCCATTTCCGGTGGCCTTAGGGCCTTGGAGGTGTGGAGGATCACCGCCTCTCGTCGTCGTGAGGTTCCGTTCCCATTCTATAATGTTTTTTGTGTCTTCTTTGAAATGGCGAGGCGGAGGCTCTATCCTCAAGTGAGTATATTGCGCACTGCAGTGTTAGTACTGGAGGGCAAAACTGAGTACAACCAAACTGTCAGTGTTACACTCGAGGGTATAACTGAGCACAACTAAGTGGCCAAGGTTAGACACGAGGGGGAAAACGTGATGCACGGTACGCGTGTCGCGATGCACGGGGCAGTAACGGACGTGTGTGGCTGTGCACGGTGCAGGAGCGTACATGGTTATGCGGTGCACAGTGGTGCAACGAAACGTCTCCTCCCTTCACCTTTATAGAGGCCTCCTCACTCTCACTCGTCACTCGCTCACGCAACCATCTCCACTGTCCCATCACCTTCTGCAAACCCCCAAGAAAACCCCAACCACGCCGGCGATGGAGAAGAACTGTGCGATGGCCATCGTCGCCTCCAAGGCCGCCGGCGAGGAGGCCTCCGTCCTCGTACAGGCCCCGGTCGAGTCATCGAAGGTAGCCACCGTCCCCTCCAGACCCCCATCTCCGCTTTCGCCGTATCCGCCGGCGAGGAGGCCCCCGTCCTCGTACAGGCCCCCGTCAAGGCATCGAAGGCAGCCGCCATCCCCGTCCATACCCCCGTCACTGCTTCCGTCGTAGCCGCCGGCTAGGAGGCCCCCGCCGGTCTTCGGCAGATCCCGCACGACTGGGACCCCTACGAGAACAACGATTACATCAGGCCGGAGAACCCCTTCGATACCAACTTAGCCGATCAATGTCGGAGGTAACTAGGATTTTCTCCCCTTCATTTGTTCTTCCCCCATTCCCATCGTTGGATGCTAGATCATGTGTTATTAGGGCTCAGCTGTTCGTATTTTTAATTGTTGGATGCTATGTATTTTTACAGTAGCCAATCCTCATGTGTTAGATCTCGTATTTCGATGAATGCCCCTAGTTGGGATCAGTACTAGTACCGATTTATAGTTGGGATTAGTATTCGATTTGGTTTGAGATTTAGGGATTGAGAAATAATCAGGGGATCTCAATCGGTTAATTTATGCAAGTAATCAATCCTGATAATCAAGGTATCTCAATCATGTCCTTATTGCATGCTACTGTTTTTTGTATTAGGTGGATAACAGCGACGTAAGGAGCAACGACGAGTCCAAGGACACCAATTGTCAGGTGCTGAGGAAGCTAAAGTTCGACCAGTTCAACAACTTCTGCACCAGGGGCTCACTACCGACTTCAACTCCCTCGTGAGGCATGCCGAGGACCTGAAGACCTGCGGCCTATCAAAGAACGTCCATGCCTTCAGAGCCAAGCACCAGGCGCTCGGTTTTCACCTCCGCAACCTGGTGTCCATCGAGGAGATCCGCATGCCCCGATCAAGCCCAAGGCGCCCAAGGTCAAGGGACTAGGCAACAAGAAGTGGAGGAAGCGCCAGAGGAAGGGGGCGGAGGCCATGAGGGGGCACTAATCTTGTGCTGCTGCTGCTGCTGTAAAGCAGCTTCTTTTCTTTTGTTGTCTGTATTGAACTTGTCCGTTGCTGCTGCTGAGTAGCCTAATTGTCGAACCTCGTTTAAGTACCGTACTGTATATCCTATATTAGCTGTTTTATCTACATCTGCTCTATTATCTACATATTTATGGCGCTGGTTAGATTTGTTGCTCTAGTTTTGCTATCAGATTGGGAAAATACGAGGGACAAAAGGACCACGAATGAAGAGAGAAGCTGCTCTAGATTCACATCCTTTTTGGGCAAAAAATAACACAACTGTTAGCGACATAAAGGATAAAAGGTGCTCTTCAAAAGGCCAATCATAAAAATAACAAAAACGAAATCTTTCAATTTAGGCAACAGGGCGCACATAACTACCAAACGCATCCCACATGGTCCCACACCACATCCCCCAAAACACGTTTCCAACAAGCCGGCCCCATGCAGTCCAACATTGGGGGGCTCCTACTCTGGGACACGACTGAACGTGGCCCCACTTATCAGCATGTAACGGGGGGTCATACTTGTTAGCACGTAACAGCGAGGGTCCACTACGGGACCTAACTGAATGTGGCCCCACTTGTCAGCATGTAACGGCGAGGGTCCACTAACGGGACCCGACGGACCGCGAGTTTCAGACCGATGCGAGAGTTTTAGACAAGGAGTTGGCCAAAAGTGAGGAAAAGTTAAGCACTAGAGAAAAGTAAGTACAACTAACGAACTAGGGGCACGGAAATAGAAATCCTAATTTTCAATGACTGTAAGACCCGATACATGTTTGAGAGTTATGACCAAAAACTCATCGTTTTCGTGTTATATGGCTGTTTTCATGAGCTATTGCCCACAGTTTTGGGGTTCCATGGAGTTTTGCATGGCCCTTAAGACCTGATACATTATTGAGAGTTATGACCAAAAACTCATTGTTTTTGTGTTTTATGGCCATTTTCATAATCTATTGCCCACAGTTTTGGGGTTCCATTGTGATATGCATGGCGTGTAAGACCCGATAAATTATTGAGTGTTATGACCAAAAAGACGTTGTTTTCGTGTTTTATGGCCAATTTCATGAGCTATTGCCCAAATTTTTGAGAGTTTTGAACAAAAACTCATCGTTTTCATGTTTTATGACCGTATTCATGATCTATTGCCCATAGTTTTAGGAGTTCCCTAGAGTTTTGCATTGCCCTTAAGAACTGAAACTTTATTGACAGTGATGACCAAAACCTCGTCGTTTTCGCGTTTGATGGCTGTTTTGATGAGCTATTGCCCCAATTTTAGGGTTCCATAGTGATATGCATGGTATGTAAGACACTATACATTACTGAGAGTTATGACCAAAAACTCGTTGTTTTCGTATTTTGGGGTCGTTTTCATGAGCTCTTGCCCAAAGTTTTTGGGTTCCAGGCTGATTTACAACAACCGTAAGACCCTTATACATTATTGAGAGTTATGACCAAAAACTCGTCGTTTTTGTATTTTATGGCCGTTTTCATGATCTATTGCCCACAGTTTTGGGTTTCCATTGTGATATGCATGGAGTGTAAGACCTGATACATTATTGAGTGTTATGACTAAAAACACGCCGTTTTCGTGTTTTATGGTCCTTTTCAGGAGTATTGCCCAAATTTTTGGGGTTCCAGGGTGACATACAATGACCGTAAGTCCCGATACATGTTTTAGAGTTTTGACCAAAACCTCATCGTTTTCATGTTTTATGGCCGTTTTTATGAGCTATTGCCCACAGTTTTAAGGGTTCCATGGAGTTTAGAAAGGCCCTTAAGAACTGAAACATTATTGAGACTGATGACCAAAAACTCGTCGTTTTCGCGTTTTATGTCTATTTTTATGAGCTATTGCCCACAGTTTTGTGGTTCCATGGTGATGTGCATGGTCTGTAAGACCCTATACATTATTGAGAGTTATGACCAAAAACTCGTTGTTTTTGTATTTGGGGGAGGGGGGTTTCATGAGCTATTGCCCAAAGTTTTGGGGTTCTAGGATGATATACAATGACCGTAAGACCCGATACATATTTGAGAGTTATGACCAAAAACTCGCCGTTTTCGTGTTTTATGGTCCTTTTCATGACCTATTGCCCAAATTTTTGGGCTTCTAGGGTGATTTACAATGATGGTAAGACTCGATACATGTTTGAGAGTTTTGACCAAAACCTTATCGTTTTCATGTTTTATGGCCATTTTCATGACCTATTGCCCACAGTTTTAGGGGTTCCATGGAGTTTTGCATGGCCCTTAAGACCTGAAACATTATTGAGACTTATGACCAAAAACTCATTGTTTTCGTGTTTTATGGCTATTTTCATGAGCTATTGCCCACAGTTTTGTGGTTCCATGGTGATATGCATGTTCTGTAAGACCCTATACATTACTGAGAGTTATGACCAAAAACTCGTTGTTTTCGTATTTTGGGGTCATTTTCATCAGCTATTGCCCAAATTTTTGGGGTTCCACGCTAATCTACAACGACCGTAAGACCCGATACATATTTGAGAGTTATGACCAAAAACTCGTTGTTTTTATATTTTATGGCCGTTTTTATGATCTATTGCCCACAGTTTTGGGGTTCCATTGTGATATGCATGGAGTGTAAGACCCGATACATTATTGAGTGTTATGACAAAGAACACATAGTTTTCGTGTTTTATGGTACTTTTCATGAGCTATTGCCTAAATTTTTGGGGTTCTAGGGTGATTTACAATGACCGTAAGTCCCGATACATGTTTGAGAGTTATGACCAAAAACTCAGGGTTTTCGTGTTTTATGGCTATTTTAATGAGCTATTGCCCACACTTTTGGGGTTCCATGGTGATATGCATGCTATGTAAGACCCTATACATTATTGAGAGTTATGACCAAAAGCTCGTTGTTTTGTATTTTGTGGTCGTTTTCATCAGCTATTGCGCAAAGTTTTGGGGTTCCAGGCTGATCTACAATGACCATAAGACCCGATACATTATTGAGTGCTACGACCAAAAACACGTCATTTTCGTGTTTTATGGTCGTTTTCATGAGTTATTGCCCAAAGTTTTGGGGTTCCAGGGTGATTTACAATGACCGTAAGACCTGACACATGTTTGAGAGTTATGACCAGAAACTCATCGTTTTCATGTTTTATGTCTGTTTTTATGAGCTAGTGCCCACAGTTTTGGGATTCCATGGGGTTTTGCATGGGCCTTAAGACCTGAAACATTATTGAGCGTTATGACCAAAAACTCGTTGTTTTCGTATTTTGGGGTCGTTATCCTGAGCTATTGCCCCAAAGTTTTGGGATTCTAGGCTGATTTACAACGACCGTAAGACCCGATACATGTTTGAGAGTTATGAACAAAAACTCGTCATTTTTATGTTTTATGGCCATTTTCATGATCTATTGCCCATAGTTTTGGGGTTCCATTGTAATATGCATGGCCTGTAAGACCCAATACATTATTGAGTGTTATGACCAAAAACACGTCATTTTCGTGTTTTATGGTCGTTTTCATGAGCTATTGCCCAAATTTTTGGGGTTCCAGGGTGATTTACAATGGCCGTAAGACCCAATACATGTTTGAGAGTTATGACCAAAAACTCATCGTTTTCGTGTTTTATGGCCGTTTTCATGAGCTACTGCCCATAGTTTCAGGGTTCCATGGAGTTTTGCATGGCCCTTAAGACCTTATACATTATTGAGAGCTATGATAAAAACTCTTCGTTTTCGTGTTTTATGGTCGTTTTCATAAGCTATTGCCCACAGTTTTGGGGTTCCATGGTGATTTAAATGGCCCTTATGACCTGGTACATTATTGAGAGTTATTTATGGACGTTTCCATAATCTATTGCCCACAGTTTTGTGGTTCCATTATGATATGCATGGCGTGTAAGAGCCGAGTGTTATGACCAAAAACACGTCGTTTTCGTCTTTTATGGTTGTTTTCATGAGCTATTGCCCAAATTTTTGGGGTTCTAGGGTGATTTACAATGACAGTAAGACCCAATACATATTTGAGAGTTATGACCAAAAACTCATCGTTTTCGTGTTTTATGGCCGTTTTCATGAGCTATTGCCCATAGTTTGGGGGTTCCATGGAGTTTTGCATGCCCCTTAAGACCTTATATATTATTGAGAGCTATGATAAAAAAACTCTTCGTTTTCATGTTTTATGGTCGTTTTCATAAGCTATTGCCCACAGTTTTGGGATTCCATGGTGATTTGCATGGCCCTTATGACCTGGTACATTATTAAGAGTTATAACCAAAAACTCATCGTTTTTGTGTTTTATGGACGTTTTCATAATCTATTGCCCACAGTTTTGTGGTTCCATTGTGATATGCACGACGTGTAAGACCCAATAAATTATTGAGTGTTATGACCAAAAACACGTCGTTTTCGTCTTTTATGGCCTTTTTCATGAGCCATTGACCAAATTTTTGGGGGTCTAGGGTGATTTACAATGACCGTAAGATCCGATACATGCTTGAGAGTTTTGACCAAAAGCTCATCGTTTTCATGTTTTATGGACGTTTTCATGAGCTATTGCCCACAGTTTTAGGGGTTCCATGGAGTTTTGCATGGTCCTTAAGACCTGAAGCATTATTTTGAGTTATGACCAAAAACTCGTCGTTTTCGTGTTTTATGGTTGTTTTCATGAGCTATCGCCCACAGGTTTGGGGTTCCATGGAGTTTCGCATGGCTCTTAAGATCTAATACATTATTGAGAGTTGTGACCAAAAACTCGCCGTTCAAGCGTTTTATGGCTATTTTCAGGAGGTATTGCCCACCGTTTTGGAGTTCTAAGCGATTTAGAATGACCCTAAGACCTATTACATGTCAGAAGAAATGACCAAAAACTCGTCATTTTCGCGTTTTATGGCTATTTTCATGAGCTATAGCCCTCAATTTTGTGGTTCCATGGTGATATGCATGGTTTGTAAGACCCTATACATTATTGAGAGTTATGACCAAAAACTCGTTGTTTTCGTATTTTGGGGTCGTTTTCATGAGCTATTGCCCAAAATTTTGGGGTTCCATACTGATTTACAACGACTGTAAGACCCGATACATATTTGAGAGTTATGACCCAAAACTCGTCGTTTTTGTGTTTTATGGCCATTTTTATAATCTATTGCCCACAGTTTTGGTGTTCCATTGTGATATGCATGGAGTGTAACACCCGATACATTATTGAGTGTTATGACCAAAAACACATCGTTTTCGTGTTTTATGGTTATTTTCATGAGCTATTGCCCAAATTTTTGGGGGTTCCAGGGTGATTTAAAATGACCGTAAGACCCGATACATGTTTGAGAGTTGTGACCAAAAACTCAGTGTTTTCGTGTTTTATGGCTATTTTCATGACCTATTGCCCACAGTTTTGGGGTTCCATGGTGATATGCATGGTATGTAAGACCTTATACATTATTGAGAGTTATGACTAAAAGCTCATTGTTTTCGTATTTTGGGGTCGTTTTCATGAGCTATTGCCCAAAGTTTTGGGATTCTAGGCTGATTTACAATGACCGTAAGACCCGATACATGCTCGAGAGTTATGAACAAAAACTCGTCGTTTTTATGTTTTATGGCCGTTTTCAGGATCTATTGGCCATAGTTTTGGGGTTCCATTGTGATATGCATGGCCTGTAAGACCCAATACATTATTGAGTGTTATGACCAAAAACACGTCATTTTCGTGTTTTATGGTCGTTTTCATGAGATATTGCACAAATTTTTGGGGTTCCAGGGTATTTACAATGACCGTAAGACCCAATACATGTTTGAGAGTTATGACCAAAAACTCATCATTTTCGTGTTTTATGGCCGTTTTCATGAGCTACTTCCCATAGTTTCGGGGTTCCATTGAGTTTTGGATGGCCCTTAAGACCTTATACAATATTGAGAGCTATGATAAAAAACTCTTTGTTTTCGTGTTTTATGGTCGTTTTCGTAAGCTATTGCCCATAGTTTTGGGGTTTCATGGTGATTTGCATGGCCCTTATGACCTTGTACATTATTGAGAGTTATGACCAAAAACTCATCGTTTTTGTGTTTTATGGACGTTTCCATAATCTATTACCCACAGTTTTATGGTTCCATTGTGATATGCATGGCGTGTAAGACCCTATAAATTATTGTGTGTTATGACCAAAAACACGTCGTTTTCGTCTTTTATGGCCTTTTGCAAGAGCCATTGCCCAAATTTTTGGGGGTCCAGGGTGATTTGCAATGACCGTAAGATCCGATACATGTTTGAGAGTTTTGACCAAAAGCTCATCGTTTTCATGTTTTATGGACGTTTTCATGAGCTATTGCCCACAGTTTTAGGGGTTCCATGGAGTTTTGCATGGCCCTTAAGACCTGAAACATTATTGTGAGTTATGACAAAAAAGTCGTCGTTTTCGTGTTTTATGGTTGTTTTCATGAGCTATCGCCCACAGTTCTGGGGTTCCATGGAGTTTCGCATGGCTCTTAAGATCTAATACATTATTGAGAGTTGTGACCAAAAACTCGTCATTCAAGCGTTTTATGGTTATTTTCAGGAGGTATTGCCCACAGTTTTGGAGTTCTAAGCGATTTAGAATGACCCTAAGACCTATTACATGTCAGAAGAAATGACCAAAAACTCGTCATTTTCGCGTTTGCTGACTATTTTCATGAGCTATAGCCCACAGTTTTGTGGTTCCATGGTGATATGCATGGTCTGTAAGACCCTATACATTACTGAGAGTTATGACCAAAAACTCGTTGTTTTCGTATTTTGGGGTCATTTTCATCAGCTATTGCCGAAAGTTTTGGGGTTCCACGCTAATCTACAACGACCGTAAGACCCGATACATATTTGAGAGTTATGACCAAAAACTCGTTATTTTTGTATTTTATGGCCGTTTTTATGATCTATTGCCCACAGTTTTGGGGTTCCATTGTGATATGCATGGAGTGTAAGACCCGATACATTATTGAGTGTTATGACAAAAAACACGTAATTTTCGTGTTTTATGGTACTTTTCATGAGCTATTGCCTAAATTTTTGGGGTTCTAGGGTGATTTACAATGACCGTAAGTCCCGATACATGTTTGAGAGTTATGACCAAAAACTCAGGGTGTTCGTGTTTTATGGCTATTTTAATGAGCTATTGCCCACACTTTTGGGGTTCCATGGTGATATGCATGCTATGTAAGACCCTATACATTATTGAGAGTTATGACCAAAAACTCGTCATTTTTATGTTTTATGTCCATTTTCATGATCTATTGCCCATAGTTTTGGGGTTCCATTGTGATATGCATGGCCTGTAAGACCCAATACATTATTGAGTGTTATGACCAAAAACACGTCATTTTCGTGTTTTATGGTCGTTTTCATGAGCTATTGCCCAAATTTTTGGGGTTCCAGGGTGATTTACAATGGCCGTAAGACCCAATACATGTTTGAGAGTTATGACCAAAAACTCATCGTTTTCGTGTTTTATGGCCGTTTTCATGAGCTACTGCCCATAGTTTCAGGGTTCCATGGAGTTTTGCATGGCCCTTAAGACCTTATACATTATTGAGAGCTATGATAAAAACTCTTCGTTTTCGTGTTTTATGGTCGTTTTCATAAGCTATTGCCCACAGTTTTGGGGTTCCATGGTGATTTAAATGGCCCTTATGACCTGGTACATTATTGAGAGTTATTTATGGACGTTTCCATAATCTATTGCCCACAGTTTTGTGGTTCCATTATGATATGCATGGCGTGTAAGAGCCGAGTGTTATGACCAAAAACACGTCGTTTTCGTCTTTTATGGTTGTTTTCATGAGCTATTGCCCAAATTTTTGGGGTTCTAGGGTGATTTACAATGACAGTAAGACCCAATACATATTTGAGAGTTATGACCAAAAACTCATCGTTTTCGTGTTTTATGGCCGTTTTCATGAGCTATTGCCCATAGTTTGGGGGTTCCATGGAGTTTTGCATGCCCCTTAAGACCTTATACATTATCGAGAGCTATGATAAAAAACTCTTCGTTTTCATGTTTTATGGTCGTTTTCATAAGCTATTGCCCACAGTTTTGGGATTCCATGGTGATTTGCATGGCCCTTATGACCTGGTACAATATTAAGAGTTATGACCAAAAACTCGTCGTTTTTGTGTTTTATGGACGTTTTCATAATCTATTGCCCACAGCTTTGTGGTTCCATTGTGATATGCACGGCGTGTAAGACCCAATAAATTATTGAGTGTTATGACCAAAAACACGTCGTTTTCGTCTTTTATTGCCTTTTTCATGAGCCATTGCCCAAATTTTTGGGGGTCTAGGGTGATTTACAATGACCGTAAGATCCGATACATGTTTGAGAGTTTTGACCAAAAGCTCATCGTTTTCATGTTTTATGGACGTTTTCATGAGCTATTGCCCACAGTTTTAGGGGTTCCATGGAGTTTTGCATGGCCCTTAAGACCTGAAACATTATTTTGAGTTATGACAAAAAACTCGTCGTTTTCGTGTTTTATGGTTGTTTTCATGAGCTATCGCCCACAGTTTTGGGGTTCCATGGAGTTTCGCATGGCTCTTAAGATCTAATACATTATTGAGAGTTGTGACCAAAAACTCGCCGTTCAAGCGTTTTATGGCTATTTTCAGGAGGTATTGCCCACCGTTTTGGAGTTCTAAGAGATTTAGAATGACCCTAAGACCTATTACATGTCAGAAGAAATGACCAAAAACTCGTCATTTTCGCGTTTTATGGCTATTTTCATGAGCTATAGCCCTCAATTTTGTGGTTCCATGGTGATATGCATGGTCTGTAAGACCCTATACATTATTGAGAGTTATGACCAAAAACTCGTTGTTTTCGTATTTTGGGGTCGTTTTCGTGAGCTACTGCCCAAAATTTTGGGGTTCCATGCTGATTTACAACGACCGTAAGACCCGATACATATTTGAGAGTTATGACCCAAAACTCGTCGTTTTTGTATTTTATGGCCGTTTTTATGATCTATTGCCCATAGTTTTGGTGTTCCATTGTGATATGCATGGAGTGTAAGACCCAATACATTATTGAGTGTTATGACCAAAAACACGTCGTTTTCGTGTTTTATGGTTATTTTCATGAGCTATTGCCCAAATTTTTGGGGGTTCCAGGGTGATTTAAAATGACCGTAAGACCCGATACATGTTTGAGAGTTATGACCAAAAACTCAGTGTTTTCGTGTTTTATGGCTATTTTCATGACCTATTGCCCACAGTTTTGGGGTTCCATGGTGATATGCATGGTATGTAAGACCTTATACATTATTGAGAGTTATGACCAAAAGCTCATCCTTTTCGTATTTTGGGGTCGTTTTCATGAGCTACTGTCCAAAGTTTTGGGATTCTAGGCTGATTTACAACGACCGTAAGACCCGATACATGCTCAAGAGTTATGAACAAAAACTCATTGTTTTTGTGTTTTATGGCCGTTTTCAGGATCTATTGCCCATAGTTTTGGGGTTCCATTGTGATATGCATGGCCTGTAAGACCCAATACATTATTGAGTGTTATGACCAAAAACACGTCATTTTCGTGTTTTATGGTCGTTTTCATGAGCTATTGCCCAAATCTTTGGGGTTCCAGGGTGATTTACAATGACCGTAAGACCCAATACATGTTTGAGAGTTATGACCAAAAACTCATCGTTTTCATGTTTTATGGCTGTTTTCATGAGCTACTGCCCATAGTTTCGGGGTTCCATGTAGTTTTGGATGGCCCTTAAGACCTTATACATTATTGAGAGCTATGATAAAAAACTCTTTGTTTTCGTGTTTTATGGTCGTTTTCATAAGCTATTGCCCATAGTTTTGGGGTTTCATGGTGATTTGCATGGCCCTTATGACCTGGTACATTATTGAGAGTTATGACCAAAAACTCATCGTTTTTGTGTTTTATGGACGTTTCCATAATCTATTACCCACAGTTTTATGGTTCCATTGTGATATGCATGGCGTGTAAGACCCTATAAATTATTGAGTGTTATGACCAAAAACACGTCGTTTTCGTCTTTTATGGCATTTTTCATGAGCCATTGCCCAAATTTTGGGGGGTCCAGGGTGATTTACAATGACCGTAAGATCCGATACATCTTTGAGAGTTTTGACCAAAAGCTCATCGTTTTCATGTTTTATGTACGTTTTCATGAGCTATTGCCCACAGTTTTAGGGGTTCCATGGAGTTTTGCATGGCCCTTAAGACCTGAAACATTATTGTGAGTTATGACAAAAAAGTCGTCGTTTTCGTGTTTTATGGTTGTTTTCATGAGCTATCACCCACAGTTTTGGGGTTCCATGGAGTTTCGCATGGCTCTTAAGATCTAATACATTATTGAGAGTTGTGACCAAAAACTCGTTATTCAAGCGTTTTATGGCTATTTTCAGGAGGTATTGCCCACCGTTTTGGAGTTCTAAGCGATTTAGAATGACCCTAAGACCTATTACATGTCAGAAGAAATGACCAAAAACTCGTCATTTTCACGTTTGATGACTATTTTCATGAGCTATAGCCCACAGTTTTGTGGTTCCATGGTGATATGCATGGTCTGTAAGACCCTATACATTACTGAGAGTTATGACCAAAAACTCGTTGTTTTCGTATTTTGGGGTCATTTTCATCAGCTATTGCCCAAAGTTTTGGGGTTCCATGGAGTTTCGCATGGCTCTTAAGATCTAATACATTATTGAGAGTTGTGACCAAGAACTCGTCATTCAAGCGTTTTATGGCTATTTTCAGGAGGTATTGCCCACCGTTTTGGAGTTCTAAGCGATTTAGAATGACCCTAAGACCTATTACATGTCAGAAGAAATGACCAAAAACTCGTCATTTTCACGTTTGATGACTATTTTCATGAGCTATAGCCCACAGTTTTGTGGTTCCATGGTGATATGCATGGTCTGTAAGACCCTATACATTACTGAGAGTTATGACCAAAAACTCGTTGTTTTCGTATTTTGGGGTCATTTTCATCAGCTATTGCCCAAAGTTTTGGGGTTCCACGCTAATCTACAACGACCGTAAGACCCGATACATATTTGAGAGTTATGACCAAAAACTCGTTGTTTTTGTATTTTATGGCCGTTTTTATGATCTATTGCCCTCAGTTTTGGGTTTCCATTGTGATATGCATGGAGTGTAAGACCCGATACATTATTGAGTGTTATGACAAAAAACATGTAATTATGAGCTATTGCCTAAATTTTTGGGGTTCTAGGGTGATTTACAATGACCGTAAGTCCCGATACATGTTTGAGAGTTATGAACATAAACTCAGGGTTTTCGTGTTTTATGGATATTTTAATGAGATATTGCCCACACTTTTGGGGTTCCATGGTGATATGCATGCTATGTAAGACCCTATACATTACTGAGAGTTATGACCAAAAGCTCGTTGTTTTTGTATTTTGTGGTCGTTTTCATCAGCTATTGCGCAAAGTTTTGGGGTTCCAGGCTGATCTACAATGACCATAAGACCCGATACATTATTGAGTGTTATGACCAAAAACACATCATTTTCGTGTTTTATGGTCGTTTCCATGAGTTATTGCCCAAAGTTTTGGGGTTCCAGGGTGATTTACAATGACCGTAAGACCTGACACATGTTTGAGAGTTATGACCAAAAATCATCGTTTTCATGTTTTATGGCTGTTTTCATGAGCTAGTGCCCACAGTTTTGGGATTCCATGGGGTTTTGCATGGCCCTTAAGACCTGAAACATTATTGAGCGTTATGACCAAAAACTCGTTGTTTTCGTATTTTGGGGTCGTTATCATGAGCTATTGCCCCAAAGTTTTGGGATTCTAGGCTGATTTACAACGACCGTAAGACTCGATACATGTTTGAGAGTTATGAACAAAAACTCGTCATTTTTATGTTTTATGGCCATTTTCATGATCTATTGCCCATAGTTTTGGGGTTCCATTGTGATATGCATAGCCTGTAAGACCCAATACATTATTGAGTGTTATGACCAAAAACACGTCATTTTCGTGTTTTATGGTCGTTTTCATGAGCTATTGCCCAAATTTTTGGGGTTCCAGGGTGATTTACAATGGCCGTAAGACCCAATACATGTTTGAGAGTTATGACCAAAAACTCATCGTTTTCGTGTTTTATGGCCGTTTTCATGAGCTACTGCCCATAGTTTCGGGGTTCCATGGAGTTTTGCATGGCCTTAAGACCTTATACATTATTGAGAGCTATGATAAAAAACTCTTCGTTTTCGTGTTTTATGGTCGTTTTCATAAGCTATTGCCCACAGTTTTGGGGTTC